>CM028134.1:454597500-455797500 GCA_016271365.2 Neoceratodus forsteri | reverse complement strand
TTTCAGTTTAAGCAAATTTATCCTGAAAACAGTTTGTCCAGGATTTGGCCCCAAATTTGCTTAACTTTTCAGTTTAAGAGAATTTTCCTGAAAACAGTATACCCAGAATTTAGCCCAGATCCACCCCACAAAAAGAGCAGCTCAAGCCCACTCCAGGAAGAGCACTATAGCTTCTGCCCAACCCACAGATCAGATTGCCCTTATTGAGCCCAGGTAATCCCCAACCCAATTTAGGGCAGCTCCCTTAACCAGACCTGGTTTACCCCAAATGTCCGATCCTACCCAATGCACTGCAGATCCCAAAATAACATCAAATTAGACAAGTAGTTCTGATGAAGACAGCTTAAAGTAGTAAGACTGTTGAGGGTAGCTTCAGATCTAGTCAGTAAAAGTACACGGCAATCTCCTTGGTGAGCACTGACCAAATAAAAGTTACAAGTGAACAGCCTATTTGTGAAAAGTTTAGTCAGTCCTGTCCAATCCGCTGTAGAAGGGGTAGTACAGAATCTTGAGAGCCAATCCATAGAAACATAGAAACATAGACTTTGATGGCAGATAAGGACCGCTTGGTCCACCTAGTCTGCCCCATTTTCTATGTACTGGATAAGCTGCAAATTCTAGTTAACCAACAGCCTACTTCCTCCTACCATTCACTATAATTGCCTTATGTCTGTCTCATGAATTCTTGAATTCCCCAACTATTTTTGACCCCACAACCTCCTCAGGAAGGTGGTTCCATGCATCCACCACCCTTTCCATGAAAAAATACTTTCTGACATTGTCCCATGAGCTGTCTCCCCTCTATTTTCAAACTGTGCCCGCTTGTTTGTGCACATCTCTTTCTCTCAAAGATGCTCCCGTCTTGGACTTTTTGATTCTCTTGAGGTACTTGAATGTTTCTATCATGTTCCCCTCTCCCTCCTTTCCTTGAAGGTATACATATTAAGCTCTTTCAGTCTGTCCTCATATGGCTTCTGTTGCACACCCTCCACCATTGTAGTTGCCCTCTTCTGGACAGCCTCCATTCTGTCTATGTCCTTACGGAGATGGGGTCTCCAGAACTGCACACAGTACTCTAAATGCGGTCTCACCAACTGTCTGTACAAAGGGATAACAACTTCCTGTTTTCTACTGGTGATGCTTCTGCCTGTGCATCCCAGTATCCCTCCAGGTCTCCTTACTGCCTTCTCCCATTGTTTGCCTACCTTAAGGTCATCTGATATGACTACCCCGAGGTCCCTTTCCATTGTTGTTGTTGTTAGCGCCTCCCCTCAGTTGTGTACTCTTCCCCTGGGTTTTTTGTTTCCCAGGTGCATTACTTTGCACTTTCTTGCATTGAATCTAAGCTGACATATTTTTGAACCATTCCTCCAAATTGCCAGGTTCCTTCTCATCCTTTCCACCCTCCTTGTGTATCAACCCTGTTGCAGATTTTTGTTTAGTCTGAAAAGAGGCATACTTTTCCTTCCAGCCCCTCTGCAATGTCTCCTATAAAGACATTAAAAGGACTGGTCCCAGTACTGAACCCTGTGGTACCCCTCTAGTAACCACCCTTTCTTCAGCGTGTACTCCATTTACTATTACCCTCTGCGTCCTGTTGGTCAGCCAGTTTGTTACCCAGGCTATCACCCTGGGGACCCACTCCCAGGGTGGCTAACTTGCTTATTAATCTTTTGTGTGGGACTATGTCAAATGCCTTGCTAATGTCTAGGTAGGCCATATCTACAGCCCCTCCCTGGTCTACTACTTTGGTCACCCAGTCAAAGAAATCTATTAGAGTCATCTGACATGATCTTCCCACTGTGAATCCATGCTACCTCGGGTCCTGTGCCCCGCTGACCTCTAGGTACTCAACAATTCTCTCTTTCAGAAATGATTCCATCATTTTCCCTACCACTGAGGTTAAACTAACAGGTCTGTAGTTCCCTGCATCTGCCTTGATCCCACTTTTGTGAAGAGGGATCACATCTGCCCTCCTCCAGTCCTTAGCTACCATACCGTCCTTCCATGATTTGTTAAAAAGGGTAGTCAGAGATATCACTAGGTCTCTTTTTAGTTCTTTTAGAATTCTGGGGTGAATCCCATCAGACCCCATTTCTTTGTCCACCCTGAGTTTTAGGAGTTCTCTCGGGACCCTTTCTTCTGTGGATGGACTATTTTTGACCCCCCTGTCCAGAGTGCTTCTATTGCTTAGTTTAGGTACCTCCCCCTCTTCTTCTTTTGTGAATTCTGAGCAAAAGTACTCATTCAGTATCTCTGCTTTTCCACTGTCATCCTCTGCCCACTTCCCCTCACCGTTATTAAGTCTCACTATCCCTTCCTTGGTCTTCCTTCACTCTTTGATGTACCTATAAAAGGTTTTATCCCCCTTCTTAACAGAGTTGGCTATCTTTTCCTTGGTTTAGGCCTTTGCTATTCTGACTGCCTTCCCTGCTTCCTTCTGCTTTAACTGTTACAGTTCTCTGTCCTGCTCATTCTGTGATTCCTTATACTTCCTGAATGCTATCTTTTTATTCCTAATTTTTCCCACCACCTCTTTTGAGAACTATAGTTGTTTTTTTACTTCATTTTGTTTTATTTGCTTCACACAAGGACTCGTTGCCTCTGTGATGGCAGTTTCAATTTTCTCCCATTGTTCTTCTACCCCTCCTTTCTGCCCATTTGCTGGAGCATTCCCTAGGCACTCACCCATTTTGCCCAAATCAGCCCTCCTAAAGTCCAGTACTTTTGTCTTTGTATGGCTTGACTCTACAGATGTGTTTATCATGAACCACACTGTTCAGTGGTTGCTAGTTCCCAGATGGCTACCCACTTCTAAGTCTGTGATCCTTTCACCATCTCCATTTGAGAGTACTAGGTCTAAGATTGCTCCCTCCCAAGTGGGTTCCAACACTAGCTGTCTGAGGTATGCCCTCTGCAGGGCATCGAGAATGACCCTGCTCTTGGATGTGGCTGCAGCACATGTGCTCCAGTTAACATCCGGCATATCCAGGTCCCTCATCAACAAAATCTCCCCTTTTTCTGCCATTCTAAGAATGCCTTCTAACATTTCTTTGTCCATTTCCTCCTCCTGAGATGGGGATCTGTATACAACCCCTGTGCGGATTGTGGTGCCATTACCTGTCTCCAAGGTGACCCACAGTGCCTCCTCTCTTCCCCGCTTACTCTTTAGTTCTGTTGCTTGTATCCCTTCTCCTATGTAGAGAGCTACTCCCCTTCCCCCATGTTTTACCCTCCCAATCCCTCCTGTAGATTGCATTACCCTGGTATGTTTACATCCCAGTCATGGTTCTCTATGTACCATGTTTCAGTGACTACCGCAATATCCATGTGTCCCTCTTCCATTAAGGCCTCTAAATCAGGAAGCTTGTTACCCAGACTACAGGCATTGGTACTCATCACCCTCAATTTTTTTTATGGTCTTAGCTCTTTTAGCCCCAACCCTGCCCTTACTGTCTTTGGCTGTTTCTCCATTTACCCCATCCTGCTCCCTATCAACCTCTCTACCTTGGTGTTTACCTCGCTGATGACCCTGTTTTGTGGGGGGAGGCTGGGAACTCCCTGCTTCTCACCATTGCATCCCCCCTTGGCTAGTTTAAAAGCTTGCTGATGAAGCATTTAAACCTATCACCTAGGAGTCTGCTCCTCCTTTCTGGACAGATGCAGACCATCTTGCTAGTATAGGTGTGCATCCCTCCAGGTGGAGCCCCAGTCCCCAGTGAAACCCAAACCCCTGTGCTCCGCACCCATTTTTCAACCATTCATTGAATTGCATGGTGCGTAATACCCTAGCCTCACCCATGCCATAGGCAGGCAGCACCTCTGAGAAGGTTACTGTGTGTGCTACTTGGCTAAGACCCTTCCCCAACTCCACAAACTGCTCATGCACTGCTCTGATCCCATGTCCAGCTAGGTCATTTTTCCCTAGGTGGACAATGATGCTCAGCTCCCTCTCCTGTGCAGATGCTCTTGCAATCCTGAGGATTCACTTCCCATCCCTCCAAGCCATGGCTCCGGGCAGGCACCTTATCTCCCTCTTCACTTTTACCCCCAGTTCTACCCCCCTAACATTTGAGTCCCCCACAAAGATCTGCTTCCTTCTTTTCCCTGTGGTGTCCTGTGCCACCCTCCTGCAGGCCTTCCTTGTGGTGGTTTCAAGCAGCCTCCTGGATTCCAGTGTGGGTGCCTCCATAGGAGAACTATGCTCCACCAGTACAGCACAAGGATTGTGGACAGGTGCAACTGGAGGGATGCACCTCTGTTCTACCATTCTCACCTTCCCTGAGCTCACCACGGTCCAACTGCTCCTCTTTCTTGGCAACCTCTGAGGCAGCGGTGGTGGCCCTGGTGTTCCCTGGGTGGGGGAGGTTTCCCTACACCGCTCCAATTTGGCCTGGTGATTGGCAACCTCCGTCATCAGAGCAGAGAGTTGACTGCAAACAGGGCAACATCGCAGCTTCCAGAATGTCTCCTGGAAGACTGCTGCCCCACAGCTATTGCATTGCACTACACCCCACGTATCTGTCTTTTATACTGTTTCTTTTTTTTTCTTTCTTTGTTAGTGTGTGAGTGCACGTACCCTCAATGCAGTGTACTGGATTGATAAGGATATGACAGTTGTATGCTGCTGTGCCCTCTTGGGAAAGTGATGTCAGAACCCTTGGTATAAAGGAAATGAAACCCTGGGGGGTGAGGGGCAGAGGAGTGGGTGAGGGGTGAGGGGGTTGGGTCAAGCCTGTTCCCTCTGGAACAATCAGCTGCAAACTCTGACCCACCACTCCAGTGAGTGTTGACCTTCCTTTCAGCAAGGCAACCTGCACAACAATCTACCAGAGAACATACCCAGCCAAAAACAATTACAGTCAGAGAAAAATCAAGCAGTTGGGCCCAATACCTATAAGGTAAGCCTCCCCTGACCCAGTACAACCTGATGTTCTGTGGTCTGAAGACAGAGGAACCAGTTTCCACAACCTAAGGTCCTGTCTAGGTTGAATACACAAACTGCAGGATTCACAAACGAAAAATCCTCTGCCACCAGTAAAGAGTTCACTGTGCCAAAAAATAGTTTGATGCAACCTGTCACTAAATACTAGTAGATAAATAATCCAGCTAAACACAAGTCTTCTTTGCTGCCGTCTCCTCCATGAACCTGTATTTAATAGATAGAGGTCGGGGCTGGGGAAGGTGCGTGAGACAGAAACTCACTGAGCTGCGGCTGGTCTGGCTGGCTTTTAAAACCAGCTGCAAACTCAAATCCCATGTGCTGGGCCCTGATTGGCTAGGGCCATCCTCCCAGTCAATGGCCAATGAAGCCAAGCAAATCCCTTCTTGCCACTGGAGCGGCCCTGCAATGCTGCCGAATGCGGCTTTCTTCCTGCCTGTGCATCCCTCCTGCTCTGCTCCCAAGCCACTGATGTGGTTGAAAATGCTCAGCTGGTGCCACTGATTGCGGCCAGGAGCTCTCCCCCACAGATACAACTCCTCACTGAGTTGCGGCTGGCCTGATCGGCTTTTAAAGCCAGCCGCAAACTCAAATCCCCCATGCATGCTGGGGCCTGATTGGCTAGGGCCATCCTCTCAGCCAACTGCCGATGCAGCCAAGCAAATCACTTCTTGCTGCTGGAGTGGCCCTTCAACATTGCTGAATGTGGCTTTCTTCCTGCCTGAGTGGCCCTCCCACTCCGATCCCAGTCTCCCAAGCCACCGACGTGGCTGAAGATGGTCAACTGGTGCCAGCTGATTGTGCCCAGAAACTCTTCCCCCACAGGTACAGCTCCTCACTCTAGGGCCTGGAGTTTTTTGGTGAGACATATTGTCCCATTACTGGAAAGGGAGGTTCCTTTTTGCCTTTATGCCCGTTCTGAGGTTTCTCCTCGGGTGACTGACATCTTTCCTGTGCCTAGAAAACCTTCCACAAGACATATCTGTCCTTTAAAATGGAAGTGTTTCTCCATATGACAGGCTTCCCATTCAGAGGACCCATTGACATAGCCTATCTTCTGTCTCCATCAGATGCTGTTTCCAGTACTCATCCATTAATTGTTTTGGCTTTCCATGCCCCAGTTGATGGGCGCATAGTGGCACAACTATAGGCATCCCATACATTCGTAAAGAGTATTCTGCACATGTGTCCCCGACTCGTAAACTGGTTCTACATTGGGATATCATATTCATACTCGAGAAGTTGACTCTGTCTCCATTTAAGCCTGCTGCAACCTGTGAGATGCATTTCCTTTCACTGAAAATATTGTTTGTGGTCATCATCACTTCTGCTTGTCAGATTTCTTGCATGATCCTCTTTACTTGATTTTTCACAAGGACAGGGTGTCTTACAGAGCATTCCATACTTTCTTCCCTAGGTGGTCTATGATTTCACATTGAATCAGACCATAAACCTTCTTGTGTATTATGCTGAGCATGCTAACAAGGGTGAGGCATTAAAGGAATAATGCACTCCAGGGTGTGTGTCGTGCTGGGATAAGGCCACGCCTGGAGAGTTGGGCACGAGGCCGCAGGCCGAGTGTGTCCACTGCCCCAGGTGTGTCATTATCCCAGTATGACACACACCCTGGAGTGCATTATTCCTGTTATACAATGGCTTGTTTTTATACATAAAATAAAAAAATAATTTTAAAGAATGTTGTTATTAGTGTGGAAAAATATTTTTGTTTCCTAAGAGGAGGAGGAAAAAATAGGCATCTGCAAAATCCTCAATAGATTCACTGTGCTGAGACTAGACCTGTGGCGTTATGCTGGGATAACTCCATGGGTCCTGCCCCAAACTGAGATTCTTTCTTGCCATTGTATAATGTTCCATACACATGACGTACATAGGATACTGCATTTCTACCTGGATTGCACTAAGGACTGCAGAAAAAAGGAACTGAAGACAGGGTGATTTAATGTTCTAAAATTTAGTATATAGAAACTACAAATACAGCCAGCCCGGTGGTGCTGAGAGTTGAGGTGCTGGACGCCACACCTCGTACCACACCGGTGACCCGGGTTCGGGAACGAGCCTGGGCCACTGGGTGTCGGCAGGGGAGGGAGAGGATTGAGCATCTGGAGAACTGCTCTCCTCTCTCTGGGGAGGGTTCAGGGGCTGCTCAGCATTCTAGTGACCCCCGATAGAGATCGGGGGCAGCACAGGCAAGCTAGCCAGAATGAGAAGAGGTGGGAGTGCGGCAGATATCAGCAGGTGAGCCATGCATGGATATCATTGCACGTCACACTCCTGAGGGGAAAACTCTTTGGAAAAAACCCACCTGGGACTGTGGAGATGATGGGGACGCCAGAGGCAGGACTCGCATCCCACCGCTGGCCCTATCTCCGAGGGGCTCCTGGCAACTGTGGTAAGCCCTCTCTAATTACAAATAGGCCACAGAGGGTGAGCAGGCCAGGCCTGGTGGATGAACCGGAGCACTAGGGTTTCCCAGTTGTCAGGGGAGTCCCAGTCGGATTAGCAGGGTTCAGGCAGGGAGTAGTAGTTCTCATTGCATGTGTACCTCGGAAGGATGCCCGGTCCAGGAGGAGCATAACGAAAGGATACAAAAAAACCTACAAATACAACTCTAAAAATCTACTAAAGTATTTCATAATAAAAGGGTATACAATGGCAATACTAAATAACTGTTTACATTACAAACACTGCACAACTGTCCAAATCTTTTCAATTCAATGTACAGACTGAACTGATCAGTCAGTCCTGTGTCCAGTTGTTGGCAATATCCATGTTGCTTTTGTTCCTGTTCCAAGGCTGCCAAGCATTCACATGGCACTCCACGCAGATGATGCTGGACTTGGCTTGGACCTTCTTATTGGAGTAGTCTTTGAACCTTTTCTTTGGTGCTTTCATCATCCAGTGTGCTCTATTAGTGGTTGGCAGTTGATCCAGTCAGTGTTCCCCTGCACCCTTTCTCTTATGGCTTGAATATCCTTGGAGAAGATGTTTCACTAGTGCCATATGGAAATTCAACTGACAATGGGGCTTTTTTCTGCCAGTCTTGCTCACTTTGATGTGGTGTGTAGATTCCTTGAAAAGCAAGAATTCATTGGCAATACAAAAATCGATAAGGAACCAAAACATGTAATGCCACTGTTTTCTGTATCTCCAGTTGCTGGTGTACTGTATTCGGATTTGGACACCTAGGTCCACCTCATTCCTGTGGCAGTTGTGCATTGCCAGTACAGTACCTTAGGGCAAAGTACAGATATTAGTGCCCCATTCTTCTGTCTCCTGGGAACTACTGTTGCTGGTACTGTGAGGTCATGGTTGGTCATCAGAAGCAATACTGTGTTGTCCTTTCAGCTGCATGCCACCAATGTGAAAGGAATGCCATGTGTGGTCCTTCCCTCACATGTCATAAGTGAGTCCTGCTATTGCTGTCTACAGTAGCCCTTCTCCTTCCTCTGTATCAGCTACATGTTTGTGTTTTGGGGTCAGCTAGTAATTTTTGTCTGCACAGTCCCACAAGAGTACAGTTCTGCCTCCTAAAGATCCTTCACCGAGTCTACACTTACAAAGAAGTTATCAAAGAATACATGGTACAATAAATAGTACTTTCCACAAACGTCCTTGGTAAGGTCCTTCACCTCTTTGCCTGCAAGTTCTGTCTCCACGGATCTAGGCACTTTCCCTTTGTACACCTGGAAGTCCTGCACAAACCCACTGCATCCACACTTTGATGCCATACTTTTGCAGCTCATTCCTCATGTACTGGCAGAAGCTTACTCACCCATAGAACTGCACCATGGCCTCAACTACTGCTGTCTTTTTATGTAAGCTGTACTGACTTTTACATGCCCTGATGATTTTCTCCAGCAAAGGGCTATGTGGTACAGTCTGTCGGGATTTTCTTTACAAGATGGGTTTTTATATTTGTCATTTACGTAGATAGATTTTTTAAACTTTTTATTTATCAATTTTCTTAATGAACGGACAATCAATATTCATTTTGCTCATACATGGTAAAAGGAGAGATGATGGACAGAAACAATATGCATCTGCAAACTGTCAAGTATCACATTAGATTATCACATATTCTGGAATAGTAGAAATCGAGGGAATCTTAAAATAGGTTTGTGATTTCCATCATATTCAAGATAATTGAAATATTGCCAGCCTCTTCAAAGGCGATAGGTATTACTATTAGAACAAAATAACAGGGAGAAGTAATAACGCACACTTTGGATTGCTGTTTAAACCTGAGAAGCAAAAAGAGGGAGTTAAATAACAAGTATTAACTCTCTCACACTCCCCATAGGTAGAGGTAACGTTTCAAAAATCCCTTAAAGTTATATCAAGCAGGTAATACAATAATGGTAAAAACAGGGTACTGTAAAAGTGTACATCATAACAGTGCAGTATGAACTAACTTTTATGAACAGCATGAGAAAGACATTTAAGGTTCTCTACAGATATTGCTAGAAAGGTGCAAACCAGTTCAGCCAACCTCGGTACAATATAAAAAGGATTAATTGGGGAGGAGCCAATACCAATCAAGGCATGTAAACAGGAAGCAGCAGACTGGTATGAAATCAGCCCACTCACCCAGACAATAGTGATGTCTAAATAGTTTGTACTCCAGAAATAATTTTGTATATATTTTTGAAAGCACCCTACTAGTGTTTTGATGCTTGAAGCCTTTTGGGGGTGTTAAGTTTCCATGGTGTGGCTGCAGGTGGAATGCTAATTTGAATTACCAAATGTGACCAATAATATAAGACTTGACAAAATGGCTCAAGGCCAGCATTTATTGCTGAGACAAAAGGTACCTGTGAAGTTAACAGTACTGCATTAATATCTTGCACTGGACCTGATGCCTGTGTACACCAACTTGTAAATAAATGTGTTCCTGTTTGATGCAATGTTTAAAGGAGATAGGAAGTCATTTCTACTTCTACACAGGTATGTTTATGAAAATGGTGTATCTAAGTGGAACATGAAGCTAAAATTTTAAATTCTGCAGTAGATCAAATTTTAAATGCATTTCAAGATACTATAATCAAGCCAGTAAAAAGTGGGTATGTTGTAACATAACTGCCTTGCAGACGCCCAATAAAAAGAATGCTCACTGTGGCATATGTAACAGAGGATACCAGTTGTGATGCATGGAACAAAGGACACCAAACAGCTGCTTGAATTTAAACAAGTGTACTAATAATGATCAAATTGATAAAATGGTATGGCAAACCCTTAAAAAAGATCTGTTCAATAAACTAAGCAATTCTAAATTATACTGCATATGAATCCTTAACAGTCTACCCCAACAAATGTACCTTAATGCCAAATACTGACTATCGTTGTCTTTCTCTGTACTGCTGCATTCGCAGTTTTACTTTTTTGTTATAAACAGGGCACTCTTCCTCATCCATATTATCCCTGTATACCTGTGTGTGGGCCTTCAATTTCATTTTACACTGTTCATAACATTCGGGTTCATTCTGAATCCTTTTTCTGTAATGGTAAAATTGTTCCTTATTCGACAGTGGGCAGGAAATCATCAAAGCATCTTTCAATACTGCAGTTGCAGACATACTTGGTCTTCTCCTCTGGTTGTTCATTTCGTAAAATAAAATAAAGTTCAAGATAAGAATAGATTTGTGGATCCAAAGAAAATAGCTGAACAAAATACATTCCACCTCCTTTGACTATGGAAAAATACTCCTGAAGGAAGGAGGATGGTATCAACATCAAACAGATGGACTGAAGGAGAGAGGCTGCACATGGTACAGAAAAAAAAAATACTGAAGGAGAGAGGCTGCATATGACACAAAATATGGTGTACTGAATGGAGGTGCATATTCTGCTGTATGAGGTGTACCTGGGAGGCTGTACATTCTGCACAATATAATGGACTGAGGTAAGGATGCTGCACATGGTACACAATATGGCAAACTGAAGGAGGGAGGCTGCACATGACACACAGCACAATGTTCTGAAGGTGCTGTGCATTCCACTGGATATAGCATACCTGGGAGGCTGAACATCCTGCAGGATATGATGAACTGAGGCAGAGGTGTTGCACAAGGTACACAATATGACAAACTGAAGGAGAGAGGCTGCACATGACACACAGTATAATGTACTGAAGGAGAGAGGTCACACATGGCGTAAAAAACTACAGACTGAAGAAAAGGGGCTGCCCATGGCACACAATATGATATACTGAAGGAACTGTGCATCCCATGGGGTACAAAGTACCTGGGAGGCTACACATCCTGTGTAATACAATGGACTGTGGTAGAGATTCTGCACATGGTACGCAATATGATGAACTGGAGGAAAGACACTGCATGTGACATAGAATATGATGTACTGAAGGAGCTGTGCATTCCGTGGGATACAACATACCTGGGAGGATGCACATCCTGTGTAATACAATGGACTCTGGTAGAGATTCTGCACATGGTATGCAATATGATGAACTGGAGGAGAGACACTGCATGTGACATAGAATATGATGCACTGAAGGAGCTGTGCATTCCATGGGATACAACGTACCTGGGAGGATGCACATCTTGCACAGTAAGATAGACTAAAGTAGAGATGCTGTATGTGGTACACAGTATGGCAAACTGAAGGAGAGGGGCAGCACATGTGACACACAATACAATGTACTGAAGGAGCTGTGCATTCCATGGGATACAACGTACCTGGGAGGATGCACATCCTGCACAGTACGATAGACTAAAGTAGAGATGCTGTATGTGGTACACAGTATGGCAAACTGAAGGAGAGGGGCAGCACATGTGACACACAATACAATGTACTGAAGGAACTGTGCATTCTACTGGATATGGCATACCTGGGAGGCTGCACACCATGCACAATACAATGGACTGAGGTAGAGATGCTGCACATGGTACACAATACAACAAACTGAAGGAGAGAGGCTTCACGTGACACACAATATGACATACTGAAATGGCGATGCATTCCACTAGTTAGGCATACATGGGAGGCTGCACATCCTGCACAATGCAGAGGACTGAAGGAGAAAGGCTGCACATGGTACACGATGCAACATACTGAAGGAGAGAGGCTGAACATGGTACAGAAAATGATGGACTGAAGGGCAGAGGCTGCATATGGCACATAATACGATGTACTGAAGGAGCTGCACAGTCCACTGGATACAGCATACCTGTGAGACTGCACATCCTGCACAATACGACAGGCTGAGGTAGAGAGGCTACACATAGTACACAATACAATGATCTGAAGGAGAGAGGCTGCACATGACAGACCATATGAAGAACTGAAGAAGATAGGCTGCACATGACAGACAATATGAAGAACTGAAGAAGATATTTTGCAAATGACAGACAATACAATGCACTGAAGAAGTTACGCATTCCACTGGATATGATGTACCTGGGAGGCTGCACATCCTGCACAGTATGACGGACTGAGGTAGAGATGCTGCATATGATACACACTACTACAAACTGAAGGAGAGAGGCTGCACATGACACACAATACAATGTTCTGAAGGAGAGAGGCTACATATGGTACAGAAAATGACAGATTGAAGGAGGGAGGCGAGATATCCAAACAACATTTTATCACAAAAACTGCACAGGACTACATCCCCCTTCCCCACCACACACACATAAAATAGCAAAGAGAGCATGATGCTCAAAATGACTGAACGCTGGTGACCAAATACACCTGGACAAAGAGTGCCAGGGTCAGAATCTCACTTTGCACACTGTGCTTTTAAATTAATTTTCCCAGGTGTGCTTGGCCAGCTATGTTCAGACATAATTATGGCAGGTAACATCATTTAAATAAAATTTATAATGAAAGTCGTGCAGGGCCACAGCAACCCTTCACCACGCATAGAGAACAACAAAGAGAGCATAGTACTTAAAATGACCCAACGTCGGCAACCAAACACACGTGAACAAAGAGTGACAGAGACAGAATCTCACTTTGCATACTGCACTTGTAAATAAATTTATCCAGATGTGCTTGGCCAGCTACCTTCAGGCACAGTGATCCCAGGTACCATCAAAAAACAACATTTTATCACAAAAAAATACACATTACCACAGCAGCCCCCCCGACACCAAACAACAAAGAGAGCATAGTGCTTAAAATGGCCGAACATTGGTGACCAAACCCCTGTGAACAAAGAATGGCAGGGACAAAATCTCACTTTGCACACTGTGCTTTTAAATTAATTTGTCCAGCTGTGCTTGGCCAGCTATGTTCGGATATAAAAATCCCAGGTAACAATAAGAATCCACAAGATCACTTGTTCAACTAGCTACACTCAGAGGTCTACCAACCCACAACCAAATAAAGGTAAAAAAAAATCAAGCATTTAAACAAGTGATTTTTGCACTGCAGGCACAGCTGAAGAAATAATTATACCAAGAAAATAATGCTTGATGAAATCTGGCCAAAATTAATGCCTTTGGTGCAGAAATGTGACTAACATACCAAGACACCAAGCACAGCATGGTAGATTCACTCAGGATACCAAGCACACCTTGTGGTGCATGAACATAGACACCATGGTGCTTGGTGTCTGGTCATCAGATTTTCCTGTTTTTTTTTTTAAGATTTGCCCACAGGAAGCCTACTCACCCACTGTAGCGCCAAGCTGTTTGTTACAGTGGATATGTGGCACAGCTGTGATGCATTCAGTACAATTTAGATGTAATCCCCAGAGATTAGCATGGTGGTTATAGGAGGGCTGGACCCTGTGGCATTTGTAACCTGGGTACCAAGCAAAGGACGCAATCACTGTTTGACAATGGTCGCTGGTCACAAAAGGGGCTCCTGAAATAAACACAGCAGCTTTAAAGCTGCATAATGGAACCACCTACTCTTGTGGCGGTATGGGAATTCTGTAGTGTTTGTAGGCCCAGGACCGTCTCGCGGCCGTGATGCATGAATTGCTATGAGATGAGAAAATGACAGGGAAGCAGGATCAAAGTTCATGCCTGCTAAGGCAGGGGATGACTGTTTACTCACAAAACACTGATAGATTACAGAGTGGTATGGGATGGGAGACAAAAGAGCAACATTAAAACATGATACAGGGTGCAGAGTGGATTTTTCTGATGCTTGATAATTAGGACACAAGAGGTCACATACAGCACAATGGTTTAAAATTAAGATTGTTTGCAGAGTGTACAAAATAAGGGCCTAAAATAAAAACCTAAAGGGCAGAATTCACAAAGAAGATGCGCCAAGTGCATCTCGGCTGCCCCAGCACAGGGGAGATGCACTGAGTGCAAACTGGGCGATTCACAGAGGAGGCACAGGGAGATGCCCCCAGTGCATCCCCTCTGTGAATAGCACAGATGCACCCAGCCCAGAATGCCCCAGAGCATCCCAGGCTGCTCCAGCACATCCCCCATGTCAGGCTGTGAGCCCACTGGGGCAGGGCATCTCAGGATGCCCTGCACCCAAAAATGCGATTCACAGCCAGGGGCATGCAAATGAGGCAATTAGGCATGCATGATGCAATGGGGCTATTAGCATGCCATTACAGCCCCATTTGCATTGCACTGGCTGGGATGCCCCAGAAGAATGCGCCAACCTGTGGCAACCCCCTCCCCTGTCCGACCCCAGCCCGAGTCATGCTGCACCCAGTGACCATAATAGTAATGAAGCCCCTCCCAGCCCCCGTACGATGCCGCTCCCAGCAGTGGCGAATGTCAGGTTGAACCCCCCTCCCAGCCCCAAGCCCTTGGTAATGCCGCCTCCCGCGGCAGCCGTGCAGACAGCCCCCCCATGTTTCTCCAACCTACCCCACCCCAGTAGGGTCCCATTGTCGGCGGGCAGCTCAACCCCACCCACATACCCGCCATGGCCGCCTGCCGACAGAACTGTCTGAGAATGACAGCTATTGCACAGCCTGAAGCCCTGCGCTTCAGGCTGTGCAACTCTTTAATCGTCTGGTACAGCTCTGATGGCGGACAGCTGTGGTGGTATGCAGGTGGGCTGAGCTGCCTGCTGACAGCAGGACCCTGCTGGGGTGGGGGAGAGGGGTGGGTTGGGGTACATGGGGCTGTCTGCATGGCTCCCGGGAGGCGGCATTACTGAGGCTTGGGGCTGGGAGGGGTTCAGCCTGACATTCACCGCAGAGCGGCATTACACGGCACTGGTGGGGTCATCAATACCACCAAGCATGCAGGAGAGGCATCACACGGGTGCTCGAGGGGGACATCTCTACTACTACTGCTGCCGGGAGCAGCAAATTATGGGGGCTTGGGGCGGGGGATTCAGTACTGTTGATGTGCTGGGTGGCTTTATGCAGCGGCTGTGTTCATGTTCATTACCGCTGCCAGGGGCAGCATTGTACGGGGCTTGGGGCTCGGGGGGGGGCTCACTGAACCACCAGGGTGGGCCACCTGTGCTGCTGCCTGCAGTGTGGCAGCCTGCCTGTAGGTGGCCACTGACATAAGTCTAGTTTTCTAGACTTATCTTTCTGTGGTGCATCCCCGGACTTGCCCCGGGGTTGCGCCGCAGAATTGTGCTGTGAATGCGGCTGTGCCCAGTATGCATGGGCACCCCCTTCACAGCCCCTCCATATGCACTGCATAGCATTACTGGTGGTATGTGGTGCATCGGGGTTGTGCCGGCGCATCAGGGTTCTGCCGGCACATCAGCACCCTGCCTGAATCGCCCTTGGGCACATTTTGGGGATGCTCCAGTGCATCTGGGATGCGCTGGGCGCATCCCTTCTGTGAATCCTGCCCAAAGACACAACACAATATAATATAAGAGAGACCAGTTTATTGAAAGGGCACATTAAAAAGATAGATAAAATACAGTTATAAGCTTAGTGTGGGTTTCCATGCCACATTTCAGCTGTGCAAAATTGCAACATAAGGAGGTGGTGAGTAAAATAAAATAAAAAATGTCTGCGTCGTTAGTGTAAGTTTAATCCTTACATGGCTCTGTCTTTTTATCCCTACATGAAATCTGCATCAAAACAGCATAAAAATGATTGGGCAGATAACTTGTATTAAAGTGTTACATGCTGCAGAAATTTTTCACTGCATCAGTACTTCCTTTTCACGAACCTACCCACAACACTTATATGAACGTTCATATTGTTTATGATATTTTGTATGCAATAAAGTAATTTTTAAATCAAAATAGTGTATTTTTATCTTGTTTTGCTCAGTCTTTTGAACAAGTACCAAGGCAACAGCAGTTTCCCCGTGACTCTAAGCCTTTTTTCCTTATGGCTGCTACATTCTAAGACACGTCTCTGACTTCTGACATCAGTTTCTTTTTTTAAACTCAATCTTTATTTAAAATAATCAATGACAAACACGAATACAGTGTCATTAAAGTCACAACCTGAAGATTTTTAACTATCAACTGGCTTTCAAATATCATTCAGCTTATGAAAGCTCTTCAATATAGTTCTAAGACAATATTTCCAACAAACTGTAATATTTAACAGTTGAGATGTTAAAAAAACAAACAAACAAAAAAACAATTTATAACCAACATAAGGTGGGTCCTCTCTTCTTGCAGTTCATTTGTTATATAGTGCAGAATAAAAACAAGGTTCAAAATTAGTTGGCAATCTATCAAGAAATTTCAGTGCAGTACTGATATGATTATGTCAGTCCTTATCTGGTTACCCACAACAAACCATCTTCAGAATAAGTGTCTTAGATAACTGATAATTAAGTGAAGGGAAAAAGAAGTGTTAACACAGCTATCATTGGGAAAGTAATGAATTCTCATTGTTTTCAGTCTTTAAAACCTTCATACAGATCCCATCGTGTCCATCTATTTTGTAATTGTGGCATTCTTTGTTGAAGGAAATAAGTGATTCTCTCATATGTATATATTATGTTAACCATATCTCTCCAGTCCCGAACCCCAGGAGGGTCAGGCAGGAGCCATTTTCTAGTGATAGCTTTAAAGGCGGCCGCAATCAGGATGGCCCATAAGTACCTGGCCTCCCTCTCCACCAGCTCCCCAGGTGGCAGTCCCTTGAGAATGTGCTCTGGACCCAACAGGGTTGAAAGTGCAAAAGTACCAGACAGATGACTATGATTGAATCTCTGTCCAGAAAAGTCCCAGGCACTCGCAAGACCAAAATATATGTGTCTGCGTGGCCCTGCTTTCCCCACATCCTCTCCAGCAGGTGGGGGCACTGCTGTGTTCCATTTAGGAACCACCATAGGAACTCGAAAGTATCTCATCCGCAGTTTCAAAAGAAATTCTCGCCACCCATGGAAAGAGGAAGTCCGCCAGGTGTGTGTCCAAACTCTAGCCCACTGAGTATCCTCAATCTGTATATTTAATTCCTGTTCCCACTTTAATTTTATATGAGCAGTAGTCTGAGAGAAATCCCTGATATAGTTCACATAGAGCAGGGAAATAGTCTTCTCTCCCATTCTAGAGGTCCAAATGGGCTCAAAAGGTGGACCCTGAGTGAATCCCTCCCAGCCCTGGGTGGATGGAGGGATTTTATTATTGATACAGTCCCTGAGTTGGTAGTATCTCAGGTGATCGGTCTGTGACCATCCATATCTGGTCCAGGCTACCTTGAAAGGAATCACTGATTCTCCTTGCAGAAGCTGCCAGGGAGCATAAAGACCCCTGGCAGCTTGTAATTTAAACCAGCCGTCTAAGTTGGCAGGAGGAAATAAGGGGTCCACCAACCACCACTGATATCCCCACAAGTGATGTGTAATCCCATGGTTTAATCCTCTTCTACAACCCTCCAGTACAGTCCATGTGCCTGTGCACGGGGAATTCTGCCAGTGTGGAGCACGTGCATAAGAAACAACTGTGCTTCCAGAGGTGGGAAAATCTCTACTGCTAGGTCTGTACTTTTCCAGTGGGACTTACAGTTATGGTGTCCAAACATCAGGGCCACCCTTAGTTGAGCCGCAGCCCAATACCCAGACAAGTAAGGGACTGCCAACCCACCTGAGTTTTTGGGAAGGTACAGAACGGGTCTATGTATCCGGGGCCGTTTAAAGTTCCAAACATAGTGCATGAAAAGAGATTGCCAGGTCTCTAAATCTTTTTTTGAGACTGGACAGGGAACACATTGAAACAGGTAAAGGAGTCTAGACAGTGCATTCATTTTTAGGGCCTGAATCCTGGAATGCAACGAAAGGGGCAGCAGTGACCATCTATTGATGTCCTGTCGTATTTGTGTTATTAGAGGTATGTAATTCAGTTGAAATAGTTTTGAAGGCTGAGAAGGGAGCTGGATTCCTAAATATTTCAGGGAAGAAAGATTCCATTTCATGGGGAAAGCTTTGCTCAGGGCCTGTGGGCATCATAATTGAAATTTAAGACTTCCATTTTTGGCAGCATTTAGAGTGTACCCAGAAAAGGCAGAGAATTAGGAAATGTGTTGAAATACTGCCGGAAGGGACATGTCTGGGTTCGCAAGGTATAGCAGAACATCATTTGCATATAATGCAAGCTTGTGTGTCGATCCCCCCAGTGAAATCCCTTCAACTGCTGGGTCTTCTCGAATACCTTGGGCCAGGGGTTCAATATATAGGGAGAAGAGGAGCGGTGACATTGGACAGCCCTGTTGAGTACCTCTGCTGAGATGGAACTGGGAAGAAATATGTCCATTCGCTCTAATATAAGCCACCAGGCTCTTATATAACTTAAATAAAAAAGTAATGAAGGTATCTGGAAACCCAAACCTGGAAAGGACCGTCTGGAGAAAGGCCCATGAGACCTTATCAAAGGCCTTTTCAGCATCTAGACTGAGTAACAAAGCTGGTTGTTTGGAGGAATGCAATGGATCTATTATGTGGATGGTATGTCTAAGATTGTCCTGTGCCTGATGGCCTGGGGCAAACCCAGTCTGATCCAAATGAATCAAATCAGGGATTACTTGTTGCAAGCGACAGGTAATTAAAGAACTGAGCAATTTGTAGTCTGTGTTTAAAATAGAAATAGGCCAATAGGATGAGCATACTGTAGGATCCTTTCCAGGCTTGGGTATTACAGAAATGATGGCATGGGACCAAGAGACAGAGATGGAACCTTTATGGGACAGAGCCTCCTGGCAGATTTTAAGTAATAAAGGGACATTCATTTTTTTATGGTGTTTATAAAATTCCCCAGGTAGACCATCTGTACCCGAGCATTTCTCAGACTTAAGTGCCACTACCTTTGTTAATAACTCAGTCGTTGTGATATCGGCCATTAGAGTGCCAGCCTGTTGTGCTGAAAGAGTCGAGAGGGACAAGCTCTGGAGATAATAGGCCATGGAAGTCTGGTCTTGTACTGGGCCCAACTCATAAAGCTTCGTGTAGTAATTTTTGAAGGCTTCAACAATCTCAGGGACAAGGTGTAATGCTTGTTGTGAGGTAGGGTGCTTCAAAACAGAGATTGTGGCCCTTGCCCTCTGAATCCACAACCTGTCAGCCAGAAGCCGCAGGGACCCCCCTCATAGGTTTTGCTTTAGAAGAAGGAGGTTTTGCTCTACCTGATAATCAAGGAGAGCCCCTAATTCCTTCTTTAGCTTCATCAATTCCTTTGTCCGGGTCCTATCAAACTTAATCTTTTCTTGGGATTCCAAATGGGTGATCTGTTGTTGCAGTTGGGTCCTCCTAGCCTCCTGGTGTCGTTTCTTATGCACCGAGATGGAGATATGCTTCCCACGTAGGATAGCCTTAACAGTATCCCATAATGGGGGGGGGGATATCTGGGGAGTCATTATCTGCCAGATCTTGTTCACACGTTTCTTGTATTGCCTGTTTTATCTCAATGTCTTGTAGTAGGGAAATACACAGATGCCAGAAAGTATTCTTCCTAACATCCCCTAGTTGTAATTTTAGAAAAAGGGGAGCATGGTCAGATAGGGTCATATTCCCAGTCCAAAACTCCTGCACCTAACGGGAAGTTTCCTTAGGTAGAAAAAAATAATCAATTCTAGAATACATCCTATGTGATGCTGAGTAGAAAGTATAGTCCCTATGCTTGCCATGTAAATGGTGCCAAATGTCTGTATACCCCATGTCCCCCAGCAACTTTGCAAAGTTTTTGGCAGTTCTGTCTGTGCTCCCATCTGGGGATTGCTGAGGTGGAGTCTGGTTGTGGGTTAAAAATCATATTAAAGTCTCCACCACAGATGATCTCCCCCTCTACCCACTCCTGAAGTGTAAGTATAAAGGTACAGTAGGTCTGGAAATATGATCCCGGTGGGATGTAAACTGAGGCTAAAGTAAATAATTTACCTTGAAATTTGCCTTTCATTAAAACAAATCTCCCCTCATTATTTGCCAAGGTATCTAGCTTTTCAAAAGTGACACGTGTAGGTACTAATATGGCGACACCCCATTGGCAACCTTATTTGTAGGAGGCACAAGCTGTAGTACAGGACCCAAACTTGTTCAGTTTGGCATGTTCCTGAGGAGAGAGGTGCATTTCCTGCAGGAATAAAAATCTGCATGTGTTCTTCTCAGGAAACTTTTGATTTTGCTCCACTTAACTGGGTTTGTCAAACCACTGACATTATATGAACATATGCACATTGACGTAGCCATTCTAAAGAACAAAACATGCTTGCAATATCTAATATCTTATCAAATACTTGTTGAAAGGACTGAACAAAAATAAAAAGTAACCTTGTGAAAACTTTCATGAAGAACACTGCTAGAGGACCCATCCATTTTAACCAAGAAAACACCAACCAGGTGTTAAAACTAACAACAAATGACTGACACTTCTAAGGTAGGAAGTCCAACATAGTGGACTTCTATTCCCTTCCCACGCTATGTTAATAGCTTGCTGGGCTAGGGAAAGGAGGGGTGTTGTTTCCTCTTGGTAGTGAGGCCCCCTCTCAGAGGTCTATGTGAGGTAACTCACTAAATAAGGTTTGAGTCCCTGAGATGAAAAAATCAGCAAGAGTCTAGATAATCTAACAGCGCCTGCTGAGCCTCCCCGTGGAGTTTACCCGAGAACCTGTTTATGATCTTGAAGCGGTCAGAGGTTCGGGCATATGATAAAACTTAAAGGAGTATTGTACAGCTAATAACCGAAATCCTCCAAATGTCTGTGGGGGGCTCATTATGTTGAGTATGGGTCTCAGAGAACATTCAAGCAAAGCTATGAACAAAATATATCTTTCACTGTAAATAAGAACAAGAAAAAAACACCTGAACCTTAAATTACTGTCAGCAGTTATACATGTTACAATTAATTGAGGCCCCAATCCTTCAGTACAGTAGTATTTAGTTCCTATTAAAATAAATGGTTGCAAAAAAAAAAGGGGGGGTCTCATTCATCTTTCCTGGCAGCAACAAATCTTCTTTCATCCCACTCATTTTCAATGAAGGGCACAACTATAAGTGTTCAGCATTTCAGTCTAATAACAGGTAATAGCCCATTTCTCTTCCCCAACATAACAGTCCCAAAAAAATAAAGGAAATGATAACATCGGCTCACCTCTGGCACTTACCTTCTCTTTCTAGCACTTGTAGTATTGTTAATCCACCTAGGCTAGTTTTTAGATTGCACTTAAATTTTTTTGTTTCCCACTGTTACATTATTGTTAACCCCTCACTGAATACTTAATGTCACCTTGTATTTGTTAATTCACCAGGGCTAGTTCATAGTTTTCCCTTTAGTCTATATTCTCCTGATTTTATGTACCCTTGTATTAACCTTGCTGTAAGTTAAATGTTTTAACCTATGTCATGTCTCATGATTGTTGTATGTAACTGGATGCTTGTGTAAATGGGCAGCAATGCTCACATGCCTTTCCAGTATAACCAATAAAAATGAAATGAAAGAAAAGCAAGAGGGGAGCATTAGCTCTCAGGTAAGGGTCAGAAATGTGTCTCATTAATTAATAACCAGATTAAGGCAGCTTGTCGGCTTTGCTCGTTATCTCCTGTTAGAAGCGTTACAAGTACCTACTGTAAGGCTCTGTGAACTGGCTTCTCTACTAAGGAACCACAATAGGGAATGTTCAAAGGTATCGCAGGTGACCTTAGTTATTCAGTGCTTCATTGGTGTGGTCGGTGCTGCTTTAGCACCATTAGTTGGTTTAGACATCATTCTGAGCTGCTGTAAGGTGTCTCTGGCAAACTGCAAGGGAGTCACACCCTTTGACCTCTGTGTTACCAGTAACCAGTCTGGGTGGAATGTGCACTTCCTGGAAATTAATTCCATCTCCGAGGACGGAAGGGAGAATCCCCTCGACTGTAGTGCTTCCAGGGCTTTCTCGGCTGAAAAGTATAACTGAGGGCCATCGTCCCAAAAGATTTTCAATTTGGCTGGATATGGTGTCTGGAAGCATGATTCTTTTCTTTCAGAAGGCAGAGAATTGGAACGTACTGCTGACAGGCCTGCTGTACCTCCGGGGTATAGTCGTGGTCAAGACTGAGCTTTGAGTTAAGGTAGGTGATCTCTTTTTTCGCCCAAGCCCTCCACAGTAGATCTTCTTTGACTTTGCAACTACTGAGTTTAAATATGATAGAGCGGGGGCGGGCCGAAGGATCAGTGGACTTCGGGATGAGTGAGTGATGAGTTCTTTCCACAGACAATGTATACCTTGGAGGCAGGTCCGATTTTCAATAAAAGCTGTCATCGGTGCAATTGTAGCTCCCTCAGCTAAATCGTACAGCTGTAGATTCTCTTGCCTGGACCTTCCTTCAAGGGCCAGACACTTTGCTTGTAGCAAGAGCGAGTGTTGTAGCAGGCCTCTACAACATGGCCCAGTTTAGTAATGGTGTCTTCTGTGGCTGAAAGTCACTCTTCAGCTTGATCCACCCATTGTTCCATCTTTGTGAGCTGGTGTGCTAAATTTTTGAATTCCTTTTTATTTTAAATTCTGGAACTAAGAACCTCCTTCAGCAGGGTCTCGTAGTGAGAGCACGAGAGATGCTCAGCTTCACCGTCAATATTATAGTCAGTGCCCCTCACACTGGAGTTTTGCTGCGATCCTGCAAGGCATATAAGGGTCTATCTGCATCCATCTGTTTTTCTTGCTTTTTTGGCTTGTTTTTACCTCCTCTATCTGCCTTTCATCCTCCTCCTGACATATTGAGCTGTTTATGTAGTTAAAGCTATATGTGAAGGACTGTATTCACCTCAGGGAGGCAAGAGCTAAATTCCTAGGCTCTTAATGGATCCGTGACATAACTGGAAGTCCCCCTGACATCAGTTTCATGCCGAAAACTCACTCAGCTGTCAGTGTGTCCGATGCACATGGCAAAATTCTCTCACCTATCCTGCATAAACACAAGTATTCATTTTTATTTATTTTTTTTTATTTATGTTTTTGGTAAGTGGGTAGGCAAACTGATCCAAAGGACCATTTCCAGTTGCGTCCCGGACCATACAGTGGCAGACAATACAGAGTCAGACAATAGGCACAAGTTACAATACAGTGGGTGTACATAATACATCGAGTACACTGGAAATCAAAAACAGTGATACATACACATCATATCTAAGAGAGAAAAAAAAACACATTTCATAACAAATTCAACAGTGCATGTCTGATTACAGATAACTCAGTCATTTACACGTAAAGCTAGTCAAATATATCATTTAGCCAGTCAAGGGTTAACAACACATCCACCACAAATACTAGACGAAGTACAAGAAAAACAGAAAAAACACAAAGTGAAGTACAGTGCTTCCACGCTGTAATGAACAAAGTGGGAGCAGTAACTTGTGTTCGTTATAACTCCCTGGTCATTACATAGCGGAACTCTGTTTCAGAATAGTTGGCAGCTCTCCGCTCTCTCCAAACACATTCTGTCCCCCTGCTCTCTCCAAACACATGCTGCTGCTGCCTTTTCTAAACACTACAGTAGTTCTTATACAAGTTAAACAGTTGATTTTTTGTTTAAAAAGTGAAACTAGTGCAGGCCCCTCTTCTGCGATGGTGACTCTGTCTCTCTCTGCTGTTTCTAAAATTAAGGGGACAGTCCACGGCTCTCAGATCACCCCCCCCTCCCCCTCCACTCCAAACACATGCTGCTTTCTTTTGTAAACAATATTGTATTTTTTTAAATAATTGAAATTGATGGATCAGTCAGCGGCTTGTGACTCTCAACTTTACTTTGCTGTATAACATGAACATAACTCTGTAAACTGCTCTGTTGACTTCCTATGGCCACTCTCAGCTTTGAATCATGTTCTTCCTGAACTCTTATCTCTCCTCTCCACTGACTCACAGATGATTGTTGCTTCCTTTACACTACCATATTTAAATATTTTATTTTATAACTGTAAAGGCAAGTGTTCAAATAAGAATTGGTAAAGCGTAGTATGAGAAGGGAATCTTTTTATTACTGAGTTAAGAAGCTTACTACTGCACTGATAAAGCTGAGGCACACATAGTAAAAAGACAAAATACAAACTACTGCTGACTGACATTTATCAGGCTGTATAATAAACTTTACAAATCTTGCTATAGAAACGATGTAACAAGAAATAAGTGGCCAGTTTATGTCAGCTACAGAATAGCATGTTCTAAGAACCAAGAAAAAATATTTTGCTGAACAAAAAGCAAGCATATCACACAATTCCTCAACTTCACCCCCAATAACAGCGCCCAAAACATCGGTAACGGGGACCAAAAACTATAAGGATGAATATACACAAAAATACAAAAAGGGATTCGATCCACTTGTTATTACAAATGGCCGCACTAACAAACACAACACTCCCCCACATGCAGTGAATTCACTCAGCTAACCCATATGCACACCGGCAGTCATACATCACTGCAAATGTGAGAAGTGGTCCCAAATAATACAGAATAAAGAAAGCAGTGTGCAATAGTAAGATAATGGGGTTATTTTATTTTGTGAGTAAGAAGGCATACTAATGAATAGATAATAAAAGGACAAAAAAAAAGAAGCCCACCCCCTCCCATGTAGTGGCCCAACTGCGGTGATGTCCTGTGGCAGGGGCATTTGGCGATGTGTGGAGGTTTCATGCTGCCATGAATGCCAGCCACAAGCCACCACCAGGAGTCTCCTGGCAAGTGGTCTGGGTCATCCCAACATCCCTGGGAGGGAAGCATCCATAGGATGCTCGTGACTCCCTCCCTGTCGGACTCTGCTCCTGACATCCTGGGCTCAGGGTATGAAGTACCCGGGTCACCAGCATGATGAGCAAACACCCATTGCTCAGTGCCACAGAGCCAGCATGAATCCCAGTGTTTAATAAACCTTACTCAGCTCATGCTACGAATGCTAAAATGTGAGAAAATCAAGCAGTTGAGCTCAGTTACAGAATTACATAAGGTGTATTCTGAATCAATCAATAAGGAAAAAAAGATTTGCTAAACCAAATGTGAGCGATTCAAAAGACTCTCCCAACCCCCAAACTGATAGCACCAGAAACATCAGCAACCAGGGCAAATAAACGTCAGTATAAGATAAATATATCAAACAGTAGATCACCGTGTAGAAAGAAATGGTCCATACATAAACCAGTAGTCAGAAAAGTAATGCACAGCATATTAGGAGATGGATAAATCACTCTACGGTGTAATCACACAAGGAAGGACTCGCACGTAAAACTGCTGTTAATGCACAAATATAAAAAAATCATGAGTCAAATGGATTTATGTGAACATTAGCTACTACCTAAAAAGGTGACACAATAATTAACGTTGTTTTGTTAATCTCCAGTTCAAACATTTATGAACAAGACTTAGGTAAAAAATCAGTTGAACTGCGGTTCACCCAGAAATAGCACTTTGAGTATTGAAACGGTGAGTTACTGATTTACTAATATCTGAGCTTGCCATGTGCTGTCTCAGAAATGGAGTAGAATAATGCCTCTCACAGCGTTCTCATACCAAGATGTGAATATGATGTGTAATTAATAAAATCGATCATGTACAAACAGGAAAACGCAGAATAAAACACCCAGACATCATTGCTGACTTAATAAACTTCATTTGTGAAACAAAGACATGTCAATTCCATTTATTATCTTCTTTACGTCTAAGAGCCTTGTTACTTAAGTCTAATGCTGGGAACATTGATTGTGTTAACAAATGCCATTTATGTTGAATCAAGAGCTGATGTTGGAAAACTTATTGTCTATCTAGAAAGTTTGAGGTCAGTCACCCTGCTGCATGAAATGCCTAGCTGCTGTAGTTAAGGGCATCAGTGTCGTTCTTCCCTGCCACTGCCACTATTCCCCTCAGGGACTTATCATGCTAAGATTGTTAATATGTTTATGTCAGCTCAGTTGTCCTTGACTGCACAAGAGTCGTAGGGCATTCTCTGATTTTTCCACAGGTGGTGGCACAGTGCCTTTATTTTTATATTTTTACCTGTTCCCCATGGACCAAAAGAACTCAGGCTGGCCCCCTTGGTGAAAAAGAAGTTTCCACCAATGGCCCCAGCATGGCACCTTGGACTGCCAGATACCACATTGACAGACACACCATTTCAGGTAAATCCTGACAAACCATCCAGATTACCTTCTGTGAGGAGGCAACTAGGGAGGTGACTAGGGGCTGGTTAGTGGATGTAGTCTATCTGGACTTTGGCAAGGTCTTTGGCACTGTACCCATTAAAAACTCATGAATAAAGTAATACTATGGAGTCTACAAAGTGTATAGGAGGGGGACTGCAAATTGGATGACAGGTACTATAGGAACTAGAGAATGGTAATGGATTGTCACCATTCAGGGTGTTAAGATGTTCTGATTGGAATACCCCATTGGGTTGGGGCTGGATTCATGTTCATTGTCCTTGATATGTTCATTTATTTATTTATGAACTGCAGGATGGGGTCAGCAGCAGGTTGTTGTGGTTTGCTGATGATACTTAATTGGCAAGAATACTGGATACACCAGATGGGGGTGCACCACAAGGTGACCTGCACCCATTAAAAAACAATGTTCAGAGCACTTAGGAAGAGGTAAAGAGTGGATCAAGTGAGGTGATCTGCCCCCTCTACAAGGCCTTGGTTAGAGTGCACCTGCATCCATTTCTGTCTCCACACTACAGGGCAAACAATAAAGGGATCAAGAGGGTTAAGCATGGGGCCCCCAGACTGATTAGCAACTTAGGGAGCAAGAGCTAACCAGGAGAAACTGAATGTACACTCCACAGTATATAAACCTACAATGCCTTGTAAGTTGTACACGGTATCAAGCACTATTTATGACTGTAATATGGTTCAAAGCTTTTTTATTAAGGTTTAGCCATAGGCTTTTGCCACAGATTAAAAATACATCAAAAGTATACAATACACAAGACACTTAAAATGAATTGTTACAACTAGACAAACAAATGCCCATTAGGAATAATATATATACACCTAAATATTATACAAGCAATAATCCTCAACAAGGTGGGCAGTATCAGGCTATAGCCCACCTGCCCAGGGGTATAATGAGGCCCGATGCCACAGGCAGAGGGCCTTAGAGCCCCTGAAAGGGTGAGTATAGCCCATGCAGCCCACCCTGAATGATATTATTACACTTAGAAAATGAGTTACAAGGCACAAAAAATACAAATTAAAGAAAAGAAAAAAAAATTAAACCATTGAGAAAAAAAGTCTATGGTAAAATAGTCCTTCATATGGTACATTGACAATAGAGGTTTGTGCAGTACAAAGCAGTCTTCACTCGGTCTGCAGTGAGCTAGCTGTTGCATTCTTGCTTTTTTTTTTTAACTTCGGTGCTAGCACCCCACATAGATTTCTGATTCCCCTAGCAGTGTGTGTCATTGTGTCTGAGTAGTGACATTTATATGTTTTTTTCACCTTCCTCTGTTCAATCGGGATCGATGGCAGAATGAGCAGCTGAGTTCAACCGGTGGTCCATATGGCACGTTCGGACCTATGGCTTTGTGGCTTCAGCGAGACAGTGTTAGCACTATTATGCTAATGTTTAGTTTTCTTTTTGGTTTTTTGAAAATGGGTTGGAGAAACTAGATGTTACAGAAAAGCAGACAGGTGGGTGGGCAGATGTGCAGGGTGGCGAGTTCACTTGGTTACTTGTTCCCTTGCTATGTGAGTAACAAAAATGGCTGATTGTGAGATATGAAACATTCTGCTTGTTCCCATGAATTTCTCTGGTAAAAAAGGTAGGTAGGCACAGGGACTAATTATTTAATGATCTCTGTTGCCTGATACCCACCCAGGTCCTGGGTGCTATTAGCCAATCAGGAGGCTAGGTTTCTCTGATCCATTTTCTAATTACAGATAATTTCCTCCAGGACCAAAGTTCATAGCAGGCCATTCCATACATATGGGCCTCAGACTTAAGAGGATACAAGTTGCTCCAAAAGTATATTCCCAAAACCAGGATTCTGATTATTGATTAATGTCAGCATTAATCTTTTCCAGAAGTCACCCAGCAGGGTACAATAAAAAACATAATTTGAGAAATATAAGTTGTAAGATCACCAAAATGCCATATGGACAATTTGTGATTGTAAATACTGACAGCCATACATCGGAGGGATTAGTTGAAACCATAGATGAGCTAGTGCCTTTCTATGTAGGGTCAACAGCCACTAATAAAGGTAGGGTACATGGGCAGACTGGATGGGCCTAGCATTTCTTATCTGCCATCAATGTATTTTTTTATTTTTTTTCCATATACATTTTTTTATTTATTTAAATTTTTCTCCCTACCGCCCCGAGGCCATGGCGTACACATACATGTACGTGCGCAGACTCGCACACTCACACATGCCAGGATCCAGTGGCCCCTCCCACCCCTTCCCTGACTTTTGTCACTGCCCATACTGCCTACGCACCCACCGGACCTCCATCCAGTGGGAGAGGGACTATGGAGGGGTGGGCATCCACCCCTTCGGAGGGGAGAGCCGTGGCTCAATTCTGCTGCAACCCTCCCCCCTGAGCTGGCAGTCCAGTGACCCGAAGTCAGTCTCGATCCCGGGTCACCATCGTAGCACGAGGTAAGGTGCCAGCACCTCATCTCTCTGCACCACTGGACTGGCGTTCTGCCATCAATTTCTATGTTGCTATGTTCAGAGTCCTAACAAAAATTCAGATATGGTTCTTAACTCCCAGACTTTTTAAGTAACCTAAATTCAGATAGAATTGACGAGCCCTCGATTTTATATAATTTTACATTCCAGTATCATACCATCTGTTTAACATTATTAAACATTAGGCATCTAATTCCAGGTCCTCTGGGGACAGTTGATTCTAGGATCTATGCCAGTTTTGGTAGCTTGATATGCGTTTTACAACCCCAACCAATTTTTTCCCAACACTGGCACTGATGCTGTATTTTCTTTAGTAGACATGACACATCCATTTTCATTGTTTTCAATAGATAGCTTATTGACCTTCCAAAGCTAAACAATATTAATGATCAGAAGCCAGTTTCAGCACTCGGATGGGCTCCAGGAATATAATTTCCTAAGCCAAGAATGCATCTGATAAAGTGATTTTGAATGCTTTCGAAACATTGGCATTTGTCATCCATCCACTGAAAACACTGGACATAGCTTTTAATGAATTTCTGGCATGACGTCCACAAAATTTCAGAATGTCATTTATATCTCTTATATGTGTACTTTTACATTGTTCCCAATGATATTGCTAGGAGTTGTTATATCTAATGTGGACACCAAGGTATTTATAATCTTGTTATATTCAAGAAACCAAGCGTTGTATTCCTTACTTTGGGATCTGAATATCATAGATTCTGTGATTTTAATTTTCAGTTTCAAAGCTTCAAATTTGTTTGCCAGAACATTTAGAGCTCTTTGCAGCCTGAGAGGGGTAATTGACAGAACAGCAGTATTATCCACATATATCTGAAGAGGAGTTATCACAGTTTGCTATAGTAGGTGGAGTACCGTTCTTGTAAAAAGTTTTCTTGGTAATCCCATTAATGTTTGATACCTCTGACTGTATTTAAAGGTTGGGATAGCATGCTGTCTCTAGCAAGATGCACACTGGCCCTTGTATTATAATGTAGCATTTTTATCATGTCTATTAACTTGGCATCTAAGGGTCAGCCCGGTGGTGCTGAGGGTTGAGGCGCTGGATGCCACATCTTGCGCTGTACCGGCGACCCAGGTTTGGGAGCGAGCAAGGGTCGCAGGGGGTTGGCAGGGGAGGGAAGGGATTGAGCACCCAGAAGATAGCTCTCCCTTCCCTGGGGAGGGTTCAGTGGTTGCACCACTCTGTAGTGGCACCTGGCGGCAGTCAGGTGCAGCACAGGCAGTGGGCGCTCAAACAAGCAAGGGGTGGAGCTTGGCAGGCAGCAGCATGTTGTGTCCGGCCGCCATTGCACACCCGAGCTCCTTGGGTGGAACAACAGAAAATCCCCGTCCACCAGTAGGTGATGGTGGGGACCAGGGACCACCTCCCATGCCCAGGCTGAGTGCGTCGGCTGCTGTATGGGCTCCTCCACTTTCTGGATTCCCATCCAGATCCCAGAAAAGTCACCAGAGGAGAGTGGCAGTCCCGCCCCAGGGGGCTTAAATCTGGGGGAATGAGCACCAGGAAGATGGAGTGGAGCTGGCCAACCCGACAGGTAGGACTGAGCCTTCAGGCGGGTGGGAGACAGATGCTTCAAGTGTCCCCACTGGAGAGAGTCTGGTGGTTGGTGCTAGGAGGGGATAAATAAAGTTAAAAATAAAAAACTTGCCATCTAAGGAAGTTTCACTCAAAATGTCCCATAAAATGTTCCTATCCACAAGACTGAAACCACTGCTAAGGTATGTAGGCCTCATAAAGTTTTTTTGATCCCTTGTTGGTATACATACTGTATCTACCAAGAATTGTTACGTAACAATATGGTCTATTGTAGAGAAACCATTTCTGAAATATGACTGGGGTCTGAAAAGGGCATTATCTTTTCCTCCCAGATTTCAAGATAATGTAATATAAATCTACTGTAAATTTTACACGGTATATTTAACAGGGTAATATGTCTATAATATTGTGGATCTTGCTTGTTTCCCTTTTTAAATAACAGAACAACTGTACTAACATTCCAGTCTGTTGGCGTTTTTTATGGTGAAATTTATTGCAGTAAAAACCATGGAAAGAATTACTGACCATTTTTCAATCATATAATGAAAGGCTTCTGCAAGGATCAGGTCTGAGCCCGGAACCGTATTCCTTTTTTGTGAGAAAATAAAACTTCTGACTTCGGCAGGGGTAACTCTTAACCATTCTGAATCTGACTTCAGTATTTCACTTAAATTATTTATTTTTTGCATATTTATTCCCTAACCCCAGCATCCCCTTTCTACATCCCCTCCAACTTATAAGTCTCCCTTGACAGTAGCCACCAACATCCTCTCACCCCTCCTCCTCTTCTTACCCTCCTTCTCATCTTACCTCCACCAAATTACTCCCTCTCCACCCCTCTCTCCCTGCCTCGATCCTTGTCGGGTTCTTGCCCCCCTTGCAGGGTTCTCAGCATCCTGAAGGGGTGTTGTTCTTGGTACCCAACCCCTTCCATGCCCACTTCCCTACCCCAGCATCCCCTCTCTACCCCCCATAATCCTCTAGGCCTCATGTTGTTAGCAGCCCCCCTACCCCTCACAGTCACTCCTTTCCTTCCCTCACCACCTTCCTTGCTGGGACTGTGACCTCCTTGCAGAGTTCTCAGCATCCTGAAAGGGTGTAATTCTCGGCTTGCCGCTCCTTCCATACTCCCTCTTTGGGGGGACCACCCCTACCTCGTTTCTCTACCATTTCTAATAGGCAAACTTCCACTTCTTAATCTATGTACTCAGCCCACCACCTCTAGCACATTTATGGGGTAATCCACCTACACGGTCCTTACCTTACCCAGCTACTTATACTACTCTGGCGCTCATGGTATCGCTACACTGTATGTATTTCTATACAGTATTGTCTGTCCCAGTTTCTCTTCATCGTTATGGATGGTAATAAACTGTACTTTGTATTGCACTTATTTTTATTGTCATCCTGCTAAGAGCAATGTTCTTGTGCTCATGGTATTGCTACATTGTATGTATTTCTTTACATTTCTGCCTTTTCCAGTTCTCGTCATTGTTGCTGACTTCATTGAATTGTACTTTGTATTTGCACTGATGTATATTATGATGGTTATTGTTTTTATGCACTCCCCACTCATGTAACCCTTCCCCCCAAGGACGCTTCTGGAAATGAGCTGTTTACAGCTTATGTTGTCTTTCCAGGTGAAACCTTTTCAAAACAAAATAATAAATAAATGTCTTTAGTGCCAATAGATGTTTCTAAATCCTGACATTAGGCCAGTTTACACAGCTGCATTTGCACTGCAACAACCCAAGTGGGCTGGGTGTCGTGGTGCAAATGCAGCTGTGTGGACACTTACCTGATCTCAGCAAGTTGGTCCTGGCTCCTTTACCTGAACTGCAGCAAACCTGGGATGCATTCTGGAGTGAACGATGTAAGCAGCCACGTGGCCAGGCTGCACCACTCAATCTGTCACACAAATGACATCTTCCTCCCCAGACTCGGGGCCCATCTCCAGCATGTCTTGCATTGATGCAGAGAGGGACCATGCAGACTGAGCAGTAACCAGCTCAGGAGGTCAGGGGAGTGCCGACAAGGACTGCATTGCAGTGAAGAGCATCTGTGTAACTAGGGCTATTGACTCAGGTAAAACTCATCCCTTTTTCTTTTTTTTTTTTTTTGTAACTTCATTTTTATTGAAAAAGATCTTGCATACATGTCCATAAAATAAAGGAACATCACCATCAGTACAGTTAAACATGAGCTTTACCATTCTATTATCTCAGAATGTTGTACAGAACATCCTCAAACTTAATACAGCTTGCATAGATTATGTAAGCAATAGCCCATGATAGAGTATGGAGTTATGGGTATTTAATCTATGCCCTGGGTGCACTGTGAGTCACAAGGCCACAAATCCCCATAACCCTATACCCTGGAGCAGGTTATTGTGCTTATAAAATAGGTTACAATACTTACAAAAAAATTAAAAAATTAAGAAAAATCTTCTTTAGTCCATGCAAACGTGCAGTTTCATGGTATTCCTCCATGCTGGAAAGTAGTCCCAATTAACAAATTGCAATTTTTAAATAAAAAATGAGTTGTGTACCTCAGACTTGATCGCAACATAGATTGAATGTAATTCCACCTTAGTGCAATCTAGGTTAAATGCTGACCTGGTGATGCTGGGGATTGAGGTGCTGAATGCTACACCTCATGCCATGCTGACGACCCGGGGTCGGGTGCGATCTCGGGCATCACAGAGTTTGCTGGGTGGAGCAGGACTGAGCATCTCAGGGACTGCTCTTCTCCTCTGGGGAGGGTGGGGAGGGACAACTGTGGTAACGCTGGCTCCTGGCAGTGGCTGGGGGTCAGTACATGCCATGTAAGCTGTAGGGCTGGCGTGGGCTGACTTTGGACATGCAGTGCGTGGAACCACACAGTGCAGGGTCATTGACATCACTGCATGCCCATGCCAGGGAAGGGGAATCCAGAACAAGGAAAAAACGGCTTAATCCTCCAGCTCTTGTGATGGTCGGCCTCCATCGGCACTGCACCATACACTCCCAGGGTACTCTCTCTGAAGCCTGACTCCCTGAGGGTCTTCCACAATGGGGTAAGCAATGTGGCCAGGAAGGGTGAGACGGCAAGGTGGTGAGCTTGGGCATGGTACCTGGTGCAGAGTTGCTGAGGTCAACTGGATAACAAGGGGAACCATAGGACCGCCCCTGCCAAGGTGATTAGGCAGGAGAAAAACATGCCAAAAAAAAAAAAGAATTACAGATCATGACAAAAGGACAGTCGCTCAGCTGTACTATCTTGCCTGCCTGCCAGAGATTTGTTCCACAGTAGCAGTTGTAGGCTGCTGATGTTGGAGAAGGAGTCACTGTCACTGGGGAATAAGCTACTGTCACCAGACCCTCTTCGACCCTCAGGGATTTTGGACGTGCAGTGCATGGAACCACACAGTGCAGGGTCATTGACATCACTGCATACCTGCACCAGTGAAGGGGAATCCAGAACAAGGAAGAAACAGCCTAATCCTCCAGTGTTCATGATGGTTGGCCCCCATTGGCGCTGCACCGTACGCTCCCATGGTGCTTTCTCTGAAGCTTGACTCCCCGATTGTCTTCCACAATGGGGTATGCAATGTGGCCAGGAAGGGTGAGATGGCAAGGTGGTGAGCTTGGGCATGGTATCTGGTGCAGAGTTGCTGAGGTCGACTGGATAACAAGGGGAACTATAGGACCACCCCTGCTGAGGTGGTAAGGCAGGAGAAAAGCATACAAAAAAAAAAGAATTACAGATCATGACAAAAGGACAGTCTCTCAGCTATACTATCTTGCCTGCCTGCCAGAGATTTGTTCCACAGCAGCTGCTGATGTTGGAGAAGGAGTCGCTGTCGCTGGGGAATAAGATACTGTCGCCAGACCCTCTTCGACCCTCAGGGATCATGGTGTTACACAAGGAGGATGGTACACGAGCTGGACGGCAGCCCCTTTTAATTGCACTTTTAGTTTCATGCAGTTTCAAAGGTGCAAAAGCAGGTAAGATTGCTTTTGCATCAGCAACCCTGAATGTCAACAGATCATGACAAAAGGACAATGGCTCAGCTGTATATCTTACCTGCCTGCCAGCTGTGCTTTCTTATGACTTGTTCCAGTGTGGCTAAAGCTGGCTGCTATTGCTGGGGATGAAGTCACTGGAGAATAAGCTGCTGTCGCGGGACTCCCCTTGACCCTTGGGGACAGCCCGTTGTGGTTTCTTTCTCCTCAGGATGTCGCTCTGTCATCAGCAGTGTGTTGTCCACTATGTACTGTCTGTGTTCTGTATATGCATGTACTGACATACAGGGGTTGCTTTTATTTATCAAGCTTAGTGCGTTTTAAACAAAACATGTATATCTCTATTTCACTTCAGTAATTTGATACGGCTGCCTTTCTCATTTCATTTCTTCAGCAGGTAAAGAGTGCTGACAGTGCACTCTGGTACTTTTCCTGACTTGCTTCACCTAACTGTTGATTGAATGGGATTTAATCAATGGGCATGTAATGCTAGTGGGCCAATTAGGTTATGCATTTTTTTTTACAACCCATTTTATAATGTGGAATAAACATACATCAGATATATCTTTTATGAAAAGCATTATTTTAACCTGTACCATTAAAAACAAGTATTTAAACAACATTAAAAAGAACAGAAACAACTTGCATGTCTGTAAGCAGAGCCCTATATTCCCTTCTAACTTTGCCAAGGGCAATTTGGTTATTTGTGTCTGGGTTTTGGTGAGCACATTGGGACAGTTTAGCCAGAAATTTCTTTTTAACTCTATATTCATTATCAACCCAGGATTTGTGTATAGGTTTAACAGAGAACATAATTCTAGTAGGATTGACAAAAATGTCTATGGTTTTAACCCGATTATTATCATCACTTATAACTTCTATGTATTTCTCAAAAAATTCAGTTTGTCTCTCTTCTGAAAAATTAAAAATTGCATCCTGATTTATAAGCCATTGTAAGGTATCTTCTGCAATGGAACCCAACTTAATTCTTTTAACCTTGACAAATTATTAAGAATTGGTTCACATCCTTAGCTAAATGATCATCTAGGGGGACGTTCATGATGAAGACCAAAAGAAAACAGTCCCGGGTGGGTCCCCTTCTATGTTATCTGGCATTGAGCATAATTTGTGGGCTGGTAAGGTGAATAATCCAAGCAAAAGTTTTAGGAACCAGCCACACCAACAATGTATGTTCACTAGTTGTGGATGCACTCATAAGAAAAATGGCTTAATGTGTAGACTCATAACAACATGTACATTTTGTCTACACATATTGATAACATAACTGGATAATATTAATAGGATATTTAAGAAATGTTAATTGTGCTAGTGCATAAATATAACAAGTCACTATATAAATGGGTTGTTTTTACTAATACAAAAACTTTTCTATATAAGAAATAATCTGTGACCCAGAGGGATTATTTCTATGGAACTACTTGACCTTTTCATGAGCTACAAAACCTATGTATGAGCTTTGGACAGAATAAAATGTATTTTGCCACTATTGGGAAGACTTTAATGGCTTAAATGGATTAATTACATGCAACCCATTCTGGGTAGTAATTTCACAAAGGACACTGCGAATATTTAGTTGATCAATGTATTATTATATACTACATGTTACCACTGCTGATTGTGGCGATGGTTTTCCTCAGAACTGTACGCCACTGGAACTGAGTGGCTGTCATAGACAGCTCGGTCATTCATTGGCGCAGTGCGGCCACACCTGCAAAAGGGAGCAGGGCATTGGAAGTGGGGGAGGCACATCTACAAAAACTCATATGGTGGCACTATGTTTCTTGCACATGCAAGCAAACATAAAAAAAAACAGCAAATAAAAGTAAAAATGGTCTCTCTACTATCTACCTTAAAGGTGTTCCACAATCGAATGGGGAACACAGTACTTCATTAAAAATTATGGTCTTTGATATTTTTAGTGATGTATTTAAAGATGGTATTCATTGGGAAGATATTGTTGTATAACATAGATATGTGAGTTGCCCTAACAGAGATGGGTATGTGTTATTGTGAAAAATTGCAAACTGCAAGATAAAATAATGACTAAACAGTCGTGTTTGGGAAAAGTTAAACGTTAAGGTATCTGATGATGTACCCATAAACAAAGCTAATATCAAACAATGCTTGAACCCAAAAGTTATTGCAAACAAATTATTTCAATGTAACTAATAATTCATTGCATGCAACAGAGTGCCCAATTCCCCATCAACTCCACTGCCCCCCAAAATAACTTTCCAGCTGCCATGCTGGGAGCCCATTCCAGCATGGCAAAAGTCCCGCGTCGTCTTCCTTAATCAGAAAAAAAAAAAAAAGGGTCCCTCGTCGCCTGTCTTGCCCTCCTCCCCAACCCATGCCCATCATCTGCGCACCCACCTCCCCACACCCCCTGACCCCATACTTACCTCCAGAGCCCAGCGCGACAATCTTCAGTGAACCAGGAACACTTCTGCACTCTTCAAAGCTGATCGTGAACTGAAGGAATGCCAGTAAGCTGTATAATGGCATAAATGTTTTTTTTTTTCAACTTTGGTGCATATCTTGGCAATTTTGGGGAATTTTTTCACCAAATTTTCAACATGAGGTTCTTGGGGCCCCACCTCATGAACTCAGTCACTGTCATTTTGTTATTCGGTCTCGAAAGGTGATTTTGCGGTCACTGCATGGAACCACCTTTCAGGACTGAAATAATGAAATGACAGTGTCTGATCATGGTGGGCTAAGCGCTGTTGAAATTTGGTGAAAAAACTCCCAAAATAACTATTTCTGAAACTTTGCGTTATGCAGTTCCTACACACGCCAGTAACTTCATGAATTTTTATATTTTCACTCCAGATTTTCAACATTGCCATCTTACCACACCTCCTTATGAGCAATACAGCTGTCATTTTTCACATCTCGTCCAAAATGTGTTTTTGTGCATGTAGTGCACAATGGCACAGTCAGTGTTCGAAATCAATGTTCAGGACAGATTAAGAAAATCACAGTGACACTGTTCATAAGCAGAGGTCTTAAAATGACTATGTTGAAAAATTGATGACAAAAGTCCATAAAATGACTGTGTTACAAGCGTGCATTGCGCAGTTTCCACGCACCCTTGTAAGTTCACAAATTTGCACTATTTTCAGTCCAGATTTTCAACACTGGCATTTTTACACACCTCCTTATGAATAGTACAGCTGTCATTTTTCACATCCTGGCTAAAATGTGTTTTCACACTTCTGGCACAGAAATGCATGGTCGCTGTTAGAAATCAGTGTTCAGGACAGATTAAGAAAATCACAGTGACACTGTTCATGAGCAGAGGTTCTAAAATGCCTGTGTTGACAATCTGCTGTAAAACATCCCCAAACTAATTACATTATGGGTGTGCGTTGCGCAGTTTCTATGCACGCTCATAACTTCACCAGTTTTTTTTTTATATTTGCACTCCAGATTTTCAACATTGCCATTTTTTACACCTCCCCATGAGCAGTACAGCTGTCACTTTTCACATCCTGTTTGAAATATGTTTTCGCACCTGTGGTGCCAAATGGCGTAGTCACTGTGCAAAATCAGATTTTGGCTAACGAACTGATATTGCCACTGTTCATGAGGTGGGGGTCACAAAAAACCCATGTTGAAAATTTGGATTGAAAATACCAACGAACGCCTGGGGTGTTAGGGTTTCCGACCATAACGCCCCACCCTGTAGAGACTGACAGGCATCAGGAGTGTGACTTGGGATTGTCACCTGTAGTGCTCATGCCATTCCACCCCAACCCACACCCTGCAGCCAGTGACAGGCATCGAGGTATGCCTTTGGCTCTTCGGCCACAAAGTTCACCCCATTCTCCTATACTGCACCCATCTCACCGTATTTTCTTATGGAATGGGGTGAGCATAAGACCCAAAGACCCCAAGGCACACCGTGACACTTGTTGGTGTCTGCAGGGTAGGGTGTGGTGAAATGGCATGGCCGTTATGCCTGACGACCCAAAGGCACACCCCAATACCTGTCAGTCTCTGCAGGGTGGTGGTGGGGTTGGCTTCAGTTCAATACTTCACTGCCATTCCTATTATGCATCTCTCTAACTCCTACACTACCAATGCCAATGCCAGCAAGCAAACATTTGGCATTGACAAATGCTTGTTTTTATTTGGGGCATTCAAACAACATGAAGTCTTGCTATATTATGACAATTGCAGTTTGTCCCACCATTAGAACTGCTCCGGAGATGAAAGAGTTAACTCCATTCCATGAATGGAACTTAGAGCTCGAGCTCTAAAGTGAAGCTCTGTCTGTGTAGTTTCAAACCTAAACTGTCAGATTCTTTACTCCGCCTCACTGAACAGTCGCTCTGGAGATTTCTCCTACTGCTCGGTTCATTTCTCAGTTTAAACAGTGTTTTCTCGGTTCGATTCAACTGAGAATAGTTTTATTTTAACCACAAAACCGATCGGTTCAAGCTCTGTCTGTGGTATCGTAAGTAATTCTTATTTTAATTCTGTGTGGAACTTGTAAGTTTTATCGGTTCGGTGTTGAACCGATCAGCTTGGGTTATAACTTAAAGTTTTTAAACTTGATATTTTAGAGTGCGGTTCCCGGTTCTTATCGGTTCTAAAAAAACTGGATTTCATTACGTTTTTTTCCAATACCCGTGACACGGTTAGGAACCGATAAGGGTGTCTTGCCTGGCACTGCCGTTTAAAGGGCAAGTTTTTCTGGTTAGGCTGGCATTATGTCTGAGAAACCCAAAAGAAAAACCGGGCCCACTGGGTTTCAACACTGTGATGTCTGTGGGGAAGTCTTTGCCAAGGCTGACCCACACCACATGTGTTTATTGTCTGAGGTTTGACCACCTCAGTCAGACTGCCAGATTTGTAAGAATTTCCCTGCAGCCACCCTGGAAAGAGATTGGGAAAGGCTCAGGGAGCGAGAGGCCAAAAGTCCAGCTGACCCGGATGGACAGCCCGGTTCGGGTGCCAACCGAACGGAGGGAGTGCCCTCTGACCAGGCGAGACTTCTCGGCAAACGAAAGCTGGCTCGGATGAACCAGTTCCAGTAAAGAACAAGAAAGTCAGCAGGTTTGGAGCCCAAAATTCTTACTCCAACTGCTGCAGAGATAGCAAGAGCTATTCAGATTGTCAGTCACTTTCTCGGATTCCGTCCGAACCGCCACTATCTGGTAAAAGGTCGGTTCGGTAGGTTCCATCGGTTCAGGAATATGATGTTGAGGAGTTTTATGAACCAGAGGAGGGAGGATGATTATGAACAGTATGAATGTGACTTGGAGGGTCTGGGTGTGCCCATTGAACGGACATCTCCCCAGACAGACCTTTAGAATCTCCCATGCTTTCTGAGTCCCTCTCATTTTATGTTTTACAAAAGTTGTTGAACCCTCCAGCTTCCTTTGGAGGAAGCTGTGGATGAGCAAGAGGAGCCTGATTTGTAGAAATGATGGATATACCAGAGTCTAGGAGATTGTCTATTCCTTTGCATAAGTCATTTAGAAACAAACAATAAAATCTTAAAAACTCCTAATTCTGTGCCTCCTGTAGATAAAAGATGGGACAGGAGGTACACACTGTCAGGTCCTGATACAGAATTCTTCCAGCAATGCAGTCATGTTAGTAGTTCAGGCTGCAGCCTGTGATAAGCTAATATTCCCTGGCTTCACCCTCCTGACAAGGATTCAGGAAGATTGATGCCATGGCAAAAAAACAGTACATGGCAGTGTCCTTGGGACTCAGGCAAGAAAATTATATGGCTTATGTAGCAAGGTATCAGAAATCTAGATGGGATACTGTTATGAGTTTAGCCAACAAGCCCCTGGCCAGCTTGCTAGTGAGCTGGAGCAGGTGGCTGCCGATAGCATTGAGGCTTCTAAGGTGCAGTTTCATGCTGCTGTGGATTTTAATGATGTTTCCTCTAGAGTCATGGCCACATCTGTAGCTGTCAGGGTTGGCCTGGCTCAGGTGTACTCTTGTCACAGGATACCCAGACTAAGGCTATGGATTTTCCTGTGGTGGGAAATTCTCTGTTTGGGGAGCAGACAGCGAATTATATGAAGAAGATGGATGAATATAGGACTACCTATAAAAGTGCCCAAGCCAAGGAGGCAAGCCACTCCTCAGAGGCACACCCAGGGGTAGGGAGGCCTTTCCACAGGCCTTTTACCAAACCCAGGCCTCCTCTGCTTATGCTCAGAGGGGTTCTTCAGAGGCAGAGGCAGGCAGGCGTGGGCAGGCCTGTCCCCACCCTCAGCCTAAAGCACCTGCCAAGCAGGCACCCTGATGGGGTGCCCAGGGCCGATTCTCCTTTACCAGTAGGGGCAGGTTGGCTTACTTCCAGTCAGAACTGGGTGTCTTTAACTCAGACAAGTGGGTTCTGAAATAGTAAGCCAGGGTCTGGTTCTCAGCTTCAAAAAGTTCCCAAAGATGAGAATCAGGTCTTTTCCACCTGCAAGCTCTTTAGAGACCTTTACTCTAGAAGCAGAGGTCTCAACCCTGTTAGCTCTCAGAGCAGTAGAAAGGGTTCCTCCCCTACACCAGGGCAAGGGTCTGTACTCCAGATACTTCCTTACCCCAAAAAAGACAGGAGAATGGCGGCCCACTTTAGACCTCAGATATCTGAACAAGCATCTTTTGAAACCAAAGTTCAGAATGGTAACTCTGGCAATGATTTTACCCTCTCTAAGGCCAGGGGACTGGCTAGCTACCCTGGACCTCAAGGATGCCTATTTTCACGTCCTAATCAGAAGCTCCCACCGAAAGTACCTCAGATTCAAACTGCCCTCAGGTCACTACCAGTTCAAAGCAATGCTCTTCGGCCTTACCTCTGCCCCAAGGGTATTCACAAAATGTCTGGCAGTAGCAGTGGCTCACTTAAGGAGGCAAAGGATTGCTGTTTTTCCCTATCTGGACGACTGGCTCATTGTAGGCCAGTCCCAGAACAGGTAAATCTCACCTGCAAGTCACCCAGCAGCTTCTCTCCTCCTGGGCTTCCTGCTAAATCTACGAGTTGGTTCTGGAACCAGTTCAGGTACTCACCTTCATAGGTGCAGAATTGGACCTAAATCTGGCCAGAGCTTTTCTTCCCTTAGAAAGGGTAAGGAACTTGGTGGCTCTGGCCTCCTCCTTCACTCTGCAGGTCTCGACCAGCAAGGCACTTTTGCAGCTCCTGGGGCACATGGCTGCGTCCACAGCTGTAGTGCAGGAGCAAGATTTCAGATTAGAGACATTCAGTTTCACTTGAGAGCCTATTGGTCTCAGAGAAGAGACCCCTTCCAAGTTGGTCCCAGTGACCGAACCTTGATCCAGGCCTCCAGTGGTGGCAGGATCAGAACAATTTAAGACAGGGGTCCCCTTCATTCCCCTTTCTCACACTTTGACCCTCACTACGGATGCTTCCCTCCTGGGGTGGGGAGCCACATGGCGACCTCTCCACTCAGGAGTGTGGTCCCCAGGAATCTCTGCTCCACATCAATTTGCTGGAACTCAGAGCTGTCTTTTTAGCACTTCAAGTGTTTTCTGCTTCTGTCCAGAACAAAGTGGTACAAGTCAGAACAGACAATACCACAACAATGTGGTACATCAACAAGCAGGGGGGCACTCGGTCTTGGCCTTGTGCACTGAGGCAATGAAGTTGTGGTCTCTGGCTATTCCCTGAACACTTCACTCATAGCAGTTCACCTTCCAGGAAAGGACAATGTCCTAGCAGATGCTCTCAGCAGGATTTCTCAGGGCCATCACGAATGGTCTCTGGATCCTCAAGTATTGGGGATAGTCTTTGCCAGATGGGGCACCCCTCAGATAGATCTTTTTGCAGCCCCAGACAATCACCAACTTCCACTGTTCTGTTGCAGGCCCCCAATGTTGGGCTCAGTCCCCCTGGACACCCTTCTCCTGGATTGGGAAGGAAGTTTCTTTATGCTTTTCCCCCTTCCTCTCTATTCAAGGTGTTAGTAAAATCAGATCCCAGCCTTGCAGGGTGATTCTGATTGCCCCAGATTGGGCCAGGCAGCCCTGGTACCCACTCCTTCTGTCCCTGACAGTCCATCTCCCCTGTGTCTCCCCAGGAATCACAACCTATTAACCTGTGCCCAGGGGAGTTTGGTATCGAACCTCAATCCCTCAACCTCAAGGCCTGGCTCTTGAGGAGTTAGAATTGCTGACTTACACCTCTCTCAGGGTGTTCTTGAAATCCTAAAGGCTTCTAGGAAGCCTTCCACTAGAGCTACTTATAATTCTAAGTGGAAAAGGTTCTCCATTTGGTGTTCTGGGAAACATATTTCCCCAGAATCTGCTGATTTGCCCATTGTGTTAGATTACATGGCCCATCTTAATTCTTTGGGCCTGAGACCAGCTACCCTGAGAGTTCATTTGGCAGCTGTCTCTGCTTTTGCTTCAGCAGGAAAGCCATCCTCTCTTTCCGCTCACCCTGTATTTTCCAAATTTTTTAAGGGATTACTTCATACTAATCCACCTTTTCAGGATCCGGCCCCTGCCTGGGACCTTAATGTTTGCATTGCCCAGTTAATGCAACCCCCTTTTGAACCTCTGTTTTCTGCAGAGCTTAAGTATCTAACTTGGAAAACTGTTTTCCTAGTGGCTATCACTTCTGCTAGACGCATAAGTGAGTTGCAAGCCTTGTCAGTAGAAACTGACTTTATTTCTTTCCACAGGGATAAGGTAGTCCTCAGGACTAACAGAAAGTTTTTGCCTAAGGTGGTTTCAGATTTCCATCTTAACCAATCTATCTCCCTTCCAGTGTTTTCACTGAACATTCCTCTTCTGGTGAGAGGAGATTGCACAGTTTAGACGTTAAGAGGGCCCTTAGTTACTATATAGAATGTATCAAGGGTCACAGGTTCGAATCCCTCCAACTTTTTCTCACTTATGGTGAGGTTGGGAAAGGGAAACCTGCCACTAAGAGATCAATTGCCAGGTGAATTGTCTCTTGTATCCAATTTTTTTATCAGAAACTGGGCAGAGATCCCCCCTCTGGCTTGAGGGCTCATTCTACCAGAGGTACAGCTGCGTCTCTAGCTGCTGCCAGAGACATCCCTATATTGGAGATATGTCAAGCTGCAACTTGGAAAATGGTACACACTTTCACCAAGCATTACTCCCTGGATGTCCAGGCTAGGAGAGATGCTCGGTTTGGCACAGCTGTGCTTCAGAGCCTATTCCCTAAGTAGGTTCTGTCCCTCCTCCATGGAGGTACTGCTGTGTAGTCTGCAATTGTCATAATATAGCAAGACTTCATGTTGTTTGAAGAAAAAATTACTCACCTTAGTAATGTTGTTTCTTCTAATGGAGTCTTGCTATATTATGACCTCCCCCAGCCTGCCCCTCTCAGAACTTCTACTTGGTAGTAGGGTGGGCAGCCTAGTGTGAGCACTATTTTATGCCCTTTTATGTGTTTTCACCCTTCTTGGGGTTTGGGGGTGTGGTGTTTTTCATTTTTTCCTTATATTTCTCTCATATTGTTAAATTATACTATTAGTTCTGGTCCCCTGACTTGAGTCTTTTGTTTTGGGACCAGCAATGAGTGTTAATATTTAGGCAGCCAGTTGGCTAGTGTAGGTTACAGCTTCCACACAGACCTTAGTGAGTTTTTGCTCGTAAAGATCTGACAGTTTAGGTTTGAAACTACACAGACAGAGCTTCACTTTACAGCTCGTGCTCTAAGTTCCATTCATGGAATGGAGTTAACTCTTTCACCTCCGGAGCAGTTCTAATAGTGGGACAAACTGCAATTGTCATAATATAGCAAGACTCCATTAGAAGAAACAACATTACTAAGGTGAGTAATTTTTTCTTTGAAGTTATGGTCTGGGTTTTTTATTTACCTTTGCATCCTGCCACACCGAATATTTACTTTATTTTTTGCTGGCTTTGAGTTTTAGCTCTGTCTGAAATTTACACATTATTATCACGTTTTTCATTATTATTTTTCACTTATTCTTTCTTTCTCTTTGGTTGTGCATGTGTTTTCACAGTATTTAGATGAGCTCTCTTATTTCTTTAGATTCTTGCTTTGTGATTGCTTTGGCTACATGAGCTATCATGTCTGCTCTCTTGGGAGTCAACACTGCTGCCCCTCCTAATTTATGGTTAGTAAAAATTTATGGTTAGGGTGGAGGGGAGAGGAACACATAACAAGGGTACATGGAGGGGTGCACACAGTGGGAATAAATGTGAATAGAAGAATAGAAGGAAGAGAAGGAAAGTCAGATTGTAGGTGGAGGGTGGTGTCTCTGAATGCTCAAAGTCTTGGAAACAAGATGGATGACCTGCAGGCACTATTAGCAGAGAAGAGGGAGGACATAGCTGCAGTAACTAAGACGGACAACATCACACCATTACTGGGACCTTGTGATCCCTGGATATAAACTATACAGGAGGGACAGGGTAGTTGGGAAGGGGGAGGGGTGGCAGTTTATATCAGGAAGGGAATAACTTGCATGAGGTAGAAGTCAGAGGAGGGGGAGGTGGAGGCATTATGGGTTCAGTTAAGATCCAATAGAGGGAAAAAGGTGAGGTTGGGGTGGTTTACAGACCACCCAATCAGGATGAGGAGATAGACAGGGAACTGAGCTCACAAATATTGGAAGCTGTGGGAAAAGGAGAGGTGATAATTGTAAGGGACTTCAATCTGCCCAAGGTGGACTGCATCATACTCTCCACAACATGTACTAGGAGTCAGGTGATCCTGGAAGGACTGCACAGTGGGTTCCTGACTCAGGGTGTCACTGAACCAACAACAGCTGAGGCAATTCTTGATCTGGTGGGGAGCATGTATAGGAAATAATGGTCAGGAAACCATTGGGTGGAAGTGATCATTGCACAGTGTGGTTCCAGTTGGATATGGGCAGGGAAAGCATCCCGACTAGGACCAAAATCTTGTATTTCAGGAGGGCAGATTTTAGGAAAATGGGTGAAGTGCTGAGGAGCCATCTGGTGGACATCAAAGCAGATATGTGGGTGGATCAAAGGTGGTTCATCATTAAGGAAAGAATACTGGTTGCCACAGATGAGTGCGTTAGGCTCAGGGGTAAGAACACAAGGGCCAAAGGTCCCAGATGGTTCAGTTCTGGGGTTGCCCAGGCAGTAAGGAAAAAGAGGTTGGCCTATAGAAAATTCAGGAAGACCAAAAGAGAGGTGGATAGGGAAAATTACCTAAGGTTGGCTAGTGAGGCAAGTAAGGAAGTCCAGTGAGCAAAGGCACAGAAGGAGCTGCACATAGCTGGAGAAATTAAGAAGGGGGAGAAGGCTTTCTTTCACTATATAAGTGAGAAAAGGGACAAGAAGGAAGGGATTGTTAGGCTCAAGAAAGGGAAGGAGTGGGTGAAGGATAATGGGAGAAAAGCAGAGATACTAAATGAATACTTCTGTTCCATCTTCACCAGGGAGAAGGATGGACCAGTGCCTTTAGGAGGGAAAAGAGGAGCAGGGAGGAGGGGAACACAGATGTAGTGATAGAAAAGGATAGTGAGGGATGGGCTGCTGTCATCGAAGGTGGACAAATCACCAGGTCTGGACAGAGTGCATCCAAGAGTTCTAAAAGAACTGGCTGAGGAGCTGGCAGGGTCACTGACAGATCTATTTAATAGTTCATTAGAGTCAGACATGGCACCGTAGGACTGGAGAACAGCACATGTAGTGCCCCTCCACAAAAGTGGTCCTAAAGATGACCCAGGGAATTACAGACAGTCAGTCTGACCTCCATTGTGGGCAAGCTCTTGGAGACCTTACTAAAAGAAAGGTTGGTGGACTATCTAGAGGAGCATGGTCTCCAGGATGTGAGGCTGCATGGGTTCATGGGGGGGGGTTGTGTCAAACAAATCTGATTGACTTCTTTGACTAGGTCACTAAGACAGTAGATAGGGGACAAGCAGTAGACATCCTCTATCTTGATTTGAGCAAGGCCTTTGACTCTGTGCCCCACAAAAGGTTGATCAGGAAGTTGGTAGATCTTGGGGTTGGGGAAAAGATGATCAGATTGGTGGAAAACTGTCTGAGGGACAGAACACAGAGGGTGGTTGTTGAGGGGGAGTTATCTGGTACCAGTGGGGTCCCGCAGGGCTCTGTGCTTGGGCTGGTGTTGTTCAATGTCTTCATCAGTGACATTGGGGATGGCATTAAGGACAAAATGTGCCTATTTGTGGATGACACCAAGGTCTGTGGGAGAGTGGACACAGCTGAAGGGATACAGGACCTACAGGAAGATCTGGAAAAGCTAGGGAGGTGGTCCAGGATCTGGCAGCTTGGCTTCAATACCAAGAAATGCAAAGTTATACATATTGGAGCCAAGAATCCCATGATAGAGTATTACCTGGGCGGAGTCCAAGTATCTGCATCAGAAGAGGAGAAGGACCTGGAAGTGATGATCACTAGTGACCTGAAACACTCCATGCAGTGCAAGAAAGCAGCAGCAAAGGCAAACAAGATGCTGGGATGCATATGTAGGGGGGTCAGTAATAGGAGAGAGGAGGTTATACAGCCCTTGTACGGGTCAGTGGTAAAGCCACATCTAGAGTATGGAGTTCAGTATTGGTGCCCACACCTCAAAAAGGACATTAACCTGCTGGAGAAGGTCCAGAGGAGGGCTACAAAGATGATAATGGGTCAGCAGGGTAAGGCATATGAGGAGAGGTTCAGGGCACTGAACATGTGCTCCCTGGAAGACAGGAGAGGAGAGAGAGAGAGAGAGAGAGAGGACATGAGTGGAACTTTCAAGTACTTGAAAGGGATAAACAAGATTGATAAGGAGAGTCTCTTTAAATTGAGTGGCAACCATAACACTAGGTGGCACAGTCTTAAGCTGGAGGGTGGGAGGTTTAGGAGGGAGGTCAGGAAGCACTTCTTCACAGAGAGGGTAGTGGACACTTGGAATGCACTGCCAGAAGAGGTCATAGCATTGAAGACAGTGGGCAGCTTTAAGAGAGGCTAGGATAGGCATAGGCAGAAAGTAAGGATCATGGGTAGGGAGGATGAGAGGAGTGGGGAGGGAGGGCAGGGACATTAGCTCAAGCTGTGGATCCTGCAATATGAGCAAACTTGATAGACCAAATGGCCTTCCTCTGCTGGCTTCTTCGTATGTTCATATGAAAAATAAAATTTTCTTTCATCATACTTAGAGGTAGGAACCAAAAAGTGATGGTAAATGGGGTACAGTCAGGGAAGGGGGTACCACAGGGGTCAGTGTTGGGCCCTGTACTCTTAAATATCAATTTTAGTGACATAGCAGAGTGACTGGGAGGAAGGGTATGCCTGTTGGTGGATGACACAAAGATCTGCAACAGAGTGGACACACAGGAGGATGTGGAAAGAATGAGAGAGGACCCAGAAAAGTTGCAAGAGTGGTCAAGAACATGACAACTTTGTTTCAACACAAAAAAGTGCAAGGTTATGCACTTGGGACACAGGAATCTGGGGGCAGTGTACACACTTGAGGGAGAGGTATTAGAGGTCACAAGGCAAGAGAGAGAACTGGGAATTATCATTACTGATGACCTAAAGGTAGCGAAGCAGTGTGGGAAGGCAGTGGGAAAGGCTAACCAAATGCTTCGATGCATAGGAAGGGGTATCACCAGCAGATTGAGGGTGGTAATACTTCCCCTGAATATTTCATTGATGAGACCATATCTCGAGTACTGTGTGCAGTTTTGGAGGCCCCATCTTCAAAAGGACAGGGACAGGATAGAGATGGTACAGAGCAGGGCAACCAAAAGGGTGCAGGGTCTACATTGGAAGACCTATGAAAACATCTCAAGGGAATAAACAAGGTGCAGAAGGAGAGTATTTTCCAGAGAAGAAGATGTTCTAAGACCAGGGGGTCACAATATGAACTTGGAGGGGGGTAGGTTCAGGGGTAACATGAAGAAGTTCTTCTTCACGGAAAGGGTGGTAGATGACTGGAACCACCTCCCAACAGAGGTGGTGGGGGCAAGCACAGTCACAGATTTTAAGTGTGCATAGGATAAACACATGGGTATCTTGGATAACCGGGGGTGGAAGATGGACCCCCAGTAGTGGCTTGGGTAGCACTATTAGGGGTGGGTTTACAGGCAGATTGGGTGGGCCAGGAGGTTCTTATCTACTGATAGAATATATGAATCTATGTATTGCCCTACTTTCTTCACCATGACATTGTACAGATTTATTCTTTGGCATAGTAGCCAGATTAGTTTGTTTCCGTAAGCACCAACAATATTTCTTCTATGAGAATATTTGTGCAGGTTAGAAAGTACTCCAAACTTTGACCCTCCTGGACAGTAGGCAGGGACTGCTCGTTACTAGTTAGATTTCCAACAGGTTTGTTAGTTTCAGGTAGATTTCCATGTATACAGGATGGAGACTTAATAGAACCATCATCTGACTTTATTCAAGGAATATTTACTGGATCCTAGTTTTCTCTTGTTCAATTTTAGAAATTCAAATTCTTCCAGAAATACAAACAGATTACTTCTCAATGCAGCTAAGCCCCTGCCAGGCATATTTTAAATCAAGGATGGAAATGAGAAAGGAAAAGTGTGGCCCACTGGGAATTGAACCCAGACCCCTGGTAATACTGTTCCAGTGCTCTAACCATTAGGCTATGGGCTCACATGGTCAGCAGGCCTTAGGCAATCCTTAAATCCACACAAATTCCTTTCTCAAGTGTTGTGCAATCCTGCAACTTAGGAACATATCATAATTTCCATCCTTGATTTAAAATATGCCTGGCAGGGGCTTAGCTGCACTGAGAAGTGGTCTGTTTGTATTTCTGATCAGTTCCTAAGTTGCAGGATTGTACAACACTTGAGAAACAAATTTGTGTGGATTTAAGGAAAGCCTAAGGCCTGCTGACTATGTCAGCCCATAGCTTAATGGTTAGAGCACTGGAACAGTATTACCAGGGGTCTGGGTTAAATTCCCAGTAGGACACATTTTTCCTTTCTCATTTCTATTCTTGATTTAAAATATGCCTGTCAGAGGCTTAGCTGCACTGAGAAGTAGTCTGTTTGTATTTCTGATACATTCCTAAGTTGCAGGGTTGTGCAACACTTGAGAAAGGAATTTGTGTAGATTTAAGTAAAGCCTAAGTCCTGCTGACCATGTGAGCCCATAGCTTAATGGTTAGACCACTAGAATGGTATTATCAGGTATATGGGTTCAGCTCCCAGTGGGCCACACTTTTCCTTTCTCATTTCCATCCTTGATTTCAAATTCTTTCAGAAATGTATTGCAAGAACATTGATTTTTACTGCCAACCTTTGATTTTCACCATTAACTTTTGAAAATATTAATTGCTTTGAGCCAAACTCTGTTGTAATATTTGATTGTGATGCCTGCCCTCCATTTGAATTGATATAATACAGGGATTTTGTATGTAAATAAGGAAACCTAATTTCCCAAAAATTATCTCCATCTGTTGTTATGAATAATTGCCACATGATTAACACCTCCACCTGTATGGTTTTTGCTTAACTGTTTACAGTCAAGCCTATACTAGATGGTATTATGTTGTTGCCAAAGTTTATGATGTCAGAACTTTTTAGCTGCCTGATTGCATTCAGGAGAGCCAATGGATATATACCCTCAGGTACTTGAGTAAAAATTGTGGTTTTGGCCTGAGATGCCAAATTGACAGAGGTCTGCATATTAAGTGGACCTTTAATATAACATGTCATGCTCCTTGTTTCTGTGCTTCTCAGATCATGTCTCTTATATGCCATTAGTTTTCTAATACCACCCATTTCATTTAAACCTTAGTTCAAAAGCAATACATGAAACAAATATTTCTATAAATAAAAGTCCAAATAAAAATGACCTGAAAACAGAACCCAATGATCTGCAAAGCTTGCTGAATGCTGAGATTCCAAAAATCAAAACAAGAAATTTAGTTGGAGCCATGATGTAGGCCACCAGTCATGTCAGATAGTATTCAGTTGCTCAAAACATAAGGCACTAGAGGAGCGTTTAATAGGCTCAAATCATGCAGCACTATTTAACGTTAAGCACCATGGATAGGTTTTCCACTGCAAACCCTGCAAAATAAATTAATTACATGCAACTTTCACAATACTACTTGTAAAACCTAAAAGTAAATTGACCAAAACATAAAAAGAAATAAAATATGTTAACTAAATTGGTGACACTTATTTTATGTTGGAAAAAATTAACCACAAGAATAATTTAAAATGTTTAAAATCTAGTAGTTAAAAAATGTATGTGGTGTCCTGAAGAATCAGCAGTTAGTAAACACATGTTCCAGTGCTGCAATGGAGCACAGGTTGAAAAAAAAAAAAGATTTTTAGAACTGTGGCTATATGAAAACATTCTCACTAAAAAATAAAAAAGGTGGGTTACTGATCAATAGTAATAGGAAAGCATTTATTCAGGTTAAAGCAAATAAGTTAAGAAAACTAGCTTACCCCGCAAAAAGACCAATCCTTTGGCAAAAAAGATAATTAGTTGAGAGAAAAGAAAAAGATGCCACGCTTCTGCATCATGCTCAGACTTCTTCTGCAGTCTTGGTCATGCATGTGATCAATGATACACAGCCTGTAAGCGCAAGGGCTGGAAATCACGAGAGCAGACAGCCCATGAAAAAATTATAACTGTTTAAAAATATTATTTTCTACAGTCTCAAAGATATAAAAATACAGAGTGATAGCTTGGTAATAAATAGTTTTAAAAAATGCAGGTTTTAGTATTTAGCATTTATCTATTAGTAAAACCCACCTCCCAACTTGCAAATGACTGGTAATTTGGTAGAAAACTGGAGAAAGTTTCACCAAAGATTCAGGTATATTTAACAGTAATTAGGACAGATGGAAAACCAAACAAGGTAAAAGCCTCTATTTTCTTACATGTGGTGGGAGAAGAATCATTAGATATCTACAGCAATTTTCAACTTGAGGCAGGTCAGAATTTAGACCTCAGTGCGACAGTGGGAAAGTTTGAAGCATATTGTATCTGAAAACAGAATGTGACCTATGAAAGGCATACATTTTTCACATGTATACAGAGGCCTGGAGAGTCCATAGACAAAGTTGTAACAGAAATTAGAACTCACAGTACATCATGTGAATTTGGTGATCTAGCTGAATCAATCATAAAAGACACAATAATATGTGGGATCTCTGACAAAGTATCAAAAAGAGAGAGACTGTTAAGAGAGCCAGATCTGGTACTAGATAATGCAATGCAGATTTGTAGGGCTGCAGAAACCAATAGAGCGCAAGTGAAGGAGTTAGGCAAGGGAGAAAGTGGAGCAATACATGTAGTATCAAAGAAAGAGAATAGACACATCGTGTATCAAAAGGTAGAAGCACCTCTGAAGAGAGGAAAAACAAAACACAGTTTGAAAGTGTGAAACCATAGCTGCGTTCACACAGCATCTACCTGCAATGCTGCCATCCCCCATCATTTCCAACGCAGTTTGTACAATGCTGCCAAGCGGTGTTCAGATGAATGGAAATTGTGGTGTTGCAGGATGCCAAAACTTGCATCCTGCATTGCAAGCATTCTTCTGGTTGGGTGGGAGACACCATGAAGATCTGATTGATGAAGAGCCTGATGTCACTTCCTCTGTTCCTGCTCTGGCAACCAGGCACCATTGTGAGTGGTACAGTCTGTTCAGGCAACTGCTCGAAACACCCACAACACTACGCGATCCCAAGAAAAGAAGTATCATGGTGAAATGCAACCCAAGCAAATAAATGATGTGGATTGCATTCACATAGCTACAGTGGCAACACTGTAACAACTCTGCACCACTCACAACAGTGCAGAAAATGCTGTGTGAATGGCCCAGTTGAGATAGATGTGGGAGGTAGCATAGCCCAAAGAAACGTCAGGCTTACGGAAAGGACTGCAAAAAATATGGAAAAAGAAATAGTTTTGCAAGGTGCTGCCAGTCATCTGCAAACACAAGCAGAGTGCATGCATTAGAAGAGAACTCCAAAAGTGAGTTATATGTAGATGTTGTGACTGCAACAGACGCAAATGAAAGTGAAGGGGTGTTATCCTTCTTAGTTAATGATGGTAAAATACCATTTAAATTGGACACTGGGGCCCAAGTGATTCTTATGTCTGAAAGAGACTACATGGATTTAGAGCACAGACCTTATCTGCATGACACTGGGATTAAAGTGACAGGATAGTCAAGTGTTAACATTCCAGTAAAAGGAGAGTGCAGTGCAACAATGAAGCATAGCAAGCATTTGTCAATGCTGAATATTGGCTTGCTGGCATTGGTATTGGTAGTGCAGGAGTTAGAGAGATGCATAATAGGAATGGCAGTGAAGTATTGAACTAACACCCCCCCCCATAGAGAGTGAAAGGAGTTGGGGGTGTGCCTTTGGGTCGTCAGCCATAATGCTTAAGCCATTCCACCTCAACCCACCCTGCAGACAGCAACAGGTGTCGTGGTGTGCCTTGGAGTCTTCGGCCCTTACGCTCACCCCATTCCACAAGGAAATAAGCTGAGATGGGTGCAGTATAGGAGAATGGGGTGAACGTTAGGGCCAAAGACCCCAAGGCACAGATTGATGCCTGTCAGTGGCTATAGAGTGGGGGTAGAATGCTGTAAGCATTACGGACGAAGAACCCAAGTCACACCCCCCGATGCCTGTCAGTCTCTACAGGGTGGGTGTTACAGTTGGAAATCTTAATGCCCCAGGCGTTTGTTGGTATTTTCACTCCAAATTTTCAAAATGGGCTTTTTGGGACCCCACCTCATGAACATTGGCACTATCATTTAGTTACTCAATCCTGAAAGGTGATTTCGCACAGCAACTACGTCATTCGGCGGCGCCGCAGGTGCAGAAGCACATTTTGGGTAGGATGTGAAAAATGACAGCTGTACTGTTCATGAGGAGGTGTGAAAAAATGGCAATGTTGAAAATCTGAATTGAAAATATGAAAAATGTGTGATGTTACGAGCATACGTAGAAACTGCGCAATGCACGCCTGTAACGTGGTCATTTTTTGGAATTTTTTCATCAAACTTTTAACATGGGCTTTTTGGGACCTCCCCTTATGAAGAGTGGCACTGCCATTTTGTTAATCCATTTTGAAACTTGATTTCGCACAGCAACTGTGCCATTCTGCGCCACAGGTGTGAAAACACATTTAGGGTAAGATGTGAAAAATGGCAGCTGTACTGTTCATAAGGAGGTGTTAAAAATGGCAGTGTTGAAAATGTGGAGTGAAAATATTAAAAATTGGTAAAGTTACGACTGTGCATAGAAAATGCATAATGCACACCCGTAACATGTTCATTTTTTGAATTTTTTTTTTTTCCATTTTGCTTTTTTCTTTCCTCCTAGCTGTCGGTCATCCAGAGTATCAGCCCGGTCATGGGCCATTGGCTTCCACCCCCCAGAACGGCCTCGAGCCCTCCAATACCCCGTAGCTTACCCCCCACGGTGGGGCTACAGGATGCGGGGAGCTAACACCCCGCAGACGTGTGATAGGTCGGAGGACCGGCCTGGGGGGCTAATCAAAGCCGCGGCGGGCTTCATAGAGGGCGACCGGCAGCCGTCCATTTTCCGCTTTTCTGGGAGGCGGGACGTGCAATGACGCATGACGCCCTGTCCCGGCCCAAAGTGTCTCCGTGCCGGTAGCTGTAGCGATCTCAGCCTCCGCCGGGGTCACCTATGCACCGAAAGCATCAACTCATCTTCCCCGAGAAGGAGAGCAGCCCATAGGGCGCCTATCCTTTCTCCCCTGGTTAACCCTTCCAGCGCACCGAGTCCATTCCCTGAACCCGGTCGCCGCATCGCAAGCGGAAATCCCACCGCCATGCGCGACGGGTCGGCCCTCATTTTTTGAATTTTTTTCAACATGGGCTTTTTGGAACCCCACCTCATGAACAGTGTTACTGTCATTTTGTTAATCAGTCCTGAAAGATCATTCTATGCAGTGACTGGTAAACACCTGTTGGGACCGAGAAATGAAACAACAGTGACATTTGCATGAGGTGGGGTCCCAAGAACCCCATGTTGAAAATTTGGGGCCCAAATTCTTAAAAATGGCTACAATATCAACCTAAGTTGCACAATGGGGGGGCATTGAGTCCCATTATACAGCGCTTACCCCATTCCTCAGTTCGTAATTTGGCTGTGAAGAGTGCAGACATGTTCTGGTTCACAGAAGATCGCAGCACTGGACCTCTGGAAGGTAGTATGGGTGAGGGAGGTGTGAGGAGGTGGGTGCACAGAGGGAGGGTTGAGGTGGGGGAGGGGGACTGGGGAGACGACGCTAGATGTTTTCCTTTTTTACAGTTTAACAAACAACTCCGGGGGACTGTTTTCTTTATGTATAGGTTAAAAAAAAATAATAATAATAAATTTTGGGCACACTGGGGTGGGCTCCCAGTGTGCCACATCAGTTTGGGGGAGGACATGATGCCAACGGGGGTTGGGCACCCCCATCGGCAAGCTTGGGGGGAGGGGAAACATGATGCTAACTGGGATTTGGCATCCCTGTTGGCATAGAAATTGAGCTTGGGGGCATCCAACACTGGGAGTGGGCATCCTGGTGTTGGAAAAATAAAAAAAATGTCTGTGCACACTGGGGTGGGCTCCCAGTGTGCCATAATGTGGCTGTTGGGGGGGGATACATGCCGACATGGGGATTGGGCACCCGTGATGATTGGGCACCCATGATGTCAGCTTTGCGGGAGGGTGTGGCCAGTGGCAGGAGCTGCCATTGTGGGAAGCTATGCCGGCAGCTGTTTTATTTATTTATTGAAATGTTTCATGAGGAAAGGCACACAGAGCAACTGCTCGTAACTCCAGCCATGTGCATTACTGCGCACTGTAATGCACAAGGCCAGAGTCTTGTCATCTGCCACTGCAATGAGGAAACTGCACCTCACTGGAGCAGCAGATTTCTTTCAAGGTTGTGGCTCTCTTTGAAACTGCGGTCATCGCCAGCATGCTCACTGATTGGCGGCTGATGGACACACCCACTAAAGCATCCCCTGCATTGGCAACAACACTGACACACCTCTGAAATGTGCTACTACCACAAGATGTTGCTTGTGCATGCACAAGCCAACATAAAAATACATCTTACATGCTCACATTCTTAGTAGTACCAAAAGCAGTGCAACCTACTTTAGGACTGGGAGCATGTGAAAAGCTGAATCTAGTGAAGTGAATACTTGCAGTGGAAATGCAGGGTACTAAGTAGTATGATGCACTGGTAGTTGAGTATCATGTCTTGTTTGAAGTTTTAGGATGCCTGCCAGGAGAGCATATAATCAGAGTAGATAAGGAAGTGCAGCCTGTAACTCGCCCATGCAGAAAAGTACCATTTGTACTGTGTGATATGTTGAAAGCAGAGTTAGACTGTATGGGAGCACAGGAAATTAAACAAGCATTTGTCAATGCTGAATGTTTACTTGCTGGTATTAGCATTGGAAATGCAGGCATTAGAAAGATGCAGAATAAGAATGGCAGTGAAGCATTGAACTTCACGCCAACCCCACCTCCACCCTGCAGAGGCAGACAGGCATTAGGGTATGCGTTTGGGTCGTCGCCCATAACGTTCATGCTATTTCACTTCACCCTATCCTGCAGACACCGACACATGTTGAGGTGTGCCTTGGGGTGTTCAGCTGTACAGTCACCCTATTCTATAAGGACATATGCTGAAATGGGTGCAGTATAGGAGAACAGGGTCAACTGTGGGGCACAAGAGTTCAAGGCACACCTTGATGCCTGTCACTGGCTGCAGGGTGGTGGGGTGGGGTGGAATGGCATGAACATTACAGTCGGCAATCCAAAGGCACACCCCTGATGCCTGTCTGTCTGTACAGGGTGGGATGTTATGGTTAGACACCCTAACGCCCCGGGCGTTTGTTGGTATTTACACTACAAATTTTCAACATGGCCTTTTTGTGACCCCCACCTCATGAAAGCATTTGGGACCTCTTCTCATGAACAGTGGCACTGTGATTTTGTTAATGTGTCCCAAACTTTGAGTTCCCACAGTGACCATGCCATTCTGCGCCAGATGTATAATAAAACAGTTCGGGCAGGATGTGAAGAATGACAACTGTACCATTCACAGGGAGCTGTGAAGAGATGGCAATGTTGAAAATCTGTAGTGAAAATATTAGAAATGCTCGAACTTCCGGGCTTATGTGGAAACTGCACAACGCAAGTGCGTAACAGTCATTTAGTGGAATTATTTCATCAAAATTTTCAACATAGACATTTTGTGACCTTTGCTCATGAACAGTGTCACTATGACTTTCCTAATCTGTCCCAAACATTGATTTCCCACAGCTACCACGCTATTCTGCACCAGATGTGTAAATGCATATTTCGGGCAGGATATGAAAAATGACAGCTGTACTGTTCATAAGGAGGTGTGCAAAAAATGGCAATGTTGAAAATCTATAGTGAAAATATTACAAATGTAACACAGTCATTTCATGGACTTTTGTCACTAAATTTTCAACATAGGCATTTTAGCACCTCTGCTCATGAACAGTATCACTGTGATTTGTTTTTAATCTGTCCTGAACACTGATTTTCCACAGCGACCACGTTATTCTGCGCCGGAAGCACGAAAACACATTTTGGCCAGTATGTGAAAAATGACAGCTGTACTGTTCATAAGGAGGTGTGGAAAAATGCTAATGTTGAAAATCTGGAGTGAAAATATTACAAATTCACAAAGTTATGAGCATGCGTGGAAACTGCGCAATGCATGCTCGTAACACAGTCATTTTATGGATATTTGTCACATAATTTTCAACATAGGCATTTTAGGACCTCGGTGTCACTGTGATTTTCTTAATGTGTCCCAAACACTGATTTCCCACAGCGATCGCACTATTCTGCGCAGGTAGTGTGAAAACACATTTCGGTCAGGATGTGAAAAATGACAGCTGTACTGTTCACCAGGAGGTGTGGAAAAATGGCAATGTTGAAAATCTGGAGTGAAAATATTACAAATGTGCGAAGTTGCGAGTGTGCATGGAAACTGCGCAATGGACACTTGTAAAATTTGCAACATAGGCTTTTTGACAGCCCACCTCATGAACACTGGCATTATCGTTTTGTTACTCAGTCCTGGAAGGTGATTCCATGCAGTGACCGCAAAATCACCTTTCGGGACTGAATAACGCCATGACAGTGCCTGAATTCATGAGAAGAAGTCCCACTAACCCCATGTTGAAAATTTGGTGCAAAATTTCCCCAAATCCCTGAGATATGCACCAAAGTTGAAAAAAACCTATTTATGCCATTATACAGCTTACTGGCATTTCTTCAGTTCATGGTCGGCTTTGAAGAGTGCAGACATGTTCCCGATCCACTGAAGAGCATCGCGCCAGGCTCTGGAGGTAAGTATGGGGTGAGCGGGGTGTGGGGAGGTTGGGTGCACAGTGGGTGGGTGCAGGTTGGGGGGAAGAGGATGGCGACCGGTGTGGGACAGTTTCCTTTGTTTCAGGGAGATAAAAAAAATAAAAAGACATTGCAGGAAGTTTTTTTTTCAGGCTTTTTTACAGCATACTGGGGTGGTCTCCCAGTGTGCCACCTGCCTTTTTTGGGGTGGGAGTACTGAAGCCAACAGGGATTGGGCCCCATCAGCAAAGAACTACTGTTTGGGGGGCCATGATGCCGAGGGGGAATGGGCACCCCCTCAGCACACAACAAATGGGGGAGAGGGTTACATCATGCCAATGGGGAGTGGGCTCCCCCATCGGCAAATTAACTGGGTGGGGACTGCCAATAGGGGGATTGTCCACCCCAATCAGCCTTCATGAGGCCAAGAGGCTCCTGCAAGCTGCCGCCATGTTTAATTTCATTGTTACACTTGGGAACGTAGTGCCCTGCAATGACGGGTCGCTCTCTCATTACAGCGGAATGGCGGATGCTGCAATGATGAGGCAGACCCTCACTGCAGCTGTGAAAATGTTTCAACTTGGTGGCACTTTTGGAGACCAGTGTTATCGGCACACTGTGCCTCTATTGGTCCACCAGTGGCAAGCCCCCAAATTCAGTGCCTCCGTTGGCTGCCACAGTGCTGCACCTTCACAACCCACTTCTCTCCTAAGCTGCCACATAATGTTTCTTGCGCATGTGCGCAAGCAAACATAAAAAAAATATGAACCAAGTCAATGGATCAGTTACAAGTCCAAAAGAGAAATGCGCTCTATGGCATAGGTTCAGGATGCTGCTGTAAAAGTGAGCTAACCCCTGAGAAAATTGTAAGACCAAGTCAAAATACAGCACACTCACAAGGAGAAACACAAGTGTAGGATATATAAGCTGAAAATGGCTGTGTCTCCCTTCCATGTCTTCAAGTATTTTGAAGGAAAGATCAAAAAGCAGAGGTGCAGTAATCTCTGATAATTTATTTAAACAAAACACATCAATTGAAAATGGCAAGAATAATGATGACAATGACAGACTTACAAATTGAAAAGTTGGAACCACCACAGATGCCCCAGTGCTTTGCTGGCTCTTGAGCTTCATCAGGGGGCTGATCGACCTCTGACGTATCCCCCAGTAATATGTGTATCCTTCCCTATAGTCAGCTTCATCATGGTCAAGTTGTTTTTTTTCTTGATTATTTCAGATTTGTGTTTGTTGATGTTTTTGTTCAGTTCTTGTTCAAATTCTGCAAACTTCAGATGTTCTTTGAATTTTTTAATATCCTTTTTTGCACTGCTCAATTTCAGTGTGATGGCTAGGCAGACAATGATTTTCACAATTGGTGCCACTCAGAGGCTTTCAATTTTCCCAGATGTTCGAAAGACACTAAAATGAACACACAGGGGTATAAACTAATAGAGATTTTAGAAGTATATAATTTGGCTCCTAGTAATGGTGGGCTACAGGGAGACCAGTTTGGTAGCTATACACATTATTCTGTAAGAGGGCCATCCATATTAGATTACATATTTTGGAATGGAGACATGACATTTTGGGAAACTTTTTTAGTTCCTATGAAGGCTGAAAGTGACCAGTTGCCTTTGGTGCCGAAATCCATAGTTCTTGATAAGCAGACTGTGAATTTCCCCTTGCCTCCACAATTACAGATTAGAAATAAGAATATCAGATGGCATGAGACAGCAGCTAGTTCAATCAGGGAACTATTATAAAATTCTATCCCTCCAGTTCTTGAGGACAATCTTGATTATTTTAGGGTTATTCAATGTGTTATATCCTGTACTGAGGAAGTAAGATCTCTTTTATTAACCAAGAATAATAATAACGTCATAAAAATATATAATTCTACCTGGTTTGATGGTGAGTGCCTTATGGCAAAAAATAATCTTAAACACCAATGCTCAGAATTTTGATGTCACTTATAAAGATTTAAACAAGGTTAGGGAAGAGTACAAGTGGTTTCTTGTGAACAAGCAGAAAGAATATCAACAGAAGCAATGGAATCACATGTTAAGGATGATAAATAATTAGGATTTTCAATCTTACTGGCTTCTTGTAGCAAAGGGCATGAATAATTTAAAATATGAAATTGATACATATATTTCTTTGAACACATGGATGCTATGTTACTCTACCAAATTTTTCTGTGTGGATCACAATGGCCCAAGTCTCAGTTTAGAATTTAACATGACACAATTTAGTCTATTTACATATTCAGAAATGTACTTTATTATTTCATTTTCATTTCATTTATTCTTTGGTAACCGGATAAAGGCACTGGACCAAAGGTCCTTTTTCAGGCCTGACCCGGACAAAAAAACATACAAAAAAACAAAAATACAATCAACAGCAATACAAAACCAAAAAATACAAATTACAAATTGCAGTTACAAACAGATTTATGTAATAAATAACTTTTTAGCCTTTGTTTAAAAGTTAAAACAGAGGGAGCAATCCTAACATCAAGTGGGACTGAATTCCAATACAATGGTGCTGCTATTGAAAAAGCTCTAGAGCTTAATCTAAGCCGAGACTTGGGGACAAAATATAGGGGGCTGTCAGCCAACCTCAGGCTGGGAAGCAATTCTCTCATTACAACAAGATCAGAAAGAGGAAAAAGGGAGCCAAAGTAAAAACATTTACACATCAGACAGCCAACAAAATATTCTATTCTGCAACTAGGGGAAAACCACCCCAACCGAGAATAAAGATTACACCAATGTGGCCTATTGGGGTCTTCTAAAATAAATCTACAAATATTATTATAGGCCATTGTTAGTGCTTACATTTCTTTTGTACCCATGTTATAATATAAACAAGAACTGTAATCAAAATATGGAGAAGAGAACCAATAGCAATTGCTAATCTAGTTGCTTGTGAGAAGAATGACTTGAATTTGTATAACACCCTCATGTTTTGATTTACTTTCTTAACCATTGACTGACTCTGAGGTGAAAAGGTCAAACTGGGATCCAATAGTGTGCCCAAATACTTAAATTGAGACACTTGTTCAAGCAGACCACCCCGGAAATCAGATATCCTCAGTTCCAGGGTGTCCACCAACATAAATTGCATTCCAAATAACATAACTTTTGTTTTAGCTGAGTTCAAAACCATAGCATTTAAAGTAATCCAAGAACAGACGGCACCAAAATCCTTTTCTAGGGAACAAGAAAGTTCAGACACAGAATTTGACTGAGCACAAATTACAAGATCATCTGCATAAAGCAATGATTCACTAAACTTACAAACTCCAGGAAGCTGATTTAATAAAAATAGAAAATAACAGGGGTCCCAAAATGGACCCCTGAGGCATACCACAACTAACTGGCAAGAGATCAGAAACCACAGAACCTACTTGAACAAATTGACACCTGTTACTCAGATAATCATAGAACCAAGAAACAGCGACATCAGAAAACCCCAGATGTTTCAATTTTGTGAAGGCCAAACCGTGATCGATCAAATCAAAAGCCTTGGTTAGGTCTATGAACACCCCCCCCCCGGTTATCAAACCCTTCTCAAACCCATGTAGGACGGTGTTCGTGAACCCAACCAAGGCCGTGCCTGTACCAACAAATCATGGGTAACCAAATAGGCATCAATTTGCTTAGCCACTAAATGCTCAAGTAGTTTGCTAAGGGGATTCAGTATTGATATTGGCATATAATCATCCATGGAAGTAGCAAAGCTATTTTTTGGAATTGGAACCACCTTAGCGTTCTTCCAGGACAGGGGGAAAAACACCTGTAGCCAAAGACATATTAAAAATATAGCAAAGGGGAACCATAATAAAGGGGATGGCCAACTTTAAGAAGCGGGCATCCAAACCTTCCCCCACAGTCAGTCCCTTTATTTGGGAGAGACTGCAGAAGATGGAAAAACGTCATTTGATGTTACTTCCTTAAACAAAAACCTGGGTCCATCTACCAAAGGAACAGAGGAAAAGGATTTAGTATTACCAGCCTCAGGAAAAAAAGATCTAAACTTAGAAAGATCTGAAAATTTAGAATTCAACAATTTAACAATTTCGGGCAAGGCACCGATTTCTTTGTTGTCAACATTTAATTTCTGGATGTCAGATTTTGATTTAGGAGAAAGTAAAGAATTTACATTATTCCAAAACTTCTTTGGATCTGCCCAGCTATCTTCAAAGTGATCCCTGAAATAAGCTTTTTTAGCATTTCTAACAGTTTGAGAGACTAAATTCTGAAGTCAATGGTAGAGATCCAATGAAACTCTACTGGGAGATAATTTAAATTTAGTCCAAGCACTATCCCACTCCTTAATTAATTTCTTAATGCTAGGACCAGACCATCCAGTAGGAGAACCTCTACACTGAATGGTCCGCAAAGAGAAAAGGGATTCCTGAATGGGAAGAAGTTGGCTGCAAAAAAAATCTAATGCCGTGTCCACATCTGGAATACATTCAAGAAATGACCAATCAATTAACCTCAAAGAAGAATATAACAGAGAATAATCTATCCTTTTAAATGATCTAGTCTGAAACACAGAAGGAGGGGGTTTAATACAGTGAAAATCTAGGACACAAAAGGTGTCCACGTGGTCGCTTACCGAATCTGCCAATACACCAGAGGCCTCTACCCTCCCCACTCCATTAGTCAAGACCCAATCCAACAGAGAATGATTCTGTGAGATAGGATTGAGATGGGTAGACACATTTATACGCTGAGTCAGTCCATAAGAGAGAAGAAGAGATTTGAGCCCTATGCTGTCATTAGCCCTCCAATTCAAATTCATATCTCCAACAACAACAACAGAATCACTCTACTTTAAATAAACTTCACAAACATCCAAGACATGTTTAAGCCCTTGAAGACCACAATGAGGGGGATTATACAAATAGCACACATTTAACTTCTTCTTTCCTCAAAGATCAAATTGCAAAACCAACCAATCAGTATCACAATCCAAATCCTCACCCGACCTTAAAAAATTAATTTCTAAATGATCCCTATAATAAATCAAGACCCCACCACCCTTTTTTTTTACTTTTACGGTCTACACTAAAAATTTTATAACCCCCAATATGACACACATTATCGGGCACCCCAGGCTTCAACCACATTTCTGACAAAGCAACAATGTCAGGCAGATATAGAGCAATAAGCTGTTCGATTTCAGCAATCTTAGGGATAAACTATGAACATTCAAATGGATAATTTTAAATCCATGACAGGATTTCAGACAATTATTCAAAAATGATGCTTGAGAGGAAAACATAGAATCCGAAGAGCAAGGGCCTGGATTCAGTTCAACATTTATTTATTTATTGAGAGAATCGGAATTACAATCCTTTGAGTCAAAGACTCTTTTGCAAAGGCTCCACATCAATACAGGAAAGCACAAACATTACATTTAATAACAGTTATACATAGGTCATACAGCACAGTGTTTTTACATTACATATTAGTTTCTGCCTCAAGGGCCTAAGAAGACCCTGAGTCATAGTTGTGAGACAAGTCTGGTTACAGATTCAGAGGGTCATTAGCAGAGCCCTGAGTCAGAGTTTATTTACAGCTGGATTGTGGGACCTAAGGATGTAGTCATAGGATGAGCTAGACCTTTATTCTTAACTATGCTTTCTTTTGGGATATGGACAAGGGGGAGGAGTATTGGTTACAGCCACAAGCATCAGAGTCAAGGAGAAGGTTCATGATACCAGTTTTGAATTGTCCCAGACTAGGGGCCAGGGAGATGGAGGGTGGTAAGTTGTTGAGCCAGAGGGGAGCACAATAATGGAAGGGCCTTTTCCCTAGTGAGGTCCTACAGTGGGGAATAAGGAGGAAGGTACTTGCAAGGTGTCTAGGGGCCCTCCTGTGTGGGACTGGCTGGATGAGGGGGTGGAGACCTATGGGTGTTAAGTTCATAAGTACTTTTTTGGCTTGGAGGCAGGCGTGATACTTAAGCCTCCCTTTGAAGGTCAGCCAGTCTGCCAGCTTGTAGAGCTCACATGTGTGGGTTAATCTATCACAGCCTGTTGTCAGATGGCATGCCCTGTTGACGGCAAGATTGATGCAGTGTAGGGCGGTTTGGTCAGTGGTGCCATAGATTACAATCCCGTAGTCCACTAATGAGAGGACTGAGCAGGACACAGCGAGACGTAGGACCTGAGGGGGTAGGCAGTGCTTATGTCTATATATTATCCCCAGCCTGGTGTTTACAGTGGAGGTGAGGTGTTGAATGTGTGTGTGGTAGGTGAGGGACGTATCTAGAGTGACACCGAGATATTTAAAGTTTGAGACCTGTTCGAGAAGGAGGCCCTGTGAGTTGGAGATGGTCAGGGAGGCACTACTGAGAAGGCTTTGACGATGGGCAAAGATCATGGATTTCATCTTGTTGTAGTTGAGTACTAAGCGATGCTCAGTGAACCAGGATTCTATTTCTCTACAAAAACCTTGTAGGGCAATTTGGAGGGAGTGAGGATGGGGGTGTTTCCAGAAAACTACTGCATCATCCGCATAGAGTAAGAGCTTCCAGCTGCAGGATTGAGGGAGTTTAGAAAAAGAGTGAAAAGCAGTGGCCCTAGAATAGACCCATGCGGGACACCAGTTAGGACTGTTTTTTGGGAGGAGAGGGTGGTGTGGATTTTGACCTGTTGCATCCGGCCGGTGAGATAGTCTTTGAACCAGGAGATGGCCTCAGGGGAGAAATAGTAGGAGGGAAGGGAGTGGAGAAGTAGAGCGTGACTGTCAGTGTCGAACGCTTTTGTCAAGTCGACGTAGATTGCACCTGCTACTGACCCTTGTTACAGGGCCTCATGTGTGTAAGATGTAAATTCGAGGAGGGCAGTGGTTGTGCTGTGACCCATCCTGAAGCCATGTTGTTCTTGGCAGAGCAGATTATGTTTGGCTAAGTAGTCTGCGAGTTGGTCCGACACAATTTTTTCGAGAGCCTTTGGGGGGTAGGATCGAGATGGGTTGGTAATTACTAGGGGAAGTGGGGTCACCACTCTTCAGGACTGGTGTTATAATTCCTTTTTTCCATAGAGTGGGGAATTGGCTGAGGCACAGTGACTAGTTAAGTATTTTGGTAAGATGTGGCAAGGTCACATCCAGCGTTTGTCAGAGTATTTTGAGGTCGAGGGAGTCACTGCTATAGCGAGAGTTTGCCAAGGCTTTGGAGAGAAAGTGCATAGCCTCCCTGCAGGAGATGATTCACAGCCAGAAGGAAGGGGGGACCTTAGTGTTTGAGGTGCCCGGGGGGCAGCTAGGGACCGGGTCAAAGAAGTTAAGGGGGAGTATGTGACTAAGGTCTGAGAAGGTGGTGTTTAGGGTATTGGAGATGGTAGTGGGGTCCTGTGATAGGGCCCCCTCAACTTGAAGCTGCGCAGGGGCAGGGGAGACAGTTTTCCCACAAAGTTCCTTAATATTGTTCCATTAATTTTTCCCTGAGCCCCATGTGGTGGTGAGGGATTGCCTATAGTAGTTTGCCTTTGCTTGCTGGATGGCCCAGGTGCATTTGTTTCTGGCTGCTCTGTAGCGTTGTCTGTCCTGGGGTGACTGAGAGTGTAGGGCCCTGTACCAGAGGTTGTCTCTATGGTGCATCTAGTCAAGCAGGGACTGTGAGATCCACGGGGTATCCCTCTTTTTTAGGATCTGCTTTGTGAAGGGGGCAAAGATGTCATAGGCCACGTTAAAGGTGGTAATAAAGGAGATGAGGGCAGCGTCTACCGATTTGGCAGTGTGGATGGGTGACCAGTCACATGAAGTGAGGTACATTTTGAGGTGTGAGAGGACACCTTTTTTGAGATGCCTTTGGACTGTAATTTTAGGGAGGCTGGGTGGGAGTTGGTTAGACCACCAGCAGGCGACTGGGGAGAGGTCACTTATTGTGTCCGGGAGTACTTTAACCCTGGAGAGGTTGTTGGGGTGGTTAGTAAGGATGAGGTCGATGAGGGTGGAGGACTCAGTTCTGGGGTCTTGTCTGGTAGGAGATTGGACAACCTGGGTGAGGTTGTATGCAAGGATGGCATCTTTGTAGGTAGTAGATGTGGGGGATAGCCAGTTCACGTTGAAGTCACCCATTATAATTACTTCACTCCTGGGAGGGAGCTGGGTGATGCTGATCAGTATAGAATCAAAGGCTGGCTTTTGGTTCATGGGTGGGATGTATACTGACATAATGTGTAGTGTTTTACCAGGATTGCCCCGGGTGACCTTTACGGCTATGGCTTGGGCACCATGGGCTGGTGGGGGAAGGGAGACTGAGAGGGCATGCAGAGATGTTTTAACATAGATGACACATCCACCTCCCCATTTGCCTAGCCTGTCTGTTCATAAGATGGAGTAGCCATTGAGGGTGACGGAGGCATCAGGGATGTTTTTAGAGAGCCAGGTCTCTGATAAGGCAAGGATGTCTGGGTCACATTGTGCGACCCAGCCCTGGAGAGGAGTGAGTTTCCTGAGTAGGCTACAGATATTGAGGGAGGCCAGAAGTAGGCTGCAATGTCTATCCTCCTTGGAAGCTCCAGCAGAAGGGGGTCCTGGATTAAGATGCACATTACCTGAAAGTAGGAGGAGGAGGAGAGTATGCCGAAGAAGAGCTATCCAGCACAGTTTGGGTGTGGAGCGACGGAAGCAAGGAGCAGCGTGATTTTTGGTGGGCCAGATCAGTATTGGGAGGGTGCGGACAAGGTGGGCTGTCAGAGCTGGAACCATTGCAGGATGTAGGCTGCTTGGGGGGGGGGTCTGGTGGTGTGAGAGAGTGAAATTTCAAGGTGGTCCTGATGATAGTGCAACTTAGGTGGTGGGTATAATTGTTGCTGACTTGATCTGGGAATATAGGAAATTGAAAATACCATGTGGTGGGCACTCCACGGTGGCCATTAGTGGACCAGGCTAATGTATCCCATAATATAGGGCCTTCCACTGTGGAAGTAGGAGGGGGGAGAGAAAAAAATGGGAGCATTGAGGTGCTTAGGATAAGCACTGGCAGGTAGCTTTTCATGTTTTTTCCTGAGTGAATTATTTAAAGGCACTTGGATGGTATGGTGACCTCTAGTGGTGTGCGAGCATAGGCTGCTGATGGCAAAGTGGGCTGATAGGTTTTTGGTCGATCATATGATCCTGGCTATATAAGCGAATGTTGAGCAAGGTTGGTGGTGGGGCGGTGGGGCAGATGGCGCGCAGTGCCGACGGGGCCAACAGTAGAAATCAGAGCTTCTAGGCAGCATGCGAGCAGTAACTCAGTCAGGCTCCTCCAGGGCTTTGTTTCTGCAATCCGTACCTGCACAGTTTCGGCATGGGGGAGGGCAGCTTCGAGACCCTCGAGACCTCACAGCAACAGTGGTCTAGTTGTGGACAAAGGAGAGGCAAAGAGGGACAGAGTTATGTAAGGTTGGAGACTGATGGGTGGGCTAACAATTCAGAGCAGCTTCAGGAACGCACCAATTGCTGGAGTGGCGCCACAAATGAAACCGGAGCAAAGCTCTGGGTTGCTGAGCTATGCTGACTTACACTCTCGATTTTTAATTTAAGTTAAGGCAGACTTTACTTCTGGCAAAAGTAAATGTAGCAGCACCTGTTGAAAGGCAGACCTGAAGCCTCGAATTTATTATGTGAATTTAATTAACCTAAGAGCAAGTCTGGGCTGGTGGCAGGCTGCTTAAATTTCAATCAATTTAAAAGGCAGGTAGAACAGGCAGCCCGTGTGAAATTAGGTGACCTATACTGAATTTAAGATCAAGCTTGTGTTGGTGGCAGACTGGGCTGCTTAACTTTAAATTAAATTAAAGGCAGGTGGAACAGGGAGGTTGTGAAGTCCGTCTGACTGTGGGCAAGTTTTTTAAACAGGGTCTTGGCGCCAAAAAGCAACTACCTTAAATGCAGCTACAGGCGACTGGCTATGGAGGGTTTTTGGCAGCAAAAGCAATAAAAATAAACTATATCCACATGTATGGGGACAGAAAGTTAATCCCCTTTAACAATTTTAGTCTTAAAGTTCAACAATCAACAAACAGTAGAAATCAGAGCTTCTAGGCAGCGTGCGAAGAGTAACTCAGTCAGGCTTCTCCAGGGCTTTGTTTCTGCAATCCGTACCTGCACAATTTCAGTGTGGGGGGGGGCAGCTTCGAGACCCTCGCGACCTCACAGCAGCAGTGGTCCAGCTGCAGTTTCAGCATGGGGAGGGCAGCTTCGAGATCCTCACGACCTCACAGCAGCAGTGGTCCAGCTGCACAGTTTCAGCATGGGGAGGGCAGCTTCAAGACCCTCGCGACCTCACAGCAGCAGTGGTCCAGCTACACAGTTTTGGCATGGGGGAGGGCAGCTTTGAGACCCTCACGACCTCACAGCAACACTGGTCCAGCTGCACAGTTTCGGCGTGGGGGAGGGCAGCTTCAAGACCCATCAAACTAACAACAGAAAAGTGGTTGAAACACAGTTGCCTAATTTAAAACAAAGTAACATGCCATAGTGCAAACAAATAAAGTAACCCCTATTCCCCTGGCCCCAACCTTATCCCTTCTGAGGTGTATTTAATCTCACCCTCTTTATGGGCTACCATACTTACAGTTTACTTTAATCAGTGCTGTCACAGGCTGGAATTTCCATCCTCCTGGAAAGGTGCTACATTAATTTTCATTCACAAGAAGGGGGATAAAACTGATCCAACCATGTGCAGGCCCACCACTTTACTCGATAATATGGGGAAAGATCTTTGCAAAATTAATTTTGGACAGACTTAGAAAACAACTGGCTCTGTTAGGTGACCTTTCAGAAGCCCAGGCAGGATTCCAAGCAGGTTATTGCACTACAGATAATTGTTAGCTCATCAGGTAATTATATGAAAAATATGTAGTTTTATGCAAACAAAAAGTATATGCTGCTTTTATTGATTTCAGTACATCATTTGACACCATTTCTAGAAATATGGTGTGGAACATGATGAAGGAAAGGGGATTCTCACATGAGATCATAGCAATTGTTAGGGAACTTTACACTAACACATGGGTCAAGTAAAGTTAGGCACTTCAGGCCAGCTTTCCTCCACCTTTCCAACTAATATGGGGGTCAGGCAAGGCTGTGCTCTCACACCATTACTATTCTGCATATAAATTGACAAGCTCTTGAGCAAACTAGAATGTTCCCAGTCAGATTCTCCTAAAATCCCAGGCAAACATTGTGCTGTGTTGGCTTATGCTGATGATTTGGTGCTGCTGTCTCTAACCCAGTCTGGGCCAGAAATTTAGTTAAATGGACTTCCGTTGACATCACAGAGCTAATGAAAGCCTAAGCTAATGAGCTCCTGAACCCGTCTGAATAATCTGGTGGAATCCTCTACACAGACTCAAAAACTGGACCTGCAAAAGACATACAAAATACTAAGAGATAGCAGCGAAGGGCCACAAACCAAAAAGCACCAGGAATAATGCCTCACAAACAAAACTCAAGCAGCTCATCTTGGATGAGGAGATGGAGGCCTTCACTGCCCACTCACGCAGGGACCCGGCTCTTTCCAGTTCATCCTTTGACTTTGGATGAAGATGAATCCTGTCTCTCCAGAAAATTGGAGCACACCTTGCAGAAAATACTATCCTCCGTGAAGAAAATAGAATCATCCATCATGGATTTAAGGCAAGACATATGGAAGATTGATTCTAAGGTGGCGGAAAACTCCACTAAACTCAACGAGCTATTGGAGGCCCAGGACTCGGGGGAGAGGGTCCTCCTATATCTGCTGCAATGGGACTGTGAGACCCATACCAGACTTGAGGACATAGAGAATAGATCACGCCAAAATAATTTTGGGGTGCACAGGGTGCCGGAGGGGGCGGAAGAAGGATTCACCACACCAATCAATTTTATGCAGCATTTACTGCGTTCGGTCCTCTCGGTGCCCTCCAACATGGATTTAGCTATGGACAGAGCCCACTGCTCCTTGGTCCCGAGGCCTACCAACCCACTGCCAGGCCGCGTTCATGGGTAGTGTGAATGGCTCTTTTTCAATCCAAGGAATGGGTTTTGAAATAGACATGGCGACTCAGGGACACAAAATACCAAAATGCCCCCATTTTTTTCAAGCAGGACACTTCTCCCACCCTGCTGGCAGAGCGTATAAAAATACATTCAGTAATTAAGGAACTCAAAGATAAGAAAAACATTAAAGCACAACTTTTATACCCCTCAAAGCTGCGCTTACACCTGGACTCTGGCTCCAAAACGCTCACTAACCTTCTTGAAGCGGCGCCTCTCCTGAAAGAATGGGGGATCATACTGCCTGATTTGGAGCTGGATCTTTTAGAGCAAAATCTGAGGAAAAATGCCTGGCAGGTTGTCAATAGAGGCATGAAATGCTTTCTCCAAGGATCACTACCTACTGAAAGACGTCACGCGGATGTTGCAATGAGTAGACAGCAACAGGATGAACTCCAATCAAGCTTCCTTCTCAAAATCCCCTCCACCTCACTGAACTCTTTCTTTAAAGGGGTAAATTAAATAGCTACAATGGGAGGACTCACAGAAAGAGGCGACTACATGGTTCGCTTGACTTTTCAATGTGGGACTGCCAGATAAGTTTACCATTCTCGTGCACCATTTGGTGTAAATTACTGTATAACCATTTGCTAAAAGTAACTAGCGGTGTGAGTATGGCCTTTTCTTTGTGGGGGGCTTGCTTTCTTTTTATTCCCTGCACTGACCGTAGCTTGTTTCTGGAGTCCTGGGGGGAAACATCTTAGCCCTATGCAAGGGATCCATTAACTTACCACCTAGAAGCTTCTGCCTCATGCTGATTAACCTGGGGGAGTGGGGTTGGGTGCCTATATCCCTTGGGAGATCTCTATGAGCTATTACTCAACTTGATCACCAGGTGGAGCACCGCCCTAGAGGTAAATAAACTTTCCCCAGACAACAAAAATGGACAGGGGTTTGCCCCTCGATATGCCTTGAGGTGGGGGGGGGGGCAAAGTTCCTACTGAGGGAACCCTTGCTCAAAAATATCCAATATAAATATAATCTCCTGTACAGTAATTGATATTGGGGACCCCCCCCCTTTTTTTTCCTATATCTTTATCCAGTGCACGCTGTTGTGGAGGCCAATATCTTGATGTTTCATCCTTAGGAAAATGGAATGTACTGTAAGGCTAGAGAATTATCACCTGATATGACTGAGAGAGAGGGAGGGATGTGCCTTATCTAATATAGGGTGTGGATGACTGGCTTTAACTGGGGTCTGGCAGAGGGTCTCTTAGGCCTGATCTAATGAGAGATCCCCCGGAGGACCACAAGATAGCCAACCCCCTATGATAGGAAATGAGGGTGGGGAAGGGGGGAGGAATTCCTAAATGTGTTAGCATACTTTATTGACTGAGACAGGGAGGGAGAGACGTTGGATCTCTTACTCTTTTGTGACGTTTCTTACTTTATAGAGCAGCATTAAACCTCTGCTCTTAGTCTCCTGGAGAGACTATCAGTGTTTGTTATCAGACCCTTGCCACTACAAGTGGATCCAGGCACCCGCCTTGGGAGGAGCCAGGAAATACACTAGGAAGCAACCAAAGTAAATCCCTTGTGGATTTCCACAAGACCCGTTCTGCACTATAACATTTTTTCACCTGTTCAAGTGTTTTAAAACAGTTCTTATTTTTTTAAGGTTTATTACTGTTGTTACTACTGCCCATTGTTGAGGGTATTGATTTTATTTCAAATGTTCATTTCGGACAATGTTTGGTACAGCCAAAAAAGAGTGAGATCGGAGATTCACAGGCCTTTATTTGGTTACATGGGTAGACAGCCAGGTACTACACACACACTAGCTCTCAGGGTAGTGATACCCCAAATAAACCCTGCTCCCCCCAGTAAAACGCAAAAATGACTACTTTAAAAGTCTATTCCTATAACATAAAAGGAATCAACTCCCCCATCAAGCGAACAAGTTTGCTGCAAGAGCTTAAAAAAATGCAGGGAGATGTGATCCTACTTCAAGAAACACATCTATCCATGCAAGAGCATTCAAAACTACGTAGGGGGTGGATAGATCAAGTCGTGGCGGCATCTCACCCTAAATCTAAAAGGGCTGGTGTGGCCATACTGTGGTGAAAGGGACTAAATTTAACTACAGAGGAGGGGATGCAAGGCAGGTATGTGAGGGTCTCAGCACGTTCCCAAGGTAAACTGCTCCACTTTATTAATGTCTACGTACCAAATTCCCAACAGGAAATTTTCTTTAACTTACTTTTTAAAAAGTTAGCGGAACTGCCACAGGGGCAGCTCCTACTCAGGGGAGACTTCAATACTGCACCCCTTCCCCAGAGAGACCGCTCCTCGGGAGCAACTGCAACAAATAGATTGGCATCCAGATCACTGGTCGTCATGACGAGGGAAATGGTCTTAGTTGACATCTGGCATGCTCAGCATCCTCAAGAAAAAGATTTCACGTTTTATTCTAACGCTGCAATCTTACTCCCGCATAGACTTATTTTTCACCTATGTAACCACCCTCCATGCGATCACTAACTCCCACATACATAATATAACCCTGTTCAATCATTCCCCAATTTCGATCCATCTTGCTCTCCCACAGCAGGACAGACAAATTTTGTGGAGACTTAATGTCTCCCTTTTAAATAATAAGACATTTGCCTCCAAGCTAAAACAGCAAATCTCAGATTTCTCCATAATTCACCAACCTACAGACCACTCGCCTTTACTTAAATGGGACACGCTGAAAGCGGTCCTCTGGGATGAGGTCATAAGTTTTGCAGCTGCTCAAAAAAAATTATCGCAACTAACCTATAACAGGCTATTACAGGAACTGGCTGATCTAGAAAAATGCCACAAGGTAAACCGTCATGATAAACAGGTCCAAGATCATAAAGGATTTGTAGGATTTCAATAACAAAAGGATGGAGGGTCAGTTGAAATTCGCAAGTCAAAAATACCATGAGGTAGGGGGTAAGGCATCACGATTATTAGCATTCCACCTGTGAAAGGCTCAGGTGGACAGGCACAACCCTATATTCAGGAAGGAGGATCACAAAGGAATAAGTGGACCTCACCCAAAGAAATAGCCCTTCAATTCCAAAAATATTACCAAAAATTATACTCAGAAGATAAGGATATAATGATTACGCAGGAAAAAAACAAACCTTTTTAGAAGCCATTAACTTACCTAAAATACTGGAAGCGGTGAAGATGGAATTAAACCACCCCATCACAGTGGAGGAGACTTTGAAGGTCATACACCAGTTACCATCTGGGAAGACTCTGGACCTGGACAGGTTTAGCGGAGAGCTTTATAAAGAGCTTGTCACCTCATTGGCTCTGCTTCTAACAGAAGTATTTAACCAAAGTCTAGAGAAGGGGTAAGGCCCCAGATAATTGGTCCCATTCTATAATTACGGTCATACCCAAACCTGGAAAAGACACTTCAAAGTGCAAATCTTTCAGGCCCATAGCCCTTCTTAACCAAGATCAAAAAATGTTCACAAAAATTCTATCAATCCAGCTGCAAAAGCATATTGAGTTGCTAATTCACCCAGACCAAACGGGTTTTATCCCGCATCGTCACATGAGTGACAATATTAGAAGACTTCTAAATATTTTGCAAATGAATAACCCCCTCTGAACCCTGCCCTAGCCATCTTCTTAGACACAGAAAAAGCCTTTATTAGGCTCAATTGGGCCTACCTTTTTGAGGTGTTGCACAAGATGGGATTTGAGGGAAACTTTTTAACTTGGGCCAAACTGTGTTATCTAAATCCCCAGGCCAGGGTGAGAGTGAATGGCACCAGCTCCTCTCCCTTTTATATCACTCGAGGGACAAGGCAGGGATGCCCCCTATCTCCACTGCGTTTTACTATTAGTATGGAGCCTTTGGCCCAAGCCATAAGGCAACATGATAAAATCGAGGGACTAGAAATTCAAAACACTTCTCATAAAATCTCCCTCTACATGGATGATACCTTGATATATTTAGGTAATCCTTGTTCAGCCCTTCCATATCTGTTAGCTCTCCTAAATAACTTTGGGGACATCTCTAGCTTCAAGGTAAACACAACAAAGTCCGAGGCACTGCAGATAGGGGCGGCACCAAATCCAGACCTAAAGGTAAGGGTCCCATTCAAGTGGGTTGAACACAAATTAAGATATCTCAGAATACAGATTCCGATGCAGTCAGCTCTACTGCATAAACATAATTGTGAGGCGTTAGGGCAGCAAATAAAAGCCGACTTACATAGATGGACACTGCTCCCCCTAACATTCACAAATAGGCTGGAGACAATAAAAATGAACATCTTACCAAGATTCCTTTTTTTTATTTACAAATCTCCCCCTTCAAATCCCTAAAAATTGGCAGGACCTAAGAAAAAAACTCTCTGAGTTCATTTGGTCAGGTAAACATCCGAGAGTTCGTTGGGAGATATTGACAGAGGAGAAAAACAAAGGTGGGATGGGATTACCCAACTTTCTGAAATACTACACTGCAGCCCAGTTGCTGCCAGTCCTCAAAATGCTGATGCTAGGGAGGAAACATGGCTGGTTAGCGATAGAGGAACAGCAGTGCGGATCAGCCCCATTACACTTTTTACCATGGAAAATCCTGCCGAGTGATCTAAAAAACATAGAAAACAGTTTTACTTGACACACGATGTTAATGTGGTTGGAGGCTAGACAGGACTAGGAAATAGTCCGTCCAGTTTGGGAATATTTGCCACTTTCATTCCTTCCTGGATTCCCAGCCCATACAAGAGATCAATATTTCTTTAGATGGGTAACTAATAGGCTTAAACACCCACAGCAGTTCTTAGAGGGGATAAGCCTAAAATCATTCCCACAGATGCAGACAGAATTTAGATTGGATAGCGAGGACTCTTTCAGATACCACCAGTGCGTGCACTACATTACCACTAATATAGGTCTTACAGACCTCATTCAGGGACGTGCAGCCCCTATTTTGCTAACCTACCAAAGAATGTTATGGGAGACACTAGATCCGATATATCACAAATATACAAAATATTGATGGAGAATAGAGGAGCACTGGCGGTGCAGAGAGTGGAACACAAGTGGGAATCAGAGGCGAACCTAAATATCTCAGATAAAAACTGGCACTATATTTGGTTGGGAGTACATAAAACTACCAACTCTCCCTCCTGGAGAGAATTCAGGTGGAAAATCAATATTTGCTTTTTCAGAACCCCAACCATTTCATTTCATTATGCAGCCCACTCCTCCAACAAATGTTGAAGAAAGTGTGAGCACACTTTCAAGTATCTCAAGGGAACTAACAAGGTACATAGATACATAGATACATAGATACATAGACAGTGTCGGCAGATAAGGGCCTATGGCCCACCTAGTCTGCCCATTTGAGCTTGTAAGTTCAGTTTGTTTTCCTAGAAGTCTATTTCCCCTTACCCCTGACCTCTAGAATTCCTTTATGTCTATCCCATGCATTCTTAAATCCCGTGATTGTTTCAGCCCCCACCACTTCCTCTGGCAGGGTGTTCCACTTGTCCACCACCCGTTCTGTGAAGAAATTCTTCTCATGTTTCCTCTGAATCGTCCTCCCTCCAACTTCATCCCATGCCTCTAGTCCTGAAACATCTTTTCGCTTAAAAATAGTGTTTTCTGCACCCTGTTCCTCCCTGTAGATACTTGTATGTCTCTATCATATCCCTCTCTCCTCCTCTCCTCCAGGGAGTACATGTTCAGTTCCTTCAACCTGTCTTCATAGGATTTGTGATGCAACCCATGCACCATCTTTGTTGCCCTCCTCTGAACCTTCTCTACCCTGTCTATGTCCTTACGTAGGTATGGTCTCCAGAACTGTACACTGTACTCCAGGTGGGGCCTCACTAGTGTCTTGTATAGTGAATTATGACCTCCCTTTTCCTGCTGGTGATGCCCTTGCCTATACATCCCAGCATCCTATTTGCTTTACCTGATGCCTTGTCACACTGTTTCCCTACTTGAGGTCATCAGAGATGACAACCCAAGATCCTTTCCTGCTTGGTGCATGCTATATCCTCACCCCCCAACTGATATATTGTGCCAGGGTTTTTGTGCCCATATGCATTATCTTGCACTTCATTGCATTGAATTTCAACTGCCAAACCCTTGACCATTCTTCAAGTTTCTGCAGGTCCCTTCTCATTCTGTCTACACCCTCTGGTGTGTCTACTCTGTTACAGAGCTTTGTGTCATCAGCTGAACAGTGAAATTCTGCCTTCTATATCCTGTGCAATGTCACTGATGAAGATGTTGAATAGGACCGGTCCAGCACTGATCCCTGTGGTACCCCACTGGTCACTCTTCCCTCTGTGGAGTGACAGCCATTACCACCACCCTCTGTGTCCTGCCACCCAGCCAGTTACCTACCCACCACACTACTGTCCTGCCCACACCCATATTCCCCAGTTTGTGTAATAGTCTTCTATGTGGCACAGTGTCAAAGGCCTTGCTGAAGTCCAGATAGGCCATGTCCACTGCCCTCCCCTGATCCACCTCCCTAGTCACCCAGTCAAAAAATTCAATGAGGTTGGTCTGACATGACCTCCCCCTGGTGAAACCATGCTGCCTTGGGTCCTGTAGTCCATTGACAACCAGATGTTCCACCAATCTCTCCTTCAGTAGTGCTTCCATGATCTTTCCCACTACCGGTGAGGCTGACTGGTCTGTAGTTCCCTGCTTCCTCTTTGTTCCCACTTTTGTATAGGGACTACATCTGCTGTCCTCCAGTCTTTGGGTACCTCCCTGTTTCCAGTGATTGGCTGAACAGGATAGCCAGAGGTTCAGCCACCACCTCTCTTAGTTCTTTAAGGACCCTGGGTGCACCCATCTGGTCCCATTGCTTTGTCAACTCTTATTACTTCCAGTTCCTTCAGGACCCTTTCTCGTAAAGGGACTTGTGTCCATTTCTGCACCATTCTCACCCCTTGTACTCCCTTCAGACCCATTACCCCCCTCTTCCTTAGTAAAGACTGAGCAGAAATACCTGTTCAATATGTCAGCTTTACTGTTGTCATCCTCCATGCTGCTCCCATCCTCCCCCTTCAGTCTAACTATCCCTCCCTTTGTCCTTCTTTTTTCACTTATGTACCTGTAAAAGGTTTTGTCCCCTTTAACCACTGATTTTGCAATGTGTTCTTCTGTCTGAGCTTTGGCTTCCTACTGACTTCCCCTGCCTCCCTTTGTTTCTCCTGGTACTTCTCCCATCCTCTTCTGCCTGTGTCTTTTGTATTGCCTGAATGCAGTCTTTTGGCTTTCACTTTCTTTGCTACCTCTTTGGAAAACCATAATGGTCTCTCTTTCTTTTCCTCTTGCTAACCTGCTTAATGCATAATTCTGTTGTTCTTATAATCCCCATTTTAAATACTGCCCACTGTTCCTCAATCCCTGATTCCTGTCCCATTCCCTTAATGCCTCTTTCAAGCATCTCCCATTTTCCCAAAGTCTGTCCCCTAAAATCCAGGATACGTGTTTTTGTGTGGTTTGGTTCTGCTCTTTCTGTGATTTCAAACCACAATGACTGGTGGTCACTGTTACCCAGGTGCTCCCCACTGTTACCCCCATCACACTGTCCTGTTTGTGAGCACAAGGTCCAGTATTGCCTTCTGCCGAGTTGGTTCCATGACCAGTTGCTTGAGGAAGGCACCTGAAGGAGTCCAGGATAAATCTGCTCCTAGTTGATGCTGCTGCTGGGATGCTCCAGTCACATCTGGTATATTGAGTCTCCAACCAGTACTACCTCACCCTTGTCAGCCATCCTTTGGATGGCTAGCATCAACTCCCTATCTGTTTCTTCCTCCTGGGCTGGTGGTCTATAGACCACACCTGTGCGGATGGCTGGCCCCATTTTCCTTTCCAGCTTAACCCACAGTATCTCTCCCCATTTTGTTCCTCCTGGATCTGTGTGGCCCTTATGTCATTTTTCACATACAGTGCCACCTCCTCCCTTCCTGCCTGCTCTGTCTCTTCTGAATATGTTGTGCCAGGTATGGCCATCTCCAGTCATGGTTATCATTACACCAGGTTTCAGTGATGGCCACAATGTCCAGGTCTGACTGTACCATGACAGCCTCCAGATCTTCCATCTTGTTGCTAAGGCTCCTGGCATTTGCACACATGGCTTTCCATGATTTGACCTCCCTAGACTGCTTCACTGTTCTACTCCAGCCCCTTCCTTGGTTGTCATTTATCCCTGGTTCTCCTTGCTGTCTGCCCTTCTGCTGAATTTTGCCCCTTTTCTGCTTATCCACCTTTTGGACACTAATCTCCAACTTTTGCACACTGCTTTGCAGAGATAGCCACTCCTCTGGTTCACTGGTTCCATTACTAGCTGTGGGGGGTGAGCAAGTAGGTACCATCCTTGCTGGCCTGCCACCCCCCTTTGCTAGTTTAAATGCTTGTCAATGTAGCATTTAAACTTATCATTGAGTGCTTGGATTCCCCTCCAGGATGGATGCAGGCCGTCAGGCTTGAACAAACCTCCATCCCTCCAGATGGGTCCCCAGTCACCAATGAATCCAAACCCTTCTCACAGCACCAGTTCTTCAACCATGAGTTAAAGTTCCTGGTGCATGCACTCCTATGCTCTCCCTTGCCTCTCACAGGTAGTACTTCTGAGAAAGTGACAGAAGTAGCTACTTGCTTGAGACCTCTCCCCAGCTTCCTGAACTTCCTTTGGCTCCCCATTTGCCAAGTCATTAGTACCTAGGTGGATAATGACATCCAGCTCACCCTCCTGTCTTGCCTTCCCAGTGATCCCCAGTATCTTCCTTCCATCCCTCCATGCCGTGGCACCTGGTAGGCACCTCACCTCCCTGTCCTCCCCCTCCTGTGTTCCTAGCTGGATCCCTCTTATGATGGAGTCCCCACCAGGATCGCTGCCTCCTCCTCTGGGGTCCACTGCTTTCCCCACTGAGGTCACCTCCTTGCCTAACCTCCACATCCTTTCCTTCCACTTCCCTGGGTACCTCTATTTGGTTGTCCTCATTTGCCAGTGTGGCATATGAGTTCTTGAGAGGAATAGGATCTGGGATGTGCCTCTGCCTGACTGCTCTAACCCTCCCTGAGTCCACTGTCATCCAAGTGCTCCTTGTTCTCGGCATCCTTTGAGGCAGCTGCATTGGACTGGGTGGTTCCTGGACAGGGGTGATGGTACTCCTGACCCAGTTTACTTGCGCTCTGAGTCTGGCTACCTCATCCCTCAGTCCCGAGAGATGCATGCAGATAGGGCAGCACCTCAGTGTCCAGAAGGTCTGCCTGAATATGGCTGCCCCACAGCCACTACATTGCACCACTCCCCACATTATACTGCAATTCCACTACTTATCTGCTACTGAAGCTCTCTTAGTTCTCTTTTTATTTATTTACAGTATTAAAAATCCTGTAACTGATCCTCAGATATATTTTTTAAAGAAAAGAAACCAATAAATAAATAAATGAGTCAAAACACTTGTCGTGCTGAGGGTGGTCTTCTTCCCCTTATGCCCTCCTACTTCACACCTCTTACTATACCCTGTGTTTAGCTCCTGTCAATCAGATTTAACAGGGCATATAATTAAGAGCTGGGGAAGGGGTGGGGGGGCAAATTTGCAGCAATTAAAGACAGCACAGAATTACACCACCACTATTTTTAAATTTTCAACAGCCCAAAACAATTATAAGTAAAGACAACACAGAAAGAAAGTATAGTGTCACTACAAGCCTACAATCTAAGTTTAAAAGAAAAATACCAGTTACCAGTTACTCTGAAGCACTGAATTGAATATGTTTCCTTCCTTCACCTTCTGGCTTCTTCTGAGAAGATGAACTTCTGTTTGCTGCTTTAACTGTGGCTAAGCCCCACCTTCAGTTATCACGTAGCTGAGGTCAGAGGCCAGACAATTAACACCCTTCACCCAGCTACAGGACAGTCAGACAAGCCAAGATAAAATTTGCAGCAATTAAAGACAGCACAAAATTACACCACCACTATTTTTTAAATTTTCAACAGCCCAAAAACAATTATAAGTAAAGACAACACAGAAAGAAAGTATAGTGTCACTACAAGCCTACAATCTAAGTTTAAAAGAAAAATACCAGTTACCAGTTACTCTGAAGCACTGAATTGAATATGTTTCCTTCCTTCACCTTCTGGCTTCTTCTGAGAAGATGAACTTCTGTTTGCTGCTTTAACTGTGACTAAGCCCCACCTTCAGTTATCACGTAGCTGAGGTCAGAGGCCAGACAATTAACACCCTTCACCCAGCTACAGGACAGTCAGACAAGCCAAGATAAAATTTGCAGCAATTAAAGACAGCACAAAATTACACCACCACTATTTTTTAAATTTTCAACAGCCCAAAAACAATTATAAGTAAAGACAACACAGAAAGAAAGTATAGTGTCACTACAAGCCTACAATCTAATTTTAAAAGAAAAATACCAGTTACCAGTTACTCTGAAGCACTGAATTGAATATGTTTCCTTCCTTCACCTTCTGGCTTCTTCTGAGAAGATGAACTTCTGTTTGCTGCTTTAACTGTGACTAAGCCCCACCTTCAGTTATCACGTAGCTGAGGTCAGAGGCCAGACAATTAACACCCTTCACCCAGCTACAGGACAGTCAGACAAGCCAAGATAAAATTTGCAGCAATTAAAGACAGCACAAAATTACACCACCACTATTTTTTTAAATTTTCAACAGCCCAAAAACAATTATAAGTAAAGACAACACAGAAAGAAAGTATAGTGTCACTACAAGCCTACAATCTAAGTTTAAAAGAAAAATACCAGTTACCAGTTACTCTGAAGCACTGAATTGAATATGTTTCCTTCCTTCACCTTCTGGCTTCTTCTGAGAAGATGAACTTCTGTTTGCTGCTTTTACTGTGACTAAGCCCCACCTCCAGTTATCACGTAGCTGAGGTCAGAGGCCAGACAATTAACACCCTTCACCCAGCTACAGGACAGTCAGACAAGCCAAGATAAAATTTGCAGCAATTAAAGACAGCACAGAATTACACCACCACTATTTTTAAATTTTCAACAGCCCAAAAACAATTATAAGTAAAGACAACACAGAAAGAAAGTATAGTGTCACTACAAGCCTACAATCTAAGTTTAAAAGAAAAATACCAGTTACCAGTTACTCTGAAGCACTGAATTGAATATGTTTCCTTCCTTCACCTTCTGGCTTCTTCATGAACAAGAGGGTAGTATCTTTCAGAAGAAGAGATGTGCAAGAACAAGGGGGCACAATTTGAAGATAGAAGGGGGACAACTCGGAAGTAATGTTAGAAAGTATTTTTTCACAGAGAGAGTTATGGATGCATGGAACAGCCTTCCTGAGTAGGTTGTGGAGTCAGGAACAGTGGGAGAATTCAAGAATGCATGGGACAGGCATAAGGCAATTCTAGTGGGGGGCAGGAGGAAGTAAGCTCTTGATTAACTAGAATCTGCAGCTTATCCATCAGGTAGGGAAATGGGCAGACTGGGTGGGCCAAGCGGTCCTTATCTGCTGTCAAATTCTATGTTTCTATGTTTCTATCAGAACACACTACCATATTTTTAGGGAGTGTCCTAAAATTACCCCCTTTTGGAACACCATAGCCCAGGATGTCTCCCAGATCTTGTCCATTTCCAACCCATTGGAATTTGATAACCTGGTCTTGGGTTCCCCCCAAAGGAGATCAGGACCTCATCAGGGAAGTACCTCTTTTATATTCTAATCGTGGCGGCATTCAAGGCTCTCACCCAAAATTGGCTGACAGAAACACCCCCCCCAATTAGCACCTGGTATGAGAATATTAAGCAAATTAAGGAAATGGAGGCAGTCACGGCCCATCTTAGGCTGACCACAGACAAATTCAATACTAGATGGCCACCCTTCTTTGACCACACAGAAAGAAGGGAGGGTACACCAGTTTTGGATCAGTTGCTTCAATCCTAAACCCCATAGATGATACACTTAACTAGACCTACTATCGGCCTGTGATCCTGATGTTACATCTTAAGCATTAGACTTGTTCTTTCTCTTTCTATCTCTTTTTACATACCTATAACAGGCTGTGCATGTTCATGCATATAGGTTTGTTTGCTTTTTTTCCTTTTTAATATATATGTATTGGCTGTTAATACCATTGGCCAAGTTTTATGATACACTTGAGTTATAAAGAATGAGATAAAGACATTGTAAAAAGTTTTAAACTGCAATGGTTTATTAAGTAAGGACACTCTTTTTGAAGGCCTTCAGAAGTTATATATGGCCATACCCAAATACCACCAAACAGCAGATGTTCACCGGACGAACTGAACCGGAGACCCAAGAACTGTCAACTACGACATCTCGGTCTTTCCCTCATTAAATAGAGCTGGGTCTATCTCAGGGATATTGGATCTGCAAAATTAAATAGCAAACTTAATTGGACAGGGATAAGGTTCATACCCAGTTGGATTGTTTGTATAAACTATATAACTGATTCTGTGAAGGCTTTTCAATTATACTTGTATCGTGATAACTGTAAAAGTGTTCTCAATAAACTGGTTTTAAAGTTCAAAAAACATTTAGTTAAATATATTAGATGGTTATGCTAAGAGTTATAATTTAAGAGTCAATGATCAAAAAAGTCAGGTTTTAACCTTTAGGTCAAATGCTACAAGAAAGTCATGGATGATAGGGACTAACAAAACAAAATCAATTAAACACTATACTTATCTTGGTTTAATTTTAACCAATGATGGTAAATGATTTAAACACACTAATACTAAACAGACAGCCACATCCTTGAGCATTTTTAATAGAAAATATGGAGGAAATTCCATTAAACCACTGTTGACAGCAGTCAGTGCAAAATATTATTTATTTATTTAGTTTTTTGTTGACTGGGTAAGTGCACTAAACAAATTCTGCCTATTTTCAGGCACGACCCGGGGGAGGGGGATACAGATTAATGCCAAACTGACTTTGAACCAGATTAAGCTGTTGGTGGTATTTTAGTGAAATGGGGGGAAATTTGGCCAGGGCACCGGGGACATTCTGCTACTCTTTTCGAGAAGTGCCATGGGATCTGCCCATGGCATCTGTCCTGGGGATAATGCCCAGGCCCTTTATAATGGTGAAATTTGATAGTCTCATTCTATGCATAAACTTGAAATCCCACTAAACAAGCTATTAAGATCTAGCATGGGATTAAACAATTCTGTACCTGCCTCCTTAATTCGAGCAGAGTTAGGTATTTCCTGTATTAGAGCCTATTTTTGGCTAGGAAGGTAAACTACTGGATCAAGGTACTTCATCACAAACATACTAGATTACTTATCTTTGTCTAAAAGATAAATATACTTTGCTCAATTTGGGCCATTTGAAATCAGAATGGTTTTCCACAACCTTTCAAGTATTACATGAAACAGGATTAGGTTATTTAAAAAAACTGTAGTGATAGAGGTGTTACAATTAGTTTAAAATGTCAAGATTTTGCCACTAAAAGAATTATAGAACAAATTTAATATAATCAGAGACTGAAAATTTCACCTTGGACCAGGTTAAATGATAATGTACATTTTTATAGGAATTACTTTGACATATTAACTGATCATAATCAGAGAATCCAGTACACCAAATATAAGATAGAGTTATTCCCTAGCAATATACTTGATGCAATATATAGAAAAGACTTCTCTACTCAGGCCAGACTGTGCTCTTGTACCTCTTCTTTTCCAGGAAATCTTAAGCATGTCATGTTTGAATGCCCTTGGTATAAGAGCTATAGGGGCAACTGGTTAACACCACTTTGTGACACCATTTAAACCACTGATCAAGATCTCTTCTTGAGGGTATTTTTCACTACCAGTGATGAAATTACAATCAGCACAGTAGCCCATTATTTAGTATGTATTTTAAGAATTTGTCTTAGATATAAAGGTACTAAATCAGCTGGAACAGAAATGTTAAAGTGAAGCGTTTATAACATGTTATAGGATGCTGTATGTGCAATTTATTGTCTTTCTAATGAATCCAGAGCCCAGGCTTATATATGCAATAACCTTGTATGTACTGTATGTTTTTAACTATGTATTGTCAATACTTTGCTGTAACTTATTTATATTCTATTATCTTTTTTATGCTGAAAAGGTCAATGACTGATCAATAAAACGGAAAATGACTGATAATTTCAGTGCCTAATTTCTGGTGTTTTTCCCTGCCTTCCTTTAAAGCAGTTCTATGTAAGTCTGAGAGCACAATGCTGATACTTCTCCCCCAGAGCTCTCTATGTTTAAAACCCTCTAATCCCCTAGAGGGTAGCTTCATGACTCTGAGGCCTCTAGGTGTTTGTTTTCTTTCAAGATACATTTCTAAGGTTATAATTTTGTAAGTAAGGTTTATCTTGGTTGTAAACAGTCTTGCCAATTTAATAAATATGCTTTTAATATCAGCAATATCCTCACTAAAGTCTATTGTCACACCAACATTCAGCCTGCTTCTTGCCTGTAGTTTTCTCTGGGCTTGTTTGGTGGTGTTATCAAGGCAGCCTACTGTGACTTCTGGTTCTGCACTCTGGGTTCATGAACCTGCTACTATTGTATTCATTGTATTTGTTTTTTTAGATATTTTATCCCCTTCCCAGCCTGCTGCCTCCAACCCTTTAGGAGAGACAATTAGCCATCCCACTACCCGGAACCCTACCCAGATGGACCCCCGAACCCCATGGAGCCACGGATTACCCCCCCAGGGCAGGGATGAGATGGGGGCACAGATGCCCTGTAACTTACAATTTCATCAGTCTGAGGTCCACTGGGTGGGCACAGGCAAATCGTGGGCATGGCCAGGTCTCCCCATCTTCCCGGTTGCAGCAGGCTCTTTTCACATTTTCTTCCTCCCCATATAGCAAGTGATTCCCCCGATGTCATGATGCAAGTGCTGATGTCCATGCTGTACAGTGGCCACATCCCATCTCCAAATGGAGCTTGCAGTTCTCTGAGCCTCTGCTTGGGGTCATGCAAGTGTCAGGCATTGGCCAAATCCCTCCCCAGAGAAGGCAAGCTGTCATTGGATGCTCCAGCCTATCTCCCCCCCAGCTGACCCTCCGATGACCTGAGTTCGCTCCCGAATGTGGTTCGCCAGCGTGGTGTGAGGTGTGGCGTCCAGTGCCTCAACCCTCAGCACCACTGGGCCGGCATTGTATTCATTTTAAAGCACCACAGCTTAATGCAAAAAAACAAAAAAAAGGGTTCCACTCACAGTGCTGCTTGGATATGTGTCCTCGGGTAGTCTTAAGTCAAAAGTGGGATTTCTTCCATACCAAACCACAACATTTGTGTGCTGCAAACACCCACAGCTGCAGGTTTCAGGGCTCCAGAAACTGTGACAAGTCCAAAAGAAAAACTGCACTCTATGGTACAGTTTGGCGTGCTGCTGCAGGAGTGAGCTAACCCCCAAGAAAATGCAAGGCCAAGTCCAAGTGCACTCACAAGGAGAAGAACAAGTGCAGGATATACAGGTTGGAAATGGCTGCACCTTCCTTCCATGTTTCTAAGTATTATGAGGGAAAGATCCAAAAGCAGTGAAGTGCAGTATTCTCCAGTAATTTATTTAAACAAAATGCATCAGTTGAAAATGGCAAGAATACTGATGACAATGACAGACTTATAAATCCAAAAATTGTAACCACCATGGATGCCCCAGCACTTCTCTTGCACTTCATCAGGGGTCAGGGTCCAAGTGAGAAACACACCCTTTCAGTACCATGATGCTGAAAGTCATTACTAAACAGCAAGCTCATAAATATGCACGATGTTGTTATGACATTGTTGGGCAATATAGTGCTTAAGGGGTGTGTTTCTCACTTGGATACCACCCCTTGATGAAGATCAAGAGCCAGCGAAGTGCTAGGGCATTCGTGGTGGTTCAATTTTTGGATTTATAAGTTTGTCATTGCCATCAGTATTCTTGCCATTTTCAATTGATGCATTTTGCTTAAATAAATTATCAGAGAATACTGCACCTCTCTGCTTTTTGGATCTTTTCTTTATAATACTTTGAGATACGGAAGGGAGACACAGCCATTTTCAACCTGTATATCCTGCACTTGTTCTTCTCCTTCTGAGTGCACAGCATTTGGACTTGAACAGGTCAGTTCTTTTGTGATTGTAGAAAAACAGAATGGCAAACTATGTATTGTTTACATCCTAGAGACCTTAATTGAGCTGTAAAAATGAAACATTTTAAACTTCCAACAAGGGAAGAAATAATGGCCCAGTTTGCCCCATGACAAATACTTCAGCAGATTGGATGCATCAGCAGGATTTTGGCAATTGATATTAGATGATGAAAGTTCAAAATTGTACACATTTACCTCTCCTTTTGGAAGATTCAGATTTTTTAAGATTTCCATTTGGAATAGCCTCAGCTCCAGAGGTGTACTGGAAAACTATTCATATGTTGTACGAGCAACTCAAAAGTGTGGACACTTCCATGGATGATATTATTGTGTGGGATGCATTTAAAGAGGGACTCTGGCCAAAAGTGCTACTTTGCAGAATGACAATAAGCATGCCCCCAATACATCACATACCAAAAATTAGGTTTCTGTGTTACTTCATTTTAAGTTATGAGCCATTTTGTAATCCTGATTTCACTACCTCTTCAAAAAAGCCAGTTTCAGTGAAGAGCTGCTGCTGCTGATGTCATCTCCAGAACTCGCAGTCTAGTCTTCCCTGTCAGCAAGCTTACAGGACCTGTTTCTCCAAAGTTTAAAAATCATGTGCAATGGTTTTTACAAATAAAAGAGGCAGCAACATTCAAAAAACATTTCTATAAAAACTATGTGTGTTTCAGGTTTTGGAACAAAGTTGATAAATTTATATTTTTAATGTCTTTTTTGATGTGGTCCATTTCTCCAGGGTTGCTGAATGCTGAGTCAGTATGCCTCCAGGCTGCTGATACCATTTGGGGTGCTACTCTACTGCATCTGTTAGGAAGTTGTATTGCTACTAGTATTGCATATTGTTGGTAACTTTACTGCTGTTTGTTAGTGTCTGCTTTATAACAAGTTTTAAGGAGTACCTTTCCCAGTCATTTTGACTTTCATGCATAAATTACCTGTTCTTGCATTGATTCTGGAATTGTATTTCATTACTGTCCTCTGCAGTTAGTTTTTGCATTCTGCAAAATGAATGGAATGCAATTCCAGAACTGGTGCAAGAAGGGGTAATGTATGCATGAAAGTCAAAAAGACTGGAAAAGGTGCTCTAAATCTCAATTTCTCTCTATCTCTCAACAAAATATTGCTCTGTTTTATAAGATGTCTTTTCCTAGCAGTTGAAACTCAGCCTCCTGTTCTTGTAAGTTTCATGTCCTGTCTTTCACAAAATGGGGTAATTTTTGCATGGAAGCAAAAGGACTGGGAAAAATGCTGACAGCAACTCTATCTTCTCTCAGTCCCCATGCTTTGCACCGAGGCAGAAGAAAGTAAATTTTACAAAAAAACATACTGACAAGGCATTTGGATTTTGACATAATGCATTGTTAACAGGATGTATTGAGGAAGGGGGAACATAGTATGTACATATGAGTACTGGTAGTCTTCCCTTGCAGAATTGCTGTGACTGCACTGTACTACAGTGTGAGTCACTCCTCTGTCCTACAATGATGCCATCAGGAACTAGCGGCCCAGCAGTTGAATAGCAAAGGCAAGTGCAGCAGGGCTAAAGCAGGGCTCAAAAACAAATCCAAATTATGGAAGGCAGAGTAAATCTTGGCCAAATATAACAAATGCACACACCATTTCAGGTCTAGTACTACCTATAATGATTACACAATGTAACTTTTTGGACCATCATGAAAGGTGCTCTTTAACAGGGGCCTAATATGTGTTAATTCCTGCTAGTAGTGGAAGTGTTAGCCCTGGTAAAATTATCATTTTAATGTGGAATACAACATAGATGAGTCTGAATGTAGGTTAAGTAACAGCCTGTCAGGGACAAAACACTAGGGGCCAGATATTCCGAACTTTGTGCCTGGCGCAGATCGATTGCGCCACCATTGGGCCACATTTGTGCTGGAGTGCTATATTTAAAAGGCCAAATAACACTGGCACAATGTGACAGCACCAATCCTATGAGATAATATATGTGTGGTGCAAAGTGGGGGGGGCGGGACATGCATACAGGCACAATGGTATATTCAAAAGTATATCACCGTGCAACATGCGTTTGCGCAACATGTAGCGTGGCACAAATTACTGCCCATGAGAAGGTGGTCTTAATGCCAGGCAAATCCAGGATGGGGAGCATGGACACAGCAACAGGGAACAAGGCTGTACGCATCCAATGAGGAGGCAGTGTGAGTAGATGGCCACCCTGGGCAACTCCATATGCACAGGCACACAAACTGTGGAATGCAATGCCCCAACAGTGCTGTGGAGTGAACACTCATGTAAATGTTGCAACTGAGCTAGAACACTACTTGTAGCAACAAACTATTTCTATGGTATTGTAATGTGTACCTAATGTGATATTTGTGCATTGTGTGTTGTTGTGCATTGTATGTCTTTATTGTACACTGTTGCATCTCAGCCACACAGTTAGCATTTTCAGGTCATTCCTGACACTGGGCCATGGCCCAGTGTGCTTACCTGGTGAACAAGGTGATAAATAACAATGAACAGAACACATACATGGCAGAGACATGCTGCACACAGATGGCACTGCCCATGTCGCCGTCATCTGGCACCGGTCCCTAACCCTGCCAGGCATTAGTGGGTTCCCCAGCACCCAGTGGACACCATGGCAGTGTGTCCATGCAGCACACACCTTCAGTTCCCCCATTGGGGTACATCAACACAGTCCAGCAGACACATGCTGCACTGGGGGAATGGAGGGTGTTGAGGGGAGGGTGTACAAGTGGCTGGCTGCACCACATAGTAGGTATCGCCACATGGCTGGGGCCATCCACACAGTGCACATGTTCCACTGATGGGACTGCTCCTGACACCAGTAAGATGGTATGTGTGCCCCCCTCGAGGCACATACCCTACACCTGTCCAGGATCCCCGTACACATGGACAGCCAAATGCATGGCAGTGTGGGGATCCCATGCCACTGGTGCAGCACATGAGGGTCATGGGACAGTATGACTGCGGTGTCCACTGTCAGACCACACCTTCCAACTGTGCATGTCACTGTGTGGCTAGCACCAGTCACTGTTACCTGACACACCGTAGACATTGTTGTGTACCTCACAGTATCACCTACTATGGTACTGTACCATCTGATAAACACTGTGGCAGGAACAACGATTTGCCTCTGGCATATAGAATGACCACCCATTCCTGTAGTGCTACTTCCCTGGGCCACATTAGTCTTTGCATTTGTGTACAAACCGAGACTGCAGCTAATGTTCTGTGAGCTGTGAGCACACAAGAAATGCGGCAACTGACCTGTAATATCAGTTGGACCTACAGGTGGAGCTGTGAACACAGAAAGAAACATGGCTACCAACGTGTAATTACAATCAGACCTACAGGTGGAGCTGTGTGAGCCATGTTATAGTGTCAGGCAATTTACATGCAAAGCAGGTTATAATGAGATGCTAATATGGCTGTTTACCCATGGATTGCTTGAGTAGGCTTGTTTGCATTGCAGTTTTAAATATATAGCAAACTTTAGTACTGGGCAAATGTATGGCAGCTCAGATTCAATGCAAAGAAGTGCAAGGTAATGCACCTGGGAAACAAAAACCCAGGGCAAGAGTACACAGTGGGGGGTGAGATACTGACAACAGTAAAAATGGAAAGGGACCTGGGAGTAATTATATCAGATGACCTTAAGGTGGGCAAGCAATATGAGAAGGCAGTAAGGAAGGCTGGGGGATACTGGGATGCATAGGAGAGGCATCAATAGTAGAAAACAGAAAGTTGTTATCCCTCTGTACAGACAGTTGGTGAGACCCCATCTGGAGTGCTGTGTGCAGTTCTGGAGACCCCATCTCCATAAAGACATAGACAGAGTGGAGGCTGTCCAGAGGGTGCAACCAAATGGTGCAGGGTCTGCACCAGAAGACATCTGAAGAAAGACTAAAGGAGCTTAATATGTATACCCTTGAGGAAAGGAGGAAAGAGGGACATGATAGAAACTTTCAAGTACCTCAAGGAATCAACAAAGTCCAAGAGTGTGGCATCTTTCAGAAAAGGAGATGTGCAAGAACAAGGTAGCACAATTTGAAGATAGAGGGAGGCTCAGAGGTAATGTGAGGAAGTATTTTTCACAGAGAGGTTGTGGATGCATGGAACAGCCTCCCTGAGGAGCTCGTGGAGTCAAGAACAGTGGGGAATTCAAGAATGCATGGGACAGACATAAGGCAGTCCTAGTGGGGGGTAGGAGGAAGTAAGCTGTTGGTTAATTAGGATCTGCAGCTTATCTGTTAGGTAGGAAAATGGGCAGACTAGGTGGGCCAAGCGGTCCTTATCTGCCGTCACATTCTATGTTTCTATATTTCTTTTTTTTTTTAAAGAAAATCTTTATTAAATTTTTTTCCCAAGAATAGTAAGACATACACACACATAAACCCGGAATCCCGGGCGCACACTCCAAAAACTGAGTGTGCAAACTATATACAACCCCTATTTACAAACCCTCTGGATACCCACACAAAAACTTCCCCCACAGCTAAATAATAACACACACAAAAAAAAAAATATCTAAATAGCAGTTGCTAGTAAATAATACACTATTAACCTCAAAGTCTCATCACACTAAATAGCCACCCTCCTCTTGGAAAAAAAAAAACACAAAGCATCTCAATTTAAAGTCAGTCCTACTCCACCCATTCGGGTATCCAGAACACCCCCTGTGAGAGAGAGAGAGTCCCAGACCAAGGTGATTAACCATCCCCCAAATATCATTCCTCATTAAATCTGCGTTCCGTTCCAGTTAAATAAAAACACCTACTCAATCCCTCCTAATAATACCTACAGTCTAAAGGGAACCTATTAATGCGGACCAAGTCCCAATATGCAGTATGCCACCCCCTTGGTACCACGTCCCACTCCACCAAATATGGCAAGCAGCTTCCCTAGCGCATACAGGCCTCTATTCAGAGGCTCTAATCAGGCTTTAGGTAAGCTGCCTCTAAGCTAGCCCACCTTTTAACATACACCTCCTGTCTACCTTCAGACATAAGATGATTTTTGATCCTAGCCAGCGACCTCAATAAATCCTTCACCCAGTGCTCGTATAAATATATTTGGCCATCCTTCCAATGGCTTAAAATAAATGCTTTAACTAGTGATCCCATTAAAGCTAAGTGAAACCTTGAGGCGGTACCTCAACAAGGGAATAGTCACCTAATACACAGATTTCGGTAACATAGTCATAATATCCCAGGCTAGGGTCAAGACCCTGTCTAATCTCGTCCCATAACAGATGAATTTTTTCACAGCTCCATAAGATATGTAGCAGGTCACCCGTTACTTTTTCACATCTGAAACAGAGATCAGTCGACCTCAGACCCCTCGAAGCAAGTTTAGCAGGTGTATAAAAAATGTTGTGTACTACCAATGTCTGTGTGATTCTATACTTGGGAATGACCAGATATTTGATAGCTTTCCATATAGAACTCCAATTAAGCCCAGGAGTCAATATTCTATCCCAATAAGTAATAGAAATTAAATCACTACCACCACGGGAGTTCAAGAGTAGCTCATACACCCGTGAGAGTAAGCCATTTCTATTGACAGCCCCTTGCAGGCACTCCCACGAAAGGAAGCTATCTGTGAACTCCCCTTTTCCCCCTTGAACCCCCGCAATCATTTGCTTGAGCTGTAACCTTTGAAAAAGGGCAGAGACTTCGCATTGTGATGAGCAACAGACTTTCCCATTCTGCTGCATATCCCCAAGGCAAGACCTTCCAAATATCTAACCCACCTCTGGCCAAGCACCTGGCCTCCAATAGTCAAACTGGGATTCCTTAAAATAGGCTGATCCCGAGATTTGACCTGAGAGTTTCTTTGCCCCATGGTAAGGAACGCCCACCAGGCTTCCAGAGACTTCCTAATAGGGTTCCCTTCCTCAGCCCTACATTGCACCGCTTTAGGCCCAGCATATATCAATGATTCAGGCGAGTAATTTACATCCTTCAACCACTTCCTTTCGAGCTGTAACGAGGTCGGTTGGTATTCTCCCCCATCCAGGTCCTTTGCCCATCAAACCCAACTGACCTGCTACATAGTAAGCCTGAAAATCGGGCAGCTTGATTCCACCCTCTTCGAAGGACCTACACAGGACTCTATACTTAATCCTAGTGGGTTTATTACCCCATAGAAAACCCAACACCATTTTCTTAATAACCTTAAACCATTTTGCCGGGATGACATAAGGAGCCAAGTAAATCGGTACAACAACCTCGGCAGCATGTTCATCTTAATAATACCTAATCTAGCTGCAAAATTCAGAGGCAGCTTGCTCCTACGACATCCCTGAGATCTCCGAAATAATTCCCCCCATGTTAGCATCCGCACCCGCTGTCTGATCTGCAGTGATCCAAATTCCCAAATATTTTAACTTATCCTTATTCCACTGAACCCCCATGGAAGCAAAATCTGCCCTAAATACATGCGGAGTCAGGGGTAGAACTTGTGTTTTAGAAAGGTTCAGCTTATAGTTAGATACCCTAGCGTACTGTTCTATAAGTTCCCTAACAGAACTAAAAGAAGAAACTGGGTCTTGAAGGTGAAGCAAGATGTCATCTGCAAAAACAGAAAACACTTTCTCCATATTGCCAATCCCAATTCCCTGGACCCTGACCTCCTGCTGATCGACCTTAATAGGGCTCTAAATAGATATTGAACAAAATTGGTGAAGAGGCACCCTTGCGGTACCATTTTTAACTGAAATTCTCTTGAGAGATAGCCATTACATAATATTCTAGCCGTGGGCACCATACAAATTCTTGATGCCCCTAATCAAACCCTCTGGGAATCCCATTTTCTCCATTGTTCTAAACAAAAAGGAATGGGAGACTCAGTCAAATGCTTTTTCAGCATCCAGGGAGATCAGGGCCAAAAGAATCCCAGAGCCTGAGGCAAAATTTATAATATGATGTAATTTCCTAAGTGCATCTAGTGCCCCTCGCCCCGGCATAAAACCAACCTGTTCCCGGCTGATTAAATTTGGAGCTACCTTAATTATCCTGTTGGCCAGTATCTTTGCGAGTATCTTGATATCTTGGTTTATCAGCAAAATAGGCCTATAGCTTCCCATGGCATCCCTCGGCTTATCAGGTTTGGGTATTAGTGTAACATATGCTTGATATATGGGAAGATGATTGATACCCTCCCGCATAATAGTATGAAAAAAATCCTTCAAAATTGGAAGAATAGACTGGATATGGGTTTGATAAAATTTGGCCGTTAGACCATGGGCCCGGAGATTTCCCTGAAGGAGAGCCGGACCACCTCTATAATCTCAGAGGAAGTTATTGGGGCCTCAAGTTCTTAGCCAGGGTAGGGTCCAAAGTCGGAAGTTGAATCGTTCTAGATACTATCTTTCTCCTTGTCCCCCCTGAAGGATTCCCTGATAGATTTCCTCAAAGAAAGAGGCAAAGGCCTCCGCTATATCCTGGGGATCTTTTTAACTTCCCTCATGAAGAATCGAACTGATAGTCCCGGAGGCTTCTCATTCTTAATCTCGCCGCTAGAAGGCGCCCGGCACATCCCTGAAGGAGATATTTAGCCTTAATCTTATTTAGCCAAAATTCCTGTCTTACCATACAGAATCTCTAGAGATCCTCCTAAACTTTTAAGCTCCCTATCTATTTCAGTGAGGTCCTTCTTGTTGTGAAAGAGAACTAACAGCAGCCTCTAAAAATTCCTCTTTCGCCTTTCTAATCACTCTCACTTTGTCAGCAAGCGCTTTAGCAGCCATAGAATACAGAAATTTACATGTGGGCCATGCTTATTTATTTATTTATTTATTTATTTATACATCAGTTTACAACCTTTGAGCCAACGGCTCGTTTCCAAAGGTACCTCATCACAAAGAGGACAAATACAAGCACAACATTTCGTTACATCATTGTAGGTAACATCTTTTTTTTTACATCATAGCAGGCAACAGTAAGGCAGATATATGCTGTAAATTACTTTTGTTTACAATTACAGTGTAACAGGTTAGGTATTGACAGGTATAACAGTTAATTCAGATAAGCTTGAGAGGTAAGCAAACATTGGTTAAACCGACAAAATCAGTCTTGAGCAGGGACTGCTAGGTTAGTTGGAACAGGTGGCCTGGGGACAGGGTAGGTGAAAGTTAGGGGCAAGCCACTCAGGGTTTTGTCAGTTGTGGTTAGTAGAGCTACTCAGAGAGTTTATCGAGGGTACAGTGAGCTTGAACACCCTACCGGGGACAAGCACAGCCTACGCATATTAAATAGCAGACTTCTAAGAGCAGTTTTAAAACTGGAGATTGAGCGGTTTCAGTGATGGAGCTGGGGAGAGTATTGTACCAGGTGGGGCTCTGTAATAGAAGGATTGTTGACCATGAGTGGTCCTGGTTCTAGAGATAGACAGGGTGGCCTTGGAGGAGCTGCGAGTTTGGACTAAGGGTTGAGCTAGGTGAATAGAGGCTGTCAGACCTGGAAGGGATAGCCCAAGGAGTGTTTTTTTCGTTAGGAGGCAGGTTTGATATCTGAGCCGTTCATCCAGGTTGAGCAGCTTTGCGAAGTCATATAGCTGGCAGGTATGGGTTAATCTGGTAGCTCCCGTGATTAACCTACAGGCCTTGTTCAAGGTATGTCAAATTTTATTGAGGGCAGTCATATCCGCGGCACCATAGACAGGCAGGCCATAGTCCACAAGGGACAAGATTGAGGAGGTGACTGCTAGTCGGAGGCCTTGGGGAGGCAGTGCTTGTAGCGATAAAGGATACCTAGCCGTGTATTTGCAGTTGAGGCTAGAGTATCAATGTGGTCATGGAAAGTGAGTGCAGAGTCAAAGGAGACCCAAGGTACTTGTAGGCGGACTTGCTTGAGAGGAAGATTAGAGCCAGGAGGATACGGTGGGAAATTACTGAGTTTGTTTTGGGGATGTGCAAAGAGCATGGATTTGGTTTTTAGATTAACTACAAGTCTGTGCTTTATAGACAGGCTTCGCATCATTGAAGGCTAGTTGCAAGGTATCTTGAAGAGAGATGGGGTTTCGGTGGGTAGCAAAGATTACTGCATCATCTGCGTACAGCAGGATTTTTCCCGTGCAAGCTCTGGGCATGGTATTGAGGTATAGAGAGAAGAGAAGTGGGCCTAGGATGGAGCCCTGGGGGACACCGGATCGGATGGTACATGTATTGGAGAGGGTCCCATTAATTTTAACACGCTAGTTTCTTATTTGTCAACGTGGGTATTTGTACCTCAATGATTTCCTGCAGGGCCCCCTCAAGCTCTTCCCTTCTCCCTTCCGATGTTAATATCCAGTCTTGCAGCCTCCACCTGAAAGGCCTTGTAGGCCGCAAATTTGGTTCCCATTGAATCCGAATCAAAGAATGATCAGAGAGAGTTCTACCTTCAGTTGAGAAGGCTCTGATCCCCCATAGCGCCTCCTTGTTGACCAAAAAAAAATCTATCCTGGTATGGACCTTATGAGGCGCTGAATAAAATGTCATCTTAGAGCCCCCATCCCCAAATAGATTAGCTGGGTCACTCAAGCCTGCCATTTCTAAAAACCTAGCCAGCGCTGCCTGGGCTCTAGATCCAGGGCACTTACCAGGAGGCCTCCTGTCTCTCTTGTTATTGAAACAGAGATTCCAATCACCTGCTAGTATCAATGATAGTGATGGGAACACTGCAATATTTTCTTCTATAGAGGCAAAAAATTCGGGGTCCGGTGGAGTTGGCCCATAAATAGACGCCACCACAACCGCGTGCCCATGTAGGCTGCCCTCACAAAACTCCCCTGCCATCCTGCCGGGTTACCACCTGATTAACCTCAAGGGGACACAACCTACTTATTAAAATTGCGACCCCTCCCGATGCTCTCTCTCGACCCTCCCCAAAAACCTGGCCTACCCAGCGCTTTTTTAAACAGTCCACTTCATCCGACAGTAGATGTGTTTCTTGTAGAGCTGCGATGTGAGCTCCTTGCTGCTCGATGTACCTCAGGATTGTCAATCTTTTATGTCGGTCCCTTAGACCTTTGACATTCCAGGAAATAATATTATATACTGCCATCTAACTAGTGCACTACTAAATAACAAAACCCGACGCAGATTAACCAGGATCCACTCCCACAATTTCCCAGGTTGGGACTCTCTCTCTCGCCTCCCCCCACCTCCCCTTTCCCCGGTCCCAAGACTGACCCACCATATCTCAATGAGTGTGGATGAACCACTTTCCTCTCCCCAGAGTCCCTTAATTTGCAGAACATTGTGGCCCCGAACTCCTAACAGAACCCAAGAATCTAAGCAGTAGCCATTAATAGATAGTTGCCCCGCAAGACAGTCCATTACTCCAAAAAAAGCTAAAACATAACAAAATTAGCAAACCCTGTAGACAGCGAGTCCAGTTTCCATACAGAGTGAATAGTCGATCCTTCTCAGACAGCACTACCAGCAACAGTCCATAGGTCTCCCTCAGAGCTCCCCCCCTTAGTAGTGCTGGGCTCACTGCTTTCCTTGTTGCATCCCTTTCCCCCAATAGGTCTATCTAGTCCAACCCTTATATAAACCCAGCCCTTAGCAATCCAAGACAGCTCCCTTATAACCCGCATATTTCCCCTGAGACAGCCCTGAATCCTCTTGATCTCCCCCAACCTCCCCTCCCAACCACCCACCCCCTTCCCCTCCCCACCACAGGGACCCTCCTAGAACCGAACCCCAGTCTTTATATAAATGCATCCTTTTCTGGCCGAGGCCAACTTAGTCCAACCAAGCACTATAAATGGCCAAAACTTCCTCCATTAAGTCGAATAAATCCTGCCCTCACAGAGGACATCTTCAGGTTGAACCTTTGAAGAGGTCTGGAAGATCAACTAGAGTCCATCCATACGTCCTTTGCTGTTAAAATTTATTTTCCCCGGAAGACAGTTTCACCATTAATGTAGCCAGATACAGAAGCCGAAATTTTATACCAGCCAGATAAAGCTTCTTCTTAATATCTCCATATTCTTTTTGCTTCTCTCTGACCCCAGGAACCAGATCCTGAAAGAACCATATTGAGGCTCCATTTCATTGTAAAGGCTTCTTTTGCTTAAACATCTGGAGAACATGTGACTTCTCCTTATAATTTAGGAACCTCATAATTATCACTCTCGGTCTGGCCCCTGGTGGCGGGGCCTCCCTCAATGCACGATGAGCCCGCTCCAAATTGTACCCCTCTCCAAATGGAGAAGGGCCAAATATTTTCAAAAGCAGCTCTTGTACAAAGGAAACGCAATCTGGACCTTCTGATCTCTCTGGAAGCCCTGCTAATATTAAATTATTTCTGCGATTTCTTGCTTCTTGATCCTCCAGCCTTTCCTCTAGTTTTTTTAAACTTTTTCCGAAGGACCACCAACTCCTGGTCTAAAGTAGTGACTTTTCTTTCTTGTGAAGCAATCCTGGCCTCTGCGTTATTCATCCTCTGGGCCAGTGAGTGTAGCGCCGGTTTCACTTCGGCAAAATCAACTACCAAGCCTTGCAGCAGGGACTTAATTTCTTTAATGTCCTCGGTAGTGACTCCCAAGCCTCCTTCTGTAGTGTGCACTACACCCTGCTCCAGGTCAGCGGGGGAGTGGGGCTTCAGCCTCTTAGATGCTGGGGCACACCCCGCCAGTGGAGCTGCAGTCTCGGTCTCCATCCCTCACTCGAGGTCGGGCTTGGCCTACCCCAAATCACTCTCACAGGCTTGCCTATATATTTTCTCTTCGCACTGCATACCGGAATTTGCACCGCCCCACAGACCACTCGGTGCTCCCCAGCCGTACACTAAAACAAAGGAGAGCTTGAAACGCCACCAAAAACGGGTATTTTAAACTAAATAAAGATGCTTGGGCTCGGAGGAGCGAGAGACGCGTCTTACCCGAGCCGGCTCATCACGTGACTCATGTTTCTATATTTCTATGGGCAAACAGGATTGCACCGGGCAAATGTGTCAGCACCACACAAACGTGTTAGCGGCGCGCAATACTGTAATGTTCCATTACATGGTTCTGCAGTATTTGGCCTGCGCTGTTGTTTGCCGTTGTTGTGCTCCACTGCTTTGCTAGCACACATGTTGCCCACATTGTTCAGACTTATTTCACTCCTCCTCTGTGTGAACTAGGCAGCTGTTGCAGTTTGCATTGCTCTCGGTTGCAGTATCCAGTGCTGTCTTATTTGCTGGGCTATTGTTGCACTGCACTCTCAGCCCTGTTTGCACTCCTTCATTTGCACAATATATTCAACTTATTTAGCCCTGGGGCTATTTCTTTGACTATGGCATGCAAATGATTCCAGGCTATTTTTGCCTGCCGTGCAGTGCTAATTTTGCCCTGTGGCAAAGTTTTGAATATTTGGCCCTAGGTTTGCTGGGTTGGCTACTGCATGGAACCTCATAGCAAGGTTTCAAAACAGCATTATCTCCCCACCCCCATTTACAAGGAGGTAGAATAATTGTTTTAAAGTGCCATCCTGAGAAATCACCTGAATTGAATGAAAGGTGTGAATGATCACAGCCTTCTACCACATCAGAAAATTATTCAGTCTGCGAACCTCACCAGTGAAAACAGGAAATTTTGCTCACATGCCTTTTCAGAATAAAAAATAAACTGAAACTAAACATTACTGCAGTGTGCTGTGATTCAGCATTCAGCAACCATGGAGAAAAGAACCACAACATAAAGGCACCAAAATAAATAAATCAAAAAGAATACACATTTGTCAACTTTTTTACAAAACCTGAAATGCATAGTTTTTTATAGCAATGTTTTTTGAATGTTGCTGCCTGCTTTACTTATGAAAACTATTGCACATGAACTTCAACCTTTGAAGAAACAGGTTCTATAAGCTTGCTGACAGGGAAGACTAGACTCTGAGTTCTGGAGATGACACCATCATCAGCTCTTCGCTGAAACTGGCTTTTTTGAACAGGCAGTGAATTTAGTGTTTTAACTGACTTGTAACTTTTAAACAAAGTAACTTAGAGATCTCATTTTTGGCAAGAGGCTGACTGGGGCTATGCTGACCCAAATTCTGAAATTTATTGATGCCGGAAATTTTGACAGTAGTCCCTCTTTAAGGAAGGACATGACTGCAGGCCGAGAAAAGTGCTTGAGGTTACCAGATGTCTTATCTACATCAGGGACTCACTCCATGGTACTGTGCTCCCTATGACTGGTAGGGCAGATGACCACGAACTACTAGCTGTTAAACTCCAGACTGGCCAACATAGTAAGTCTTTGTTGTCATCTCGGTCTATCTACCACCTATAAAGGCTTGTGAGGGCCTTACCCGGTGCCTTACCAAAGTCATGGATGCTTTGGCTACTCTCAAAAAGGCTTTGAACTCATCATCACTGGTGAGTTTAATATAAACTGGCTCAGTAAGGAGTCAACCCCCTGAGGGACGCTGTGGCTAGTTCGTACCTCACTCAGTTAGTTATTGAACCCACCAGGGCAAATTGAAGGATGGGTAACAATACACTTGTCAGCTGGCCCCTCTCTAGCTCCCCCTCCAGGATAACTGAGGTCACTATGCAGCCAAATACCCTGAGTGATCACACCCCGATCACCTTTAGGTGGTCCAACAAATATAAAAAAAAACTCCCCTACCTTAGTCGAAAGCAGGGTCCTGAGAAAAGGACAGCTGGGGTCTCTCAAAGCAGCCCTATCTCAACTTGATTTGTCACCCATCAATGTGCTGCCCGACCGTGACCTTGCTTTAAAGTACTTTGTCGATGGGTACAAGAGGGTCTGCGATAAATTCGCCCCAGTAAGGAAAAGGAAATCCTGCAGCTGCAATAATGGGTGGATTACTGGTGAGCTCCTTGCTCTTATCAGGGAAAGGGAAAACCTCTGGATAAAGGCCAGGTCAACTGGTGATAAGAATGACTACCAGATCTACAGGGCCTCCAGAAATAGGTGTACGCATCTAATTAGGCAGGCCAAAACAAACTACACAAGGAACAGCTGGATAGGAGCTAAGGAGATGGGAAGAGGTTTTGGGAGAATATTAAAAATCTCCCTGGAAAGAATGAGAAGAAACATCCCCAGTTGCTCAATATCAGTGGGTCTACTACTTCGGATCCTCTCACAATAGCCGAGTCTTTCAATATCGCTTTCACTGATCTTAGTTCTGTTCTCCCACCTACCTATTTGATCCCCACGGAAGTGCATTGCTGTAGCAAATCAAACATGAGTAAACACCCAAACTTTTACTTTAAGCCAGTAACAGTCAAGGAGGCAATGTCTTATGTGAAAAAAGTACTTGGCAAAACCAGGATGGGGAGTGATGGCGTTGCCATGAAACTGGTAGCCCTTATCCTGGATGAGCTCATTGTTCCCATATCCAGACTCTTCAATAAATCACTCACCCTGGCCAAATTCCCTGAAGTCTGGAAACAAGCTCTGGTGATTCCTGTTCTCAAGAGTGGGGACAGGTCTTGCATTGCCAATTATACGCCCATTTCAATGCTCTCCCCCCCCCATCCAAAGCACTGGAAAGGACTGTGGCGGATCAATTCACTGACTACCTCCATAAATACCAACTGCAATGTCCCCAACAATATGGTTTTAGACAGAACCACAGCACTGCCACAGCACCGGTGGAATACACTGACTTTGTGTACAAGACATTGGATGAAGGCAAGCTGGTCGGGTCCATCTTTATCGATTTAACAAAGGCCTCTGATACAGTCAACCACCCCTCCTCCTAGCTCAACTACAGACCCTGGCTGTGGTCACAAATGCTGTACGCTGGTTTCATGACTACCTGTCACTCAGGTCACAGAGAGTCAAAGTCAGCCAAGCTGTATCGGAGTCTAGAGAAGTGCCTCTGGGTGTCCCTCAAGGGTCAATCCTGGGACCTTTGTTTTTCAGCCTTTTTCTGAATGATCTTCCTCAGGCCTGTGACAGCAAAATTATCCTGTACGTCAATGATGCTGTCATTCTACACAGCAGCCCATGCAGTGAACCACTGCAGCATGAACTACAGTCTTCTTTCCATCAGCTCAAGGATTGGTTCAGTGCTCACAAGCTCTTACTTAGTTATAAAAACAACTAAGACCATGCCCCTATCTAGCTCCCAACTCAAAAGAAGGTTCCCCAACCTCTCCATCACTAACAATGTTAATGCCCCACTGGATCAAGTTCACTCTTTCAAGTACCTGGGGGTCACCATCGATGACACCCTCTCCTTCATGCAACACATTGTTCTGGTGGTCAAGGCTGTCAACACCAAGACTGAAGTGCTATATAGGCACAGAAAAACTCTTACACCGGCTGCTCTCCATCTCCCCATCTCTCCTTCTGTAGCTCCATACTATCCTTCATTGATTATGGGCTGGTGGTCTATGGAGCAGCCATGGACACGGCACTAAAGCAGATGGGAATTGCCCTTAACAAGGTGTGTAGACTCACTCTGCCAGAACACACATCTGCCAGAACTAGACACATGGTGGATTCCCTGCAGAGGGAGGGCCTCAAACAACTGGTACAACAACCCACAAGAGACAGGGCTATCCTAGATCTAGTACTGACTAACAGGGAAAGAATCACAAATCTCCAGGTAGAAAGTCACCTGGGGGCCAGTGACCATCACATGGTATGGTTCAATTTGGCCACTACAACTAAATCATCCCATTCCAAGGCAAAAATATGGGACTTCGGAGGAGCTGACTTTGATAAGATGGCCAACAGAGTTAAGCTAACCCTGGCAAAAAGAAACACAGGTGAGGAGGTACAGGCAAAGTGGGCAAGCGTTAAGGATGCAATACTTGAAGCAATATCCCATTGTGTTAGAGAGAAAAGGAAGTGCAAAAGAAGAAGAAAACCACTTTGGTTCTCAAAAACAGTAGCAGAAAAGGTCAGAGCCAAAAGGCTGGCCTTCAGGAAATATAAAGGAACACAGCGGGATGAAGATAGGGAGGCATACCAAACTTCCCTAAGGGAGGCAGGAAAGGCAGTAAGGCAGGCAAAGGCCCAAACCAAGGAGACACTAGCACAAACAGTAAAAGAAGGTGACAAGACTTTCTATAGATACATTAGTAAAAGGAGAAAGTCCAGCAGGGGGTATTGCTAAGATCAAAGGAGATAAGGGGGCGTGTGAGGAGAGACCATGTAAAAGCATCTATCTTAAATAAATACTTCTGCTCAGTATTTACTGAAGAGAAGGTAGGACAGGGCCCACAGCTCAGCACCATGGACACAGGGGGGAGGCGAACTCTAGTCCCTTCACAAAAGAAAGGATCCTACAAGAGCTCAATAAGCTCAGGGTGGACAAGGCAATGGGACCTGATGGCATACATCCCAGGATACTAAAGGAGCTAAGCATGGAACTAGCAAAGCCATTATCAGAACTGTTTAGTGAGTCTCTGAGCACATGAGAGGTCCCAGAAGACTGAAGAAGGGCTCATGTGATCCTGCTCCACAAGAGTGGTAGCAGGGAGGAGGCAGGGAACTACAGACCAGTCAGTCTTACCTCAGTAGTGGGCAAGATTATGGAGGCACTCCTTAAGGAAAGGATAGTTCAACACCTGGAATCCATAGGAGCACATGATCCAAGACAGCATGGGTTTACAAAGGAAGGTCCTGTCAAACTAATCTCATAGATTTCTTTGACTGGGTAACCAGAGTGGTTGTCCAAGGGGAAGCAGTTGATGTCGCCTACCTTGACTTCAGCAAAGCTTTCAATACTGTTCCACATAGAAGATTGATTAATAAGCTGGGTAGGCTCGGGGTGGGTCAGAAGTTGGTCAACTGGGTGGCAAATTGGTTGACGGGCAGAAAACCGAGAGTGGTGGTAAACGGTATACAGTCAGAAGAGATGCAAGTCACAAATGGGGTACCTCAGGGATCAGTCCTGGGACCAGTCCTCTTCAATATCTTTATCAGTGACATTGCAGATGGACTGAAGGGTAAGGTATGTCTGTTTGCAGATGACACCAAGATCTGCAACAGAGTAGATGATCCAGATGGGGTGGGCAAAATGAGAAGAGAGCTGCATAAACTAGCAAAACGGTCGGAAGAGTGGCAACTGGGGTTTAATGAAAAGCAGTGTAAGATCATGCACATAGGGAAGAGAAACCCTGAAGCCACCTATAGGCTGGAAGGGGAGTTGCTGGCAGTCACAAGGGAAGAAAGAGACTTGGGCATCATCATCACCGATGGCTTGAAATCATCCAAGCAGACCACTAAAGCAGTAGGTAAGGCTAATGGGATGTTAGGGTGTATTAGTAGGGGTATCACAAGTCAGAAGAGGGAGGTAATAATCCCTCTTTACAAGACACTGGTTAGGCCCCATCTGGAGTACTGCATGCAGTACTGGAGGCCACACCTTCACAAGGACATTAACCAAATTGAGGCAGTCCAGAGAAGGGCAACCAAAATGGTGCAGGGACTGCATCAGAAAACATATGGGGACAGATTAACAGAGCTCAATATGTATACCATAGAGCAAAGGAGGGAGAGAAAGGTGATATGATCGAAACATTCAATCGCCTTAAGGGCATTAACAAGGTGAAAGAGTCTAACATGTTTCAATATAAGAAAAATAGCAGGACAAGAGGACACAGCATGAGATTAGAGGGAGGCCGATTAAGGGGTAATGTGAGGAAGTTCTTTTTCACAGAAAGGGTGGTGGATGCATGGAACGGCCTACCTCAGGAAGTGGCGGCTATGAATACAGTGCAGGGCTTCAAACAGGCATGGGATAGGCATAAGGGAGCAATACAGATGAGTATGAATAGATAGACCATTGACAGAGCAAAGGCTGATGGCACATTTATAAAGCAGAAAAAGAAATGGGCAGACTGGATGGGCCTTGCGGTCCTTATCTGCCATCAACATCTATGTTTCTATGTTACCCTAGCTGACGATTGCTTTACTCACACCTGCTCACTGTATGCACAGACAAACTGGCTGTCCCATGGGAACAGAATTAAGTTCCAAACTTGTCTCCTTGGTAGGAAAGCTCTTTTAGGCAAGGCTCCCCCCTGCATTTCTAAACTTTTCTCCCTGGCCGGCTCTATGTATGGAACCAGAGGTAGAAAGCAGGGCATGCTCTCTGTACCATTTCATAGAACTGCACTTGTGCAACGTTCATTCTCCTACACAGTCCCCCTCTGGCTCAGTGAGATACCGGAGGTGTCGCACAGTATCCTAAGTCTTAGCGCTTTCAAATAAGAACTCAAACAGTACCTTGTCTCCAGTAGTGTGTGTGATTGTCTGCTGAGCACCTGACATTCTCCCCATGTTGCTCCTTGGCCTCCACTACAGGGCGCCCCTCTTTGGTTAGGGGTCTCTCAGTCTTCATGTCTCCCTCCTGACTCCCCCAACCCCTTGCTGTGTTATCTATCTCTGATCTCTACCAGGTCTCCTCTCTCACCCCTTACCTTTTCACGTTCCACACCATCTCCCCTTCTTTTGCACTCCTCTAATCCCTCCTCTCCCTGTCTCCCCTATCCTCTAGTCCTGAGGCCCACCTGCTCCAATCCCACTCACGCACTGCCTTCCCTGCTTCTCACCCCCACCTCCCTCTCTGAAGACAAGGCCTTAGGTATGAGGCTGCTCCCTGTTACATACCCATCTTCTCCCCCTTGCCAGGATTGCTCTCCTGGAGCACAGCTGTTATCATGTTCCTTCGACAACTGATTGCTGTAAATAAATAAATCTGATGTATATTGTGTTATTTTATGTATATTGTGACATTGTGTTATTTTATGTCTGTGCATTGTACTGTTTCATGATGAGGAACCTTTGTAAAAGAGCTCTTGCCCAAAGTTGTTTCTGAATAACTAAATAAATAAATAAATAAAGAAGACCCAGGTTGAAATTGAACAAAGATAAATGTGTTTTTGGAGTTCAGGAACTGTCATATTAGTGACATAATAACCAGTGACTGAATCACATTGATTAAAAGAAAATTGAGGCAGTACTAAATATGCCACATCCCCAGTCATAAAAAAATGTGCAAAGATCTCTGGGGATGGTGAATTACTTGGGTAAATTTATACCAGACCTTTCTGAGAAATCAGCACTGCTTAGATTCCTGTTACACAAAAGAAATCTCAGGACATGGAATCATGAACAAGAGGAAGCATGGCAAAATTTAAAGATGCAAAAAGCATTGACCACAAAGCTCTAATACCATTGTTCTGCAAACCTTGAAGTGAATGTCCTTCACAAATTCAGTGGATGATGATAAAACTACAGAGGCATAATTTAGGCAGACCATATACCTCTGGTAGACTGATGCATACAGCAAATTCTTTGTCACAAGCAGCAAATCCAAAATATCCTTTGGTATCTCAGCCTGAAAGGGGCATACAGGTGTATGCAGATCTGGCAGTTGCTGCTATGCTAGTAGTGGGGGCACAGGTTAAAGCAGATCAAGGAAGAAATGAAAAATGAGATGTTGCTAAAAGTGTAGAGGATTGTTAATGGGTGGCTAGACAGAAAAAAATACGTGTTGGGTGGATATCAGAGAGTATTGGGACTACAGAAGTCAATTAACTGTGGAAGATGGGATAATTTACAAAAGTGGATCATGACTGAAGTCCATACTAAATCAGCAGGCAGAGCCATTACATCCTTATCCCATCAAAGAGAGACCTTTTCAAAAAGTAGGACCAGATTTGTTCACATGGCATGGAAAAGAGTACCTGATTGTGACTGATTACTGCTCTGTATATCTGAAGTGTGTGCACTGCACAGCATTACTAGCAGGAATGTGATAAACTGCCTGAAAACAATCTTTTCAAGGCATGGTATACCTGATGTGGTATTTGGTGACAATAGTCCTTCGTTTAGCTGTGCTGAGTTCAAGCAGTTTGCTAGAGAATGGCACAGTACCTCAAGTCCAAATTATTCTCTGTCAAATTGACTAGTTGAGAAATCTGTGGAAACTGTAGAAACACCATGAATAATGACCTTTCTATCTTAAGACAGTGAGGAAACCTACAAGCTTCTCGCTGGCCTTGCTCCTCATCTGAGTGGTGGTCACGATGATCTTGAACCAAAACTCCTAAGGATTGGGGCCCTTTCGCTTGTGCCCCCATTATCCCATGTTCTTAACCTCTCCCTCACCACAGGAATTGTTCCTGCAATCTGGAAAGTAGCAAAGGTTGTTCCTGTTTTCAAGCAGGGTGACCGGAAATGCATAGAAAACTACCGTCCTATAGCCATCCTGTCTGCTGTTAGCAAGATACTGGAAAAGGTAGTGGAAGTGCAGTTGACCTACTACCTGTCTAAACATACAGTACATTACTGTTACCTGAATAGCACAGATTTCATTAAGGACATAGGACTGGTACAGCCCTTGCTAAAGTTACATTTGATGTAAGGATTGCCGTGGACCAGGGTATGTTGACTGGGGCTGTCTTCGTAGATCTCTCAAAGGCCTTCAATCTAGTGAATCACTCCCTACTCTGTACCAAGCTTCACTCCTTTGCTGTTGCTGGTCCAGTCCTAAACTGGTTTTCCAACTATCTCACTGGCAGGCTACAGCTTGTTAAGTACAATAGAGCTCTATCGGAACCTGTTCCTATCACTATTGGTGTCCCTCAGGGATCTATTCTGGGCCCTATCCTATTTTCTCTTTTCATCAATGACTTCCCAAATGGTCCCTACCCATAGCACCACAACTCTAAATGCCAATGGCCTGGTCCTCCTAGCTAGCTCAGGTGATGTCCATGCCACAAATCACAACCTACAAGCTGACTTCAATAAACTGCAAGATTGGCTCCTGACAAATAAACTTGTGCTGAACATAAAGAAAACTCAACTCACACTCTTCGGCTCCTCTGCCAAACTCAAACGGTGTCCTATCCCACTTAGTGTTTTAAGTCTTGATGGTGTACCAGTTTGCACTACATGCTTCTTTAGATACCTGGGAGTTACTCTTGAACCCCAGTTAGACCGGTCTCTACACATTCAAAATGTCTGCGGGGCAACAAATATCAAGCATGGACTTGCATATCAGGCTTGCAGGTCCCTTACTGCTGCTGCATGGCTTGCCCTTGCTAAAGGTTTATTCCTTCCCTCGCTCAGCTATGGGCTGACAACCTTTACCCTCACCGCAAAACTAGCCTTGCTAAATGGGATGTGGCCTATAATAATATTTGACACTTTGCCCTTGCCGTCCCTCGACTTACCCATCACTGTGCTTTATACAGTCAAGTACACTGGTTATCCCTGGGTAATTATCACTCATTTGTCTTGGGCTGCTTCACAGACAAAATTTTCCGCAATGCCACCCCACCCACCCTGTTCAAACTCCTTTGGCTGGCTCTACCATCATACCGGCTAAGGTCAGCTGACTTGCAACCCCATCTTGTTCTAAAAACTCATACACTGTCAGGTGATTGTGCCTTTTCTGTTTGTGCCCCTAGATTTTGAAATACCCTACATGCAACCATCAGATGTACCCCCAGCCATCCCATCTTTAACAGCTCCCTCTGGTTGCACCTGAAGTCTGTCTCAGCCTGTAACTGTTCCATGGCTGCTTGATATCCCCTACCCCTGCTTGGATCCTGGTGTGCACCCTCCACTTCCCTGGTCCCCTACCCCCTCTGAGCTCAAGTAAGGGGAATTATCTACCCTGCGTGCCCTTCACCTTAGCACTTACTATCCTCAAAATGGGACAAACTGTGCTTGTATTATTTCCATGAAATGTAACTATTGTTTGCTTGTTCTTATTCTTGATGCATATGCTTATCAGTTCATCCTGCACCTGTTTATTTGTATCACCCTGCTCATTGCTTGTATTTCACATTGTTGTAATTCCCTTGCACTGTTTTGTAAGCCACTCTCTTGTAACCTCAAGAAATTGCCATTTCTTGTCTAGTGTGCTTACCCAGTAAACAAACGCTAATAAATAAATAAATAAATCATGAAGAAATCATACATCAATGGAGAGGACATCTATATAGGACTCTAAGCATACCAGAGTTCTAAACTTAAAAAGAGATTGTCACCTGTACAATTGCTAATGGGAAGAAGTATTAGACTGGCACTTCCAATGAAGGAAAACTTGCCCAGAAAAACACAATGCAGAAAAGGTAATACAGATCAAACAATGACAGAAAATAAAACAAAAGTTTTATTTTGATAGAAGTACTCAACTGGTGCTGGAGTTGCATCCATGAAATAATGTGTGTCTCAGGGAAAGCAGAGGTAGTACATGGAACTGAAAGGTACAGTAGCAGAACAGATTCACTCAAGATCATACAAACTGAAGACTGAACAAGGACATGTCTTAAAGAGAAAAGGGCAGCCAAGATGTTGAACCACTGACTTTGAATACAGGAGCAGAAGAGACAGATTTTACAAACTCTACCAAGGCATCCGAAAAAATTGTGGATTACAGAAATGATTATGTGAAATAGTTGTAAGGGCATGGATTCAAATGAATATGAGGAACTAAAGTTGTGAAGATCAAGTCGAGCAGTTAAGCATCCTAAAAAACTGAGTATGAGTTGCTAATTGTTGAAATTAAGAAATAACTCAGGGAAGTGAGTGGCCAAAGACTCACTTGAGAGTGAAGTGCTAGAAACCTCTCCTCTCTAGCTTTAAAAAGGGAGCTATAATGATAGTTAATAAAAGTTAAGAGTTTGTAGACACTCCCTAAGTACAGTATGTGTGTTATTAGAAATGTTTAGTTGCAAGATGAACCCTAGTGGGGAGATGGAGGCAAAGGGCCAGATTTTCAAAGGGTGGGCTTGCATCAAGCTCTGCACCCCAATACTTGATGTCTGTTGCTACGCCATTCCCCTTTGCTGCAGCTGCACCCGATTTTACAGTCTTGGGCACAGTTGTGACAGTTTTCATGCTTTACAGCAGCTTGTATCAAATCTCAGGTGCAAGGTCCACAAAAACTGTTCCTAATATTGACACAAGCTTATCACAAAAAGTTGGTCTAACTTGCGTCAATTGCTGCATGGTATAAAAAATCCCATTAGATTGCTGCAAGCCCAGTTCACCATAGCTTTGGCTCACCTGGGGCTTGAAACAACTCTGCAGCTCTGAAAATCCAGCCCAAGATGTCTGCTGTCTAGCAGTGCACAGTATGATGAGGTAATAACAGGTTTTATTTAAATCACCAGTTGTGGCTTCTTATTTAAGAACCAACAAATAAAACAACAGAACACCAACATCACAGGAACAGAACATGTAGCTGGTTCGCTGACCGGTTCATCACAGGGTTAGTTAATGGGGTGGCTATAGAGATGTCGCATATTTAGCTCTCTTCTGGCCTTCATTGATACCACAGATTTCACTAACACTACATGCCAATCTTCCTGAACTAACCACTGGGATTCCTTCTTTAAGATCTGCCTGGCTTGTCCACTGGAATTCCTCCACCTCGGTCCTTGTGCCTGCGATCCACACTCTGCTATTCCAGGTCCACACACCTTCTACAGGGATCCTCCTGAACTTCTCCGGGTGGATTAGATTCCAGATAGTACAGCTCCCCTCACCAACCCTTTGCACTTCACACCAGACTCGGAGTAACACATCAGGTAGTGAAAACATACGATAAATCAGAAGTTAATTTTTTTTTTCAAATTAGAAATTAAGAAAGAAGACAGTTCCTTGGCTACTGATTTATTCAGAAAACCTACCGACTGCAATGCACTCCTCCATGCTATTAGTTGTCATTGCCACCACATCATCAGAAATATACCTAAATCTCACTTTATGCGCATAAAAATAAATTGTTCTACTGAAGGTGAATATCAAATGAAAGCTGTTGAAAAGGAACAAAGATTTTTGGCCAGAGGCTATAGTCAGTCTCCTGTGTCAAGTACCAAAAGTACTGTAGATGTAATGGAGAGAAGTGACTTACTTAGGTATAGGGATAGAACTGATGATGGTGATCAACAGCTTATCACCATGTACATTATACCCCTAGAGTTGAAGAAGTGAAAGCTGTGTTGTCATGCAATTGGCATATCCTAGGGACAGATCCAGTACTGGAGAATTTAGTCGAAAATTCCCCTAGAATTGTGTTCTGAAGGGGTAGAAATCTTACTGATCAGCTTGTGCATAGTTTTCAGCCAGTAGTATGGGGAAGTAGACCAAATTGGCTACCAGATCACCAGTGGGTTGCCATTCATGTGAACATTACACATTTTGCCCCATTATCAGGAGAACTGAAGTGTTTAGTTCAGTCAATACTACAAAAAATGTTGAAATTCATAGCTTCATGAATTGCTCTAGGGAGAACATCATTTATTTGGCAACCTGTACATGCCTCACATTTTATGTAGGGAAAATGAACAGGGTTTCCAAAGTAAGGATAGGGGACATTTGAAGTCAATTAGAAATGGGGGACCTTAATAACACACTGGCCAAACATGTATTGAATTCTGAGAATATGAATGATCAAGTTTTTAACTTTGGTGCAATAGAGAAGGTTTAATTGGGCCCATGTGGAGGCAATTTGGGAGACATTAACTGTGAGATAAGAGTTTTCTGGGAGCTCTTAAACACCCAGGCCTTAATGACTCAATAGAATTGTCACCATCTCTGAACGATAGTTAGCTTTTTTGTTATTGTCTTTGCCTGAGTGATTGTCAGAAGCTTTACAACATAGTAGCTACTTTTTCATCAGTCAATAGCACTTCATGGACAGTAATACTGAGCAATGGCTTTTTGGTTGCTCCTTCATGCTTCAAACCTTGTATATATACATGGTGGCTAGGTAGGTGCATCCTAAATTCTATATAGAAACATAGAATTTGATGGCAGATAAGGACCGCTTGGCCCACCTAGTCTGCCCATTTCCCTACCTAACAGATAAGCTGCAGATCCTAGTTAACCAACAGCCTACTTCCTCCTACCCACCACTAGAATTGCCTTATGTCTGTCCCATGCATTCTTGAAGTCCCCCACTGTTTTTGACTCTACGACCTCCTCAAGAAGACTGTTCCATGTATCCACAACCCTCTCTGTGAAGAAATACTTACTCACATTACCTCTGAGCCATCCCCCTCTATCTTCAAATTGTGCCTCCTTGTTTTTGCACATCTCTTTTTCTTTAAGATGCTACCCTCTTGGACTTTGTTGATTCCCTTGAGGTATTTGAAAGTTTCTATCATGTCCCCCCTCTCTCTCCTTTCCTCGAGGCTATACATCTTTAGTTCCTTTAGTCTTTCTTCATATGTCTTCTGATGCAGACCCTGCATCATTTTGGTTTCCCTCCTCTGGACAGCCTCCAACCTGTCTATGTCTTTGTGGAGATGGGGTCTCCAGAACTGTACACAGTACTCCAGATGTGGTCTTACCAACTGTCTGTACAGAGGACGAACAACTTCCTGTTTTCTACTGGTGATGCCTCTCCCTATGCATCTCAGTATCTCCCAGCCCTCCTTACTGCCTTCTCACATTGCTGGCCCACCTTTAGGTCATCTGATATGACTACCCCCAGGTCCCTTTCCATTTTTGTTGTTGTCAGTATCTCACCTCCCATTGTGTACTCTTCCCCTGGGTTTTTGTTTCCCAGGTGCATTACTTTGCACTTCTTTGCATTGAATCTAAGCTGCCATACATTTGACCATTCCTCCAACCTTGCCAAGTCCTTTTAACTCTTCCACCCCACCTTGTGTATCAACCTTGTTGCAGATCTTTGTGTCATCTGCAAAGAGACGAACTTTCCCTTCCAGTCCCTCTGCAATGTCACTTATAAAGACATTAAAAAGGACCGGTCCCACTACTGAACCCTGCTGTACTCCACTAGTAACTCTCCTTTCTTCACTGTGGACTCCATTTACTATTACCCGCTGTGTCCTGTTGTCCAACCAGTGTTTTACCCAGGCTGCCACCCTAGGACCCACTCCCAGGCTGCCTAATTTGTTTATTAATCTTTTGTGCGGGACTATATCAAATGCCTTGCTAAAGTCTAGGTAGGCCATGTCCACAGTCCCTCCCTGATCTACTGCTTTGGTCACCCAGTCAAAGAAATCAATTAGATTTGTCTGACATGACCTTCCTGCTGTGAATCCATGCTGCCTTGGGTTCTGTGCCCCACTGGCCTGTAGGTACTCAACAATTCTTTCCTTCAGAAGTGATTCCATCATTTTCCCTACCACTGAGGTCAAACTGACAGGTCTGTAGTTTCCTGCCTCTGTCTTGCTCCCACTTTTGTGAAGGGTAATCACATCCGCCTTCCTCCAATCCTCAGGTACAACCCCATCCTCCCATGATTTATTAAAAAGGGTACTCAGTGGTGTTACTAGTTCTTCCCTTAGTTCTTTTAAAATACTTTGGTTTCTGTTCTTTGGCCCATCATTATTGTGAGTATAGTGCTCTTAAGGTGCTGGCTACCAAAAAGTATATATACAAAAATACTAGAAGTAGCCTGATTGCACACTTGGTAGCCACTATTACTGGTCTATAGACTTTTTAAACAGCTCCTTTTATGCCTGTAGTGGTAGACATTAAAGTAGTTTATTACCAGCTGACATAATGTGGTGCCCCATTGTTGTGTTCAGTGTTCCCCACCTGCACGGAAAATCTGATTGCCTGCACAGAAAATCTGATTGCCTGCATAGAAAACCTAAATTCAATTTTTTGTTTGTAAGATCAATATCCAGGTATACAATCATGATATTAGCTTCTGTTCCACCAATCCTGGAGTGGGAATTCACTTGAGAGAGAACTGCTGAAATTCTACATGTATGGTTGTTATAAAAATCTCTCTTAACATGATAAGATGTTTTAATTAATTAATCAAAGACTTTGAGATCTGATGATACTTACTGATTTTATTGATCATACATACTATATTTATGTTTTGTTTTTAATCCTATTCATGTACAGATTATCACAGAATGTTTATTGTATCATATTATAGTTAGCTGCCATTGTTAGTGTTTCACTTAATTCAGCTATATATCAGCTAATATATATAACTTAGCACTATCTTGACCTTTAAATAGCACTTCATGGACAGTAATACTGAACAATGCCTCTTTGGTTGCCCCTTCATGTTTGGAACCTTGCATATATACATGGTGACCAGGCAGGTGTATCCTAACCCTATATATTTAAGTATCTAATTTACCCATCCATTTTATTTTATAAAACTTTACACAAAATAGCCATTTAGACATTCAGCTATTTCTTCAGCTTTATTGAGTTCATCTTGTTTGGATGGTGTCTTTACTAGTACAGCAGATTTCAGTATTTTTCTTTTGTTTCTCTTATAATTTTTTTCTCAGTGCTATTTGTTTCTGAACCTCTTTTTTTCTTGCTTCTCTAAGCCTAAATTTACTGTCTTGAAAGTTTTCTTTGTATAGCAAAACCACATACGAACCCTGGCATAGATGCTCCTAGGTTTACACAGCCCAAAACAAGCACTGGAACAAGAAAAAGGCTAGCAGACAGGAGTTGCAATAAATAACAAAGATTTATTATTAGACCAAAAGTGCAAAGTGCACAAAACAAGTGGCTAGAAGCTGCCCATGTTACTCCCCATGCAAATATGTGAATTCAATATTTGCACAGGGATTAGCATGGGCAGTTTCTAATCACCTTTTCATGCCCTTTCTTTGTATGGTACTCTGGTTTATCTGTATACAGCTGTTTATATATTATTTAGATCTTCTTGTCCTAGATCATTTGTGATATTTCCTTCAGAATCCACACTTTTTTTATTTCTATATTTATAGTTGCAGGGATGCATTACTATTTTGCTCATTTACAAAATCTCTTAGAATACCCCATTGTTCCTTCACCTTTTACCACTTAACCTATTTCCTCCCATCTACCTTTACTGTCATACTATAGTTTTACATTTATTAACAAAAGACTTATGAAATAGAAACCCATTAGTCCCTCCTTTTCTTCATAGTTTTTATCTTTACTAATAAGAAACGTTAACATATCTTATAAAATGGTTACTAAAATCTCAGTAACTTAACTTCTCAAAAGCTGCACCTGACTGTTGATTAATTCTGCTGGTTAATCCACAGTTGCTGCCTTCCTACTATGGTTCTAACAAATTTACCCAAACAAAATTAATATACATAATGTGTCCTGGTTTAAAAACATTTTAGCAGCCATTTTTATCAGTCATGAATGTATCGAATAAAGAAACAGCAAATTTAGTGACAGTTATGCATTCAATTTTATTGGTTTACTGACACCACTGCTCAGAGTGACTTTGATGTGTTTTAAAATGTGTACATAGCAGATCAGTGCAGGTTGGAATGGTGTATGTCTTTTCCCTGGCTAACAATCCCCCTATACCTGCAGCAAATGGTCTTTGTGCCCAGCTCACCTCTCTCCTGGCTGTGGAAGTTCCCTCTGTCTCACTTTTCTTCTTCCTCTTGGCTGTTTCTTTTCCTTCTTGGCTGTTTATGGTCATTTCAGAGCTGTTGTTGCCATCCTTGTGCTCATGATCTGCTTTCCCTGCCCAGAGACCAATTTATGTCCCGAGTCCCACATGCCCAAAAATGTCCCAGAATGAAAGATCTCAAAGGTACAGCATATCATGTGTGTGTGTGTGTGTGTGTGTGTGTGTGTGTGTGTGTGTGAATATGTGTGTGTGTGTTTGGTGAAGTAGAACAGACAAAGCATGTGTCCTGACCGTAGTAAATAAAAAAACAAATTTCGAGTGTGCACCATAATGTGTGTGTGGGAGGAGGGTTTGAACACACAAAATCTTGAGTGTGCAGCAACCCATGCCCTGTTGTCGATTATTGCTTACATTATCACTATTACAGTACCTTATTTCTCCCAGATCTCTCCCTCTCTCTCTCTCTCTCTCTCTCTGTCTCTCTTTCTCTAATCAGTGTATCCTGATTTCTAAATATTAAACCAATAAAGGCTTTATTTTTAATTCTATTTTTAATATTTTGAAATAAAAAGCAATTATTTATAAGATCAGCAGATTAGGAAATGCAAAAGATTAGTGAGACAAGATTTGGACAAAAAGACTGATAGTCCAGCACCACTGAAATATCAGAACTTGTCCGTGGCAGAGTAGCAAGCAGTCAAAAAACTGCAACATATGCAAAACATAGTAATCAAAGCCACTGGCAAGGTTTGCATGGTGGTGGTACAGGAATCTAATCAGTATGTTAATGAAATTGAGAGGCACCAGGCAGATGGAAGTTGTTCTATGGTTCTCACCTTTAGCCCCGCACAGGCATACAAGCAGATCCTGGATTAAATAAATAAATAAATAAAATACCAAGCTGTGCTGAATGGTGGCATTTTCTGTGAAGAGGATTTTTTTAGAAACATTTCCAGTGTTACCTGCACTATATACTTTCTCCAAAGTGAACACATTTGTAATAACCCAGCTGGGTGACCCACTGTTTCTGGCAGGGGGTCACATAGTGAAGGGCTATCTAGATTTGCTGATAATTTTTGAATCAGTTGTTCTCTAAAGATCCAAGCTATTTAACAATACAATGCAAGTCACACAAAGAATGAAAGTTTCAAAATGGAAGGAGGGTTTCTGTTGGATAACCATTAAAATAACCTCTGTCCTTACATGCATTAGGCAGCAACAGTGCACTAGATCCACACAAGACTTCCTGCCTTCTGACCCTGACATGAGACACGTCCCAGAGATTCATCCTTGACCTACTGGAGTTTGTCTTATATCATATCCATTTTATAATTGAACAAAGATTCTACCTTCAGCTGCAGGGCATGGCCTTGGGTGCATCTCTTGTGCCCTCCGATACAAATTTGTTTCTTGCATGGTAGGAGAGGGAAGAACTGATGGTGGAGTTGAACCCCCAACTCAGACTCATTGTGCATTGGTACAGGTTTATCGATAACATACTGAGCTTCTCGGGTGGAGGTTTGCCCTCCATCTCCCAGTCATTGATTGGGTTAATAAAAACAACTTAAACATAAAATATACCCATCATACCAGTAAAAAGGTAGCTCCTGTGACATATTTCATGAATTATTCCAGTGATATACAGAAAATAATTAGGAACAGATGGGGGTCCTACGCTCGGATTCAGAATTATCCCATATTTCCAAAAATATCTCCTGCTTTCTGCATTTCCACAGTAGGGGCAGCAGAGAGAAACTTCAGAAATTTCGTGAAATATCTGGAAATAGCTGACAATGTCTATGACTACTGTAGTGGGTCCTGCTCTGAGGATTACTTACAGAAGAGGAAGCAATTTAGCTGATTTATTGATCAATAGTTATTTGTAGGACCACTGAAAAGAATACTCCCTAGACTTGAACTAGAAAGTAAAGATATGAATATGGCATGGATATGTTTAGAAGCTAAAATTAAGGCAATAGAAAACAAGTATGTACCATTTTATAATAAATACAATAAAAGAGGTAGGAGGCCAGGGTGGCGAAGCAAGAAATTGGAAAACAAAATCAAGGGTAAAAGTAAGCTTTTCAAGGGGTCTACGATGCAACAACAAAAACACCTATGTCCTCGACCACACCAGAAACCCGTCGACACCCCCGACTGCAACGCGACCCGAACCGACTGGCATGACCGCGATGCACAATGTGGGGAGGCTGTGCCCCCTCCACACCCCCCTTCTAAAGATATCTAACTACACATCACACAGACAGTGGAGTTAGATATTTATCCCCCCATTGCCCTACGGTGCCTTGACAAAAAAACCCTGTCACTGCCGATATAGGCATGCTGGGGGGTTCGTTGCGGGGGGGGTGTTAGTGCACTGGTGTCGCTGTAGCGACGATATACCCTTTTGAAGCAAGCAAAGGAATTAGGGGATCAGATATCATGGGAAAAATGAAGAAGGAACTCAGGAAAGGCAAATCAGAGGTCAAAAGAGCAAAATGGAGCTAAAGAACTGAATACAGCAAAAACTCTAAACAAAATGCTAAAATGTTTTGTCACATATAAGGGACAAAAAGGTGGTGATTGGCATGTTGGACCACTCAAGGCTGACAAGCAAAAAATAGAAGATGATAGGAAGATAGTCAATACACTAAACAATTTTTTTGGATAACTGTTCCAGGAATCAGAGCTTGACCATATTATCATTAATGATCAGGACATAGCACCTAAAACAGATATGGGTGAAGTAAAGAAACAATTAGAGAACTTAAAGGTCAACAAATTAATGGGACCAGACAGACTGCATCTGAGAACCTTTAAAGAGTTGGCTGATGGATTGGCTTGACCAGTAACCAAAATATTTAATGTGTCTCTTGAATAGGGGTTGCCCTGAAGGCCTGGAGGGTTGCAGTAGTGGTGCCTATCCACAAAAAGAGAAATAGGGCATTGGTAAATTACAGACATGTAAGTCTAGCATCTGTTCCTGGTAAAATGTTGGAAAGATTTATAGGGATACAATATTGACACCACATTTAAAAATAACAACATAGGGACTTCTGGTGATGTCACTGCTGGCATGGCAGCTTAACTGTGGGGCTCCAGATCAGCAACTACAAAATTCACCTCATCCAGCATAATAAATAGCCATCCTGATTCAGACACCCAAAATAATAAATTTCTTAATGATGGCCCACAACAGGCTTAAAGAAAATCTGCCTATTTCAGCACCAAAAAGCCCAAACAGAAACATCAATATGCCTTATTACATGTTGCGGTTTGAGCCCCGAGCTCTGCACCTGGCACTTCACCCCTGACCAGTGACACTGAAGAGCCAGACTGTACATTCACCTCTAAGAAACTGTGTTCGGCACTGCAACAGATGATGGAGACACTGCAGCGGCTTGAGCAAAAGGTCACTGAAGATTGGAGAGACCATAATGTGTTAGATAAATGAATGGGGGCAATTGAAACAGGGCTCACTGAATATACTGTAATAGAGATCCACAATGCAGCACTCCTTGAGCTGCATAAAAGAGAGACATCACTGGAACAAAGACTGAAGGAACTTGAAAATAGAAATTGATGTAATAATATACATCTGCATGGTGTTCCCAAGGGGCCAGAACAGGGAGATATGCACTCCTTTATGGAGCCCTTTCTTAAATCATCTCAATTTACCACAAGATAAACCCCCTTGACATCATTCGAGCACATAGGATCCTGGTGTCACCCCCAGGAATGTGAAAGCCAGACTCAGATGCATCATCATGGCTTTCCTTGATTTCAGGGTGAAAGAGGAGCTGCTGCACACAGCATGGACAGGAAAGAACTGTATTTTGGGAACACCGGACTCTTTATAGAGCATAACTACATCCCACAAACAGTGCAGCACAGGAAGAAACTCTTGGTGGTACAAAAGTTGTTAATGGAGAACTACTGGCATAATGGAAGCCCCGACCGCTTCACAGATCGGGGCTTCACTGCACAGATTCCCGCTGCAATCACCCAAGAAAATGAATGCTTTACTTGCCTCACCACTCGTAAAAATCACAGCAACTCCCAGTGCAGCCATCATTTTTAATTATGGCGCCCCCTGTCAGTTGTGATATCACTAGTAATAATGTGAGATGATGACGTGCCACTGCCCCTGCCTTATGGGTATCCTGATGAATGGAAATATAATCAGTGCTATATGTGAAATGTCCATCATTATTTTTACACACTTTGCCTAAATGCCATGTGTATGGCTGGAATACACACGGCATTTAGGCAAAGTGTATAAAAATAACAATGGGCATTTCACATATAGCATTGATTATATTTCCATACATAGGGATACTCATAAGGCAGGAGAAGAGGCACGTCATCAACTCGCTTTATTACTAACAAGATCTCGACTGACAAAGGGCACCATAATTGAAAATGTCAACTGCACCAGGAGCTGCAATGATTTTTACAAGTGGTGAGGCAAGTAAAGTATTCATTTTTTTGCATGATTGCAGCAGGAATCTGTGCAGTGAAGCCCTGATCTGTGAAGTGGTTGGGGCTTCCATTAAGCCAGTAGAACTCCTTTAAAACAGAAGGAATCTGTGTCTATTTGGAGTTTCCTGCTAGACTTAAAGTTATCATAGAAGCTGGGCAGAAAAGAGTCTCTGAACTCACAGATGCTAGATCCTACTTATCCATATTGCATATTAATCTGCATGATGTCTCCTCCCCCAAGCCATGCCACAGGTGGCCAAACATGCCTGGAACTGCAGTGGAGACATGAGGAAGGACATGTCTAGGGGGGAAGAATTGCTCTAAGAAACTTTGGACTATGATAACAACCTGCCATCTCAATATAGCCACTAAACACACTGTAATACAGGGAGAGTCTTCTGCAGTTCCACCCACTACTTCAGGAGCGCAGCCAAGCACCTCAGACAGTCACACTTTGACAAGCCACACAAACATGGAGGGTGGTTGAACTCTGCCAAAATAAATGTGTCTCAAGTCATGATTCTGTTTTGAACTTTAGGGCTTTTCACAAAGCTGAATACACAGGTACAGTTAAGGGCCTGGTGGGGGGGGTGTGTGTGACCTGGGGGTCTGTCTAATGGGGGGCCAGCTGGCGTGCCCTGGAAGCTGGAAGTCCGAGGATGAGCTCACTTAGTATGTTGATGTGCAGTGGTGGCGGGGACAGGCTGGTCTCTGGGCAGGCAGGCTTCCTCCTGATGGGGATTCCCCTATAGATACAGTATCTCTGAGGGGTTAGTGCAAAATGAAACTGGAGGTCTGGAATAGCTTACTTACACCCAGTGTGCTGCTGGATGTTTGGGCCTCTCCCCCAACATGTGCAGAACGTGGGAGACAGGTGGTAGTAAGATTTATATGGAGTCCATCTGCCCAGTTGTATTGATACATGGAGCAAGGGATACAGCAATAGCAAGCCATGCTTTTGCACCCAACCACCCTTGACCTATTGAAGCACTCTAGGGCTGTCTTGGTGTTTCGGGGGAGGGCTGGGTGCAGGCCATGGCCCAGGTGGTGGGTAGTCCTTTAAAACTAGTAAAGCCAGGAAGGGGGCTTTGAGACACAGGTTCCATAGGTGCTCCTTCTCCATTTTATTAACCTTTCCTGCTTAAACATTTCCCTTGCCCTTTATCAATGTAGAGGGCTTTATACCTCAGATATCTGAGTGGTGCATGGGGGCTGGAGCTTGGTGTCTCGGGTATACCACAAGTGTGCAGCCTCTCACAGAAGATTTTTCTTGTTTTTTCTTAATTACTACAGTTTAAGGCTTGGGCCCCTTGGAATAGTCGGTGGGGGGGGCTTTCTCACCTGATTGTTGGGCAGGGCTGGGCTGGCTTGGGCCACCTCACACACAACTGCACACCTTAAATATTTTTCTTTGTTTTACATGATTTTTTTAGAAGGGCTTTGAGAGCATTAGCCAGCCACTCATCCCCCCAATTTGGAATGTGGGGAGGAGTTCTTCAGCTAGGGTCTCTGGCGCTTCACCACCTGACCTCATACATGACACCCCATATCGAGGGGAGACAAAGGTGCCAATGGGAGGAGATCTTGATCCCTTTCTTGTATGCCACACAAGGCACTTGGTGCCAGTGCCAGTGATTATTGCTCTGTTCCACTAGTGAGCTATCACCCCACTGGCTCCAACCCAACAGGGGGCTAGAGAGTGGACTGAGGAGCTACTTCCTATTAGCTCCTTACCACACCCCAATATGACACCTTGCAGTGGGTGTAGAAAGGGTAAAATAACCTTGAAGTGAATTTAAGTGTTTCTGTCTTTTTCAAAGTTGTTATTTTTGTACTGTATCTAATGTTTATTTGTAGGTACTGGTTCACCCAGATGGTTTCAGGAAGAACCCTTGTTTCAACTTAAGTGTCTTTCTCTTCCCTGTCCACCCTCAAATTTAAAGACTGTTGATGTTACCAGTGACTAAATATAATTTTTTATAATTTGAGGGGGATTCCTTGTTACACAAATGTTGGAAGGTGACCCACTCCCATCAACTGGAAAGTCCTGATGAGATTTGTTTGTACCTTCACCGTAGCAAAACACGTTAAGACAACTTACACAGATGTTTGTTGGTGCCAGTGTGGAGGGGGGATGGGCACCCATTACTATATCTTTTGGGCTTGCCTGAAGCTGAACCAATATTGGTCAGTTGTTCATAGTCATATAGTACATATTTTGGGCAGGACCATCCCTAATTCCTTTATGGACCTGGTATTGGGTTTCTCAGCAATGCTCAAAGCAGCAACCAGACCTGGAAAGTTGGAGAAACTTTCTGGTTGCAGTTTTAAAGTGTATCATGGCCAACTGGCTATCTCCCAATCCACCATCCATAGAGCAATGGAAACAAAGGGTAGACAAAATAGTAAGGTTGAAGGAATAACAAGTGACCTGAGACTTGAGAGTGAGAAATTTCTCAAAAGTTTGGGGACCCTGGCATAGGTTCAATGCCCCTAGGGTGGGAGACTCTTCAGGCAGGGAATAAAACTAAGAGCTGGAGATAGGATGGAACTGGAGTAAGCAGGGGAGGGGCAGCTGGGCCTCTCGGCTCCACTTCCTGGTGGGTTCACCCTTACATCCCAAAATTAATGCTGGGCAGCAATGGGGAGGAGTAGTCCTTAACTTCTGGGGGGGGGGCTTGCCAATTCTTTCCTTCCTTTTAGTCTTGATTACAGGTATTGAAAAGGCCATGTGACTGGATGATCTTTCAACCACTGAGTAGAGAGGTGACCAGAAGTGAATCTTTGTCCTGGGAGAGGGCTGCTTCAGGAGGCCAGAAAATCCAGAAACAGTCTTTGGCCTATGGTCTTTTACCCAAATTCCAGACGTGGTTGACTATTGGACCACATAAACCCATAAGGGAGAAATGGGGAGAGGGTTGAGACACACTTCTTATTGCTACATGGGTAATATTGAACAGTGAATAAGTTCACAAATAATATTTTTTTAATACAACCTACCATATCTTAGCTTACCAACCACCTGTAAGCTGTGATGTATGACTTCTGATCTCAGACTCTTTTGTGATAGAGTAAAAAATCATTTTTGTATGTGAAGTAATACATTTTATATGAAGTTAAAAAAAAAAAAAACATCAGTGACAAGTCCCAACATGGATTCACAAAAGCCAGGTCATGCCTTACTAAATTGGTAGTCTTTTTTGATAAAGTGAGTCAGGCAATGGATGAGGGAAGACCAGTGGACATGGGGTATCTGGACTTAAGCAAGGGGTTCAATATAGTACCTCACATGGAGCTGGTTGAAACATTGCTAAATCCCAAATTAATATAAAATAGTTAAGTGGATACAGTCATGGCTCACAAATAGATCACTAACAGTTAAGATCCAAGGTTATTATTCAGACAGAAAAAGGGTGACTAGTGGGGTGCCAGAAGGGTAGGTACTGAGACCGAATCTTTTCAACAGCTATATTTCAGGAGTACAGACAGGTGGAGGAGGATGGATGTTCACGTTCATGGATAACGTGAAGGTAGAACATGTGGTGGAAAGTAAAGAAAGTGTAGAGAAATTTCAGGCCTAATTTGATACAATCTATATATGGTCAATAAATAATAAAATGAGGTTCAGTCAGGAAAAGTGAGTTGTCATGCATTTTGGAAAGAACGATACAGGATTTAAATATAAGATGGGTGGACTTGACCTGAGAGAATCTAATAGTGAGAGAGACCTTGAAGTAAAGGTCACGGATAAACTAAAACATTTCAGCCAGTGTGATGAGGTTGTCTCCGAATGTAATATAATTATGTCTTGTATTAAGAAAAATATCATCAGTAAGGATAGGGAGGTAATTATCCCAGTTTAAAGAACCTTAGCGAGACTGCACACTGAATACTGTGTCCAATTTTGGTCACTGCAAAACAGGAGTGACATTCATAGAGTGGAGATAACAGAGGAGGATAACCAGAATGATTAAGGGGTTGCTGGGAATGTCATGTAGAGAAAGACTGAAAGAGGTTGGGCTATACAGTTTGAGAATGAGACGAATTTAAAGGGTGACTTGATCACAGTATACAAAGCCATAGATTGTGTTGATACAATACAATATCAGTATATAGAACTCAGGCATCAGGATATAGTGAGAAGAGAACACAATAAGTGGCTAGGAGGCAATAATTTAGGACTAAGAGGAGAGGTTGGCTTTCTGAGAGGGTAATCAGACGATAGAACAACTTACCAAATTAAGATTTTAGAAAGCAATTCATTGAATGGCTTTAAGGATCAGCTTGACAAGCATCTTCTGGGGGGGATGACAACTGTAATCCTTTAATATGGCAGACTAGCTCAACAGGCTAGCACCTACTGTTGTCTGTATAACCAATGAACCTATGAACCTAGACTCACCTTTGACATGTGCTATAAGTGTAATATTTGTTGGTTTCCCAGCACCAGACCAGAGTTCATTCACCCCGGCACTGTTGTCATGTATGAGATCAAACACTATGACCGTTGCCATACCATCCAAATGGTACATGTGGGCTGGTGCTGCTGTGATCTCATATATGCAGGCAGAACCATGCACCTCGTGAAACTCCACATTGAAGAACATGTCAGGGAAATCTATTTGGGAAACCATAAAAGTGCATTTAGGGTACACTTTAAACAATGCCACAATAGCAATCTGGATGGCTTCCAGTACAGGGCCTCAGAATGGATACCAGACTCTGAAAGAGGAGGGGGAAAGATAAAAATTGCTCCTTAAAAAAGAATCAGTGTAGATATGGAGACTGAATACCCTGGTACCCATGGTTTAAATGATGGATTAGGCCTTAAACTGTTCCTCTAGGAAATCTGCCCATTGTTCTCTAAAGTGCTTCATGTAACCAGTTTGAGATATTTCCTACCAAATAGGACTGTACCATGTGGGAAATTTGGTGGGCATCTGTGTCAGCCTTGAATTTTTACCACAGAATACTAATGTGATTAAGACAGCAGAGGTTCCCAAGGCTAACAGTGCTGGAGTGATTTTACTCAGTTACTTTCTAACTGGAAATACTACTGCATCTTTTTGTATAAATAACCGTTCTTAGCTTTAACATCCTTGAAATTATGGGGCTAGTCTTCCTACTGGGGTGTTGATTACCATCTCATTTATAACCCTCACCGTTACGTCTAATTAGTTTAATAAAAACTTATAAACTAAAATATAAAAATATTTAAACTTCTGGGATGTTTTTTCAGGTCTCGGTTTGCACTTCATGGTCCCAGGAGTTTCATTGTTTTTACACTTTTGGGCTCCCTTGTAAAATTGCAGAGAGCCTGCATGGCCCTTTGTCTTGTCTTTTCTGTCCCCTTTCCATTATTCTCCCTCATTCCCATCCTCTCTTCCCTTCCCTTTTCCTATCCTTTCCTCTTTTCTGCCACAGGGACTGTTGGATGTGCAGTGTGGCTCTCCTGGGTTAACCAGCACTCAAACAGATAAATCAGTTAGCCTGCAATGTGTCCCAAAAATATTTGTCTCTTAAGACAGTCTAGGAATATTGCTTGTTTTTATTGTTAGTATTTGTTGTGTTTACAGTTCTGCACACTAATTAATTACCTTTGTGCACTCATACACAGCTATGGGGATGGCGCACTTTAAGTGTACAAAGCCACATCAGGGGCCAGACATTCAAAATTTAGCCTGGGCACTAAGGGGTGTTTGCCTGCACTATAGTCAGACCCCCCACAGCATGGGCAACACCCATTAGCACCCGAGCGCTAATGTACTGCAGCACCCATGCAAATGAGGGGGTCCTCCTCTGTATATGGCTGCAGCGGGATATTGAGAGGTTTGCACAAGTGGTAAATGGCCCTGAATCAGCATAAGTTACCACCTTTGCAAACCCTGACTTAATGGGGTGCAAGGCCTTGGTGGCAGGCAAAGGTACTGCAGCCACCGGCCCTTCCACACCCCGACCCCACACAGTGGATGCCTGGTGTCTAGTGGCCTCCCATTCTCTGATCGCTACCCACCATGTAACTGAAGCTGTCCATGGTGGCTAGTGGCACCCCTGCTCTCTGACAGCCATTCACCAGGTCCTGGAAGTTGTCCCTGGTGTCTAGTGGCACCCCCACCCTCCAATTGGCCATCACTAAAGGTGTGTAGGTATCCTTGGTGTCTAGTGGTACCCCCCACCCACCAGTCACCTGCTCCGGTGTCACTCACTGCCTGTACCCAGCACATTATTCATTCCCCCCCCCTTTTCCTCACCATCCAGTGCCATATGTGGTATCTGATATGGTGACCAGCACAGCCCTTCTCTCACCACCTTGGCCAGCCACTGTATGTCATGGCCTTCCTCATACGCTTGATAAAGCACAGCTCCAAGTCCACTCAGGCTGACATCTGTGTGTAGTACATATGGTTTAGTTGGATCTGCATAGGCAAGTATTGGAGCATGTGTAAGCTGGTGAATGCTGTCGTAGAATGCTATGTCGCAATCAGGGGTCCACCTGGCTCAGAATGGTTCATTAGGCTTGAAGTAGACTTTGTCACCTTCCTTCATAGCACCCCTTTTGTACTTTTGATTGGTAGGGGGATACCCTTGGGTCAGATTCAACAGTGGGCGAATTACTTTTGTATAATCTTTAACAAGGCGCTGATAATACCCACAGAAACCTAGGAATCTTTAAAGTTCTTTAAGGTTGTTAGGCCTTGGCCAGGTAATTAAGGCTTCTACTTTGCTTGGATTTGTCTGGATGCCTTCAGAAGATATAATGTGGCCCACGTACTTTACAGATTGTTGGAAAAACTAGCACTCGTCAATGGATAGTTTTAATCAAAATTCTTCTTGAACAGACGAGCCTCATGCTCCTCGAGCATTTTGCCAAATATGATTACATCGTCCAAGTAAACTAGGCATTCAAGGAGGTTCATGTCTCCTACAGCTCGCTCCATTAATCTATGGAAGGTTGCTCCAGATATGCCTTGGGGCATGCGCAGGAACGCATAAAAACCCAAGGGACAAATAAAGGCAGTTTTTTCTTGATCTTCTGGTGCCATTGGGATTTGTTAGTACCTGCTTCTGAGATCTAAAATGGAGAACCACTGGCTTCCATAAGACAATCAAGGGCATCCTGGATGCAAGGCATCATATACTGATCTGGTATGGTCTTTCTGTTAAGCGTTCTGTAATCTACGCACATTCTCACCGAGCCATTTTTCTTTCAAACCACCACAATGTGGGATGCATAAGGGCTGCAGGATTCCTGGATGATTCCAGCTGCTAACATCTTTTGGATGTGGCGTCGAATATCATCAATGTCCGCACGTGCCAATGTGTGTCACCTTTCTCAGAAGGACCTCTCGTCATGGAGCCTGCTATGGTGCTCAGCACCTGTGATGCATTGGCTGTCCCATTCCTTTAATGAGAATACTTTACTTTGCTGTGCTAGCTTACAGCTGACTTTATTTTTCCACTCCTTGGGAATGGGGGATTCTCCAAAACTAAACTTCTCTGGAGTTACTTCACTATCCTCCTCTGTACGACACTTGCTTGGTAACACAGTGGTATCTGCTTAAAATACCTTAGCCATGGTACAGCCCCGAGTGACTTCAATGTCTCTGTTGGTTACATTGCAAAGTTGCGCTACTACTCTCTTAACATAGGCATGGGCTCTGACGGGTAGCACACTGGGTTTAACTAGGAGTCCATCAGGCAGCTTTCCCTTCTCTGGGGCATCTAGCGTAAGAATCTTGTTTGTTACATCCTTCTGCATACGCACTTCACCGCTGACACTGCACTGTGCATTGGGTGGCAAGACAAGAGGCGCTGGATCCTTTTTCCAAATGATTTCCACTGGCTCATCCTTGTCAGTCTCTTTGGCCCGCATTTGTCTCTTATATGCTTTTTGCACCATTGCACGAATGTGTAAAGCTCATCAGTCTTCTGGGCTCGCCTCTCCTGACACATCTGGGCTATTTGGCCAAACATGTGTGCATTAGTGCTGATCAATAAAGGGATCCCATCATATAAGCCAGTTGGAGGGCAGACCAAGGCCAGGGTCTCCACGGGCTCATCCACGACGGCTACAGTGGATGGGAAAGAGAGCCATACTCTTAAGTAACCAAGGTATGGGTAGGATTTACTGCTTAACCCGCACACGTGCAGTCCATCTAGAGGTTGTAGAGGGTGGTCCAACAGATGCTGGTCATACCAGTCTTTAAATACTATAGTGACCTGAGATCCGCTCTCCAATATGGCTTAGGCAAGGACATTGTCAATATGTACCTTGTTTCCATTGAAGGACCTACCATCTCAGACCAGTCGGGAGTGGCATTACTTGCAGGACTCATGACAGCAGACCTGCCAGCATAAGGCTTGTAGGGAGGTTTGGATTGAGGCTTTAGACCACTTTGTCTTACTTGAGTTAGTAGCTTAGCCATTACTTTCTGCAAGTCTTCAGGGAAATTGCATGTTCTTTTAGTGTGCCCATCACCGCCACAGTGGCATCAGAAGACATTCAGCCTAGGGTTAGGCACTCAAGGCTCTTCAGCTTGATTACAAGTAGGAGGGGACTAGGCTTGTACTCCTCTTTAGGCCTGTCCCAGATTTAGCCCCACCAGATCTCCTCCAAGTGGTTGTCTGGCGAGAAGTTTGCACAAGATCACTTACTAAAGCCCTCAACTCTCTCAGTTCCTTCAACATACTGTCATTTGGTTCCTCCTCGGGACTCAAACACTGGCACTGGTTACAACGGGTGGCACTTCACTAGATGCTTCAGCAGCAAAAAGACGAGCAGTTTGATGCTTTACCAATTCCACAGCACTCTGGGCACTTACTTTTAGCTCTCTCAACTGTTTTAACAAATCTTCCATCTGCTGTGAATTAGTAACAGTATCTCTATGCTTTGTTGGTCTCACATCACACCCTTGAACTTAATCCAACCAGATACTATCGGGGTAGGCCCCCTCTCAGGGGTAGGAGTTGCAGCTGCCACAGTGACACAAGGATCTGACAATTCCTTCTCCTTTTCTGCTTCTTGTACTTCTTCCATCAAGGGAATGTAAGAGGGAGGATTTTCTTTAAGGTCTCTCAGTCTCAATTTGAGCAACAGGAAACCGGAATGCTTGGCAGACCTCAATATCTGGTCCAACCTGACTCGATTCAATTCACTTGAGGCAACACCTCCCTTACTAAACAATCTTTGCAGGGCCTTCTCTAATCCAGTCAGATAAGCAGACAAGGTCTCCCCCTCTCTGTTGCCAAGTGGCCTTGAACCTCCACATAAGATCTTTACCATCCTCCAGGGTACCAAAAACAGTCTCTAAGGCCACCAAATACTCGTGTGCAGGAGTACTGGGATTGGTGGATCTCAATGCTTGGATGGTGTCTAGTGCAGGTCCTCTGAGGCTTTCCGTAATTCTCTTTCTTTTCTCAGCCTCTGCACACTGCCACTCTTGCACTAAGGGTGCAACACAGTCTGCCCATGTCTCCCAATCATCTTCCCCCATTAGGTGCTGGCAAGGTGCCACAAAACATTCACAATCAGCGGTAGGAGTCATGACTAACTGACGGGGCAGGCAGGTGACGGTATGGGTGCAGGCACAGAAACTGATATGGGTGCTGGAATGGGAGCAGGTGCCAGGACTGGTGTAGGTGCTGGGGGAAAGGTACCCTTATGAGGCTTAAATAATTTTTCCGAGTCCTCAAGGGTTTGACCCTCAGCCTGTAACCATTTTGCAAGTTTCTCTCCCAGACTCTCAGATAGGGGTGGGGGTTCTGGCTCTGAGGGACCCTCCCCATCATTGGTTACCACCCACCAGACTGCCGGGGACCCATCGATGGCAATAGTTTTAGGCACCTTAGTACTGTCTACGGAGTTGTTACACTCCACTAGACCATTAGTGTTTGGGAGGTCAGGTCAGCTTGTCGACTTACTACCACAACCTTCTGAAGACAATTTTTGAGAACACCCTCTCAATAGTGTCTTTACTGGTGCCTAGGGGGTATATCTAGTAATAACAAAGCATTCTGGAGGTCAATTTCACTTCCCGTAAACCAACTAATTAACTGATCCACAGCCACTTCTTCAGTGGCACCCATAACAATTTTGGTTGAAATTTTTCATTTTGGCCACTAGGGTGCAGTAATCTCAGTGGTGCCTCCATGATGTAACCCCTAGGTGGCACTATTCCAAGAGCTACTACCCCTGCCTGTCCTTCTCAAACAAGGTTGAGGGGCCTGGGTTCCAAATTAACAATTACTGAGGTTCCCATACCCTCAGTAAACACAATGAATTGGTGCCTCCACCCAGAGTAAGGTATGTGGGGGTGTTTATCCAACCTGGTATAGCCCTCCGGGAAGCTATAACCACCCACCAGCTCACCTAGTGACCAAGTACCTTCACAATGGATACAACCCTTTTCAGCAGGGAACACACAATTAGCAATGAAAATTAGTAATATGCTCACACCCCCTGCACTTACCACCAGGGTCTGGTCTTCTGGTAAATGCTCTGGAACCCCTGTAAAACAAAATCACATGCAAGCATACACTTTCAAATGCTTTTAGCCAAGTCACAGTGAAGTTTAAGTAAGCAATAAGATACTACAGGGTGTGCATGGAACAGATTTTACCACACGGCCAGGGGCGTAATAAGGCATGAAGCCTTGGCTGAGTGTCTTTAGCCCCTAGTGTGCTGTAAAATCTGTTACATGCATGCAACTGGAGTGTCTTATTGCACTTATAAAATGGGATCCTAGCTTTATATTACTCTTTGCAGTTAGACAAATCTTGTTTGTATGTAGAAAAAAACATTTAATGCTGCTAATGTATGATAAAATAGTCCTTCTGTAGACATACTGGTAATATTCATGAGGTCATTTGCATAATATTGATGAGGTCATTTGCATATAGCGCTTTAGGAATATTACCATTTTGCCTGCGTTTCATTTTTACCTTGACTTTTATCTATTCAAAGTATGTCCACTCCACACACAGTTCTACACCAACTAAATCAGCATTCCAGTCAATTTACTTAATCCTTGCAGTCAATGCCATCAAATTCTCATGCAGCGCTCTCTTGCGCTTAAGCTACCGGGGAGCGGGATAGTCAGGTCTTTCTTGGGTTTTCAGTTCTGGGGAGCTTAATGGGAAGTAAACATCGCTGAGCTGACTGGGGCTTTTTTTGTAGAAATCTATGCCTTAACCAGGAGGGAACAGGGCTTGTTGTGGGTAATGTATACAAAACTACAACCAACCTTAATTTATTTATTTATTTTTTTTATTTTAGTCTTTGGTAACCGGGTAAGGCCCACTAGGCACAAGTGCCTGTTTTCAGGGGCGACCTGGGAGCACTGGTCGGTTAAGTGACATGCTTAAAGTCACACAGTATGCAAGTGGAGGTTGTGAGAATCAAATTCAGGTTTGGTCTGCTGGATGTATCAAGCTTGTTCACACCTCGTTCCTCTAACCTCTAGGCTGTACTGCCAGCCCTTAAGTGCAGTAACTGTAAGCAGTGCTTCAGTGTCCGGCTAGCTAGTTAAATCGGGACAAAAATCGTGAAGAGACACGCCACTGTGGTCCGAACAGAGCGTAGACATGCTGTTTCAGCTTTTATCTGAGGATAAACTGACAAGCAGAAATAAGCAGAAGTTTTTACACTAAACGGGACGCTTGCATATCCAGTGTGCCATTATAAAAAATAGAAGGCACTGCTGTAGTCGGCTCAGTCCTGGTTGTAACTACTGCCGTTAAATGGAAGAAATGTGCAGGGTAAGAGAAGTTGTTTTAAAATTACACACCTTCCCTTTCAACGTCCAATCCCATACATAAATCCCACCAGCAGCAGAATGTAAACTTTTAAAAACGTTTCACTGGCGGAGCAGGGGAAACTTTCTGTTGTTTTGACTGTTCAGTACTATAAAATGGGTAGGCTAAACACTCTCACATTGGGTAAACAAAAGATGGCTGCCAGTGAAAATGCCAACATTCTATGGCACCAGAATCTTGACCTTTTTACTGCCAGCTCTTTTTTTTACCCATGCATGGAACATATTTTATGCATGGACAGCTCGGCTTCTGATTGGCTGGTTTAGCTTACCCATTTTGTAACCAGACAATAATTTGCTCCTGAGTCTGCTTAATAGTGAAACAATTAACCTGATTTATTGAGGGGATGTGAACAAGGGAGGAGTGCAAACCAGGATAAATAATTGCTAAGCTGGAATTAGCCAGGATATTTAAATGTAATTTCTTTAGTCCCTTAAGTACAGTCTTGCAACTGCTGGGTACCCAGAGTGTGATGCTGGCTAGCCAGAATGGTGCCTGGGGTTGCAGCTGTTGTTGGAGCCCTTGATAGGAAGAAAAGATGATTAAACATGCACAAACAAAGACCTTGACTAACTGTATCCTCGGCCGGTTGACCTAGTACACTGAAACCTTGTAAAACACACTGAGTGAAATCAGATGGTACCACAGAATATTCAAGAGCTTGTTGCAGGGAGTTTCCTTGGGTTTACTCTCAGCCCAAGTAGGTAGAAGATGGCCTGGTGAAATGAAGACCTGTTACAGAGCACTGAAGAGCATGGTGAAGCTGGGCCAACACGATTCACCTCCACTTCACAGCCTTTCCCTCCAGGTGGCCATGACTTGCGATACCTTGCTGTATCCCCAAGCTGGTCTGTCACTGAGAAAACTGTAGCTGGTTCAGTATTAGATGGCTTGTGCCGGGTTTGACATGAGCCCTAGGTCAGATAAAACACATTTGGCAAAGTTCAGTTCTTTTGGCTGGTGAAAGCCTCCAGCTTGCTGACAACTAGGACAAACAAGGCAACTGGCTCCCAGTGGCAAACAGCCATCCCTGCTTAGTAGGCCTTGGACCACCTCGAGCATTCAGCACATTAAATGGAAACAGCATCCACTCATCCACTTCCCAGTTCAACTTCAGGCCGGTTCGCAATTACAGCCGCTCTGCTGAACAACCTTTCAACCTGCAGAAGGCAGTCTCTGGTGACTGATTCCCAAACTTTGGACCACAGACACACGCCAGGGAAAACTAGGCCTTTCCTAGGCCAGAACCCCACAAGCTTAAACAGGGCTCCTCGCTCCATGGAGTCTCGGGACGAACTGCACACAGTTTGAAATCAGTTCTCAGATTAGTCCATTTTTCCTGCATTCCAATTGGTCAGGGGGCACTATCAATCACAATCTTGTACTCCCATTGATTTCTTTAGGCGCCAAACCTTATAGTTCACAGTGTCTCCCACAAAGCACCTGAATTAAGGACCCCTCAAGGTTCCCTGTGTCCCAGTTGGTCCAATTCCTGGAAGTCCCGTACCAAACATGGTGGCTGCCATTTGGATGCATAAGTTGCAAGAAGGCAGGTTAAAACAAGCACTCTAATTTAAATACAACAACAAATTAGAAGTAAATATTTACAATACCAGTTAGGGCTCCCTCTGCTCTAACAGCGACAGCAGAGTGGAGCAAATCGGGGTGATGCCCCGTCGGTCACAAGCTCTGAAACACTCGAACCCCTAGCCCAGGCCATTCACAACGCAGTGGCAGTGTCACTTAAAGGGACGGGCATGGAGGCACATCATGGCACTCTCACACAGATCAATAGTGTCACCAAATGACCAAGGATTTATTGTTTCCAATGGACGTTTGCCTGGCAGTGGACATTGCTGGAGCCTGGGAGACACTTAAGGTAAGCTCCAAATTGGTGTTGGCCGGGGCTACAAATATACAAATGGAGCAAGCACAACTAGATGTTTAATTACAGACGAAAGCATTAAGGCCCCACCTAATTTCTAAACAACTACATGGTCTGAACGAACAGCTACTAAAACACCAAATAAATTCAATTCAGAGTAAAATCTACAGCTTCAGAATACATTTCCCATGTACCAGAACATATTGAACTGAAACAATAGCTAGGTTCTAACAATTTTAACAACTTTTATATTTTATTATTTATATTTTATAGGTTTTTTACCCCATTTTCGCCCACTCCCCATCTCGGGCGCGTGCACACCTTGCTTCGAAATGTCCTCACTACATGCCACCCTCTTCCACCTACACCGCCACCGGACCTCCATCCGGTAGTGGTGGAACTATGGGGGGGGCCACAACCTCTCCGGGAGAGGAGAGCTGCTGTTAGGCCACTCAATCCTGCTCCTCCCTTCCCCCCATGCTGGCTCCTTGATGACCTGAAGTCATTCCTGAACCCAGGTCACTGGTGTGACATGAGGAAAGGCAGAATGCCTTAGCCCTCTGTGCCACTGGGCCTGTTATCAAATGTTATATTTTAGAAAAGAAACTATGTAAGGGAGCTGAGTATTCTGTTACCTCTTTCTTTCCAGCTAAGGCTCTAACTGCACAGTAATCCAAAGTCACATGACTAAGCTGTACAACAGGGCACAGTTCTCAACAGCTGGTGGCAGTAGAGAGCAGGTGCTCTAGTACTGTACTGTGAAAGGCTGTACTTTAGCAAGAATTTTAGGGGAATACATTTAACAGACTAAGTACCTTCATTACACTGACACATCATGTACTCATATGCTAATGCAGCTGTCAGGGACAATGAGATTTCAACAACCAGAAAATGGAAACCCCCAGGATCGCTACAGGGACTACAATGAACAGTGAAAATAAACTAAAGCAATCACAGATATCCCTAACGGTTAAATGAAAAGAGTTGTCTGTTGACATTGAAACAAATAAAATTTACAAAATAAGAGGGTGTAGTTTTCCTTTAATATGTGGCTGTTGTATAAAATCAAAATACAAACCTTTTAAGTTGTTTTTCTCCTGATTTCTGTACTTTGGTGCACTGTGATTGAGTGGTCGATTTTTTTTGACAAGTCATCTGACTGTTGTAAGGTTTTACTGCAGGTATTTCTGCATAAAACCGGTAGACACTGTACTAGTACTTAGAGCTGCAGCAACATTTTATTTTACTGGTGAAATTCCGGTGAAATCATGATTTTCACTGTGCAAAATATTTCACAAAATTCTTGCAAAATGCGGAATTTTGCTTGCGAATGGCGAAATTCTGCATTTTGTGGGTGAAATGTTGCATTTCGCTGGCGAATTTCCATATTTCGCCAATGGACTTTCACATTTCGCACCTGCAAAATGTTTCATGAAATGTGTGAATTTCACAAAATATTTAGCGGAACAAAATTCCACAATTTTGCACACTAGCAGTACTGCTGGTGCCTGTTAACAAAAAAAGAAGTACAGTAGCCATATTTTTCTTTTCTATTTCAGTGTCTGTGTGGGCAGAATAAGAACACTTTTGCTGAGGACATCTGCAGTGTAAGCTACCTGTCAGCTTTGTTTTAGTACCACTTATTCTGTAGCTGTTGCAAAATCAAAATATAAACTTTTTTTTCTTGTGACTCCTGAAGTCTGTATGTTAAGCAGTACTCTTGTCTCTTGGCACACAATAACTTAGTGAATTATTTTGTGTAACAAGCTGGCTGACTGTTTAAGCTTTTGCTTTCTTCAAGCTAGAATAAATAAAGGATTATTTTTGGCAAATTGACAAGTAAAAATGTCAGATAAACAGTCATCAGTCATAAAATGCCTGTGGTTCAGGCTACCTAAAAAGGATTCAGAAGATAATCAACATTCAGTATGTAATTGACGTACTGCTGTCCAATACACTCCCTGCAGACCTGTTGCTGCTAGTAGTAGCAATACTAGTTCCTGTGTCACCACCTCTGTTCCTGTTTAAGTGTCAGCCTCCATATCTTTATCTGAATCTGTTTCTGTTGTTGCCACACTAGCTACCACCATCACCGCCTCCACTACTACTGCTGTTATTACCATGGTTACTGCTGCTGCCACCACAAGTTATACAGTTGTCCAGTCTATAGTTATTAGTACTATGTATAATACTGCCAGTGTCACCACCATTACTGTGATTTGTCCCAAACATCTGTTTCTGCCACTGTCACCACCACCACTGTACTAGTGCTTTGCTCCAAACATCTGCTTCTGCCTTATCTGGCTCCACCACAATTTCTTTTCCACAAAAATTTGCTTCTTCCAGTGCCACTGACACCACCACCACCACCACCACCAGGACGCCAGTTCATGTCACACATACTCAGCTACGGCCATCATGGGTAGATGTTATAGGTGGTTCCTCTAAGCATGATGAGAAAAGTGAGTCAGTTTCATCTGGGTCACAACCTACTCATACCCCAGCAGAGGTAAGGCTTGATGATTTGTTTCTTGACACATCCTCTGAACATAATGATGACCTGAGGAAGTCTGAGGATGTTGAACATGAGTTCACACCTCATTCCACAAGGAACCACTCTGGAGAGAAGTGATCCCAAAAATTAACTGTTACAGTCAGGTCCAAAACATCTACCTCTGGTCCTGCTTGTCCTTAACACTGACCTCGAGCTAACAGAAAATAAAATAAAATAAACAAGCAGACAACCCTAATTTTAGTTCCTTCTAGTCATTCCACTACTATTTCTGGTTCCAGTTTGCAACAATCTTTGATACCAGTGTGTGGTGGGGGCGCAGGTGTTCACGGACAAATTGGTAGTGTGACACTTCTGCAATTTTCTATATAGTCCAAACTTTATTTTATGGATCAGTATTTCCTTCGAAATCAAGACATATTCCATACAGCGAACTGATATAACATCACTTCGAATGGCCAGAAGATTAATGTAGATCAAGGCTAGCACAAATATTTAGCAATTGACATAACTCCCTGGATTTCTCTCCAGACCCAGATCCTCTCTAATATCTCTCCATCTCACATTTAACCTCCCTAGATGCTATCTTGTCCTTTTATACCATTAAATAATCATGAGACAGGTTAACTCTACCTACCAATACATTTCAAATATAATTTCTTTAAGTACTGCATCAATATTTATTTTACAGAGCATAAATACATTGAAATAACCATTGGAACTTGCATTTAGTCTCTAAGGTATATTTCTATAATTTTAAAACATTCACATTTATCTCTGAGCGTCCGTAAGCACCACCCACTTCTAGCTGCAGCATAAATGAAACAAGGAAGTGGCCGGCCAACTCTTAAAGAAATGCTGGAGCTGAAAGTGCTGTGCTTTTAGGAGCGCTGAGACACTTTCAAACATTGCAATACCTTTTGTTTTAAACATTTCATGAAACCCCAACAATACTCTATTCCCACAGCAAAAGATACGTACAAGGTTTAAAGCTAAATTTTGACAAGAAAGCTTAATGCTGAGAGAAATTTAAATGTTTCCATCTCCACATGACAGTGTGCACGTTCGAGCAGGAATACAAGCTTTCCAGAGCTCTTACTCGCACTGTCGTAAAGGAGTCCAGATTTTCATAAGAGCTCTCAAAAGTCAATACTTTAGGGAACGAACAGATAAACCATCCGGTTCTTAACATTATTTTATAACCTTTGAACATGCAGGGAAAGAAAAGGGGCATTTCCTGAGCAGCGCCCTGCAACCTTTTAACACAGAGGCCTGGATATTCAAACTGCGCCAGGCTGTGGTGCAAGCCTGGGTGTAGCTCAACTTTGTTGCGCAGGGGTGTGGCCTGGGCAATATTCATCGGAGCTGCGCTATGGCGCAGCAGCTTTGAATATCGCACCCTGGCCACCCCCACTGTGCATGGTGCAGTGTCACTGCACCAGCGCAAGTGGCCAGAGTGGAGCATGGAGATGCGCTAGCGCAAGTGCAATGCGCCATGCACAGAACCTGTGATATTCAAAAGGGGACATGCAAATGGGGCCATAATTTATGCAAGGCACACATGGGGCCATTTGCATGTCATTATGGCCTCATTTATATCCCGTTAGCATGCAGGTGCGCCGATCCCCGACGACTTGTGCCTGATGCCCCCTGCAGCCCGATCATGGGCATTTGTGTGAAAAACATCCTCATCTAATATCCCTGGTGGTCCAGTGGACTGCTATGTGCCCGATCACGGGCATCGGTATAATACACCCCCCCACCCGTCCAATATCCCTGGTGGTCCAGTGGACCGATAGCTGCCCAATCACGGGCATCTGTTCAAATCACCACCCCCCCAATATCCCTGGTGGTCCAGTGGACCGCACTCTACCCTATCGCGGGCATCTGTAAAACATAATAAAGTTCTATTACCCTGGTGGTCTAGTGTACCCCCCTTCCCACCTGCCCACTGAGCCCCACTGCCCCGCCCCCCCAGTCAGCCAGGCAGGCGGCAGCACCCCACCCGCCTGCCTCCCCGCCACCCGCCGTCTGACAGCTCAGTAGGGCTGCACGCCCATTGGTTCACAGCGTGCAGCCCATACCGTACTACACAGTCCATGCACAACACTTTTGAATGTCTGGGCCAGAGTGTTATATTTTTATAAACGGAGCTAGCCTGCAGCCATTCAGACTGGAACTAGCCTGCAGTAAAAATGAAACAGGACACTTTCACTATGAGTAGTACAACCTCCGCCTCTTTTTACAGCATGCTTCGTGAAATCACATTTGTCGGCTCATCCCCTTTTTAATAATATGCGGATGCAACTTTTATACTAAATTTGAGATCCAACTCTCAAAATCATGGCAGAGAAGAGTGCCAGAGGTGGTGGCTGAAGTTTGCTGCATTTATAAATCAGCTGCTAGCTTTCCCATTCTCCACTCACTTTCCTTATACTAGAGCAATCTAAGGTAGTGTCTTTTATGATAATGGCTGGACGAAGCAAACTGCTGTTAACTTTTAAAAGCTCCTGACCTAAAACAGGACAACATTGATGGTGTCTTTGAATTTTAAACTGGCAAAGCCCTTTTCTTTATTTTAGTTAGCCCTTGCCACTGGTAAATAAATAAAAAACAAACATTCTCTTTTCTTTCGTTTCAATCAGACTGGTGGTTCTAAGCGCTGCCTGACCCAAAAGCACTCTGACTTTTATATGTTACTGCAAACTAGAAAATGAGTAATATAAGAACACTAAGACTTGTTCCACTATAAACAAATCCAAACTATATTGGATTCTACTGTCTCTCTCTCTCTCTCTCTCGGGGCATTTAAAAGCTAGAAGATTGCTTGACTACAGGGCTTAAACAAGTTTAAGGCTCAGCTGCTAGTTTCCCTTGTTTTATTTGAGGGACCTTTATCTACTGACCCTAAAATTTTTAATTGTACACTAAACGGATCTCCTGAAAGAGGTAATATGCCCCTTTTCTTGTAATTCAATGATTGCCCCTGGATGGCGGCTGCATTTTAAACTAAATGAACCGGAGCACTTAAACGCAGCAACCAGAAATAAAACAGCTGAACTATACAGCCTGACTGTGCAGCGATATGCACTATCTCAACTCCTTTAAGGCAGCAGCCAGCAGGACACTGTACAAAGGCAATCCGAGTATATGCTCAGAAAGCAGGCAAGAAACCCCAACCAAAGGCATCGAGCGTTTTAGACTAGCTAAATCTACTACTCCTTCAGATACCTTTTATTGATATCAAGATCCCAACATTATTTTCTACTATTTCTTCTTTTGGTTTTCTCCAGATGAAAGAAATACATAAATAATTCCAGGGCCCCCAACCCTTCACAGAGCCACTCTGTGACACAGTGCAAACAGAATCTGGTGGTCGTTGGCACAAGCAGCAGAAGAGAGGACCTCGTCCATGTACTAGTTCAAGTTCCAGTAATACCTAGACATTTTTTCCCACAGGAGGATGATAAAAGGAGAGCTGTGTGCTCACACTATCGCTAAAGCTTCAGCCATGGGAAAAATGTTGACAAACTGAGCACAACCTGTGTCTGGATCCACCCCCTAAAAAAAAAAATCCTGAGACACCTAACTTGGAGAAAGACCCTGCCAAGTGTTGTCTCTTCATTCCATAGCACATTATTTAAAACGGGAAACAAAACCAGTTCCTGGCCCTGCTGATGGTGGTGGTGGCAGTCAGAGTCTGATGTAACACCTGAAAACTCTTGGGCCTAGCCCTGACACAAGTGCTCTGACTGGCACGACTCTAAGTTCCACACAAGACGGTTCAGAGGGTGAGACAACAGATGTACCATTAATAGTGCCACCTTTTTCCTACTTCCTAAATCACCAGTATCTGCCCCCTCTGGAGCTACATTCAGGTTCAAGGCTAAGCTATTCTAAAAGCTAATCTTACAATATAGGAAACATTTCAGGCCCGCACAAAAGTTCTTGCCTACTCACCCCACAGCTGTTCAGATCATGCAGCTCATTGGTGAGATGATTGCACTTGATTTATAACTTTATTCCTGGGTTGAAGTTTATGGGTTCAGTGAGCTTCTAAATGTTTTGCAATCTTGATGCCACATCCTATCATGGATTGCTTTTTCTTGTACAATGGGGCCAAACATACATGAGGCATGCTGGATTCTGGTGAGAAAACAGTTGAACCAGGCTGGGGGTGATCCACAGTACATCTGATTCATTGACCAGTACCGATTTTCTACATGCATACCTCTCACTCACAGTGCACTAATGTTCACCTACTTCACTGGCACATAGTGGCATATCTGCTGTTAACTCCTCTGCCTCCACTGGCCTTGGCTGCAGCAGCACTCCTACCCTATACCAGTGAATGTCTGCTTTCGTCAGTGTTGCAGTCCTCCTGAATGCACTTTTAGAACACACCAGTATTGCCTTTACAGTAAACATGGATGGCTTGCCTCACAGGTATGCAGGGACTTGACTCTCTGCTGCCTGATTGATAAGTCACTATGCACCCCTAACCTTTCTTTCTTGTTGAGGTTCCTAAGACAAAAACAAATTAACATGAACTGCACTCCTCTGATCGCCTTCTGCCTGAAGTGCTGTGGAGAAATTCTAACATGGTCAAAATGGCTTTCTTCTCGGCTGGCACATCCCTCTGGAACACCCTTCCAGTGGGAATTAGAATTGCCCCCTCCCACACCCTCTTTAAATCACAGCTTCTGGCAAGAGTGCCAACTTTTATGAACCTTTGTGGGTGCTCACTGCCAGTAGGTAGTATTTCCCTTTCGGACAGGTTCCCTAGTAATCCTTTTTCTGTAGCGCTCCATATTGTCAATGAGTAATCATTACAACTAGGTATAGTGCAACCCTACCAGAGGAATGGCACAGCCCAAGCTTTAGGATGTTGGGCACCTGAGGATTCCTTGCACTATCAGCAGATCCCCAGTTGTTCTATGCTATTTGAAGGGGCAAAGCTACTTCTCTTCTCTCAAGATTTCAAGATTCAAGACTTCAAGATTTCTTTGGGGATGCAATTCTGCATAGCAGGTTGGGGCTTCCTGTTTTGTTACATGTATCCCACCCATAATTTCAGTGGATTTTCCCCCCCAGTGCCTCATGTGTGTGACCAGAATCGGGATAAATAAAACATTTTGGAGGTCATTTTGGGGGGTGGGGTTTGAACAACCTAAACACCGCCCTGCCTATGCCATTGGGGGGGTCGAGAGCGGTGGCGAGGGGGTGAGAGAGAGTGCTGGAGCGGGTGAGGGACATACCTTTTACAACTGAAATAAAAAAAAAGAAAAATGAAACAACAAAGTTGACTATTACTTTATCATTTAGTTTGCAACTACTTGAAGTCCCAGGTAGGTAAGGGACCCTCCCAATGAAGGGATATGTCGGGGATACCTGGGCTGGCTGAGATATGGGGTGGTGGGATTGGGTGCACTGAGATGGGGCAATCCATGTGGGGACTCGACGGGAAGTCTGGTCAGAAGCATGGGGGGGGGCGATAAATACCATCATACAAAAAAAAAGGACTGGACCCAGTACTGAGCCTGCAGTACCCCACTAGTAACCCCTTTCTTCAGAGTGGACTCCATTTACTATTACCTTCTGTGTTCTGTTGTCCAGCCACTGTTTTACCCAGACTACCACGCTGGGACCAGCTCCCAGGCTGGCTAATTTGTTTATTAATCCTTTGTGTGGGACTGTGTCAAATGCCTTGCTAAAGGCTAGGTAGGCCATGTCCACAGCCCCTCCCTGGTCTATTACTTTGGTCACCCAGTCAGAGAAATCAATTAGATTCTTCTGACATGACCTTCCCGCTGTGAACCCATGCTGCCCTGAGTCCTGTGCTCTACTGGCCTCTAGGTACTCAATAATTCTTTCCTTCAGAAGTGATTCAATCACTTTCCCTACCACAGAGTCCAAATTGACAGGTCTATAGTTTCCTGCCTCTGTCTTGCTCCCACTTTTGTGAAGAGAATCACAACCGCCCTCCTCCAGTCCTCAGGTACCACACCATCCTCCCATGATTTGTTAAAAAGGGTAGTCAGTGGTGTCACTAGTCCTCCCCTTAATTCTTTGAGAATGTCCATCTTATTAAGACCAGTGCCCCTCATTTCTCTACATTTTGAGTGTCTGTATCCAGCATTTCAGTGACAAAATACTATGAGGTATACAGGGACGGCCCTGCACGTACCTCTCAACTGTCCCTGACCATGCCAGCCATCATCATCCATACAATCCCACCCAGCGTGTCCTTTCATCCTAAAAAACCTTTGGATCATGTATGGTAAAAAAATAAACCTTAATAAAATACATAATTTGAACAATTCAAACAGGATTTCCTGGTGTACATTTTTTTAGTCTTTGATAACTGGGTAAGGTCCACAAGTCTGTTTTCAGGGGAAGGGGGCAACCTGGGAGGTTAAGTGACTTGCTCAGAGTCACACAGTATGCAAGTGGAGGCTGAGAGAATCAAACACAGATCTGGTCTGCTGTATGTACTAAGCTCATTCACATCTTATTACTCTAACCTCTAAGCTATACTGCCAGATATAGATAATCCTATATAGAGACAGTATAGTATTATGCCTGTGTACTGTTTCTCCTGGGCTGATGAAAGGACAATGTTAAACAGTTAGACAGATGCAGTATAGGAATGGCTGTGAAGTATTGAACTGATGCCAACTCAACCCCCACCCTGCAGAGATGGACAGACATTGGGGCGTGCCTTTGGGTTATCGCCCATAACGGTCATGACATTTCATCTCACCCTACCTTGCAGACACTTACAAGTGTCAAGGTGGGCTTTGAAGTGTTTGGGCTTTACACTCACCTCATTCCATAAGGAAATATACTGAAATGGGTGCAGTATAGTAGAATGGGGTGAACTCTGGAGCCAAAGGGTCCAAGGCACACCTCAATGCCTGCCACTGACTGCAGGGTGGGGGTGGAATGACATGAGCATTACTGACGACAATCCTAAGTCACACCCCTGACGCCTGTCAGTCCCTACAGGGTAGGGCGTTATGGTCAAAAACCCTAACACCTTGGGTGTTTCCTGGTATTTTTATTCCAAGTTTTCAACTTGTGTTTTATGTGATCCCACCACATGAACAGTGACACTATCAGTTTGTTAGCCAAAAGGTGATCTTGCACAGTGACTGCACCATTTGATGCCACAGGTGTGAAAATACATTTCGAACAGGATGTGAAAAATGACAGCTGTACTGTTCATGAGGAGGTGTTAAAAATGGCAATGTTGAAAATCTGGAGTGAAAATATAAAAAAAATGGTGAAGTCACGAGTGTGCACAGAAACTGTGCAACGCAAACCCGTAATGTTTTTAATTTTAGGATTTTTTACAGCAGATTTTCAACATAGGCATTTTGGCACCTCTGCTCATGAACAACGTCACTGTGATTTTCTTAACCTATTCCGAACACTGATTTCCCACAGCGACCGTGCTATTCTGCCCAGGAAGTGCGAAAAAACACATTTCGGCCAGGTTGTGAAAAATGACAGCTGTACTGTTCATAAGGAGGTGTGGAAGAATGCCAATGTTGAAAATCTGGACTGAAAAGATTATGAGTTTGTGAAATTACGAGGGTGCAGGGAAACTACACAATGCACGCTCATAACACAGTCATTTTATGGACGTTTGTCACCAAATTTTCAACATAGGCAGTTTAGGACCTCTGCTCATGTACAGTGTCACTGTGATTTTCTTATATCTGTCCCAAACATTGGTTTCGCACACCGACCACGCCAATGTGCGCTAAATGTGTGAAAATACATTTCAGGTGAGATGTAAAAAATGACAGTCATACTGTTCATAAGAAGGTGTGGTAAAATGGCAATGTTGCAAATCTGGAGTGAGAATATTAAACATGCTTGAAGTTACGAGCGTGCGTAGTGCACAATGCATGCTCGTAAAACAGTCATTTTTGGGAATTTTTTCACCAAATTTTCAACATAGGGTTTTGGGGACCTACCTCATGAACAGTGTCACTGTGATATTCTTAATCTGTCCTGAGCATTGATTTTGCACACTGGCCGCCATTGATTTTACACACTGACGCGCCATTGTGTGCTATGTCAATGCACATTTGGTGAGATGTGAAAATGACAGCTGCACTGTTCATAAGAAGGTGTGGTAAAATGGCAATGTTGCAAATCTGGAGTGAAAATATTAAAATGCTCGAAGTTACAAGCATGCGTAGACTTCAGAATGCATGCTCTAAAACAGTCATTTTTAGGAATATTTTGCAAATTTTTCAACATAGGGTTTTTGGGGCTCACATGAACTGTGACACTGTTGTTTCATTAGTCGGTTCCAAAGGTGGTTTCACACAGTGACCGCATAATCACCTTTGCGGACTGAATAACAAAATAACAGTGACTGAATTTATGAGGTGGGGTCCCAAGAACCCCATGTTGAAAATTTGGTGAAAAAATTTCCAAAAATGCCAAGATATGCACCAATATTGAGAAAACCCTATTTATGCCATTATTCAGCTTACCGGCATTTCTTCAGTTTGCGATCAGCTTTGAAGAGTGCAGGCGTGTTCGGTCCACCGAAGATCATCGTGCGGGCTCGGAGGTAAGTATATATGGGGTAAGGGGTGTGGAGAGGTGGGGTACACACAGAGGTGGGCGTGGGTTGGGGAGGGGCAAGGTAATCAACTAGGGACTTTTTATTGTTTATTAAGGCAGGGGGGACTTTTGCCATGCTGGGTGGGCTCCCAGCGTGGCACCTGGCAGTTTATTTGGGGAGGGTGCAGTGGAGCCGACGGGGAATTGGGCACCCCCGTCGCCCATACAGTGTGCTGGGGAGGCATGATCTCCTGCTTTACTGTCAGAAAAGGACACTTTTTCTCAACCAACAACTAGCCCTCTCCAAATTTACAGAGAATTAAGTTGTGATATTAAATAACTAAACAAAGAACAGAGGAGTAGGGACTTACTGTGCACCATGCTTTCTGTGGATTCCCTTTAACAGGCTTTACACAGGGCCAGTCAGACAACCACTGCCTCTGGAAGTTGGTCAAGGAATGCTTTCTTTTCAGCTGCTTTTTCTTGGCTGCCGCGATGCCCAGCAGAGACACCAGCACCCCAGGCTCACCCTCCCCTAAGTCACTAAGAATTTGACTACTATCAGACTGTATCATGGACTTTCCAAGTAAAAATTCAGGCTAGCTTTCTTTCACTGATGACCTGCCACTGACCAGATGAGTAAGTCAGACACCTTCAGTCTTTCCCTGCTCAGCTGACTGTCACTTGCGCTGTTAATGTCAGCTGTTTGCCTGTCACATTTGCCGCTCAAAAATGCGGATCATGGCATAGTCATTCTGTGGCTGCCCACTCACTGTTTTGCCGAGTAGAGACCTGGAACGAGCACAGCGGGGGCTTGCTACATTCTGCGCATGCACTGATTTAAAGGGCAGAAGTGGGTTTGGATGAGGGCATGCGGGTGAGCTGGTTTTAAAGCCCTAAATCGGGTCGGACCCACGAAATGCGGGTCACTTGGGGGCTGTGGCTTTAGATCAATAAGTCAATAGCTCTAATAGTTAGTTATTTGTTAGAGCAATCACAGGCAGAGGGCTGCCTCAAGCCTATGATGTCATTTAGAACTCTCGCAGCAGCAGAATTAGCCACTTTAGAATGTTGAGTTATCTACAACTGCAGGCAGATTTCTGAGAGCAGTAGGTTGGCTTGGTAATTTTAAAAGACAAACAAGCTTAATTAAGTAAAAATCTGAGTTTTTTTCCTGTCACCTTTTTCTGTTATTGGTGATAATTCTTACAGGATTACATTTGCCATATTGGTTTTAACTCAACTAGCAAGGGGTCTAATAATTATTATATTACTATGGCTTACATAAATCCAGCAATCCTGGGTTTGCTTCCCACAACCTCTACCTGGTATAGGGATTATAATTATTATATAATTATGGTTTATACATTCAGCGGACCTGAGTTTGATTCCCACAACCTCCACTTGCATGAGGTGTGACACTGAGAATGCGTTTTTTGAAGTCAACGCTGTGGAAAATAATTTTTTATCCTGGAACAGATATTGGAGCGAAGTATTACTGTTTACCTCACAATTGTTATTGGCACAATTATCAATTTTCTTGGCGCCGTGGCTTATCGGAGACCATTAATTAATTAAGAAATAATGTAAATCCTGCAACAAGGGTGATGAGGTCCTCCCTCATGGGTTCTTTTTGCCCTTATTGTGTTGCTCAACATCCCCCATCTGGTTCTCTGGTCTGGGGAAGGGGAGCACATGGTTCTTCAAGGCAGTGGCAATAAAATTGCAATATATTATCTTTGTGGCTCCAGAGTGAGCTTGACCCCCGATGTCCCGCAGGACATTCCTGCAGATACACCATCCCAATAAGGCCACCATCAGGTGCAGCGCTGTGGGCTTAGGCTGTGATAACTGATGTGCAGGCAGATCCCGACCCTGCCTTTCTGAAGGTCAGGATAATGATTACGGGGATCTTGGGGAAGTTTCTGACCTTAAATTAAATTAAAGGAAAAAAGACCAAATCAGGGATGTTCTTCCTCCCCTGATTCATAATAAACCCTTGTCTTTTTTTAATAAGCTGAGGCATGTAGTCCATTTCAGCTCAGGAGGTCAGTCTGCAGAGATGGCTGATGCTAGTCTGTCTCTGTCTGCATTTCTCTGGCTACTATATGAATAAAATTCTTCAGCAACATGGGGCAGGTGTGGAGAAAGGAAAGAAAAAAGTGTGTCTTCCCATTCATGCCATGGTTTTCCTTTTAAGGAAAATGTCTTGTCAGCAGGAAGCTCCTCCACTGGAAGACAAGGCAGTTTTGTATTTCTGAGAAGACACCACCCTGCCTATGGATGGCTCTGGTCCTATCAGTTTTTAATGATTAAACTGGTGAACCCCACGTATAGGAAGGGGTTTTGCCTCTATTAGCACACAACAGTGGCGCATGTTGTGCATATTTTATTGGCAGAGCCTTCTACATATGAGTCACTACCTTGGCCAGTTTTGTTACACCTTTTTCTCCAAAGGGCAAGTCTTTTTGCAATTCATGGCCGTGGTTCAACCTTCCAGGTGGTTACTTACTGGAACTTCTTGAACCAGACTGCTCAGCCTTTTTCATTGTTTTTGACCATAAGGCTATGTGGCTTGTCATAGGTCTGGTTAGGCTTCATAGCTAATCTGCTGATCATCCCCTCGAGGGAGGCCTATGGTCTGATTTCATTCTGGAGGCTATTTGAAAGGCGGAGATTACCGTAACCCAATGGGGTCATGGTAACGGCCAGAGCAGACAGTTCCGAGGGGAGTTCTGTTCCCTTGGAAATTAGCTTCTGAAAATGGAGGAACCCACTCCGGTAACCAGGTTACAGTACCAGAGGAGCACTGGCCAGACACAGTGCAGGAGGGCCCAGCACCTCAAGCATGGTGCCTTGTTGATAGATTAGAGGAGTTTGTTCTCAGATGGGCCAGAATAATGTCAGGTGCCTTATTAGGGGTCACTTCTCTGCCCCAGTTTTTAAGGGGGTAGAAAGGCCAGATATCCTCAGAGCTCCTGAGCTCTGTTCAGGCCAGTGTACAGGTCTCGCTATTCAAAGACCTTGGGGGCCCTGTTAGTTGATGAGTCCTAGAAGTCTGGGAGTTGTCAGATTTCTTAATTCAAGACCCTGTACCTTTTTTGTGCTCCACAGTCCTCTGGATGGAGCCCTGGAGATCAATCACTGGGCTGCTCAGGGAAATGGGTTCTTTCTTAAGCCCCAGTATGTCTGACTTATGTCTGCAATCACTCTCCCTGCATCAGTCCTAATCAGAGTATTTCAGGTTTTGATACTGGATCAACCCTCCAGCATAGGGCATGTCTTTGCCCGATCATCAGCTTCTCCGAGTCCCTTACTAACATACTAACATACTAAAATGCCAGCAGAATAGGCCTAACGGTCTTTCGTGTCTGCTCATTTTGTCAGTCCCCAACCTGGGTGCTGACCTTGCTGTCCCCCTCGCCTTCTCTGGCTTCTCCCTTCCCAGTTCCGGATATTCTTGCTGCATTGGATTTTGCTTCCAGAACCCTTCCCCTGTACCTGTCCCACCCCCTCTCGAACCCCTCCACTGTCTCTGCCTCCACCAGCCCCCTAGGCAGTGCATTCCATGGCTCCACCACCCTCTCAGTGAAGTAGCACCTCCTCCTTTCCCTGAATCTTCCCCTCCAGCTTCCACCCATGCCCTCTAGTGGCCCCTTCCTCCTTCCTTCAAGCACCTGACTGTTCCTCCCTATTTACCCTCTTCATGTACCTAAGACCTCTATCATGTCCCCCGGTCCTTCTCTCTTCCAATGTGTACATATTTAGCTCTTGAGCCCTCCTCATAGGTCCTGTCCCCAAGCCCCAAATCATTTTGGTTGCCCTCCTCTGGACCCTCTCAGGAGGTTAATGTCCCGCTTTAAGTGTGGCCTCCCAAAACTGCCGCAGTACTCAAGGTGCGGCCCCACCAAGCAGTTATACAGAGGGAGTATCACTTCCTCCTTCTGGAGGTGATCCCTAGCGATGCATCCCAGCATCCTGTTGGCCTTGGCTGCTGCCCTCCTACAAGTCTCAGAGTTGTTCATCTTGACATCCACCACCACCCCCAGGTCCCTCTCAGCCATCGAGACTTGTAGCATTTCCCCCAGGGTGTACACTTGGCCTGGGTTTCTGGCCCCCAGGTGGAGTACCTTGCATTTCCCTGCATTGAACCTCAGCTTCCACTTTCTAGACCATCTTTCCAGAGCCTCCAGGTCCCCCTGTAGGGCCAACCTCCCCTCCTCCCCATCCACCACCACCCCCAGTTTTGAGTCATCTGCAAAGAGACTCATCTCACTCCTGATTCCTGTCCTTATGTCAGATACGTAGGCGTTGAACAGAAGGGGCCCAAGGACTGATCCCTGTGGGACCCCACTAATGACCCTCCTTGGGGATGAGACTATCCCACCAACTACAACCCTCTGGGTCCGGTCCTGGAGCCAATTGCCTATCCATCTGATCATCTGGTTCCCCACCCCCATTCCTCCCAGCTTATCCAACAGGCCCATGTGAGGAAAAGAGTCAAATGCCTTGCTGAAGTCCAGAAAGAGGACATCCACTGGTCTACCCAGGTCCAAGGCACTTGTCACCCAGTCATAGAACTCCACCAGGTTTGTCTGACCACGATTTCCGGGATGAATCCATGCTGTCTATCGTCCAGGCACCCTGACTTATCCAGGTCCCCCTAGCCTCTCCTTGACTATGCCCTCCATCACCTTGCCCACCACCGAGGTCAGGCTGACAGGCCTGTAGTTCCCTGCCACCTCCCTTGATCCCCTTGTGGATGGGCACTATATGCCACCTTCCAGTCTTGGGGCACCCACCCTGTCCTCAGAGAGATGGTGAAAAGCTCTGCCAGGGGTTTTGCCAGGACATCTGCAAGTTCCTTCAGCACTCTGGGATGTAATTTATCCGCCCTGGTGCTTTCTCCATCTTAAGGAGCTGAGGGTTTCCCCACTCTCTCTGCTGTGATTTCCACTTCCGTGCCCCTTCTCCTGCTTAGCCCTCCCCACCTGCCAGTGATGCCTCCCCTCTCCCCAGACCTGCCGATCGGTAAGGGTCCCCCCCTCAGTATCTCTGTCTCCTCCCATGTATGATGCAGCACCCCATTTTCCTGGTGAAAACTGAGGTGAGTACTCATTTAGTACCTCAGCCTGCTCCCGGGTCTTGTGCCCATCTCTCCCCTGATTTAATCCTGCTAATCTGCCCCTTCACCCTTCGTTTTTCCCCAATGTATCTAAAGAACCCCTTGTTCCCTCTCCTAATTTCCCTGGCCAGGTTCTGCTCCTTCCTTGCCTTAGCCGCCCTCACCACTCTAGTGGCCCTTCTAGCCATCAGCTCGTACTCCCCTTGATTCCTTTCACTCCTTGAGCACTTGAATTGCTTATAGGCTGCTTTCTTTCCCAGCACCACCTCCTGGACCTCCCTGGTCCACCAACAGGGTTTTTGGGCCCTACCGCATTTTCGTCTTACTCTTGCACAGGTGCTGGTAGCATCCTGCACCCTCTCCTGATGATTTCCACCTACTATCAAGCGTCCATGTCTGACCCAATCCCATCCAAATGCTCCTTAGGATCCTTCCCATTTCAAAATCCGCCCCCCTGAAGTCGGTTACTTCCGTCTTTGTGCAGCCTTCTACCCCTCCTAGGTCCAGGCAGAACCAGACCGTGGCATGGTCACTCCCCGCCAATGGGTCCCTTACCTCCAGGCCCCCAATCTGGTTACTGTCTGCCAGGACCACATCCAGTACCCGTGCCTCCCTGGTCGGTTCCCTCACCTGCTGAGTTAGGAACGCGTCTTGAATGACATCCAACAACCTCTGTTCCCTGGTCACAGAGGAAGGTGTTGGTAGTCCTGGTGGCTTATATCCTGATTAAACAACCAGCTTTTTCATGCTGGAGGTCGGCACTCAGCACTCTGGATGTGCCAGAGTCACATGGCTAAGGGTGAACCGGAAGCAACGCTCTTCTGAGCCATCTCAGACCTTGGATGCTTGGTGGCAATTTTTCGGCATTAGGTCAAAAAAGGTTTTGCAGACTTTTTTCCCGGGCAGTGACTTTTGTCAGTGGCCTGCAAGCTCACTGATGTCATGCCTCAAGATAGGCAGTTTTAATCCCGTGGGCCCACTTCTAGATGCAGCCTATTTAATGGGTTTATTGTAGGCTTGGGATCTTTCGATGGATTATTAGCCAGTTTTTTTTTCTTTTTACCCCTTAGCTTCCTCACTCCCTGAAATAGTGAGTGGATGTTCAAGATGTGAGAAAGTTCCACTAGATCTTCTCACAACAAATATCAGCTTAGCTGGATGGGAGACAGGCTGGAGCCCTTTTCCCACTCAGGAAACCTGACCAGCCTACAAAGAGCATCTCCACATCACTATTTTGGAGATAGAGATGGCCCGTCTGGCTCCTTTTTAGTGTGCATTCGTGATGCTGCACATAGCAGGCACTTGTACATTACCATTAAGGCACATGAGATGTTTCAAGAGGTCACCAGACTGTCATTAGTTCCCTGGCAGGGGTGTTTAACCTTTGGGCGGACTGCTTAAGTTGTAGTCGGTTCATTCCATGCAGTGGAAGTTGGACCAGGTGTGTTTTTGGGCCCCTGTTCAACCAGTTTGGTTGACCTCAGATAAGTCTGTTCCTCCAACCACAGGGCTCAGATCCAAGAAGGCTCTTCAGTCTCATAGGTGACCACAGATGAGGGCAGTGGTCACTCTACCTCAAGAACAGGCCTTCAGAAGAGTGTTTTTCCCTCTATTGATACCTTTTCTCAAAGGGTACTGAGATAATAATCAATTGAAATGTGATTGCTCTGAAGGGAGCTGCTCCTTGTTACCTGCTGAGTGGCCCAGTAGACTGCAATTCTCGGACTTAGAGGATCTTGTTCAGCAAGTACTCTTACGCTTTCATGTGCGCAGGGACATGCTCAGGGTCTCTCTCTCTCTCTCTCTCTCTCTCTCTCTCTCAACCCAAAACAATCAGGAATGATAGAGCTTGTGCCTTAGTTCCTGAGTGGAAGAGATCATCAAAAATAAAAATAGACCACTTGACTCCTTGAAGGCTGCCAGAAATCCTCTGTGTCTGCAGCCTATGCTCCGATAGGGGCCACCTCTCTCTTTCCCTTGGACCAGTTGTGAAAGGTTTCTTCTTTAATGGCCCCCATTATGAAATTTTTTGGTTTTCTCTAAGAAGGTGGAGAGGTTGCCATGAGTTCATTGAGAGGCCGGGTTCTGCTATCGCAGTCCCGGGGTGGCTTAGGAACTCATAAGCGTGTGTTTGTAGGACACATCTGCTGTCAGATCTGGCTTGCGTGGAATCTCTAGGATCTGATTGCTCCTTATTAGGAGTTTTCCGAACCACTCCCATCCACTTTGCTAGATGTGTTGTTTTTTCAGGCTTCCTGTTAAGGAGCCATAAGGAGTTCTCCGAATCACTCTCATCCACTTCACTGGATGTGTTGTTTTTCAGGCTTCCTGTTAAGGAGCCATACCTTGTTAGGCATAAGGACAGGTGGTATTCAGAACGGTGTTCATCCCTCACGTGCACATTGCCTCCCAGAAGTCCAGAACATAGATTTATGTCTGACTGTCCACAACCTCCTCTGTTCAAGGGAAGGAATTGTACAAGTTTTGAATTATCTTGCACCATTACGATATACCTTAAATGTACGTCTGAATTTCATAAGTCAGATGGTCTATTTGTGCATTTTGGGCCAGCCAAACAAGGACAAAAGGCCCCTAAACCCACCCTAACTAAGTGGGGGTCTGTGTTGCTAGGCCTATGCGGCGAAAGAGAGGAGGCCTCTGGCTTTTATCAAGGCTGTCTCCATCAGGGCAATGGCAACTTCCTGTGTGGTTAGTGGCAAAGCTACAGTTTCAGAACTATGCAAGGAAACTACTTGGTTCTCAGGCCACGCATTCAGGAAACATTATAAATTAGATGTTCAGAGTTCTGCTGACTCAGCTTTTGGTTGCAGAGTGTTGTAGGCGGAAGTTCACAAGAAATTCCGAAACATATGGCATACAGGATAACAATCTCCTCCTTCCCGTTTTTTTGTCTGGGTACTGCTTCTTAGAACCCAGTTGTAATAATTACCCATTGGCAATGTGGAACACTACAGAAAGAAGAAATTAACTTCATACTTACCATAATTTCCTTTTCTGTTAGCGCCAATATTGTCAATGGAACCCACCCAGGAGCCTGGCTCCTGAGGGAGAATCTTATCCTGCATGCTAGGAGAGAGGTCTATTTTTCAGTAAAATCCCCTATGTGTATCTCTCTCTCTATCTTGCTGCACTGCACTCTGATATATATATATATATATTTATATGCTGATTTATTATTTTTCTGCAACCACAGGTTAACAGGTTTCGTTGGTTAATTGAGGTGTGTTTCCTGTTGCAGTTTATTTCTCTATCTTTTAATAAAAAAAGGATGACAAGAGCACGTCTCATTGTCTATTAGCTTCAGTTCACTGATGGTGACATTGATGACACATGTGGTACATAGCAAGCACCTAAAGGTGGCATGCTGTCTCATCAGGAAGAGCCAAATACTTCAGGCATCCTTTGAGGGTCCATGAAATGTATCCCTTCCCTGAAGGCCAGACAGGAAGGTAAGACAATTTTTATTATGGTAAATACGTGATTATTTTTTTGATTGTGTTTCTGTGTTGCTCTCAGGGCACTGCATAGTAAGTAGTAACTGGGGATCTGCTAGTAGTGCAAGGAATCCTCAGATGCCCAACATTCTAAAGCTTGGGCTGTGCCATTCCCCTGGTAGGGGTGCACTATACCCAGCTGTAATGATTACCTATTAACAATGTTGGAGCTAACAGAAAAGGAAATTATGCAAACTATGAAGTTAATTTCTTCTTCTTTTTGCAGTCGTCCTCAAAATATTGAGGGTGCTTAAGTCAACTTTGTGGGTGCTTGAGCACCTCAGCACCCATGGAGCCAGCACCTATGACTTCTGGGTCACCTTTTGAGTGTATCCTACTGTAAATGTGAAGCCTAGGATGTTAGCACCACTTGTACTTACTATGCTATATCAGCATCAGAATTATCAGCATCAGTATTGCATTCTTATAAAGCAAATTACTCACGTTTTTGAGTCACTTTATTGAAATTATATACAAATTATTGACCTTATTTTTATCTGTACTTTCAGTTTGTCTTGAAAATCTATTTCTGAGTTTGTTTATAACCACGTTTCTCTCATCTCCATCTTTTCTTGGCCTACCTAGACCTAGGTTGCTACTGAGAAAGGCCTCTTGAACCAGTATACTTACCCGGTTAACAAACAAATAAATAAACACTGGTGTTAACATTCTTAAGTGTTTGCATAAAATGTTCATTTCCTGGATTAGCACACAGATTTGCATGTACTGTTCTTTATTACAGTTAATAGGAAGAACATGGTGTTAGCAGTTCATATTGGTCACAGCCAGGGAATTTTCTGCTTTTAATATATATTAAGCCTTGTGATTACTGGTGCTCTCTGGAGCAGTATGGGAGCCTCTCTGCATGTAGGCATTTCAAGATTCCAAGTCAAACAAAGAGCTACAGTCTGTTCAAGAACAGCTTAGTTTACCAAACCATCAGCTAATTCAGGATGTCAACACACAATGAAACATACATTTTATATGCTGTAATGCTTGGTAGAACAAAGGCGTATTCAGCGTGAGCTGTCCATTAAGCAGGACATTGTTGGAGTACTGCTGTGCCAGAATTTGGAGCTTCATTAAATGTGTGGCCCAGAGTCTGTCTCCCTTTGAGAAATGCACCTGTGACCTAAGATCCAGTATGACCTTCCTGAGTCAGGTCATTCCAATTGTCTGTCTACTCATGCCAGCCATTGAGAGTTTCCATGAGCACAGCACCTTGGGCAAGGGTGCCAGCAGACGGTAAAAGCTGAGGGGGCTGAGAATCAAAAGGGCACTTATGAGGGTACAAAGGGCACTTTTTCTATACTAGTTTTTCCCATACAGAAATAAAAAGTGGAGTGGCTACCACCCCTTTCGCCCCCCCCCGGTTCTGGTACCTATGACCTTGGGCTTGTTTCCAAAAGCCATCCAGGAACTCACTGAAGGGGTTACTAGGGAGCTGAAATCACATTTTCCAACCATACATGACAACACTAGCTATGAGTTCTCAGTCATGCTAGACATCAGATTCAAATGTGAGTCCCTGTGTCTGGCCATACAGTGCTACAGAGTAAGTGAGTACCGGCAGCAGCTGTGTACTGAATGTGAGAGCACCATGAAGGAGATGGACCTATTAAGGTCAATGGAGGATGAGGAGTCAGACAATTCTGGCACAACTGATGTAGGTGACACTGGCAGCCCAAGTGACAGTGGTGTTAGTGGTGGCATGCTCCTGATGATAAGGTTGACTAATGCAGGTAGACAGTGAGTGCTTAAGACAGGGACAGGAAACTGTGCATCAGTTTCCCAAAACACAACAATATGATTAGTCGCTGCTCACAAGTTCTCTCCTGGACAAGCACCAGCAGAGAATGCCTTTGTTAACACATTCTACTGAGCAGATGCACAGAAATGATTTGAATGAGCCAGCTATGGATTTTGATGTTGGCCCTCTCAACTACTGGAACTCCAAAAAACAAATGTGCCCTGCTTTGTCCCAGTTGACCTTTAAATATTTTATGTGCTTGGCAAGTGTACCCACAGAATGTCTATTTAGCACTTCAGGAGATATTGTTCGGCCACATCACTACCATTTGCTGCCTGAACAATAGCAACTTATTTTTATTAACTTAAATGTGCACCTGGTGATCATCCTAAGTGAATGCAGGTTAGTCTCTGCGTGGCAATGTGCTGTCACATCTTTCCAGCTTTTAAAATACTATTTTGACTAATGGATTTCTGACCATTACTCTTGATTTAAAGCACAAAGATTCTGGAATACCAATGACAAAGTGTTTGCTTGGTGTAATATATTTTGACTGATCACGTGGCTTTATGAACACTGCTATTAAAATGACAATGATCTTAGAAATGAAAGATAAATTGATTCTCTTTTGTTTATATATTTTGTTCTTGCAGTGTGAATTCTGCTATCCTGCTAGCCAGAGTACAAAACTGACTTCTTTTGTATTTTTGTTGGGCTATTCATTTTCAGGCCAGACAACAATCAAAAATAATGCAAATGTTTACTCTGATGTGCAACTCTGCCTTATTTTACTGTCTCCAAAACCAGACAATGTCTTTCATTTTTAATAGGCCCATTCAGACCAAACATTGAACAAAAAGAAGAAAAGAATGCTTTCTGCTGCAGTGCAGCTCTACTCTGCTTTCTTGTCTCCAAACAAACATTGTCTTTCTTTTTAAATCCCTGTTTGTACTGTGGAATTCTTTGCTTGGTGCTTCCCTCCTGGTCCCCAAAACAGATTTTTTTAGCTAGACCTATTAGATGAAACAGTGAACAAAATCATGCTTCACTGTGTAACTGGCTGCAACTCTGGTGTGTAATGCAGGTATCAGCATGGCTCAGTTAGTAGCACATCTGCCTTTGGGACACAAGGTCATAGGTTCTAGTTCTGCACCACGATTGGACTCATACCACAAATGCTGGCACTTGAGTGCGATATCAGGGGGATAATGTACTGTTGGTGTGAGCCATCCTTTGGATGAAATGTTAAACTGAGGTCCCATCTGCCTTTTTCTAGTGGTTGTTCAAGAAGACATTAAAGATCCAGTGGCACTTGTTGAGAAGAGTATTGGAATTTCCCTGGTATCCTGGCCAAATATCCCCCATTCACTGAAATTACCACCAGCAGCTTAGTCTGGTTCAATTTCAGTTAAACATAGAAACATAGACTTTGATGGCAGATAAGGACCGCTTGGCCCACCCAATCTGCCCATATCCCTACCTATTGCATAAGCTGCAGATTCTAGTTAACCAACAGCCTACTTCCTCATACCCCCCACCAGAATTGCCTTATGTCTGGTCCGTGCATTCTTGAATTCCCCCACTGTTTTTGACCCCATGACCTCCTCAGAAAGGCAGTTTCATGTGTCCACCACCTTCTCCATGAAAAAATACTTCTTCACATTGCCCCTGAGCAGTCCTCCCTCCAGCTTCAAATTGTGTCCCCTTGTTCTTGCGCATCTCTTTTTCTGAAATATGCTACCCTCTTAGACTTTGTTGATTCCCTTGAGGTACTTAAACATTTCTATCATGTCCCCCCTCTCCCTCCTTTCCTCAAGGGTATACATATTAAGCTCCTTTAGTCTCTCTTCATATGGCTTCTGGTGCAGACTCTGCACCATTTTAGTTGCCCTCCTGTGGACTGCCTCCATCCCATCTATGTCCTTGCGGAGATGGGTTCTCCAGAACTACATGCAATACTTCAGATGGGGTCTCACCAACTGTGTGTACAGAGGGATAACAACCTCCTGTTTTCTACTGGTGATGCCTTTCCTTATGCATCCCAGTATCCCCCAGCCCTCCTTACTGCCTTCTCACATTGCTTGCTTAGCTTTAGGTCATCTATTTGACATACACCAGGTACCTTTCCATTTTTGTTGTTGTTAGTCCCCCCCATTGTGTACTCTTCCCATTTGTTTTTGTTTCCCAGGTGCATTACTTTGCCCTTCTCTACATTGAATCTAAGCTGCCATACTTTTGACCATTTCTCCAACCTTGCCAAATCCCTGCTCATCCTTTCCACCCCCCTTTGTGTATCAACCCTGTTGCAGATCTTTGTGTCATCTGGAAAGAGGCATAATTTTTCTTCCAGTCCCTATGCAATGTCATGTATAAAGACATTAAAGAGGACTGGTCCCAGTACTGAACCCTGCAGTACTCCACTAGTAACCCTCCCTTTCTTTGGAGTGGACTCCGTTTACTATTACCCTCTGCATCCTGTTTTTCAGCCAGTTTTTTACCCAGGTGACCACCCTGTGACCCACTCCCAGACTGGCTAATGTGTTTATTAATCTTTTGTGTGGGACTGTGCCAAATGCCTTGCTAAAGTCTAGGTAGGCCATGTCCACAGCCCCTCCCTGGCCTACTACTTTGGTCACCCAGTCAAAGAAATCTATGAGATTCGTCTGACATGACCTTCCCACTGTGAATCCATGCTGCCTTGGGTCCTGTGCCCCTCTGGCCTCTAGATACTCAACAGTTCTTTCTTTTAGAAATGATTCCATCATTTTCCCTACCACTGAGGTCAAACTAACAGGTCTGTAGTTTCCTTCCTCTGCCTTGCTCCCACTTTTGTGAAGGGGAATCACATCCGCCCCTCCTTCAGTCCTCAGGTGCCACACCATTCTCCCATGATTTGTTAAAAAGGGTAGTCAGTGGTGTCACTAGTTCTCTTCCTAAGTTCTTTTAGAATTCTTGGATGTATCCCTTCAGGCCCATTGCCTTATCCACTTTCAGTTTTAGGAGTTCTTTCAGGACCCTTTCTTCTGTGAATGGGCTGGTATTGACCCCCATATCCAGAGTGCTTCTATTGATTGGTTTAGGTACCTCCCCCTCTTCTTCTTTTGTGAATACTGAGCAGAAGTATTTGTTCAGCATCCCTGCTTTTTCACTGTTACCCTCTGCCCACCCTCCTCCCCTTTATTAAGCCTCACTATCCTTCCCTTGGTCTTTCTTTACTCCCTAATGTACCTATCAAAGGTTTTATCCCCTTCTTAACTGAGCTGGCTATCTTTTCCTCAGTTTGGGCCTTTGCTATTCTGACTGTCTTCCCCGCTTTCTTCTGCTTTAACTGGTACAGTTCTCTGTCCTGCTCCTTCTGTTTCCTTGTACTTCATGAATGCTGTCTTTTTCTCCCTAACCTTCCCCTCCACCTCTTTTGAGAACCATAGTGTTTTTTTCCTTTGTTTTGATTTGCTTATTTGCTTTACACAAAGGCTTTTTGCCTCTGTGATGGCAGTTTGGATTTTTCCCCATTGTTCCTCCACCTCTGCTTTTTTGCCTGCTTGCTAGTGCTTTTCTGAGGCACTCTCTCATTTTGCCAAAGTCAGCCCTCCTAAAGTCCAGTACCCTTGCTTCTGTATGGCTTGACTTTATGGCTGTGTTTATCATGAACCATACTGTTTGGTGGTCGCTTGTTCCCAGACGGCTACCCACTTCTAAATCTGAGATGGTCTGCATCTGAAGCCCCGCCCCACACGGTTGAAAATGGGCAGCATTGTTGGTCAACAGAAACTAAATAAATAACTGCTTCAGTATAACCTGTTTCCAGACCCTGGTAAAGTTCTCTACCAATGCTGAGGACTTTTTTCTTTTTTTTTTCAACAAGTAAGCAGCATTTTTTGTAAATGTACTACACTATGGTCAAATAGCTGAGTATCAAATACCAGAATACAGCCAAATACTCAAACACCTGGGCTGTATTCATTGACTACATCGTTTATATAAATGCACACCCCTTTAAAGTACTATGTAATATTTTTTTTTGCTTTGCTTCACTGACACAGACATAAAGCAGACTAGATAGGACATTAAGTTATTATATTTGCAATTGTCTTATATGAGCTGCTTGTGTTGTGCCATGGCCAGTAGAAAGATGCTAGACAAAATAAATTCTCATTTCTCATCTGCTATAAATCATGGCATCATTTTAGCCAATCAGGATTCTTTATTTCTAAAGATACCAGGTACTTTCATAACCATAAAAGGGTGTCTCATGCTAATTGCTCAAAAATTCTTAAGTTTTAGGTTCAGTTGGCATAGTCCGTTTCCTGTGTTTCTCAAATGTGCTGCAAAGTAAAAACTTTTATTTTAAATTCAGTGACTTTTTCATTGTTGTTAACAAGTCTTTAAAGGGACACTGTCAACCTGTTTTTCATTATATTATTTCTAGTTAAAAACTTACATTTTATGATTGCTTACCTTTTCTAAAATTAATTGATGTTGCTGTTTGTTTTTGTCGGTCTCCTTGTTTAGTAGAACTGAAATGCATGGTAATCTACATTAGTAAACAATCTTGTTTTGCTTACAATCCTGGATCTGTTCTTACTACATACTTCCTGAACATTAGAAACACACCCGAATAGTGCAATCACTCTTGAGGCAGTAGCCTGCTAAACTCCCACTGCATCATGAGGGGATAGACTGTGTTGTGGGTGTTCCTAAGTCCAAGAAAGATGCAGTTGGAGCTGATCAAGGAATGTAAACAAACCTGTGTTTGTGTGATAACACCAGTATGGTGGGCAGTTTGTTTTTCACTTTTTTAAATAAAAAAAGAGTCAGAACCAAACTACCAGCTACACCAGCAATCTTTACAGAATGTTGGCAATCATAAAATGTGTTTTTTAAACTAGGCACACTTTAAGACCGAAGGAGGGTCAACAGAGTCCCTTTAAGGTAATTTATTATATGTTTCTATATACAGTTATGATGCCTTTTGATTATGAGTGTCTTCTCAGGTCCTTGGTGTGCCAGAACTGCTTAACTTCCCTTTGCAGTTCTCTCACCTAAAGAGCTTGAGAAGTCCCTCATAACCATAAGAGACACAGCAGTGGTATGTATAGAGGCATTTGGTATGTATTGCTTTTCCAACGCACCATATCCCAATACACTTTAGAAGCCATGAGCAGTTGGCAGTGGTGATATGGCATTCACAGAGATGTTAGGTGAGATTGAGAGAGGGTAAAGAAAGCATAGTAGAGGTTGAGTGACTTGTTCTGGCACAAATCATGTAATTTACTTCAACTTACTGCATTGTTTCACCTCTGCCTTTGCTCACTTTACCACAGCCTGTCCACAGTGCTCAGTCACATGCACTTACGTTTGCTGCTTCATGTCTGTTTCAGCAAACCTGTTTCTTCTTTTGGAAGGCTATAGCCTGTAGTTCAACGGGGTGGAGCAACTGGCCACACACCCCCTTTTGGCCTATTTAAGGGCTGCTCTCCTCACTCCACACGCAAGCATTTTTCCTTGCAGCTCTGTCATTCTGCTTTTCTCCTGGGGCTTTGACCCCCCCCCCCCCGGTGCATCCTTGGGCTCTGCTTGGCTTGTGCTGGATTTCTGTTCTCCTGCTTTTGGTTTGCATTCCTGGCCTCCGGCAGCTCCATACTTCTATGGGTGCTGGTTCCCTTCCTGCTCCCGTCCTTGTGTTTGCTTTGATTGTTTCTTTTGGGTTTTCTCGTTCTCTAGTGCCCTGTTTATACATTGCTACTTGTGCTTCAGGTTATACTCTGTGTTTCCTTGCCTCAAGCTACCTTGTGCCTGTAACCCCAGGCTCCATTTCTCACCTACTATTGCAGCCGTCTGTTTACTGCATTGCTCTCTGTATGCTTTAGGTCAGCCTGCCTTCTGCCTAACAAGCCTCAATCCCTGTTATTGTCATTGTCTGTTTCAGCTCACACTGCAATTTGCTGCCTTGCTTCCCTTAATTGATTACACCTGCTCATGGCTTTGCTGCCTAGCTAACAACTTCTCCCGGTTTACTGCTTCACAATAACCTAAGCAGCCTAGTCCATGGAACTCAGTCCTGCTTCCTGAACTTATACAAAGCAAATATTGCTGCTGTTTTCAGTGCATTGCCTCTCCCTTCAGTTTCTATGTTCATTCAGATTGCTACCTCTACAAGCTATGGTTAAGTGCTGCTGGATGCTGCTCAATTACTTTTGCAGCCCTACTGTATTATTCCTCACTTCTGTGTTTGTGTTATTTAGGCTCCTTTATTGCTCCTCCCTCCTTTACCAATCATTACTTGTACCAAACCCTCAGCAGTTTGTTTCTGATGATAACCTAATCTTACTTTCTTGAATGGAACATATTTCACTTATTTCATTAGCTGCTTGGTGTTGTGGTATCATGTTTGTGGTGTCTTTGTTTTTCCTATGGCTGGGACTGAGGAGTCACATCGGGCATCATGGCTCCAGGCAGCGGGAGCAGCTTTTAATGTTTTATGTGTTTTATTGGTCACTGGCTCATCCTGGCCTTCTATTGCTGCTCCACACAGCCTTTATGGCATTCTGCAACCAGCTGTTCCAGGCAACTCTCTACCTTAGGACGGCTGGCTCCGCCCAGCCTTCTACCATCCTTTCCCTGCTGTTCTGTACCTGATTTACTCAGTCATCCCAGCCTTCCTATCCCTTGTAGTCCTCCCAACCTTTCTGTCCCTTGCACTACCAGTATTGCTCATATACCAGCCATCATGATGCTAACGCAATCAGCTTGCAAGTCCGTTCATTCTAGGACCTCTCTCCCCTTTCAATACTGGCATCCCCTTTCAAGTCTGAGAGCATATCATGTTTACTTACTTCAAACTGCACCTGCTACTGTACTGGCTTTGCAGCCTCCTCCTATCTAACCAGCTTCATAATCTCCTCCTCTCCAACCATTGGCCCCGGACTTTGCCCGACCTCACCGTTCTCTTACTCATAATACACTATCCAATTCACTCCCAGTTTGGCTTTCTAATGGACTTGGTCGGCATGCATTCCTGTGGTTGATAACTGCAATTTGTCTTACCTAGACCCACAAGAGGGTCCATATTGCTTAGCCTGACCTACATACAGGTCTCATCCAGTCAGGACCCATGAGAGGGTCCACAGTGCTCAATCTGACTTATGTACAGGTCTCCCCATGTCTGCTATCATCCATTATGACCCACGTATGGGTGCCATGCTCCTTACCATGTGCAGGTCTCATGCTCATTACAACTTACTTTTCCACATTTTGGAGACATGCTGACCATATCCATTACTCCAGGACTCAGGGCTAGCCCTGTGGCCGATGGTCTCTCTCTCTACACCCCAAAGTCCACATCTTGAGCATGCGAAGCTTGGGCAGGGTCTTTCTTACCTGGCCCATAGTTGGGAAGGTCCTCACTCCAGGTAGACCTTCAGTGGCCAACAGTACCGACGGCACCTCTAGATGTAGCATTTAAGACTTCAGCAGTGAAGGGGTGGGGCTGTCACAGGAAGGGCCCCTTTAGCTGCCTGAGCAAGTTCAGAGGCACCCTTTCATGCTATTCTCCCTACAACCACCTCTGGTTCACCTGGTTTGTTCATAGATCGGTAGGCCGGCTGAGTGCCTCAGCAGTCATTACTCTCCTCCTCCTGCCTTGGTCAACTCTTGTTGCAGAGTGCATTCGCAACCCTCCATGGTGTTCCCATTAGAGGGATAGAGTGTGCATGTTCCCTGAAATTGCAATTCCCTTAGATTGATCTATCTACTAAATTGCAGCAACAGAGCCATCACTAACCAAAACTGTCCCAAAGCCTGGATGGAAGGCGACCTATGCCTCGCATCCCCAGAGGTTTCCTCCTCAAAGGGTTTTTTTCCCTCTCCTCCATACCAGTGGTCAGAATACTAGATAGGCATCCTTGTAGTCCCTAGGTCACTTAAGTAGGCTTTCCACTTAGGTAGATTTCCACTGTTGGATGGAGTTGGGTGGATGTCCCATAATCATCCTGTCTCTTGCTTTGGATTTTCTCTCTCTCCTTAGGTAGTCAAGCCTCCATGCCTTACAGTCAGACCTCCAAGTGGGTCACTATTTACTTGTCACTTCCTGCCTACTTTACCCAAACAATACAACCAACTGACCTGTGCTACCAGTTGAACCCCATTACCAACCGACCTACATACAGGTCTTCATTGACCCATGCTACCAACTGAAGCCATACTGCCAACTGACCTACATACAGGTCCTTGACCCTGATACATGTTCACTACCTTGTATGCTTTGCTTGACACTCTTTTGGGGCTTTTTCCTAAGGTACCTTTAGGCAAGGGAATCACTCCCACGGCACCTCAAGGGGTGGAAGGTTCCTTGCCTTTCTACCCCTACAGGGTGGTACATCCCATAGATAGAGAGGTGAAGAGCCAAAGTTTATCTGTGTTACACAAGCATGAAACCAGTTGCACAGGCATGCCAAATTGGAGGACTATAGCCTGTAGTTCAAGGGGGCAGTGCAACTGGCCACATCCCCCTTTTGGCCTATTTAAGGGCTGCTCTCCTCACTCCACACACAAGCATTTTTCCTTGCTCCTCCATCCACCCCTCCTCCTCCCACAGCACACCTCTCTCTCTCTCTCTCTTGTGGGTTTCTTCCTGAGGTACCTTTAGCCAAGGGAGTCACTCCCATGGCACCTTAAGGGGTGGAAGATTCTTTGCCTTTGTACCCTTACAGGGTGGTATATCCCATGGATAGAGATGCGAAGAGCCAAAATTTATCTACGTTACACAAGCATGAAACCAGTTGCACAGGCACATTGAAATGCTGTGTCTGGATTTTTCTGTACTATTTCTCTCTCTCTCTCTCGTCTCTCTCTCAATTCCACTGTATCTATTTTTTCACCTTGTAGCATTGCTAATGCCTCACCCTGTAACTTTTGAAATGTTATATTTTGTCTTGTTTTAACTTTCATTAAGACTGTGGCCCAGATATTCAAACTGCGCCAGGCTGTGGCGCAAGCCTGGGTGCAGTGCAACTTGGCTGCACAGGGGCGTTGACCAGGCGATATTCAATATAGCTGCGCCATGGCTCAGCATCGTTGAATATCGCACCCTGGCCATCCGCAGTGCACATGGCGCAGTGGCACTGCACCAGCGCCAGTTACCAGAGTGGAGCATGTGGATGCGCTAGCACAAGTTCCATTGCGCAAGGCCCAGCACCCACGATAATCAAAAGTTGACATGCAAATGGAGCCATAATGTATGCAAGGTGCACATGGGGCCATTTGCATGTCATTATGGCTCCATTTGCATGCAGGTGTGTCGATCCCCCACGACTTGCACCTGGTGCCCTGCCAGGCAGCAGCCATCAGGGACCGATGCCCCTTGCAGCGTGGCAATGTGCCCCACAGCCCGATCGCAGGCTGCAGTACAAAAAGAGAATAATCATTCTATCCCTGATGGTCCAGTGGACCTGCCCGCCTGATCGTGGGCTGAAGTAGAATAAAATAAGATCCTCAAAATCCCTGGTGATCCAGTGGACCTGCCCACCTGATTGTGGGCTGAAGTAGAATAAAATAAGATCCCCAAAATCCTTGGTGGTCCAGTGGACCTGACTACCCGATCGCGGGCTGAAGTAAAATAAGAAGAAACCCATCATCCCTGGCGATCCAGTGGACCCCCCTCCCACCCGCCCACTGATCCCCACTGCCCGCTCCCCGGTCAGCGGTGGGTGGCAACACCACACCTGTCTGCTGCACCGCCGCCTGACTGACACCATTGGTAGGGCTGTACACCCATTGGTCCACAGCATGAGCCAATGGGCGTGCAGCCCATACCATACTACACATTCAGATATATGAATGGATCCCAGGGGGTGCCACTAGACACCAGGAGGATAGTCCACATGAAAGCGAGGGGGTGATCAGAGTGGTGGAGGCATGTCACTAGACACCAGGGATATTTGTTACAATATGAGATGGGCAATCACATGGTGGGGTCTTTGCTAGACACCAGGGATGACATGTCTGGTGCCCACAGGATGGGCACAAAAGGACCACACTCAGCATGCAAATGAGCCCACAATGGGCATGAAAATGGCCCCTTAATGCCTTCTGTGCCCAAGGGGGTCATTTACATGCTGTGGCTAACTATACCAACATGGCTCCCAGCACCATTTTGTCCTGGGGCACTATTCCTTCTGGGCTGGATACATGTTGGGGTAGTACAATTTGACTTAGTGCTGCACCAACATTGACCAATAGTCAGTTGAATAGCACTAGTCCACTATCCGATTGAATACAGCAGACTCTGAGTTGGGTGCAACGTGAACTGTTCCTGCCCCTCCTGCTGAAATCCCCAGTTAAGCCCCCTGCCAAGAGTTTGGTTGGAATCAACAGGGGTGCCTGATGGGTCAGACCTATGGGTCTGATGGGCAATAAGTAGCGGAAGCTGATGTTGCCTAGACAGATGGGGGGAAGGTCCAGCATGAGAGCCCAAAGGAGTGGGGCCCAGGCAGTCATGGAAGAAAATAAAATGATTATTAAATTGATACAGCACATGTCCATGTTGGGGCAGCACAATTTGACTTAGTGCTGTACCTACATGGACCAATAGTCAGTTGGATAGCGCTGGTCCACTATCTGACTGAATATAGCAGCCTCTGGGTCATGCACAGGTGCAAGCATGGTGCAAACATTTGTGCTGTGCTTGCGTTTGTTTTTGAATAACTGGGCCCTGGACTCCAAGCTTTCATTTAATAAAAATTAAGTTTCTAGTCTCAACAGTTCCAAAGTTAGACCTTTCAAAAGATAATTTACTTAACATCTGATAACTTTGAAACCATTAGAGCTAGAGACATTTTTTTAAAGAAGCTAAGTAGCTATATCAATAAGGTATTACTACAGCAATCATGTTGATATAAAAATAAATGAAATAATTCATATCAACATAAGAAATGGTTGACTACTTTTTGAAAGTCCTGTCATTTTTTTTCATAGAGCTTTTTGTCCCACCGCTGCCACCTTCTGCCTTTTGTTTGGCTCTGTGCTTGGTGACCCCCACTCCCATCAGCTGCCCACTGCTGTCTAGCCAGTGGGGAGCTACACAGAGTGGGACCCAGGGGTGCCTAGGACCATCATGCTCAGCAGCAGGGGGATATAGGGTTTTTCCCAGTTTGTGCCCCAACTCCCTGGGCCACATCAAGGCATGACCGTGCATGTGCATGGAAGCACGCATGTGCGTGGGAACCAGTGGTGCTGTTCCACCCACCTGGCATATTGCCAGCCCTCCTTGAACTCAATGCTGCCATCAGACCTCCACCCAGTGGCAGCCAAGAGCCAGGGAAGCCCACCTCTCTATCCCGAGAGAGAAGAGCTTGCCCATTGGCCACTCAATACTACTCTCACTCTCCCCCCTGCCAAATCCTGATGGCCTGAGCTCATTCCCGAACCTGGATCACCAGCGTGGGATAGGTAAGACATGTAAGCACATCAGCCCTCTGCACTACTGGACTGGCTGTCATTTTTAACAACATATTTTATTGACATGTATGGTCATGTAGCCACAGAGAAAAAATTTATCATTAGGCTGCATACATAGTGCTCAGAATCTAAGCTTTCATTTAAAAACAAAACTTAAATTTCTGTGATTAACAGTTAAAATGTTACAGCTCTCAAAATATACTTTCAAGCATTATAAAACATAATAAAAGATCACTTTTGGAAACGGTCATTATAGATAGATAGAACTTTATTTATACTGTATAGAGCCTTTCCAGAGCTTAAAATACTTCACAATCAAATAAATATCACAATAACATACATCTCAGATCAGTTCTAATCAACAATATTAAATCACCATTATCTAGTAGTCACTGGAAAATGCTTGTTTAAATAGCCAGGTCAATTTTCAACTGAAGGGGCAGAATGGATCAAACTTGGAACAGTATTCCATAATCTTGAGGCCACAACAGAGAATGCTCAGTCCCTAGCAGATTTCAATCTTGCTAAGGGCACAATTAAAAGTTCCTGGGATCTAAGTGAAAAATGTTGATGTCCTGAGAATCATTCTGGGGGGTTGCCAGCAGCTCATGGATTGTTAGATACTAGTGGTTGCACTGTGTAAGAATAAACACATTCTTTTCTAGTTTTGGAGGGCACCATTTTCCCACATTCTGATACTTTGATTTTGTCCTTAGTTTGAACTAATCACAATGCAAATGCAGAAAACAGTTTGCTGCTCTAGTTTTCACCCATTCCAATACATGTAAACAAGAGCAGTAGTGGGATATACAACCGTGGACAATAAACAGGGTATGTAGACAGTCTTGGGGGAAGGTACAAAAAGGGCAAGGGTGTAAAAGTTGTGTTGTCCAAGCTACACTCCTTTATTAGTGTCCATTATTACCTGTAACCTGTATTCCTGTGTACTTACTGAATGTAATCACCTCTTTTTTTCTTTATTGCTATTTGTGTTTTTCAGATATCAATGAGTGTGAGATTGGGAACAGCACTTGCACATTGCGACAGGTCTGTTTCAACATTCAAGGAGGCTATAAATGTATCAATCCCGTAAAATGTGAAGACCCTTACATCCAAATCAATGACAAGTAAGTATACAGTACCTGGGTGTGTGTAGTGGATCACAAGTTCATTATTGGATGCACAAGCTACAAGTAAGGCTGGACCAAATTTGTGTATTTTACATCCAGCAGTTTTTGCGAAATGTACAAAATTTTCATGAAATTGTATGCATTTTGCAAAGATTTTCATTGTTTTCAAAACTGTTGAATTTTGCATTCAGAAAAAAAGCAATTTTGCAATGTCATATGTTTTTAAGTCTAGGGTTGCAAAAAGTGCACACGTGTGTGTAACCCCCCAGTCGGCGCTAAACTGAGAGGGCTACTACCCCTACCTGGGCATGATCCGGGTAGTGGACTGGTCCTGAAGCCATAACTGCAGAGGAAAACAAACAACACTCACTGTTATTTCAAGTCCCACTGAAAACTTTTTTTTTCTCTTTCAAAATGGCTCCTCTGCTGCTGTGTTTACATACTACCCCACCCTGTAATGGCGGCGGCAGCACTCCTGATGCATCAACATTCTGTAAATGGGTCAAGCCACTGTGCATCCCATTTACACACACTACTGATAACATTGCTCAAACGGCACAAACTTGTACTGTTCTTTTTCCTAGCACATTTATATGATTTACCACGGACTTTTTACTCACTGAAGACATTTCTCTAGCTTACAGTCTCATAAAGCCTCAGTATTTCATAGCACAGGATTGCCTGTATTTCTTGCTACATGTCTTATACAACTCACAGTCTCTCACGTGGCTCTGAAAATTATACTGTTGCTGAACCTATAATTATACTCACAGTCTATTGCTCAGAATTCTTGTTTTAGCTTCTTAAACTGGCACAGTCCTTCTTTACAAAGTAATTACACTGCTACACACAGATTCAGCTAGCTTTTGGTGAAAACACACAGTTTGAGCTATTTCATTTGGATGGTACTCACTGTTATCAGTAGCTGTTTGCTGCGATAAAAAAAAAATGGCCTGCAACCAGTCTTGGAGGCCTCTGGAAGGAAGTGGGCTGGCAGTCCTGTCGATTGTCCCTCTGAACACCACACTTACAGTTCAGTCGATCGAGATGCGGGTTGAGCCCGAATTTAAACAGAAAAAGTCTGATTTTAACTTTTTACAGCACTTTCAATCACCGCGACGCTCCTCCTAACAAGCCAGTTCGCACATTCCACTCACTCTCCCTCTTGAATGCTGTGCAGTCACTCTAGAGCTGGCTTGGGGGCAGGACTGATTGCAGTCTCACCAATCACTCAACACCTTGCAAATGAGCCTCTTTTCTCTCGAATGCTCTTCTCCTCATGGTGATTGTAGAGCAGGCAAAATTTAAACTGCAAACCACACTTTTTTTTAAACTGACTCCACAGTGGGAACCCATTTTAACCATTTTTCATGGCCATTAAGCACAACAAGTCTCTCAGTCCACACAGAAAGCATTTCCAACGTCTAGGGAACAATTTCCCTTTGCTACCCACAGTTTTCCACACTTTTCTTTGTCACAATTATACTTTTAAAAGCTGGTAAATGGTGTAATCTGATGCAGGACAATGGCATACACACTCAGGCTTTACTGTTCCTTTGTCAACAGTTGGCAATATCACAACAGCACATAGACAGCAGCACACAGTGGCACATTTAGTTTACATTGCTTCAGCTTTTTGGGCTACCCACTGCCAGATAGCCAAAATGCTAGCCATCACCCGAGCAACCTTTTTTGTTCCTTCTCCCAAATTTCAACAGAATCCCAGCGGTGCCTCCAAGATGTAACCCCCAGTTGGGGCTAAACTGAGAGGGCTACTACCCCTGCCTGTGTAGCTAGTGAACAGGTTGAGGGGCCTGGGTCCTATGATGCGGTGCCTCCATTTTTATAAGTTGAAACTTGGGGAGAAAGGTGTCACTCGGTATGGTGATTAGGTTTGGTTACTCTGCACAGGGGCCCCCCAAATAACTCCGGACACAGGAAGCAATAACTGTAATGTCCAATACCAGAAGTTGGGATTCTAAAGTGTGACTTTTATTCACATCCAACAGAATAACAAAGCATAGATGGACCCCTGTGGTGCTATACTCCTGGTAATGCAGATTTATGGAGATCAGAACACATCCTCTTTACACTGAAACCCTCATGTTTCAAAACACTCTGGGCACTTGGCCCTAACTCAACTCTTTTTCAGTTTCTCTGGCTCAGCTCCCTTGCCAGCCCTCTGGACTACCTTCCTTCCATGGCTCGGCTCTCATATCAGCCCTTTGGACACTTTCCAAGTAGCATGGAACATTTCTCGGTGGCTCCCTAAACCACCTCTAAGCACTTCTGGCTCCATCAGGGAATCTTCTTCACAATCCCACATCTAGGTACTTTCCTCAGGCACTGGCCAAGTACCTGAGAGAAAGCAACAGGTGTCCCAAAACAAACCTGAAGAGGTGAATTTGGTTACTACTGATGGGGGGGGGTCTCCCACCTCTCGTTCCCATAATTCATACCCAGTCATTTCTCCGGACTTTAACACCTCATCCTCTGAAAACACTTTATTGTGTAGATTCTCTTTAAATGTATGTCACATTTAATCTACTGTTCTTCAATCCCACTTGTGCTGAACTTGAAACATACTTAAAGAGTGGCTGTGTCCATTTCTCTAGACTCCCACAGAGTTAAGCAGTCCAATTCCCACAACTTTCAAAACTGTACTTGGCTGTCTTTTCCTGACCCCACAGTAACAGTTATTTAACTTCATCTTGTCTCAGGTGAAAACACATTGGCCCTTTATGAGAGCAGACTCACCCTTTGGTTGCAGGTGCCCACAGGCTTTTTCTTCTTCAAAGAAATCTCATCCAAAACTTCTGGTGCCTCAGCACGAACTTAGACTTAGGCAATTTCTTCTTCCCCTAGCCAGAGCAGGGGATTGCCCCTTGAAGAAGGCGGAATCCTTCCCCCCATCCCTGCGGGGATGGGGCCCTGAACCACTGGAAGCGGTCTCTACCACTTCACCTGGCTCTTCTTGTGTTCCTCTTTAGGTGAGAACACACACCTCAAACTAAAATATAGCTCTTTGTCAGAGCTGAGGGCTATGAGGGCCTGCAGCTGCAGCACACCTCCTCCCTCTTCAACACTCTGCTACAGACTACTACTGAACTGACTTCAAATTCCCCAATATTCTATCCTAACTTCCCTAGCTGCAACATTCCAGTGTGGCTTATGCAGCTGCGACAGTTCTAAAATGATGTCATCCCTCAGTCTCAGCTGAAACTGAGAACAGAGTGAGACAGTGTGAAATCCATTTAACTGGAGTTTCACCAGCTGCCTTCCCTGCCTGCCACTATATCTAACTAGGATTCTTGTAACCCCGGGTAACAGGGGGGTTACATGTGCATTTTGTTCAGTGTGACAATTTGAGTGAGAAATGTCAGCTATTCAGGTGTCTTTGACTCCAATTCCTATTCCTGCAACAGTTGTCAGAATGTACAAAGTATAGAAATATGCTTACTTTATGCACACTGTGTATGCCAGAAATACAGTTTCCACATTGCACTTGTTTATATTGGAAGAGTTAAACACTTTCAATCAATTTCATGCATTTTGTGTGGAGGAGGAGGAGGAGTATCCAGGAGAATTTTTCCCATAGCTCCTGCTTCTACTACAATGAGCATGCAGCCCACATGATTACAGACGCTCTGTGCAGTCACCAAGTGATCTCAGAGGAGTTACAGGGGCTCACAGTTTGTCTCTGGAAGAACAGATATACCTTAATCAAAAACCCTTTAAAATATTTACATTTTTACATGTTTACACTCATCATTATGTTTGTGTGGTAGTGCAGCCTCTGCTGCTGCCCCATGCCCCACAGTAGCCCCTAATTCATGTGATTGCTGATATACAGTTGCATTTGTTTTCACATTGTATAGGAAATTTCATGTATTTTTGTGCCCGAGGTTTGGGCAATGAGCCCCAAATTAATTTGCTTACTGAACAATCCTCAGTGCCAGTGACTGTCAACATATTTTTATATGTTAGAGTGTGTGCTAGCATAAATTAAAGCCACCACACAAGTAACAAGGGTCTGTTGAGGTGTGGGATGGGGACAAAAGGCATAATGCTCAGTACTTAGTAGGTGGCATTCAGGAGGTACAGTAAATGCAGAGTGGGAGGACAGGGAGATTTGCCAAGTGAAACAGCGGGAAACAGGAAGGGCGATGGGGAGATCAAAGGTGCAGACAGGGGAAATGATAGCCAGAGGGATAGCTAAAGGGGATAAGACTTTCTTCAGATTCATAAGTGAGACAAAGAATACGAGGGGAAGGATAGTAAGGATAAGTAGGATGGCAGGTGGAGACTGCATAGATGAGGACCAAGAAAAAGCTGCCATCCAGAACAGGTACTGCTGTTCAGTCTTCACAGTGGAGGGATGGGGGACAGATCACCAGGAAGAAGCAGGAACAAAGGGGCCAAGGTGGACACATGTCCATTTGCAGAGGAAAGAGTCCTGAAGAGACTTGAAGTTCTAAAGGTGGACATGGCTATGGGACAGGATACAACCAAGGGTACTAAAGGAATTCAGGGAGGTGCTAGCTGACCCACTGACAGCCTTATTCAACAGTTCACTGGAAACGGGCATGGTTCTGGAGGAATGGAGGAGAGCAGACTTTGTCCCTGTACATAAGAGTGGCATTAGGGAGGAGGCTAGCAATTATAGGCTACTCAGTCTCACTTCAGTTGTGGGGAAATTAATGGAAACCCCTTCTAAAGGAAAACCTAGTAGAGTATCTTGCATCCAATGGATTTCAAGATCACAGGCGTCATGGATTCATGGGGGGAAGGGTATCATGCCAGGCAAATCTGACTGATATCTTTGACTGGGGGACCAGGGAAATAGATCACGGATGGCACTGGACATGTCCTGTGTAGGCTTTAGCAAGGCCTCCAACACTGTGATGCACAGGAGACTGATTAAGAAATTGAGCAGCCTAGGAGTGGGATCCAAAGTGATGATTTGGGTTGGAAACTGTTAACGGGTAGGCATCAGAGGGTGGTAGTTAATGGCATTCACTCAAATGATTGAAGAGTGATCAGCGGGGTGTGGCAAGGCTCAGTACTGGGACTTGTCCTCTTCAATGTCTTCACAAGTGACATTGCAGCAGAACTAGAAAGGAAGGTATGTCTTTTAAAGATGATACCAAAATCTGTAATAGGATGAACACTCAGAATGGGGTGGAAAGAATGCATAGGGATCTTGGGAAATGAAAAGAGTGGTCAAGAGCATGGCAATTGGGATTCAATGCCAGAAAATGCAAAATCATGAACCTACGGTATAGAAACCCAGGAGCTGAGTATAAGATGGGATGGGGGGGTACTGATAGTCACTAAGCAAGAAAGGGACCTTGGGGTTATTATAACTGATGACCTCAAGGTAGCAGGACAGCGTGAAAAAGCAGTGGGGAGGGCTAGTGTGATGCTAGGATGCACAGGGAGAGGTATGTCCAGCTGCAGGAAGGAGGTAGTGTTGCCACTATATAACTTGCTGGTGAGACCCCACCTTAAGTATTGTGTCCAGTTCTGTAGGCCACACCTCAGAAAGGACATAGACTGGATGGAGGAAGTCCATAGGAGGGCAACTAAAATGGTGTAAGGGTTGCACCCAAAGCCCCATGAGGAAAAACTTAGGGATCTCAACCTGTGCATCCTTGAAGAAAGGAGAGAGAGAGAGGAGACATGATAGAGACCTACAAGCACCTCACAGAGTGAACAGTAACCGGGAGGGGAGTCTCTTTCAAAGGAGAAAGAGCACCAAGACCAAGGGGCACGCGATAAAGCTGGAAGGGGAAGTTTGAGAGGGACATGAGGAAATACTACTTCTTTGAAAGGGTGGTAGATGCTTGGAACAGACTGCTAGTGGAAGCAGTGCAGGTGAAAAGAGTGAGTGGCTTATATAATGTGTGGGACAGACATAGGGGAATATTAGTAAGTATACAGGGAGGGAGGAAGGAGGGTCACCAGATACCAGGGGGATAGGGTCTGCAGAGGTACTGTAGCAGCTGCACCTCTCCTGGGAACAAGATGGCCGCCAAACTGGGCTGCCATCTGCAAGAGCCCTGAAGGAAGTCCAAACTCCCCACTATTTTCACTATTCATGCTATTTTTTCCTTTTTTACTGTTACTATTTTGGTCCTTTACTAACGTTATTGCCTAGGAGAATCTGTCATTCTGGTGTGAATGCACTTACTATAGTGCCCAGATTGTAATATCAGTTATGTTTTATTCATATTTTATTTGAAGTTTTAGCTACTGTAGTTGAGCAGTAGGTCACAAGGTTAGGCAGCATTGGGTGGTGAGTTAGCGTAGGAGTCAGCTTTTTTATTTTTAGGGAGGGCAATTTAAATGTGCTGTGGAGGAACAATGGAGGAGCTTTCTGTTTAACATCTGTTTGCTGTTTAACATCTAATTACTGACATCACCTCTGCTCTCCATTGTTGGAATTTGTCTGTGGGAGAGCGTTCCTAGTGGTCAACATGCTGTAATTATGGGAAGAGAGTTCCCTAAATAGAGTAATAGCTGCCTGAACCAGACTGGGAAGCCCGTTACTGAGACTCCTGTTGCTGCTACCATGGATTTGTTTCCCTGGCTGGACACGCGGGTAGCACATAGTAAACATATGAACTTTGTGGACGGTGCCAGTGGTAGCCACTAATTTGTGACTGCGTGGTCGGAGCCAATAGAACAGGCATATTGCATTCAGCGGTGTAAAGGGCCGTGCTCAGCATGTCCGAGCAGTCTGACAGTGTACAGTCTTCTGAATCCTGAGGGTGAGAGTTCTGCTTTGAACTATAGCCAAACCGCTTGATCTTTCTCTGGCTACATTTTAACACTGGTGAGAACAGTGTTGAGAGGCTCCAAAAGTATCTCCCTTGAACTCTCTTCTACAGTCTCTGGATCCTGAAGGTGAGATCTCTGTTCTAGCTATAACTGAACTGCTTGATTTTTGAACAGTTATGCCTCACAGCTGGTGAGCACAGTGTTGAGAAGTGTGAAGAAGCAGTTCCCTTGAACTCTCTGTGTGCTTGAGCCATTCATCTTGGTGAGTAGTTTTACAAATTTGCATCTTTCTGACAGTTTCTGGATTACGAGAGCACAGTTTTCCCATTTGCAAGTCATCATCTTCCTCCACATTGGTGGCAGCAATGCTGGAAGGACCTGCTAGGAACTGCTGAGGTTTTTAACTCTTTGGTTGCTAATCTGTGGACATTCACCTGCAGTTAAATTTGGACATTGCTCCTTAATAGGAGCTGAAACCTTCGAACAGCACTCCTGTATAGCACCTTATTATGATTCTCCTATTGTATTATTTACTGCATAGTTTATTGATTTATTGTTATTTGAAGATAAAACATTTTGGGTGGAGGGGCTGGGTAGTGGGGATGTTGATGGGCTTGTGTGGGTTATGGGTTTATCTGTATTAGTGTGAATGGTTGATTGTGTGTATGGGGGTTAGGATTTTATGCTATTTACTTTTGTTTTATTATTGACTCAGGAGGATATTGGGTGATATTTCTTTTTGGTTACAGTTACGGAAGAGGAGTATGTCGGGTTCAGACCCCATAGGATCACCTACTCAGGATTCCTGCTACGAGACCTCCGCCCCTTCGCCAATCCCTCCCTGCCACCTGCAGTTATTAGGTGCTGTAGGGAGGTTGAAATTGCATGAGGATGGAATGGTAGGCAGCGGGGTAACAGGGTTGTGGTGGGAGAGGGTTACATTAAGATGTTCAAGACCATGAGGCATCCTGGGGCAAAATATGAGCTTGGGAGAAGCCAGTCATGGTAGGTTCCCATTCCCAGGGCTTCCACTGGACCGAGCAGATAGGTAGCTGGTGGGCGGAAGCCTCAGCCTGTCTCTTGCAGTCAGTGTTGTATAATATGAGATTGATCAGGAACAAGACTGCAGTTATAGTGGACTTGATTTCCCCAGTCATTCTGGTTTGCATCATGGAGACCTGGCTGGAGATGACGCTGGTCCAGTTTTGGAGGCATCCATCCCAGTCAGGTTCTTCATAGTACATTACACAAGGAGGGAACACTGGGGTGGGGTGTGTTCATCTGTTTTAGATCCAACTTGAACTTCTTTGTGCACCCAGTGGATCTAGTTTGTCATTTGAATGTATGGCCATGTGTGGGGGTCCAGGTTCAGGCTGCAGAATCCTTCTTGTGTACCGGACTCCAGGGCAGCAAAGGTGTTTCTGCAGGAAATCGCAGAATTTGTCACCGAGAGAGCATTGAAGTCACCCAAGTGGCTGGTCCTGGGTGACTTCATTGCTTGGATTAACGATGAATCATCACAATTTACACATGACTTCCTCCAGCTGATGACATTGCTGGACTGCGCACAAGCAGTTGATTCTGTGACCCACAGCCATGGTCATACCTTGGACCTAGTATTCTCACTGGGGCTTGAGATTTATGATCTCAAGATTGATCCAGTCTTTTGGTCGGATCACTGCACAGTGCAGTTCTCATTCAGGCTCCCCTCCCATGAGCCCTTCCTCTGTGCAGCTGGTACGTTACTGTGCTTTAAGGGGATTGTCCCCAGAGGGCTTAATGGTGGTAATGGATCTCTTGGCAGTGAGTGCTGCCTGCGCAGTCAGCTCGAGTGAGCTGGTGTTGGCCTATAATAGGGCTGTCACCTCTGTACTCTATTCTGTCATGCTAGTCTGTATATGACCTACATCATCTTGCTTAAGGTCTCCCTGGTTTGATGGAAAGCTCAAGGAGATGAGGGCCAAAGGTAGGAGATTGGAGCATTGTTGGTGTAAGTTGCAGTCAGAGGAGGACAAGCTGGCTCTGAAAACTCACTACGGCGAGTATTACAGGGCAATCTCCCATAAGAAGGCAACTTATTGGTCCAGGGAGATTGCTTCAGGAAGAAACAGACTGGATCAGCTCTTCATAACTGTGGACAGGCTGCTTCATCCAGCCTGACTGCAGCCCATTAGAGAGATTTCTGTGGCAAAGTGTGAGGAGTTTGCTCTGATCTTCTCTGACAGTGTGTCCTCCATCAGAGCTGCGATTTCCCCAACCGTGCTTTCTCAGCCAAGCTGTGGCATGTTGGACGTCTCTTAGAGCACTCCCCTTGCCTGAAATGAGTTTAGACTAGTGGGGGTGGAAGAGGTCTGTGAGGTAATTTCAAAGCTGCAACATTTTGCGAACTTGTTCTGGGCCCAACCCATCTCCTAATGGGATGCGTGGAGTCTCTTGGCCCAGTGTTTGCCGAGATAGCACAGTGCTTGATTTTGGAAGGGCTGTTTTCTGATGCTTTGAACGAGGCACTGGTAAAGCCCCTTCTGAAAAAAACATCTTTCGACTTGGGCACCTTGGCTGTGATACACAGTGGTGTGCTCAGATCCTGGTGATGAGGCACCTGCCACGGTGGACTGCTGCTGAGGCTGAGGAGATCTGGGTACCAGAACTACTTCGACCAGGTCTGGAACTATCAGGATTGGTTCCATGTCATTTCCGCACAAGAAGTAACATCGCAGTCAAGTACAGTGCAGGCAATTAGCCACATGCAATAACCGCATATTGAGAAACCAGCTTAAACGACAATTCAGCGCACACTGCAAAAAAGCACAAAAGCACAGCAGCATTCATTGTCTGTTTGTAAAAGTTACCCCTCACGGAAATCCCACTGTCAGTCACAAAAAGAATTGTGCTGTTCTGATCCAGGTATTATAGTCAGTGTACACTGCAATACAAACAAAAAAGGTAAAACAGTCAGTCTCAAAAGCATAGCAACAATCTTTGTCTGTTTGTATAGGCGGCCTCCACAAAAACATTAAAATGTGCCGTATGTAGAAAAAGGGAGTACACTAGTGCATTATTGCAAGCTTGTTATGACAGCTTGTTCTGACAGCAGAAATGCAGAAAAAGGAGAACAGTTTTTATGACAGCATTAATTAAAATGTGCTAAGTTTTTTTTTTTCAATTTAATGTGCTTTATTGAGTTTTTCACCTTTTGTATTTCACAACTTCACCAACAAAAAAGAAAAGGCCATACAATGAGGCAATCTGTGATTATACTACATAAGCCTCCTGAATAGATGGGTACACTATGCAATAGTTACCATAACCTCTCTCTCTTGAGCAGTATGTTAAACCGAAGAAGGCTCTCCATGGTTGCATTATCCTTCAATTAACAGTTGAAGGCCTGACAATAAAATATCAAGAAAGGAAACTTATCTAAAGAAAAAGTCTATCCCCTGCTCCCCCCACCCTCATACCCCCTTGCCTCCCCCACTCCCAACCTGGAGTTGAAAAGATGGAAAGAAACAAGGGAAGAAAAAGAGAAGGGCAGAGATTCGACATTAAACAAAAAAGAAGGCTTTGTCATATACTGACTAACACCTTTCAAACAGAGGCTGGGGCAAGGCAGTCCATCTTAGGTAGTAACCTACCGAGAACTCACCTCCGGGGTTCAGTGAGTGCCCTCGATCCATCTAGTCTCATGCTGCTGTTTATTATGGGTATCAGAGCCATTACCTGACCCCATTTAGCGTTAAAGGTGTTTCCTCGGCCTTGCCTTTGAGCTATGTGCTTCTCAAGTTCTAATGCCTGAAGTATCTCTGCATGCCATTCCTGAAAAGGTGGACTTTCTTGGTCAATCCAATGACTGGCAATAATTAGTTTTGCTACTACCGAGATGAGGGCCATGTGTGCTTGACTGACACTTAGCATATCAGAGGTGTAAAGTCCCAGGAGGCAGATCTGTAGGGTGAAATAGCTCTCTAGTCCTAGCATTGGGTCCAGTGAGGCTTTAATCCTTTGCCTGAGGGGAACTACTCTCTCACAATCCCAGAAGAGGTGCTTAATCATGCCTTCTGTCTTTTTGCAAGACAAGCATGGGGGAGTTTACTTCCCCATCTGGTATAGCCTAGCTGGGGAGAAGTACAAGTTGAGTAAAATGCAGAACTGCAGTAGTCTTAACCGATCTTGTTTTATATACTTGTGCAGTCTCAGCCATAACTTCTTCCACTCCCCCTCTTAAGGTGGAGAAGTTAAGTTTGTGTTGCTAGTGATAGCATACATCCTGAGGGGACTAGGGTTCCTGGTTCTGTAACATTTTGTAAAACAGGGAAATTATGTGGGGTTGGGAGGCTAGATCCAGGAGGGAGTGTTTTAAGGGATTTGCCGATGTCCTCCATGGGGTGGACCCAAAAAAGCAGCGATTGCCTTCCTCAGCTGCAGGTGCTTAAAGACATGAACTACTGGGATCACATATGAGGACTGAAGGTCCATCCCTGTTCTGAGGTTACTATTAATTAGCAGAGAAGAGAATGGAGCCCCCCATAATTTAGTGCAAAAGGCTTCAGGAATAGCGCGGCCTGCCATTCTAATAAGGGGATTACCAAGCAGGGGGTTGTTCAGGTTCTCTAGTTAGGTCTAAGGACAAAAGGGAAGTGATTTGACATAAAACCTTGACGGACCACCACAGGGGAGACATCCTTAAGGTATTAGGCAGATCTGACGATTTGACATAAAGAAGAGATTTTAAGTCTATTCCCTGGGTCCGGCAGAGTTGTTGCTCTAAAGTTAACCATTGAGGTAGATACTTGGTGGTGGGGTTCCTGGCCTCTTCCGTGGTCCATCTAAAAATTTTGCTGCAATGGATTGCACAATAATATAAAAAGAAGTTCGGAGAGGTCAGTTTGAAGTAAGCCCTCCGCACTGCTTTCCCCTGCCAAAGAAACTCTGACACTGTGGCTTGCAGTTTGGAAAACCACTTTTTAGGGAGAAATGGGCATATCATACTGAGGGGGTGGCAGGACATTCATTTTTATAACATTTATACGTCCCCATAAAGATAGAGGGAGGTGTTGCCATCTAAGTAAGTCAGCTTTTATAGCCTGAGAGATCGGGAGAAAGTTTAGGTTTACCAGTTGAGCAGGGTTATGTGGGATTTTAATGCCCAGGTAAGTAAGAGCTACTGGCTCCCATGTTAATCGTAGGTCAGTAATCCAATGTGTCTGCACCAAATGATTGAGGGGCAAGACACTGTTTTTTCCAGGTTAAGTCTGTACCCTGAGACCGATGAAAACTGGTTGATGATGTGTAACACTGCCGGTATAGACTGCTGAGGATTCTTGAGGTGTAGTAAGAGGTCATCCACATACGCCGATAAGGGGAATGAGACCTGACCCACTTGAATGCCTTGAACATCTTGACTTGTCTGCAATGAGCGGATCAGGGGTTCAAGATAGAGGTTAAAAAGAAAGGGGGCAGCCCTGCCTGGTGCCACGAGAAAGAGGGAACAGAGTAGAAAGCACTCCATTACATCATACTCTAGCTGTAGGATGGACATATAATGCCCTCAGCCATTCACAGAATGAAGAGGAAAAAGCCAAATTTGCTCAACACCTCGAAAAAGAATGACCAAGAAACTCGGTCAATTGCTTTTTCCGCATCAAGCGAGACTAGAACTGATGGGAGTAAAGAATCATTGGCTGATGCTAGGAGATGAAGTATCTTACATGTATGATCCGAAGACAATCTTCCTGATATAAAGCCTGCCTGCGAGTGACTTATTAGACCTTGCCAGACCTGATGGAATCGATTTGCTAAGATTTTTGCTAGAATCTTTATGTCTGAATTCAACAGTGAAATAGGGTGACATTTGTCTGACGCCAGAGGGGATTTACCTGGTTTCGGGATAACTGAAATCCAGGCTTGGGTGAAGGAGAAATCCGAGACACCAGACAATTGTAAGGAATTAAAAAGTTGCGACAGAAAGGGAGCTAGTTCTTCTGCAAATGCTGCGTAAAAGTAGTTGCTAAACCCATCTGGGCCTGGAGCTTTATCTTTAGGTAGTTGTCCTATAACCTGCTTTACCTCTTGGAGGGAAATGGGGGCACTTAAGACCGCCTGCTGGGTCTGGGAAAGAGTAGGTAGAGATACTGACTCCTGGAATTGATCTATGATGGTGGAATCAGGCGGTTGCTCACCATTTGTGGAATAGAGATGTTCATAAAATTGTTTAAATGATTCTGCTATCTCTCTGGGTTTGGTGATGATGGGCCCTCCTTGTGTGGGTTGGAGACTCTGCACCATACTCTGTGTCTCTAGTTGCCTGAGCCACATCACCAACAACTTGTCTGCTTTATCCCCCGCCTCCAGGTATTGAAACTTAACCCGCTGCGAGGCAAGGTCTGCTTTTGCTGCTTGGAGCCCGAAGTATTGTGCCCTAAGAGAGTTAAGTTTGGTCCAGATACTTTCCTCAGAGGAAGAGGAAAGCTCCCGTTCCAATGCCCTGATTTAACCCAGTAATATTTTAGTGGATTCTTCTTTTAATTTCTTGGATCTGGAGGCTATTCTTATGCATTCCCCCCAATTGCACATTTTGCTGCCCCCCCCCCATCCCCACAGCATGTCCAGAGAGGCTACCGTACCCTCGTTTTCTTTAAAAAAAGTAGTGATAAAGGCAGAGAGGGACTTGGCAGTTTGGTTGTCTTGCAAAATCCTGAGGTTGAATCACCATACTTTGTCCCTCTCCTCCGGCCCTTCCAAAGTGTGCTCCATGTAGATCGGCACATGGTCTGAAACCACCATAGGGAGGATATTACAAGATACAAGCCCAGGGAGACCAGACATCAGAAAGTCAGAATGTCAGAAAGTAATCTATTCTGGAGAAGGAGTTGTGTGGGAGGGAGCGGAAGGTATATTGTTTATCTGCAGGGTGAAGAATACGCCAAGGGTCCCTCAGGCCGATCATATCAATGAGTTCCCTAAGTCCCCTCTGGGCCGGAAAGAGCCCTTTTCTGTGAGCTCCTGACTTATCAATATTATTTTGATATACCAGATTCCAGTCTTCTCCTAATATAATAAGAGATTTGGGGGTGTGAAGAGGTGGATGATGAGCTTGGTGAAAAAACAGGGGAGTATATGTTTGGGCTGTATATGTCTCCAAACAAAACTTCTGTCATTCCCAGTCGACCTTGTATCAGAATAAAGTGGCCCTCTGGGTTGCTATGTTCATCTATTAGCTGGAAGGATGTCTTCCTGTCAATCAGGATGCAAACACCTCCTCTCTTGCTGCTGGCCCCATCCCATAAACTTGGTCAACCCATTCCCTGCGAAAAAGCTGTACATCTTCCCTCTACAAGTGAGTTTCTTGTAGGAATACCACATTTGGTTGGAATTTTTTAAGGTGCTTGAGAATCATGTAGCATTCATGCTTATTGTTCGCCCCCTTAACATTCCAGGATAAGAATTTAAATAGAGAACCCATGTTGGTCTGTGGAGAATGCCATTACCCAAGCCTCCATTCAGATACTTAATGCCCTATCACAGGCTCCAGGTAGCTGTCCCTCCCTCCAACCCTCTCCCCTGCCCCCCATCCACAAATCAACAATGCCCTTTAAGATACTAAAAACAGCCATCTTGAGGGGTCCCTCCGCCCTCCCCCAGCAACTATGTACATGAGTCTTGCCCCTGGCCCTTTAGGCCACTCTACCAAACTATCCTTGTCCGTGATGACTTTCTCCATCAGAGTGGGTGCTCTCCACCCCCCCAGCTCTTAAATGGACCTTGATCTGATGAGAAATTATCAGCCTTTAATGGTCAGGTAATGCCTCTAAAAAACAATAAGTCCAAGGGTTCAAATTATTAATTTCAGCTATCCCCATAGAATCACATGTCCACGAAACTGTCAAAGGTGCCTCTAGAAGGTTGATATCAGTGGAGAAGTCCCCAGGCCACCAGCTACCGGATGACGAAAACAGTTAAAAGGGTTTACCCCCAGGGTGTACAAATGATAGCCTACACAGACCCTCTCCTTCATGATGGGAGGTCCCCTTGGTGTGTGGTCTCTGAGACTGGGTATTCCCAAGGACAGACTACCCCCACAACTCCACACTCGGTGCACTTTCACAGGCAGTCCCTCCACCATAGCCAAGTCCGGCCCAGAGCCCCACGTGATTTTTTTAGAGCTGCCACTAAACTGTTTTCCCCCAGGGCAATCACTCTTGTAGGCTCGGGGCTGTCTGGGCAAAATACAGGGATATTCCTTCACTCCTGGACAAAACTGCTCCCCAGTCTAAACTATAGTGTACTTGGTTGCTCTCCAGTTAAGATGGGCCATGGGGGGTAGGGGCCCCGTCCCTCCAACCACCAATGGCCCACCTGTTATGGTCTAACTGAGATTATTTTCAGCTCAGAGGAGTCCCTGCAAGTGGCAACCATGGTGAGAGGTGAGGTAAGGTACCAGTTTCACCCCATACCTCCTTGAGTGCCCATGGGCCAGAAAAAGTGGATAATGTCCTGTAAGGCTCTAAGCCCTGTGTGTGCACAGGATTAGCAAGGAGCAAGACAAGTACACCGGCGCCAGAGATGTGTGGAGGACCCCCTAGCAAAATGTGCTGAGTTTTGCTAGTGTCATGTAATGAGTTTGCGAGGCACAGCAAGTGAGAGCAGGACATTTCTGACAGCACAAAGAGAACATTTTGTGATTTGATGCTGCTGCTAGTTGCTGCTGAGTTAGCGAGTGTCATGCAATGAGTTTGAGAGGCACAGCGAGTGAGAGTGGGACATTTATAAAGAGAATATGACAGCATTTATTAGCATGCACTACACATTCCTTATCACACATACAGCGAGGGAGAGCAGGGCATTGACTTTGTGAATATTCAGCACAATTGAGCAGTGTTGGTTGTAAGCGGTTTTGTTGTCTGAGCTTTTTTTTTCTATTTACTATGCTTTTTTGTCCACCCCCAACATCAGGACTTTCTGCCCCGGTCACGGTCCCCACCACCCTCCACTCCCATATGGCCAAGACTCCCCGGTTGCCCCCTTGGCTTTCCCCCCAGGGCAGGGCCACAGCACTGGCCAAGGTGCCACGGACATAGGTCCGGTCTGGGGAGCTGGCTGGGAGCTGACGAAGGCGGGGAGAGGTGGGCGTCATGGAGACACTGGCAATGGTGTTTTTCTCCCCCTTGGGTTTGGGGGCGGGGACATGCAATGATGACCTGTGTCCACCCTGCCCCCCTGATGTCCAGATGCTGTCTGCTTGTGGTGCCCCCAGCCTCCGCCAGGTGTCTCTTTATGCACTGAACATTCTCCTCGCCCTCCCCCCGGAGAAGGAGAGCCATCCATGGGATGCTCCTTCCTTCTCCCCAGGCTGGCTCTCCAATGACCTGGGTCCATTCCCGAACCTGGGTTGCCGGCATCGCAAGTGGAAATCTAACAGCTGCACCAACGGGCCAGCATATCTGAGCTTATTTTGGTTGTGCTGTAATTAGTTTTAGACAAGCTTTTGAATCTTAGTATATTGTTTTAATTATTGATTTTACTGCTGTTGTTTATATTCTGCACTTATTATATCTTCTCATCTGCCTGTGTTCTGTACAGTGCCCTGAGCCTGAGGGAAAGGGCTCTTAATAAATTAAACCTTCCTGGCTTGCTTACTTGTAGTTAGGGTCTGTGGAGATAGACTAAGCAGGGAACATCTAGGCAGGCTGGGAGGGACAAGCAATCCTTTTCCGCTGACAAATTCTGTGTTTCTAGTTGGAGGTTGAGTTTGTTTAAAGACACAGTGTGACTACATCTGTGTTTTACCTTGCAAGCAGCCCATTGATCAGCTTGTGCCACACTGAAGTCTTGCTTCAGACAGAAGCAAGAACCCATGTGAGCTAGTGTGGGGATTCGGGAAACTCAGCAAGTTGTCGGCCCAGTTTAGTGCTGCTGCTCAGATGATTACTTGAAACATGCTACAGTGGAGCCCACTTAAGTGCACCCCCTCAGGATATTACTTTTTTGTGCACTTATCTGAAATTTGACTTTTAAGAAGCATTCAATGATGACACTCCATGTGTGGCTGTATGTGCTCTTTATTTTTGTTTATTTTATTTACAGTATTTGAAAAATGGTAACTGTACGGTCCTGTCCACACTACCCCTCTGGAACATTACAGAGTGCCCAAATCATTATTGCAATGGTTTGCGTTTACACCTGTAATGTTACAGAAGGCTTTTTCGTAACCATTGTTGAAACCACATATGAGGTGGTTTCAACAACGGTTATGAAACCGGTTATGCCTCGTTAACATTACCAGGCGTAGTGTGGATGCATGGCACCGGTCCCCTAGAGCAGCGCAAGCTGCACTGTGGGATCGGGTGCCATGGTAACAGTCGCCTGGCTCCCGAAGTGTGGACCGGCGGTGCCGGTCCCAAAACGGACACCGCCACAATGTGGACACACTGGTCCCCGGTTGTAATGGTTTCTATCTGTTACAGGGTCTGAGCGGTGCAGTGTGGATGGGGCCTAAGATGTACACTGAACCAAGGATCATTGCCAGGTGCAAATAGGGGGAAGAGAAAGGAGAAACAACAGTGCAATACACAATAACAAGTCCATTGAGTAAACATTTAGTAAATAAACTGGTACAAAGTAAGTAGGCATAAAATAGGTTGGTACAGAAAATAAAGTGCAGTCACAGCTAGATGTGAAATGCCTGTTTAAGTGCAAAGTAAAATGGCAGCAACAGACAGCATGCAACTACTATACTGGCAACAGGCAAGAGACCTGTTGGATGAGCGTCTACCTAGCCCCATGGTGGAGGGAAGAGCAGAGCTGGTGAGGAAGTAAAAATGATGGTCAGGTAGTGGAGACTCAGCCGAATGCCCAACCAAGGATGGTTGAGGCTCTGGCTTGGGAGTTGTCAGGAGGAAGGCTAACAGAAACAGGTGGGGTGGGACTGGAGGTTCAACTGGTGCCTGAGGGAGCCAGGAGAGGAGGAGAGGCAGAGGGAGGAGGTGAGCTGGTTCCAGAGTAAGGGAAGTCGATAGGGAAAGGCATATTGCCCAGCTGAGGAGTGGCAAAAAATGTGATGGACTCTGGAATGAAAAGAACAGGAGGCAAGGTGGAGTAGGGACAGAAGAGAGGAGAGGTAGGAGGGAAGGTAACCAAACCAAACAAGTATTTGGATGTGAAGGAGGCCTGGAGATGTGAGGGCAGAGGGACTGTGGATAGGGAGAAAGCAAGGGAGCAGTGGTGAGTATGGGGGGGATTGCAGCAAAGCAGCCAAAGGAGTTACAGAGGGTGTACAGTCTAGGAGGGGAAGTGGAGGGGGTGGTGCCAAAGATCTCATCCATGTAGTCAAAAACAGGGAGCAGCATTTTGGTAACCAACTGCCTGTGGACCTGCAGCGATAAGCAGCCTTTGTTGCAGTACATGTCACCAAGCTTCAGACAGGGTTTTGCATGGATGGCATCAATGTGGGCTGAGAAGTCAAGTTTACTGTCAAGCCACACCCACACACGCAGGTACTTGAAGGACTGCACTGCTCCGGGGGGGGGGGGCATCCAGTGTAGTGATAACTTGGGGAGGGCTATACTAAAGGTCATGGACACCATTTTTTTAGTGTTGATCTGGAGTTGGTTGGATTGGAACCACTGCAGAATATTGTTGAAGTCCTCCTGGAGCAGGTCTTCAACAGCCGCAGTAAAGGGACTGGAGGTGAAGATGACTATGTTATAAACATACACGTGAATATGTGAGTTAATAGAGGCAGAAGGGAGGCCATTCAGGTAAATGGAGATGAGGACTGGATCCAGAATGGAGTCCTATGGGACCCCAGCCTTGATGGGTAGTGGAGGTGACAGGATGCCTCCTACCTATACCGATTGTTGATGGCCCATGATGTAGGAATGGAACCAATCACTAGCAAGAGCTGTGAGGCCAGCAGAGCTCAGCTTGTCCAGGGGTGGGGGGGGGTAGATGGGATATTGAATCAAATGCTTTGGCCAGATTGATGAAAATGGTGGCCGTAATATTCCCATGCTCCATCCCAGAGAAGATGGAATCAGTGATACATAGCAAGAAGGCGACAGTGGAATGGTGCTTCTGGAAACCAGACTGGAAGTAGAGAAGAAGTTGGAGGCTGAGAGGCAGTCAAGGAGTCTGGAATGGACAAGTTTCTCTTTCACCTTTGAGAGGGAGAGGAGGAGGAGGGAGTAGCAGAAGTTGCATGGGGAGGAAGGGTCACCCCCATTATGAAGTGGAATGACTTTGGCTGACTTTAAGGACTGAGGAACAGAGCAGAGGGAGAAGAAAAGGGCTAAAGAGCTGAGTAAGGTGAGCTGCAGTTGCAGGAGCTGAGAGTTGGAGGTGCTTGGGTCCAGTCCATCAGGGCTGGACTTAGGTGAGTTGAGGGAGGAGAGGGCAGACAAGATTTCCTAAATGATGACAGGATGAAAGTAGAAACCCAGGGAGGAGTGATGAGGGCAGGAAGGGGGAACAGGAGGGGAAGGAGAGGAGAGGAGCCAGGAGGGTGCAGGTTGTGAAAAACTTATTGAAGTAAGCAACAATAGAGGGAAGGTCAGACACAGGTGAACCATTAACCATGAGGCTTGGAAGAGCGGATTGGGGAGGGGGGTCAAAAAAGGTAGTGGATAACCTTCCAGAATTTAGCTGGAGTGTTAAGGTTTTTCTAGAGTTTGGCCTTGAAATAATGCAATATCATAGCTCTGATAGCCTACGTATGGTTATTTCTTAAAGCTCTGTAAGAGATGAGGTCAGGAATGAGAGGGATAATTTATAGAGGACCCAGGTGAGATCATAGGACTTACACAGGTCAATGATTTCAGAGGTAATCCATGGGTGGGGGGAAGTTTTGACTCTGGATTTCTTGAGGGGTGTGTGCTTTTCCTAGATGGAAGAGAATGTGGAGTGAAATAGGGCAATGGCCACATCAATAACAGAGGCAGAGTGGATGGCAAACCAGTCTGTTGCAGCAAGGTCACTAAGTTGAGCATTGATGTTTAGTGACTGGAGAGACCTAGACCAGATGTATTTTGGGGCGGAGGGGGGGAGATGCCAGATTTTTCTGATGTAGAATGCCAAGGCTGCTAAAAGAATCTGACAATATACCTGCTGCAACAATGTGGTGGAGGGGGGAGGTTAGAACCCAGTCCAAAAGGGTATGGTTGGTGGGGTAGGAATTGAGCTGAGTGGGTTTCAGAATAATCTGGGAAAGATTAAGGGACTCAGTCCTATGAATGGTGGATCTGGAGGACAAGGAGAAGCAATTTATGTTGAAATCCCCAAACAGAATTAGTTATGAAATACAGAGGACATCAGGAGAGTGTAATTGAACCCAGATGGAGAAGACGTCATGCTTAGGGAGAAGACTCCTAGCGTTTAGATGGAAGATGCTAAAACCCTTGGCAGTAGAGGAGGAGGAGAGGGACTAGGGTTGGTCTCCATGTCACAAGACAAGTGGAGGAGCAGGAGAATGATCAGAAGGATGGAGTGGGCTTCCTACCCTTGGAGTGGGTAGGAAAGCAGTGAGGGTGGTGAGAGGAAATTAGGGCATGGTGGAGAAACTCCAGGTTAAGGGAGTGAAGGAGGAAGAGACCAGGATGGATGGGGGGTAGTGATTGGGGGATGGGTGAAGGATGAAGGGGAGACAAAAGGAGGGTAGGAGAAGTGGGAGGGAGGTGGAGGGGTAAAAGGAGAAGGGGAGAGGAAAAGGGGGAATGGAGAAGGAAGAGGAGTGCAAAAAACATTGAGGTCAGGAGGTGGGATGCAAGAAACAACAAAAAGCAGAAATCACAGTTATGTGCATAATTATCTGGGCACAGGCTAGGTAAGGAACAGAAACATGAATAACAGGCTTGGTCAGTTAGCTACAATGAGGCTTACAATGAGGTACAGTAGGTATTGCTGAGTAGGCAAGCATACAGCTAGGCAGTGCAGTACACAGCTGTGCTAAGCAAGTGAACAGAAGCAGGTGGCTAAGCAGTAAACAGTATGCAAATATGACCCAGATAGGGAGTAACTGCAATAAACAAATTCTATAACTGAGGGGTTAAGCTATGTAATAGTTAGCTAGGCAGTGCAAAATACAACTATGCTTTGCAAAATATATGGCAACAGGTGGCTATGGCAAAAGAAAAACAACAACAGTATAGTTTCATAGTTAATATACAAGTCTGGCGGCACAAGTGTTTATGACTTGCCACATATCAGTGGAGGTAATTAACTTGATTGTTCCCAGATAGTTAACCAATTCTTGTTTAAATTGTTCTAATGTATTATTGTTTACAACATAGTCAGGTAGAACATTCCATTGCTTACTACCCTGTGGCTATACCACTTATATCTTTTATTTGTTCTTGTTATTTCACCTTTTAGCTGGAATTCATGTGACTTAGTCTCCCATGCTCATTTTTAGTTAAACATGCTGTTATCCTTAGTTGTTCATTACGATATGCATTATATACATAACATAAATCCCCCCAAAATTTTCTATATTGGGTAGAGTATAATCCTAACCCGACTAATCTTTCTCTGCACGATAAGTTCTTGATGGATTTGATCTTTTTAGTAACTTTTCTTTACACCCCTTCTATTAATTTAATATTTCTGTTGTTTTGTATTGCAATTAGTGAAGAGCAATATTCCATATGCGGTCTGACCAATGATGTATACAGCGGGACTATCACCTCCCTTTTCCTACTTTTTTATTTTTTTCATTATGCAATCTGTGATTCTATTACATTTTCTTTTACCATTTCTTTGATGTGCTGATCAAATGTTAGCTTATTATCTACATATATGCCTAGATCTTTCTCCACATCAGTTATTTCAGTTTTTTTTGTTGAACAGATCAGATGGATAGGCAATTGACTCCAGGACCGGACCCAGAGGGTCGTAGTTGGTGGGATAGTCTCATCCCCAAGGAGGGTCATTAGTGGAGTCCCACAGGGATCAGTCCTTGGGCCCTCCTGTTCAGCGTCTCGTCTCTGACATAAGGACAGGTATCAGGAGTGAGATGAGTCTCTTTGCGGATGACTCAAAACTGGGGGCGGTGGTGGATGGGGAGGAGGGGAGGGTGGCCCTACAGGGGACTGGAGGCTCTGGAAAGATGGTCTAGAAAGTGGAAGCTGAGGTTCAATGCAGGGAAATGCAAGGTACTGCACCTGGGGTCCAGAAACCCGGGCCAAGTGTACACCCTGGGGGCAAATGCTACAAGTCTCGATGGCTGAGAGGGACCTGGGGGTGGTGGTGGATGTCAAGATGAACAATTCAGAGACTTGTAGGAGGGCAGCAGCCAAGGCCAACAGGATGCTGGGATGCATCGCTAGGGGGATCACCTCCAGAAGGAGGGAAGTGATACTCCCTCTGTATAACTGCTTGGTGAGGCTGCACCTCGAGTACTGCATGCAGTTTTGGAGGCCACACTAAAGAGGGACATTAAACTCGGAGAGAGTCCAGAGGACGGCAACCAAATGATTTGGGGCTTGGGGACAGGACCTATGAGGAGAGGCTCGAAGAGCTAAATATGTACACATTGGAAGAGAGAAGGGACCGGGGGGACATGATAGAGGTCTTCAGGTACATGAAGAGGGTAAATAGGGGAGGAACAGTCAGGGTGCTTCGAAGGAAGGAGGAGGGGGCCACTAGAGGGCATGGGTGGAAGCTGGAGGGGGAAGATTCAGGGGAGAAAGGAGGAGGTGTTACTTCACTGACAGGGTGGTGGAGCCATGGAATGTGCTGCCTAGGGGGCTGGTGGAGGCAGAGACGGTGGAGGGGTTCAAGAGGGGGTGGGACAGGTACAGTGGAAGGGTTCTGGAAGCAAAATCCAATGCAGCGATAATATCCGGAACTGGGAAGGGAGAAGCCAGAAAAGGCAAGGGGGATAGGAAGGTCAGCTCCCAGGGTGGGGGCTGACCAAACGAGCAGATGCGAAAGACCTTTAGGCCTATTCTGCTGGCATTTTAGTATGTTAGTATGTATCTGGCCTGCATGTTGTTATGCCCCAAGTACATCACTCTGCATTTGTCTACGTTAAAGACTAAACCATGGTCTAGGGTCCATTTTCCCAACCTGTTCAAGTTGAGTTGTAACTCACTACATCTTCCTCACTGTTGATAATTGCCCCCACTTTTGAATCATCTGCATATTTACAAATCCAGGATCTACTGGAAGTTCTTATAGATGCTTTTAAGATATTAAAGTGGTTTTGCCATATTTGTTTTAGCAAATGGGAGTAGTAACCTGCAGGAGTTGTGAATCAATCTCCTACCATTCAAACTGCCACAAAGTGCTGTTTTCCATGAAAAAAAAATGCTTTTATTTCTGTGCTCTGCTTCATTTGCATAACCCTGACTCTTTTTTTCTCCTCAGTGCTGCAACCCCAACAGTGACATCATGCAAAGGAAAACAAAGTTTTTAAGCACTGTGTTGAAAGACCCCGTGGTCAGTTTTGATATTGCAGACATCCTTTTTCTTTTACAATTTTGAACTCATAGTAGAAGCTGGACACTAAAGCAAAAGAAAAGTAGTCTGACCCATAATTACACTCCTGAACTACTTATAGTCATTCAGGCCCTATAATATAAACATAGAAAAGTATCATCATGCTCCTACATTTTGACAGGAGCTGCCACTTCAGACCTGTCACTTCACCAGCAGGCAGTAAAAGTCAACATCTACACAGACTGGCAAATTGTCTTTTTGGCCTATCTGCATCACAAAAACAGTTTTCCAGAAACTTTTCTACAGACTGTACTGCTGTAAACACTACCGACATAGGAGACTGCACTTTGATAAGGCAGACAGAAAAAACTGCTATGCACTGTGCCCACAATGCCTTGCTATCTCTCTCTCTCTCTCTCTCTCTCTCTCTCTCTCTCTCACTATATATATGTTGACAGCAGATAAGGACCTACAGCTCACCTAGTCTTCCCATGTGCACATGTACTTAGCTTCTTCAAGCTTGTCTAGAACTAGGTTAATATGCCTACATATTAAGTACTATTCTACAGTCCCGACTACCAAAATAAGGGACTGCACATCTGAGTAATGAACACTTAAGTCAACTTTCCAAGCATTCCTTGTTGCTGTATGTAAACATTGACAATTCCCTTGCATGACATCATTCTGGGTGTGTTGCCACACACAGAAAATTAGAGGGTGTGCAGAAACAAAAACATACAAAAAAATGACTATGACAGCGTTTTTTACAAAACAAATTGCAGTTTCCACATCTGAATCATGGGTGGCAATAGCATACTATGTGAAACAGGCATTTGTGGAATATGACTAACTCACTTTAAACAGCAGGGATTCCAACACAGACCCCTGTGGCACTCCATTCGTAACACCCATCCACTCTGACAGGTGACCCCTTATATAGACCCGCTGCTGTCTATTATCCAACCATGTCATAATCCATACAACTATATTGGGATGCAGTTCATTTCTACTAGTTGGTTTATTAATTCACTATGTGAAACATAATCAAATGCCTTGGCATAGTCTAAATATATTACGTCGACTGATAATCCCTTATCCAGTGCTGCACCACTGGTTCGAAGAACTGCATCAAGTTAGTCATGCATGATCTTCTCTGACAAAAGCCATGTTGTGTAATGTCTCTGTGTCCCATTGCATGTATATTTTTGTTGGGCATAGTCCCTTATGAAGTTCTCAATGATTTTACCTACCACGAATGTAAAACTTATAGGTCCAAAATTTTTGCCATTACTTTTGTCCCCTTTCTTATGTATAGGGGCCACGTTAGCCTTCCTCCATTCTAATGATGCACCTTCCTTCAAAGATTTGTTGAAAAGCATACATAGAGGTCCTAATAACTCTTCTGCCAGTTCCTTAAGGAGTGTCGGGTGCACTCGTTTGGACCTTGTGATTCATTAGTTTTAAACTGTAATAATTTGTCATAGACCTCCTTCTCAGTTATATATCTTATCTCACCAGTGCTATTTGCCTTTACTGCTGTTTTACTTATCCCTTTATTTTTAAATATATGACAAAGTATTCATTAAATGTGTCTGCAATTATTTTCTCAGAGATTGTGTGATCCCCTACTTTGATTTGTCCTACTGTATTTTGTCCACCTCTGAGACTGCCAACATAATTATAGAATTGTTTCTTATTGCCTAGTGTAGCAGTTGCCATTTTGTATTCGTTGTCTGCCTTGACCTTTTTTATCAGTTGTTTACACTCTTTGTTTAGTTTTAAATATCTAATATTGGCTTCCTCTGTTTGTTTCTCTTTATATTATCTATATGCTTTCTTTTTCTTGTTTATTATTTTTAATTGTTCTAGTAAACCGTTTTGGTACTCTTCTATTTGTATTATATTTTCTGATCTCTGGTATATATTTCCTTATACAATAGTCCAAGTTATATCTGTGTTTAATAGTACTCCATATCGTTTCAAGTGGTTTATTGTATAGGTCTGTTCTCCAATCCCACGACCTTAAGTATTTTTTCATACTTTTGTAATCAGCTTTGTTATAACATTTTAGATTGGTTATATCCCCATATGACCTGTTGTCAATTTAAAGACTTGCTGTTACCATATTATAGTCACTATTGGCCAGAGGTTCTTTAACTTCCACTCTATGTATATCTTCTTTTATGTTTGTCAGAATCAAGTCAAGTGTCCTGTTCCTTCTTGTTGGCTCTCTATTTGATCTAGATTTTTACTCACTATTATGTCCAGAAAGTGTTTTCTTGTGATGTTACTCCAGTTGGTTTTGTCCAGTCTATACCTGGACAGATAAAATCACCTACCAATAGGTAGTTACCCTTCAAATCTACCTGTTCTATGTGGTTAATAAATTTGTCAGGTTCCTATGACAGGGTAGAATAGGACCCTGTCCCAGTTGCTATGGAAAAAGTGTTTAAATGCAAGGATCTTTCCTTTTCTGTCTTTTCTCTGTCTGGTTGCGCAACCAAATTTTCCTCCGAGACCTCGGACTGGATCAACTCAAACAATCTCACAATTCTTTGCCTCTCACTGTCTCTCAGTTTTCTCTTGCTATCTGTTTTTCTTCCCTTGCATATCTGCTGATATAAAAATATATGAAATCATTATGTGGAAATGAAACTGATATTGGAATCCCTTTTGTTTGAAAAATATATAGCATTACTGTTGAAATGTATATAGTTATATTTTGAGATGACTGCAAAAAGCTATTGGAAACTAGAGGGCTCTTGAGTTCAATTTTTATGTTTGCTTGCATGCATGTGCAAGAAACATAGTGCCATCATCTGAGTTTTCAGAGGTGTGGCAGCCCTCTTACAATTCAGTCAGTGTGTTTGCAGGCACGGCCGCAGTTCTCCAATACCTGCTGGAGCTGTCTATGACAGCTCCAAAATGCAGTGGAGTACAGTTGAAAGGGGGAGCTACTTTTCAGTGAGCAGCGATAAGATATCGCCTGCCATGTGTGCTCCCCACACACACACAGCACGCATACTGCGTGCTCGCCCCCATGCACACTGTGTAGCCGGCCGGTGCCCAATCCCCCGTCATTGCTGCCCCCCAGCAGAGTATGCCACGCTGGTGCCCACCCCAGCGTGCACAAGACATTGTATAACCGACGGGGTGCCTAATCCCTGTCGGCCCACTGTCCCCCCCCAGTACAGGGTGCCACGCTGGGAGCCCACTCCAGCATGGCAACAGATGCTATTGCCGACTGGGGTGCCCGATTCCCCCATCAGCTCCATGCCCCCCTGCCCCCACCAGCCATCCTTGTGCCATGTTGGGAGCCCACCCCAGTGTGGCAAACGTCCCACATTGTCATGTAAAGAAAAAAAACCCCTGAAACTTAAAAACGGTCCCTTGTGGTCTCTGCCCCCACTCCCACCCACCAACTGCACACTCTGCCTCCCCACACCCCCCCCTCACCCCATACTTACCTCCGGACTCCGGTGCGACGATCTTCGGTGGACCGGGAACATGTCTGCACTCTTCAAAGCCGACCACGAACTGAGGAAATGCCGGGTAAGCTGTATAATGGGATAGATAGGGGTTTTCAACTTTGCTGCATATCTCAGCCATTTTGGGAATTTTGCAAATTTTCCAACATGGGGTTTTGGGACCCTTCTCATGAATGCTCTCACTGTCATGGTGTTAATCGGGCTCAGGGTGATTTCATGAGTCACTGCATGAAATCACCTTTCAGGACTGAGTAATGAAATGACACTGCCACTGTTCATAAGGTGGGCTCTCAAAAGCCTATGTTGAAAATTGGAATGAAAAATCTAAAAATGACTGTTTTTAAGCGTGCGTTGCGCAGTTCCTACTGCGCTTCGTAAGTTCACAATTTCAATATTTTACCCAGATTTTCAACATTGCCATTTTACTACACCTCCTTGTGAGCAATATAGCTGTCATTTTTCACATCTTGCCCAAAACGTGTTTCTGCCCATGTAGCGCACAATGGCACAGTTGGTGTGCGAAATCAATGTATGGGACACATTAAGAAAATCACAGTGACACTGTTAATGAGCAGAGGTCTTAAAATGGCTATGTTGAAAATTTGGTGAAAAAATTCCTAAAAATGACTGTTTTACGAGCGTGCATTGCGCAGTTCCTATGCACGCTCGTAAGTTTGCAAATTTTCTATATTTTCACTCCAGATTTTCCACATTGCCATTTTATTACACTTCCTTATGAACAGTACAGCTGCTATTTTTCACGTCGCCCCAAATGTGTTTCCTCACATGTAGTGCACAATGGTGCAGTCGGTGTGCGAAAGCAATGTTTGGGACAGATTAAGGAAATCACAGTTACACTGTTCATAAGCAGAGGTCTTAAAATGGCTATGTTGAAAATTTGCTGACAAAAGTCCATAAAATGACTGTGTTATGAGTGAGCATTGTGCAGTTTCCACGCACCCTCGTAAGTTCATCACTTTGTAATATTTTCAGTCCAGATTTTCACCAGTGGCATTTTTCCACACTTCCTTATGAACAGTACAGCTGTCATTTTTCACAACATATGGCCAAAATGTGTTTTCACACTTTCAAGCGCCGAGAGATGCGTGATCGATTGTGGAAATCATTGTTAAAAGACAGATAAAGAAAATCACGGTGGCACTGTTCATGATTGAGGTCCCAAAATGCCTGTGTTGACAATCTGCTGTAAAAATCCCAACCTAATTACATTACGGTGTGTGTTGCACAGTTTCTTTATGCATTGCGGATTTCACCAGTTTTTTAATATTTTAACTGCAGATTTGCAACATTGCCATTTTTACACCTCCCCATGAACAGTACAGCTGTCATTTTTCACATCCTGTTCAGAATGTGTTTTTGCACCTGTGGTGCTAAATGCCGATAGTCGCTGTGCATAAGCAGCTTTCGACTAACAAACTGATACTGCCACTGTTCATGAGGTGGGGGTCACAAAAAAACCATGTTGAAAATTTGGAGTGAAAATACCAATGAATGCCTGAGGTGTTAGGGTTTCCAACCATAATGCCCCACCCTGTAGAGAATGACAGGCATCAGGGGTGTGACTTGGGATTCTTGCCTGTAATGCTCATACCATTCCACATCCTGCAGCTAGTGAGAGGCATTGAGGTATGCCTTGGACTCTTCAGCCCCAAAGTTCACCCCATTCTTCTATACCGCACCCATCTCACTGTATTTCCTGATGGAATGGGGTGCGCATAAGGGCCAAAGACCCCAAGGCACACCGTGACACTTGTCAGTGACTGCAGGGTAGGGTGTGGTGAAATGGCGTGGCCGTTATGCCTGACGACCCAAAGGCACACTCCAATGCCTGTCACTCCCTGCAGGGTGGTGGTGGGGTTGGCTTCAGTTCAATACTTCACTGTCATTTCTATTATGCAGCTCTGTAACTTCTACACTACCAATGCCAATGCCAGCAAGCAAAAATTCGGCATTGACAAATGCTTGTTTTAAGCCTTTCCCAAAAACTACAATGGGGGCCTCAGGTCAAGCACATTGTGTTCTAACTGCACAAGCCTGATATTTACAAGAAACAGGATGCTTGTTTAGAATGCGGTGGAAGGACTTATAGGAGAGCTGAGCTGCTATTGCTAGGAGATTAGGAGATCAAGGGACACAGAGACTGAAAGAAAACTTTATTTTATTTTGCCTTTGTAAATAATTATATTGAACAAGTTTATTTTATGATACTGCTAGTGTAAATAAATAATTGTTGATGAATTCTGTAACTGCTCCTGGTTTTTCTATGCTTCCTGATCTGTGCTTCAACAACAGTTCCTCCTTATTTTGGTTTGGTGGCCTGTAACACACTCCAGTAGTTATTTTTGTGCCATTCATATGTAGCTCTGCCCAGATATTTTCACCCTCCTTTTGATTTTCCTCTATGTTATGAACTTCATTGGCCTTAATATCATCAGTGACATATAAAGCCACACCTCCTCCTTTTCTGTGTTCTCTGTCTTTGTGAAAACTCTGATATCCTGGTACATATACTCCCTAGTCATCATTCGTTAACCATGTCTCAGTAACTGCACATACAGAGATATTTTCTTCATTTAGAATGAACACTAGCTCATCATATTTATCTTTTAAACTTCTTGCATTTATTAGTAAGAATCTTACCTTTTCTACTTCTTTATAAGATTTTGTGAAATAAATTGTTGGCATGTCCCTATATATATATAACTGTCTTCCATTGTCTGTGATTTCATATACCCCTCCCACCCCAAACACTAGTTTAAAAACATGTATTAATTGTATTATTGAAGGCATTACCCAGCTGTTCACTGCCAATTCTATTTAAATGTAACCCATCTTTGCAAAACAAATGGTGTTTATTCTGGAATGATTCATATGTTTTTAGACATGTATGTCCATTTTGCAAGCTCCACTTTCTTATTTCATTATTAATTCTTAAGTTTTTTTTATTAATCCACTCTGCTGCATGTGGGACTGGTAAAATTTCTGATAATATAACCTCACAGTTCCTTTCTGTTAGATACTTATGCATTTTCTTCATATTATTAAATCCTTTTCTATGTTTTTCTTCAGATCATTTGTCCCTGCATGTATGGGCACCAGTGGTGATGTTTCCTTTGGTTTTATGGTTTTAGGAATTAAATCATAAATATCATTCAGTCCTGCCCCTGACAGGGACATGCTTAGGACCTGTTCCTTTCAATTTAACGCAGTAATATAATTTGTATGCTATATCATTGAATCTCCAACTATGTAAATATCTCTACACACATGTTCTACATTAAGTTCCATTTCCATTTCTGCTGTGTCTTCCACACCTATATAACTTTACCCCACATCAGTGTTGTTGCTCTGTATGTCATTTGCTTTGTGAATATTCACTGTGTCTGTTATCATCTCCAACCGTGTCATTGTTTCATTCTCTATCTTTTCCATTAGATTCATTAGCGGCTCATATCTATTTTCTGTTGCTACATTTATCTCAGTTTTTGCTTTTGCCCTCTCTCCATCTATGACTGCCTTATCATGGATTAATGTCTGATTTATTCCCTTTTGAATTGGTACTTCCCCTTCCCTCTCTAGTACATCCATCTCTGGTGTTGCATTTTTGTTCATAGCTTCTTGCTGGTTTGTAACTGCTATCTGCTGCTTTTCATTAGTTTCCTCATTACCCTCCATTATTATTGGCATTAACCCCTTATGTGCCATTGCTCTTCTTCCTTTTCTGAATTACATGCATCCTTTTCTTTTGTTTGAAGTTCCCACTTTATCATTTTCTCTTGCCCTTTTGTGTGTTTCCTCCACTGCCTCTGTAACTGCCTCTGCATTTGATTTCTCAAACATTTAAGTTGTATTTCCAGTCCTACTATAACCATCTTAAGTATATACAGGGACTCAGATAGGGAGCAACCACAATAAATAATTTTTATATCTGAAGGGTTATTAATATTCAGCTAGGCAGTGCAATATACAGCTATGCTATGCAACTATGCAGTAGTAGGTGGCTGTGTGGAAACAGTATGTAAGAGTGACCCAGATAGGGAGCAACCACAATAAGTAATTTCACTACCAGAAGAGCTATCTAGGGCAATATACAGTCAGGAAATAAAAAAGTTCTGTAGCCGATGGCTATGAAGAAGCAGTATGCTAAAGGTGACTCAGCTAGGGAGTAGCCACAAGTTAAGAGATATAAGGAGGGTCCCAAGCAGCAGGAGTGATCAACCAAGCAATTGGTGCTTACTGTGTATGGCACAGCGTAGCCGACTAATGGCTGACTCCAGGCAAACTCCTTAGAAATTATGTCATTTGCAATTGGTCCTTAACTTTCTGGATCACAAAGCTCTGGACCACTGGGGAAGGGGGGTCAGCATTAAGACACAGTAGTGCAAGTCCAGGTCAATAAAGCAGACATCTCTAGACTGGCTGTTTACATGAGAGGGGGCACAGCTACCAGGAAATCTGTTTGCTGATTGGTGGCTTCAGGAACCAGAAACAGTTGTGGCGACAAATGTACTAGTTCTGGCTTGCTGGGTTGCAGGGATACAGTAGTATGGAGCTTCTCACAGTGTTAAAGGCAGAGGCAGACTGGCAACATGGAGCAGGTGGTCTGATCTGTAGAGCCCAACGTAACCCCAGTGCTGATTCTTGCAGTGTAGAAGTGGTGAATTATTGCAAGGGAATTACAGTAGTGGCTTGGGTTTTAATGCCCCCATAGCTTTTGTTTCATTCCAAGTCAGCAAAGTAGTCATCTTCTGATTGGCTGTGCATAGGAGAGAGGGTATGGCTACTAGGTGATCTGGCCACTGATTGGTGGCCTTGTGAACCAGAAAAGGCTGTGGTGACAAAGGTCCTAGTCCCAGCATGCTGGGTTGCAGATAACCCACAGCATGGAGCTTCTCATGACATTGAGGGCTGAGGTAGACCAGCGGTAGGGAGTTGGGGGCAGATGGTCTGATCTGTAGAGCTCGACTTAAGCTCAGCACTGATGCTTGTGGTGGAGAGGTGGTGAATTACAGCAAGGAAATGGTAGTAGAGGCTCAGGTTTTAAAGCCCACATGGCTTTTGTTTCAGTCCAGGGCAACAAAGCAGGCATCTCCTAATTGGCTGTTTACAGGAGAGATGGTGTGGCTACCAGGAGATCTGGTTGCTTATTAGTGGCCTCAGGAACCAGGAGAGGCTGTGAAGACAAAGGTCCTTAGCCCTGGCTTGCTGGGTTGCAGGGATCTGGTGGCATGGATCTTCTCATGGCATTGAGGACTGAGGTAGACTGGTGGCGTGGAGTGGGGGGGGGGCTGACTGATCTGTAGAGCTCTACTTAACCCTGGCACTGATTCTTGCAGCAGAGAGGTGGTGAATTATTTCATACCAGGCCCTTTGCTAGAGCAAATTAAAAGCACACATTAGTACAACACTTTATGTAAATCAACCAAATACCATAGTTAATCATTCAAAAATATTTTTTAGTTAATCACTCAAAAATATAATACAGACACAGTATTGTCACTGAACAGATCTACAGATCTACATAAAAAAGTCAGTGATCTAGTGTTAGTGTTTTTTATAACATGTTGCTGAACATATGATTCAAAGTTAAACAATGAAGTTAGATCTTTTTGTTTTCTTTTCTTAGGATGAATTTACTTACTGCGGCCATGCTCTCTAGAACTGTGGCAACGGTTACTGGCATCTCCTGCATGTGGCTCTTCTTGTCCTGGTCCTCCTGGTCAGCTTGTTCATTTGTGTCCCCACAGATACAGTATCTCCACAGATCTTGGTGTCATTGACGGTCCAACTCTGACAGTCAGTACAGTCACGTATATCTGAGTGTATGTCTTGAAACCGTTTGGAGACATGCTGGCTGGTATGTTTGGAATTGGCAGTGTCTTGTTGAGTTCTGCTTCTGGGTCTGTAGTGCCCTCTTCTGACATGGGTGATGATATTAACCCAGCTTTCTGATAGCAATTGGTTATTGCCTCTTGACAAACATTAGCCCACGCTGAGTCCAGCATCTGTATTGTGTCAAGGTTTAAAATTTGTTTGGCAAGATCAGAAATTATTTTCCTTCTCACACTGTTCATGTATACTAGAACACGCTCAATGATCTGTCAAAGAAGAAAGGTCAGGTTAGAGTTTTTACTGCAATGTATGGAATGTGCTGTCGGGAGGGGTCAGGTTAGCAGGGGTAGATGCTAAACAGATGACAGACCTTCCTCCTGAAAAAATGTTGAAGATTCCTGATGATGCCCATTTCTATTGACTGGATTAAGAACATGGTGTAAGGAGATAAGAAAGTAAGTTTCATACTGGACAAGTTAATGTTCAGGTATGTCCAGCAGTTGTCTAGCAGCATAGCGATCGTCCTACACCATCTCTTCATTTGGCCATGGATAGTTTGTAGCCATTGAATGAAACTTTCAGCAGTCAGGCACGAGGTGGAGTTTGTTTCATAGATGACTGGAAGGGTGCTAACATCATGAAAGCATGTAGGTCAACTGATGGGCACATTAAAGGTGTAGCTGGCAGTGAACCAGCATAGAATGCAGTCTCTACCATATCACTCTCAGCAGTATGCATTCTTTCTTGACAGATTCTTTCCACTCTCCCATTCTGCCAGCAAATGTCCCTTGAGGCATAAATCCAGGAGACAGTGGAGACATCTGTGCCATATTCTGTAGCCAAGGTCTAAGCACTTAGCATCTGGCAGAGCTAATTTCTGCACCGGGGCAACCTTCTGTTCTGGAGTCAGTGTGGTCTTCCTGACCTGCTCCATCATTCTGTCTGGGCTGAGACTGCTAGCTGTCACACCTAGGTTCTTGATTTATATAGTACAGTACTGTGGCTAATAAAGATAATTAGCAGTAAAGGTGGATCAGGTTTGTTTAAGGTGGTCAACAGTTTCATATATAAAAAGTTGGAACATGTGCACTTAAGTGCTAGGCTGGATTAAAAAACAATGGACAAAGTCAGAAAAAAATGCACATGTAACTGGGCTACACACTTTTATGCTGCACACACAAAAAGTATACTGTATTTAACATTGGTTATACAGCAAAAAACAAAATGATAGAAAATTGTGTATTTAGGTGGTACGTGCACTTATCTAATGTGCTGTTAAGTGGACTCTTCTGTAGTTCTATGAGGCTGTTCAATCCTTCCCCCCACTGGTCCCATTACTGTTCTTACGTGCTGCAAATAGTCCAAGATGTCAACCATGCCACAGTGGCACCTTATAATTGTGGAGGGATAAACATGGACAGGTTTCAGACAGTGTCATGAGAATTTGTGAATGGGACATGAACAGTTACCACTTAACCTATGGGTGCTCTCCAGTATACTGTCATTGTCTGACACATCCTGGTTCATGTCCATTGGATTCTATGGGGGACTCCAGAAACTACTGTTGCATGATAGTTGTAGATCAAGGGCTGGATATTCAAACTGCACTATTTTGTGGCGCAAGCCCTTGCACTGCACAGAATAGTTGCGCAGGGGAGTGGCCGGGGTGATATTCAAAGAAGTTGCGCTATTGAGCAACTCCTTTGAATACCACCCCCCAGCCACAGCCACTGTGCATGGCACAGTGGAACTTGTGCCACCGCAAGTGGTCAGAGTGGAGCATTCAAGTTGCGGTGGAGCAAGTACCATTGCGCCATGCACAAATTTCCCATATTCAGAAGGTGACATGCAAATGGGGCCATAATTCATGCAAGGTGCAGAGGGGGCCATTTGCATCTATTTATGGCCCCATTTGCATGCCATTAGCATGCAGGTGCGCCAATCTCTGAAGACTTGCGCCTGGCGCCCTGCCAGGCAGCAGCCGTCGGGGACCGATGCCCCCTGCAGCCTGATTGCGGGAAAAAGTGTAAAAACCCCTCCCCCCGACTGGCCCGATCGCAGACAAAAGTGTAAAAGCCCTCCCCTGACTGGCCCAACGCTGGCATTAGTTAATACCTTCCACTTCGACTGGCCCAGTCGCTGGCAGCAAATGTCAACCCCCAGGACATATCCCTGGTGGTCCAGTGGACCGTGAAGCTTGATCGTGCTGGCTAAAGTGTATAAATCCCCTCCCTGACTGGCCCGATCGCTGGCAAACTGTAATGTAAACTCCCCACCAGCCCGCATCGCTGGCCAAAGCTGTAAAGTAACCCCCCACCAGCCCTATCGTGGCTGCAAAGTGTTCAATCCCCAAGAACATATCCCTGGTGGTCCAGTGGACCTCAAGCCTGATCATGGGCTGCAAACTGTACAAACACTCTCCCAAGGACCACCTACACTGGTGATCTAGTGGCCCCACCCCACCCACCCATAAAGCCCCACCACCCCGCTTCCCCCAGCAGCTGGTGGGTGGCAGCATCCCACCTGCCTGCTGCCCTGCCACCTGCCAACTGACTGCCCAGTAGGGCTGCACGCCCATTGGTGCAGAGCAAGAGCCAATGGGCATGCAGCCCATACCATACAAGGCAGTCCAGATATGTGGATGAATATGTGAATGAAGGGATATGTCCGGGGGGGGGTTGACACTTTGCTGCCCGTGATCGGGCCAGTCGGGGGTGAGGGTTAACTATGCCCGCGATCGGGCCAGTCGGGGGAGGGGCTTACACCTTTGCCCGCGATCGGCCAGTCGGGGAGGGGTTGCTATATGCCTGCGATTGGGCTGTGGTTGAGGCCACCCACAGGTGGCAGCTGCTGCGCACCCTGCAATGCGGCAGCTCACCTGTGGTGGCCCTCAACTTACTCCTTTTTTTTTTGGCTCAAAGTTGTGCAGGCGCAGGTTGGGGGTTGCGCTTGCACAACTCAGCACAGCCCGCTGAATATCGAGCTGTGCAGTTTATGCATGGTTCCTCCCCCTCCAGTTCAGCATGCCTTCATTAGCATTGCGCTGTTGCTCAGCTTGACTTGGGGGGCACAGCTGCCTTCTGCTGAATATGGCAGAATGGCGCAATTTCGGACTTGCGCAGGTGCAACCCTATTGCGCATGGCTCAACCCTTTTGAATATCCAGCCCCAACTATAAAAGAAAATACAGCCTCCATAGTCTGTGCAGGAAAATAAAAGATCCATGAAGGAAGCAATGCTGGAATGTGAAACAATGAAAATGTCAGTTCCAACATAAAAATCTTAATGAAAAATGTTATGATAAAAAAAATTAAATGACAGCTTCAGCAGTGGGAATTCCCCAAATGTGAAGTGTGGTCCCAAAATTCTGTAAACAACAGCCTACAGCCAAGTCCATCTTATAGGAAACTCGGGTGTTAAAGCCTTTTATTCTGTTTACATGTATAATTTGGAGGCATGAACAATGATTGCCTCTATTGCACCTTCTTCATTTCATCAGGATTTAAATGTAGATGAAGGTACTTAAGTCCGGTGTGAAAATCTGCTTAACACTGGTGAAAAAGTCATGATATGACTCATGTAAGTCCTGGAATTTTATGATGTTTTAGTGCTAAGCCTGCAGTACTTATTTGCATCAGCCAGTGCTGTTGCTGTACTCTGCAGTCCCTATGTTCTTGTGTTATGCTGGAAATTAAACTTTTCATTGCATAGTAAGTGCCTTGAGTTTTCTATAGTTTAAAGTGTATCTGATTTAAAAAAAAAGGCTTTTAGAGAATAAAGGGACTTCACACGACATATCATGGAACTGAATGAGAGTGCAACTTCTGCTGGTTTGTGCAGGTATGCATCAACTCCCATGATGCCTTGCATGAGTGGGGTCATGACCTTTACAATGTAGACAAACAGGTTTTCACACCAGGGCAAAACAGAGTGAAGAACTCTCATTTATATTTAAATTAGGATGAAATTAGGGGGATGCAAGAGAGGGAATCATTGTTCATGCCTGCAAACCTCAAAAGTATACAGAAAATAGGTTGAGGGGACTTCCCTTTAAGAGACACATCCGGCTCCCTTTCATCCATGTTGTGGACTTTCACTCCACAAAGACCATATTAAGACAAGTAGTAGCTACATATGGATGGCATGGTTAATGCTTTACTGTTTTATCACACCCTTGAAGTTTTCTGGCCATACTTATTCTACAGTACAGTGCAATGTTAACTCGGGTCATATGAAGAGATTTATTCAAGGGGTAGCTGGGAAATGGAGTTCTCCTTACTTGAAAAATTATGTCATTTGAGTACCTCTTATTAAAACAAGCATAATGCTGAATATTTGCTTGCTTGTATTTGCCGCGTACAGTAGTTGTTGGGCATAGGCAGCACAGAGGCAAAAATTTAAAAAATGAATAACAAGAGTAATAATACTGAAATTGTCATGATTGAGAAATGAAGAGGTTCTGCATCTCCTCAGCATGCCACCCGACACATGGCTGGAGTCCATACTCCTCCTAGGAGGCAAACCAAGGCTCCATGGGGAAGTGTAGGGATTGAGGTATGAAAACATTCTTACTATGCCTCAAGCAGTCACACACAGTATATAAACCCCACTCCTCCAAAAAAGGCATGCATGTACACATTCACTCCTGTCCCCAAGCACACCTACTCCTGCTCCTACACAGCCCACATCTGCAACAAGCAGACACACACCCTATATTTGAACAGGTAAACAGTCCCTCAGGTGCATTATCTAGCCACACACCATGCTGCTGTAGGGAATGATAGGGGCTGAGAGGTGCTGCTTTGTTATGGACAGACAGACTTTTAATCCTAGTATGCCCTCACAAGCCAAATCACCAGCTTGATTCCCTAAAGGCCTTGGTAAAAAAATAGACTTCTGAACCTGGACCGCACTGTCCCTACCAGCAAAATTAATGATTTGCACAGGCTGATAAAACAAGCGACCCAGTGCATATTTCAGACTTTTGACAGCACAACTGTGAAATACAGAATCTGATGTCATAGCTGTGAAGTACAAAGAATAAACATGTATTGCTGATCTGAGAATGGTAAGGATCATAATCAAATATCCTATCGAAAGGCCTGCTCCTGCAGCAGCTTCAGTCCCCACCTTTGATTAAAAAGCATGTAATGTAATCTAATGTTACAAAAAGATCAGATCAGAGTCTTCTTGAGACCACTTAGCAACTATCTTTTTCAGTAGCTCAGGCAGGTATTAGTGTCATACTGTAATATACCCTGTTGAGATCATCCAGAGCTTGCATAGATTGTGAAGAAAACTCCAGGGCTACACAAACAGTTACACCACTCCTCTGTCCCCAGGAATGAGCCAGAAACACACTGCAGTAGTTGTAGGTAAAAACATTGGCACACATGGCACTGTAAGCATTTATCCTACCAAACTGTACCCACCTTTGTCATTTACCTTACTCACACAAGGAAGCAAAAAACAGCCACGTACTTTATTAGAGATGGCATGAAATATTTCCTGACAAGAACATGCCTATATCATATAGAAGCCTCTTTCCATCATCCAGGCTCTCCCTTCTTTTCTGACCCATCATCCTCCAGTTTCTTGTTTGTGTCTCTTTTTACTCTTACTCTTCCACCACCCTTTCACAACTTCCACGTTTGTTTCCTGACTGTTTCATTTTCTCAGTAAATGTAATAGTGACACCAACCAGAAGTCATAGGATGCGGGGGCAGAAAAGAAAGGAGCATTTGAAAGATGGCTCTCCAACCAAGTGTAATGTCCTTTTCATTTTCAGTTTTAAACCCACTCCCCTCTCCCTTTCCCATTTTACCTTTTCTCCCTTTCTTTGTTTCCAACCATTTTTTTGGTCACTTCTGTATTTTATGCTTCAGCTATATTGTGGCACACTGACATCGACGAAAATGTAGCAAAATACTGTTCCTTCACATGGTGTTTTCTGCCTTTTGCTAGCTACTAGCATCCTCTTTTCCATCTTTCAGGCTGTACCTCCTCCCATCCTCTGATTTCCAGTTGGTTAGTGTCCCTCTAACTTTTACTCTTCCATCAAACTTTCATTTTCTGAGTAAAAGTAAAAGGGATACCAACAAGAAATCAGAGGAATGGGGAGGGGGGTGGGTAACAGAAAAGGGAGAGCCTGAAAGATTTACTCTATAGCCTATGCAAGTGTGATTCAGGTCCTGAGTCAACCAGTAGTGTACTGGCTGGCTTGGCAAGCCTGGATGGTACTCCAGATTGCCACTTCAAATCCATGCCTTTCTCCTGCCGCTAGTTCAACTGTCCACCTGACAGGAGTCTTGGGAACAAATTTCATCATTATAGGATGCATTTTCACATTATTTAACCAGCTGTATGAATTTAGGAGGACACATTTTACACAAGAGCAGTCCTTTCCAATTTTGCTCCTGAAACGGAGACATTAGTTTCACTCCTGGAACTGAGTTCCCCAGGGTCCCCCCCATCTCCACCTCAGTCACTGGGGTGAAAGAGTGCTGGTCCACACCATACTCCCACCCATGCAGGTAGCCCTTGGTTTCCAGGTTTGATGTCTCATTCACTGTTGCCCCTATGTACCTTAGGTAGCAGCTGACCACCATTTCTCCATCTACCTCCTCTTGGGGTAAGGAGACATTCAGTGGTGCCTCCCTGTTGCTGTTGGACAGTCAACAGTTGTATGCACATGTGTCACCCAGGAACGCCATTGACAGCCCCACAACACCATTAAAGATCACATGACCATTGAGGATCATGCTGATGTTGACCTCGTCCCTAATCTACCATACACTGAGCCTCCATTCACAATGCTCTAGTGCCTTTACCTATGTGTCTCCCACTGTATTCAGCAGATATCACCAGGTTTTTTACAGGACTGGAGCTCAGTTCTGGGTGGCCAGAGAAACAGCCATACAGGCAAGCAGCTCCCCCTCATTGGCAGGAGCCTTTACTGGTGAGAAGAGGGAGACCGGGATTTTTTTCCTTTTTAAGAAAGAGCCAGAGCATGCAGGAGATGGAGACACGGGGGTCCGGGATGAGCATTGGACACAATGAGAAAAGAAAGCAGTGCTGGGAGGAAGCTGATGGGTCCAAGAGGAGTGAGTGTGCAGTTGCTTTTGGGGTCAGAGTGAAGAATTGCTGCAAGCACTCAGGAAAGGAAACCGGGGAAGCAAGCTGTCAGTGGGAATGTCTGGAAGGAGTGAGAGGTGGGACAGAGAGATGAAGACAGAAATCGAGAACTTCTGGAAGAGTCTGTTTTTCTTTTTTTTTTAAAGATACAGCAGGTGGGATGGGAGAAGTAGAAACAGGCTTACAGTCAAGTAAGTCCCCCCTTGTTGGCAGGAGCCATGATTGGTGAGGTGAGGGAGACTGTTTTTTTTTTTTTTTAAAGAAAGAGTCAGAGTGGGCAGGACTTGGAGAGGGTGATGCAGGGGTCTGGGACGAACACTGGACCTGCTGAGAAAACAAAATAGTGTCAGGAGGAAGCTGGTGGGTCCAAGAGGAACAAATGCATAGTTGCTCTCTGGGGTCAGAGCAGAGAAGTGTTGCAACCACATGTGCTCAGGGATGGATACCGTCAATGGGAATGTCTGAGAGGAGGGGGAGGTGGGACAGAGAAGGAAACCTGGAACTTTTAGATTGGGTGGTGCAGTGAGAAACAGAGATGAAAACTGGCAGGGAGAGAGAGAGAAAGAGAGAGAGAGCAACACTGGCTTGTTTTTAGACCAATTTTAAAGGCCTCCACTGACTGCTGCATATCCCAAGGTGATCCAGCACTGGAGTTTAAAGACATAGAAAAGTGTAGGGCTGTTTTCATGAGGCCCAATTTAAAATCTGAACATTCAGCATCCACATTTGAAGAAGGGTGATATGTAGCTGACAGATATGGAACACCTACCTACGGTATGTATGAAGCTTACATGCATCACAAATATGTGCTGCCCACAAATTGAGATGGAGAGGTCCCTGAGGCATTCATAACCCCCTTAAATGCCATACACCTTATGTCAACTAAATGCATGGTGCAGGATAGTGTAAGTCATCTACAAACATACACCCTTAATGAAATATAAAGTAAAAACACTGATGAACCCAGCATTATGAAATCTGCAGTTACAGTATCTGTAGATGAGAACCAATAAACTGGCTCAAAAGAGTACAAGCAAACGTTCACTTTAATTTCTTCTTCTAATCTCTCACTTTTCTCTTGCAGTGATAACATTTTTAGAGTTAAATATTGCTCCATTACATTCTAAATGACCAATTTGCTTCTGTCACAGCTATTCATATTGGGGATTGCAGCTTGTTCAGTTTAGCTACCTAGAACTAGCCAAAATGAACAGTAACTGGTCTGTCTTTGCTAAGGAATGTGTTGCTAGGCTCAAAGTCAAGGAATGCAGCTGTCCCGTTATGACAGTACTGTACTGCATTTCACTTCTGTAAGAGAAGTAGAGTGGCACTCACTGCTGTGATGCCCAACCTTCTCTGAAACACTGCAGCACCCCTGCCTCAGACAAACATACAACCCACAAATCAGATCCAGAAGATTTCCTCCAAATTTGAGTCCCACAGGTTTCTGATGCTGTGTGCCTCCTCTGCCCCAAGCCCTTCCCCTCTACTCCCTGCCCCAGTGCCCTTGACATGAAAGACCCATTTCTAGTTAAACAAAAAAAAAAATTATTGTCTTTTTTATTTAACTGAAGTTTTCCAGACCCCTGTTGCTCTCTCTTTCTGGCTGCCTGAATGTGTCTGCTTACTGCTTGGTGCAATGGGTGCTGCTGTTGGCTGTGTGCCACACAAACATAGGGCTTCTCTTGCCTCTCTTGCTCTCGAGTCTCACACAGGTGTACTGAACTGGTACTCTGACTACGTGGCTCATGCAGCCTTAACATTCTTTGTTTGGAATGGGGGTTAGTAATGGGCCAGGTATCTTCTTCAGGTCTCTTCCTTCTGACCTCTCATGGCTGCCCGGCTGGTGCTGCAAAAGTCTTCTGGCCACTGCTCTCCAGTCCACAATATGCTCACTGTGCTCCTTCCTTCCTTCCAAGTAGTCATGGCATGCTCTCACTGACTGCTGGTTCCAACAACAGTAGTGCTATACTGAGGAAGGGTCTGGCATTTGCATCTGGTTAAAGGAGGGAGACAGGAAATTTTTTTAAGTACTCATGTCATCCTCTCATTGACCACTGGTTTCAGCAATAGTAGTACTACACTGAGGAAAGGGATGACATTTGTAATAATTTGCAAGGGAAGGGAGACCAGAAATATTTAGTTTTTTTAAGAAAGAGTCAGAGTGGGCAGAAGAGGGTGACACAGGGGTCCAGGATAAGCACTGATCTCATTGACATTGAGAAAACAAAACAGTGGCAGGAGGAAACTGGTGGGCCCAAGAGAAGTGAGTGACAGTTGCTCTCAGGTTTGGAGCAGAGAAGTGCCACAGCTGCATGTATTCAAGGATGGAAAACTGTCAGTGGGAATGTCAGGGAGGAGTGGGGAGGATGTGGGACAGAGAGAGGAACCAGAGAAACAGAGAACAAAACTGGCAAGGGGAGAGAGAGCAACACTGGCTGCTCCTGTAAATAGTAGGGGCTGGGCAGATTTCTGCAGATGAAAGAAGCCAACCGCTCTATGAATGGAGTGGTTGGCATATTTCAACTATGAGCAGTTTATGCCTCACATGCAGAAAAACATATCAGGATCAACGTAGTTGATCATTGGGCTGACCCTGCCAAACCCATTGCAGCATGAGATTCACTAGACCAGACAGTGACACACCTCTGAAATACAGTTCTTTGGAAGAAAATATTTGCTATACATGCATGCAAATAGCTAAAGAAACAAAATGGCCATTCCCTCATTGCGATCTTTGCCTGACCTTTGATCTCACTTTGGAATGCCCCTTATTTGTTATAACTATATCACTGATCGTACAGCTGGATTAAAATTACTTAAGCATTAAGATATGGGTAAGTGGTTGAGTTACTATCAAATTTAACCTCAGGGATTTATAAGGCACAAGGCAATGCTGAGGGTTTTATACCCCTAGGGTTAGATTAACAAAAGTAACTCAACCCCTGAAGTGCATTAAAACTATTATTAAGCTAAAATATTTTAGGGTTTTTAAATCAATGTTTTATTGTTAAAGTTCTGATTGTTCTGTTGTACATGAGAGTTACACTTGAGAATGCTGTCAACCAATCATAATGCTCCATTTTCACCCATTTGTTTTATAGTTTACTGTAAATGACTTGCAAGCTTAGCTATCTGGCTTTCAGAAAGAACAACATTCAGGGTTTTGCTCCAGCTTCTAGTGAAACAGACTGAAAAATGACATGCCTACACAGGGGAACCTCTGCCTTGTGTGGTGTCATAGGAAACTCAGCACATTTTTCTGCCAGGAAATGCCTGTTAATCTGGTTTTCTTGCAGCTGTCTGACTCAAAGTAATTTTCCACTTATTTTAGTAGTATATTTTAAATATATATATCAATCAATCAATCAATCAATCAATCAAGTCTTTATTTAACCAGGCGTTCATCGTTGAGCAGAAGCTCATTTGCAAGATGGACCTGGGTGGAGCATGAACAATTGTATATACAGGTCAACACAGGTATTTACAAGGCAATACAGATAATACTCTTTACAGAGAGGAAGAAAAAGAAGATCATATGTACATAGAATTATACAGATATTATACAGATTACATGGTATTTACATACATAGAAGTGTCTATAGGAAGATAAAGCAGGTTATCTAAGGTTGCAGGAGGAAGTAATGGAAGAAAAAAATAAAAATAAAAATATACACCAGGTAGAGGTGAAGGTAGGGGGGAAGAGAGGGGGAAGTAGGGGGAGAAAGGCTAGGAGGGCACGGTGCACAGAAAGGAGTTGGTAAAGCTGGATGTAGAGAAGGTGGATGGAGAAAAGGAGTATGTGTGAGCCCCGGGATTGAATGCTATAAAGTACGGGGCATGGTAGGATGTCACAACCCAGGGTAGTGAGCTCCTATCCGAGGTTGGGAAAGGAAGAATAAGGGGATGGATGGGCCTAGTGTTGATAAGACGGGGATAAGAGAGAGAACAATTAGGCTGGTGAGGAGCAAGCTGGGGGGCGTCAGTACTTAAAATTGGGTCTAGGCATGGCTGTATACCAGTACTGGGTCTGAGTGGGTGAAGCAGTTACATACTTCTCTGATCGTATGGAAATAAAGCATCTTGAAAGCATTTATACCGATTAGAGTGCTTAATTTGAGGGTTTTTTGTAGATCATTCCATAAGGTAGGTAGCACGAAGCTTATGGCTGCCCTGCTGAAGCGGGATTTTGCTTTGGGTACTTTAAGTGTAATAGCTGAGTAACTTCTTAACAGCTGTATTTCCCAATTATACCCAGGGGAAGCAGGAGATATAGTAAGGCAGCTTATTAGAGATGGCTCTATAGGTCCAGAGGCGGCGTTTCTGTGGCGCCTGAACTTTAGTGATGTCCATCCACACTGCATATAGGGTGCAGTGATGTGTCGAAGGAGTCCCATTATAAACCCTCAGTGCTCGATGGTAGAGTGTGTCCAGTTTAGCCATGTAAGAGTTGGGGCATTGGCTGTAGAGGAAGTCAACGAATCAACCAATGATAGGAAAATGGATTGGACCAGTTGTTTCTTGGCATCTCTGGTGAGAAATTGGCTGATTCTAAAAACAGTCCAAGCCTTTGCAGGTCGCTTTAGCAAGTCCTCGATATGTTCAATGAAGGAGAGTCTTTGGTCTAATCAAACTCCCAGATACTTGAATTTTGTAACAAATTCTAGTTTTTCACCTAGAACTGTGGTAATTTGGGAACTGTCCCACTGGACACAGGGTTAGCTGTATGGATAAAGGGAGAGGACCATCGCTTTAGTTTTTTGGGCATTAGGGAGTAGCTTTTTGGAGGGAGTTGGCTTTGCAAAGGTTGAATTCTGACTGTGGGTCATTGCAGGCAGCTTCAGGTGTTGGGCAACTCCGTGAGAGAACTGTATCATCTGCAAACAGATGGATGTTGGCTTCTTTTATACAGTAGTCGATGTTATATAATGTAGATTGCAAAAAGTAAGGGCCTAATATAGAACCTTGAGGTACCCCTCTTTGCAGAGTTTTTAAGGGGACAGGGCTCCTTCGGCTTTAACTTGTTGAAGGCTCCTGTAAGATAGTCAGTGAACCAACGCAGAGGAGGGGTCCACATCATGGTTTGAAGGGCGAGAGGAGCAGACTATGGTCGACGGTGTCGAAAGCCTTGCTTAGATCAAGGAAAACAGCACAACAAAGTTTTTGCTCTCAAGATTACGCTGCCAGTCGTTAGTAACTTTGGCGAGGGCTGAGATAGTGCTATGTTTAGCTCTGAATCTGGACTGCACAGGGATTTAGCAGTTCCCTAGTCTCAAGGTGAGTCCTCAGCTTGCATTTACAATTTTCTCTAGGAGCTTGGACAGGACGGAAGGAGGGAATTGGCCTGTAGTTATTGAGATTGCCACTGTCACCTGATTTGAACAGTGGCATGACATGTGCTGTCTTCCATATAGGCGGTAAGGTGCCCTGAGACAGGGATAAGTTAAAAAGGTGGGTGACTGGTATCGCTAGTACGTGGTAGTGGTAATATATATATATATATTAGAGGCAAAAAACTCAGTTTAATGCATCAGTTAGGGTTGTTCATTAGACAAAGTGAGGAATTTGGTGTTGGGATTGAAAAAACCTTGCATCCCCTCAGCCGCCCCCAACTGGCATCAGGGTATGCATTGGGGTCATCAGCCTAACTCTCACCCCTATCACATGCGTGAACAAGCTGAGTCATAGAAGAATGGGGTGAGAATTGGACCGATGACCCTAACGCAGACCCGATGCCAGTTGGGGTGGGCTGAGGGGTGCAAGGGGTTTCTCAACCCAACACCAAATTCTCACTTTGTCGCTGGAACAACCCTAACTGATGCATTAAACTGAGTTTTTTGCCTCTAATTTCCCTTCTTTTTGAGAATGATGACTATAAATAGTGAATGGAATGCTCCCACCACATGATTTTTTGTGACATAGTAACGGTAACAGCAACGCAAATGCAAGCGGTAATGGTTACGCACATGGTGACACAAATGTAAATTGTAAAGTAACCATAGAAATAGAAAGTAGACGCAGTGGATGCGCCAAAACGGAACAGTGACGCAATGGAATGAGGCGATAGAAATGCAACTGGTAATCCGTATGGTCATGTAGTGCTATTGTAAATGCAAATGATAACTGTAACAGCAACAATAATGTGAAAGGAAACAGAAACGGAAACGCAAGCGCGTACGGAAACGCAAACCATAACGCGCACGGTGACGGTACCACAATTCTAAATGCAAATGATAATGGCAACAGCAACAATAATGCCAAAGAAAATAGAAACACAAACATAAGCACATATGGAAACTCAAACCGTAATGCACACGGGTATGGGAATGCAATTGGAAACGCAAATGGTAATGGTAAGAACAACGATGAGGCAAAACGAAAGACAAATGCAAACGAAAACGGAAGGGCAGCCACCAACAGAAATTGTAATGCGCATGGCGACGCTAGGCGAAAGGCAAACACAAACAGTAGTGGAAACACAAATGGTAGCAATAACACAAGCGTAGCGAAATGCAAAAGGTACTTGCACGTGGCGTACATGGGAATGGTAGCATAAGCGGGCATGGAAACACAAGTGTAAAGCCCATGTGTAACAGTAACTGGAGCGCACACCGTATTTTTCCCCAAAAGCTCCATTGAGAAACACAGTGAAAACAAAGAATGTATGCATAATAATGGGCCTTGGAGAAGAAAACGAGCAGTTGTAATACTACAATGGTAATATCTCAGTAACCGTACGACATAGAAAAAAATTTAAATTTCACATGATTCATGAGTTTCCTGGCTAGGTTTTCATATGCTCTGCCATGACAAAAATTCCGTCTCTTGCACTGTTTCCGAGATACGAGCCCCGAAAGGTGCGGTGGACGCCACCATGTTAGTCTATGGGAAAAATTGTCAACTTTGGAGTACCGTAACTTTGCATCTGTGCAATACTTTGTCACCAAGCCTCCAAAAGGCACATCTGTGAGATGTTGGCTGCCTTCCTTCCAAATTTCAGCCCAAAAGACTAAACCATTTTTTTGCAGCATGATGGCAAAGAATTCCTGTCATTTTGGCCATAGTCTACAAAAGTAGTGTCATGATTTGCAACACCTTTAGCAAAAATTTGCGAAAGTGTCACAAGTGTGACACTACTTTGTGACACTACGTTTTCCAGAAATTTGAAAAACATATTTCTGGGGTGTTTAACCCCAAAATAAAGACACGGCTAGCATCCTCAGGGCTCGAATAGGTAAACACAAAAAGAATGATGTCCCTAGATGGTCCCAATTGTAAATGCCAAGCATTTCTGTGATCAGTAAATGAAAACAAAATGGTGGATTTGCGACACTACTAGGGCCATTTGCAACACTAAAAAGTGCATTTGCGATACTTTCAAACTTTTTAATTTTTCCTATTGACTTATAATGGGAACTTGTTTTTTGAATAATTTTTGAACCCGTATGTCTGACTGGTACGAAACTTGGCATATCCCAAGACCTATCATTATGCCCCATGCCTGCAAATTTCAGGCAAATCCATTGAACGGTGGCAAAGTTATTAAGTTGCAAAGTTTCACCATTTAACCTTAAAAGGGGTACTCAACCCTAACTATGGTAGCACTACCATGCTACTATTATATATATATATATATATATATATATATATATATATATATATATATATATATATACATATATATATATGCAATAGGTGTGTTGATAAACAGATTGTGATAAATCTGTTTATCTGAGTCACTATATGTATAAAATAGAATAAAGTATGGATCTGGGTGTGTAACAGAATTTACACACCTGAGGGATTGATACTACATAAACCCTGAGGCAAGAAGCTTGAGGGGTTTATCGTAACATCAAACCCAAGGATTGTAATTTGAGTTTACACACACCCAGACCCACATGTAATTTTATATAATTCTTGGGTTTCTCTTTTTTTCGCCTCAGCAATTATATAAAATAAAAGAGGCTGCTGTGCCGCCACAGTCTGATTACAGCATGGCGCACGGTCGGCTTTCACTTTTATTTCAAACGTTTTTTTTTTCAAATATTGTGAGGGTGGGTGATCCAGTAGCCATGTGATGCATTTAAGTTTAGTTTAAATGTTACTTACTGCTGAGTGTCCATGGCAGTTTCTATCCATATTGGGTTTGCGGTTCAGGAGACAGCGACCGAGAACTGAGGTGCTCGAGCAGGTGCATGCGCAGAGTGGGTGAAACATGCGCATATTTGCTGTTGTAAACATTCCTTTATGACAGAATTACTGCAGTTTCTCTATGGAAAGAGAACCATTAATTATAATATAGTGTATGGTGGAGCGTCGTTTCTCCACGAAATCCATCGTTTTCGAAACCTTGTAGTCACACACTAGTGACGTTAGCAGTGCAACAGAATGATGTTTTCTACTGTGCTGCGAACGTCACACTGTGTTCTTGAGCAGCATTTGACAGTTAGGGCTCACTCCATAGACAGGACACATGGTGAAAGCAGCAATGTCGGCAGCAGTACTAATGTTTAACGTTAAAATGTTCTCAATGTAAAGTTCTTAAGCAGTTAAACTGTCAAGCATGAAAACGTTCAAAATGTAAAGTTCTTTTTTTTCCTTCTAGTAACTGATTTTTTCCCCAAAAAAATGACGTTCCGCCATACACTATAAAGAAAAGTGCATGGGGAACAGTTGACAACAGGGCATCTTTCACCTCGTTGGCACTATGACGACGGATTACCTCTCGAGCTGCGCTCTCAAGGTAATCAATCCGTCATCATAGTGCCAACTCGGTAAAAGAATAGCCCTGTTGTCAACTGTTCCCCATGCACTACCCTATATATATATTTATACACACAGTTACTAATTTATACACACAGTTAATTTGTCACAGATCTCTTCGGAATTCATTTAGAATGTTTGGCCTCAGAAGCAGTACTAACCATATACAAATGAGAATAACTTTAAAATGAAAAAAAGATAGCGTGGTACTGTGAGCACGAAAATTGTTCAGCACAAAATTATCTACAAAATGAGTGGTGTTTCATTTAGAGATACCTTATAAATCTTTTATAATTAGCAAAAAAACAGAAGAAAATTTAATTTTTCATTCACTTTTTTGACAAACAAATGTGAATTACTTTAAAACAAAAAATAATAGCATGGTACTGTGAGCACGGAAAATGTTTAGCACAAAAATATCTACAAAATGAGTGGTGTTTCATTTATAGATACCTTTTAGTTTTTTTTTATAATTAGTAAAAAACAGCATAAAATTCAGTTTTCTTTTCGCTTTTTTGACAAACAAATGTGAATAACTTTAAAATGAAAATGGTAGCATGGTACTGTGAGCATGACATTTGTTCTGCAAGCAGTTTTCTACAAAATGAGTGGTGTTTCATTTAATAGCAACCACTATGCTAGGTGGACATACTCTAGGAAAGTTAACCAAAACTCCCAGAAATTATCATTTAAAAAAAAGATAAACAGTCATAACCAAATGTTCCTGCACTGATAGAAAGCATCCCGATTGCATAAATGAAATATACAATGGTGAGCTGTCAGATAAATGATTTATCTACACTTGTGCTGTTTGACCTCGGACACCTCACTCGCGGCTTATGCCACTTGTGAGGTGACCCGAGGTCAAACAGCATTTGTGTAGATAAATCATTTATCTGACAGCTTATCATTGTTTATCCTATATATATATATATATATGTAGATATATATATATATAGTATACCACGCCAGTATAGTTAGGGTTGAGTGCAAACTTCTATGTTAAATCTTAATTTAATCCTTAATAACATTGGAACTGTTTAATGGATGTGCACAAAATGTGACATGCATCATCTCTAGGGGAGAGTCTCTTGACATGCCAAATTTTGTATGAATTCATTTTATGGTTTGTGAGATACAGAGCATCATAAAATCCAAAATTTACATGTTTTTTGCCATTTCTTTGTCCACCTGGTTCTCAGAAATGGCTTTAGATTGTGGTCTGAAATTTTCCTGGATTTGCCTCACAGATAGGCCTTTTGAAGGTTTAGTGAAAAATATTAATCCGTTCAAAAGTTATTAAATTTTTAATTTCCCCATTATTTCCTATGGGAGAATGTATATACCGAGCATGAAAGATTTGAATTTTCGCATGAATCATACTTTACGCAAAAAAAAAAAGACCTTTTTTCACAAAAAAGGGGAGGTATTTGGCACATGTATCACACTGGTTTGATCACAGGGGCTCTGTTGTGTCCGCCATTTTGTTTTGCCCTTAACGAGGACCAGCAAGTGTTTTATTTATTTATTTGAAATGTTTCATCAGGAAAGACAACATGAGCAACAACAATCTCATTTCCAGAAGTGTCCTGGGGTTAAGGAGAGAATGAGATACAGTAAACACAGCAGAGTAAAAAATACCATGAATAGAAAAATGTAATAAAATCGCACAAAATAAAGCTGAGCACAAAGGATATAACTATACAAATAACAGTACATAAACCAGAATGAACCCAGACATATCTATGCCTAGAAATAATCATGTAAATACATATAAATGTATAGTACCTATACAGACACATATGTAATATAGAAAACATACACCTACATAAAAACGTACAGCAAAATAAGACAGTATAGAGGGGAGAGGAGGGGAGGATAAAGGGAATGAAAATTTGGGAGAGAGGCAAGGGTAGGTAAGAGAATCAGGATAGATGGTAAGAAAAAAGGGATAAAGTAGTGAAGGAAGTAAGGGTCAGGAGCAGTTGCAGGATGGGGAAATATATTTCCAGAGAAGACAAGACAATGAACTAGAGGAAGGGGCAGAGTGGATCTGTAAGGGGAGAGAGTTCCAGAGATTAGGAAAATGTTAGGAGAAGGTGGCCCTACGAGAATTGGAGCTTAGGGCAGGAAGGGCAAGAGTCTTATAAGTGGAGTTATGGAGGGAATAGGAGATAGAAGAGGGGGTAGAAAGGAATGCATTAACGTAGGACGGAAGGGAGCCAAACCAGAACTTACCAACTAGTGAAGCACAATGAGCAAGGTGTCTGGCCTCAAGAGGTAAGAAGGAGAGAGCAGTGTAGAGGTCGCAGTGGTGCATATGTGGAGGACAATTTAGGGCAAAGTGGCAGAAGGAGTTGAATAGGGTGTCCAGTCTGGTGAGGGTGGTCTTAGGGGCTACCTTTTTGACTATATCTCCAAAGTCAAAAATCGGGAGTATCATCTTCTGGACAATTTCACAGTGGGCCTAATAGAGGGTACAGCCACGGTGTCTGTAGAGTGCCATGTTTGGGATGAAGCTTTTTTTGAAAAGCATTTACATGTCCAGAGAAGTCAAGGTTCCTATCGAGCCACAGCCAGTGGTACTTAAAGGAGGAGACATCTTCCAATGGGGAACTATCAAGAGTGTGGAAAGTAGGAGTGTCTATAAGCCTGGCAAGCCTTTGCCTGGTGCCAAAAGTCATAGAGACCAGTTTTTTGGCATTGAGGAACAGTTAGTTAGAATGGAACTAATGCTGAACATTGTTGAAAGCCAGTTGAAGGCTGGTCACCACAACTGAGAGGGAGGTACTGAAGGAAATAAAACAGCATCATCTGCATACATGTGGTTATCTACTGTTGAGCAGGCAGAGGGTAAGTCATTTAGAAATATTGAGAAGAGAATTGGTCCAAGTACTGAACCTTGAGGGACACCAGTGTTGATGGGGAGGGGGAGATGAAGTTACCTACCTTAACTGATTGGGACCTACCTATAAAGTAAGAACCAAAGCAGCTAATGGCGTTCTCAGAGAGACCAGCTGCAGCCAGCTTGGAGAGGAGCAGGGAAACAGTGTCAAAGGCTTTGGCCAGATGGACAAAGACGGCAGAGGTGATACAGCCCTGGTCCATGCCAGAAAGAATGAAGTCAGTGAGCCAGAGCAGGGAGGCTATGGTGGAATGTGACATGTGAAAACCAGACTGGAAGGAGGTGGAGTCAAGGAATGGAGTAAGCTGAGCCAGTACCAGGTGCTCTTGGAGTTTTGCAAGAATTGGGAGTAGGGATATCGGGCAGTAATTACCTGAAACAGAAGAATCCCCACCCTTGGGATGAGGGACAACAGTGGAGAGCATCCAAGCATCAGGGACAGTACACAGTGAGAAGGAGAGGTTTAAGAGGTAAGTAAGTGGGACAGCAATGGCGTGGGCAGAGAGGTACAGAAGCTTAGGGTCAAGTCCATCCAGACCTTTGCCTTTATGGGGGTTAAGGGCCAGCAGAGCTTTTAGGGTGTCACCAGTGGAAACCAGTGAGAAGGAGAAACAGAGTGGTGGGGATATAGAAGGAGTGGAAGCTGCTGTCGGGGTAGAAATTGAGGGGGGGTAGTGAAGCAAGAAGGGAAGAAGCACAGGGCATGAAGAAGGTGTTAAATTCAATAGCTGCAGAAGTATGGTCAGAGGTAGTAGAATCACCTATCTTTAAGACTAGGGAAGGGGATTGGGCAGATGGGGAGAAAAGGGCATGAACTACCTTCCAAAATCTGGAGGGGTCATTAAGGTTTTCCTGGAAGGAGGAGGAGAAATATTCTTTATTGGCAAGTCTGATAGATCTAGTGCAGGCATTCTGGACAGTGCGATATTTTAGCAAATCAATAAGCAAACCAGAGGCCTTGTAAGTCTGCCATGCTTGGTCACGAGCACGCTGACAGGTCAGAAGTTCAGCTGTTACCCATGGGAGATGGGAGCTTCGGACTCTGTTTTTCTTATTGGAGCGTGCTGATCCCAGACATTCAAGAACTGGGTTTTGAAGTAAGCAAAAGCTGAGTCAACTGAGGAGTCATTTGCTACTGGAGACCAATCAATACCGACAAGTTCCTCATGGAGGGGTTTCAAGTCAAGTGACCTAAAAGAGCGAAGGTAGAGGATATATGGCGGTGCTTTGTGACAGTGGATTTTACACATGCAGTAGACTATGTGATGGTCACTAAGTGCATCTGGCAGGATTCCTGATATAACTAGCCAGTGGGGGTGAGATGATAGCACCCAGTCAAGTAGAGAGTGCTTACCCAATTTGTGGTTTAAACAGGTTGGGTCAGAGATCAAATAAATGAGATTCAGGAAGGAGATGTGGTTATGAAGTTTGGATTGTGTGCTGGAAAGCAAATTTATATTGAGATCTCCAAGTATGAGGAGTTCACCAGAAGAAGAATGGGTAGTGAAATTAGTGATGATGTCTAAAATGGAGGAAGAGGGGAGGCTAGGGCAGCAGTAGATACCCCCTACAGAGATAGGAAGGGAGCAGGGGAAGGAAAGTTTTAGCAACAGAAGCTCATAGGCAGATGGTGAGGTAATAGAGAGGCAAAGGGAATATTGAATGGATGATGCAATGTATATGGCTACCCCCCACCCCTGATTGACCTGCCCTGCCGAATGAGGGAGTAGCCAGGGATAGAGATGGAAGCATCTGGGATTTTGGAGGAGAGCCATGATTCAGTGATGATCATCACACTGGGTTTTAGGCTAACTATAAGAGGCTGAAGCAGATTAATCTTTGGGAGAAGGCTCCTGATATTGAGATGGAGTACATTTAATCATTTAGGGCGATCACTGGCCAGAGAAAATGGGATGGCCATGGGTTGGGTTCTATATCATCTGCAGAAAGGAGCAGTAGAATGATAAGGAACCAGGAGGGGATAAATGTATGCCTCAGAGAGAGGAAGTTTTTTTGAGATAAAGAGGAGGGGGTAGGAGCAGGGGAGTGTTGATGTGTGGACAGTATGGAGTGAATGGAGGCTAAGTGGATACAGGGTGAGTGGAGGATAGAAGGGCCTGGGCACCATGGAGAGTGAAGAAGGGGGAGGAGACAAGAGGATGGAAAGGAGGGGGAAGAGGAATAAAGAAAGGAGGGAGATGTTGGCAAGGGAGAAAGGGCAGTTGGAGGGAAGGAAGGAAGTGTAAATAATAGGGGGAAGATAATGAGGACAAGGAGGAATATAGTGTGAGGGGCAAAGGAGATGGAGCAGAGATAGACAGTAAGGAGATAACAAGGTGGAGGTAGAGGGGGTAGTATAAGGCAAGTCTATGTATAGAAATAGCAAGAAAAGGAGACATGATGGAATGAGGGGAGGAAATAGATTAAAGGAGACAGAAGGGAAAAAAAGAGTTCAGCAACAGTTTAAATAAAAACTGGTGGAGTAATTAACATTACTCTGTTAAAATTAAATAAACTGAACTAATAAAAAATATGAGTAAGAAGCACTGAATACAAGTCACAGCACAGTGCAGTAAAATAGATAATACACAGTGACTGGCCAAGGTAAAAATCAAATTACCCTGGGCAGGGGGCCCCCTAATGAAATATAGAATAAAGTGTTGAAAATATGTAAGAAAATAATGTAATATATATACAGTATATATATATATCTATAAATATATCTATATATATATATATCTATATATATATAGATATATATATAGATATAGATATATAAACATCAGAACTTAGCTAAAGGGGGCCCGTTTAGCTACATTCTGATGGTTGTTTTTTTAACTGGCCAGAAACCTGAAATACTAGGTGAAAGAGGACTGCTTCTGCCATTCCCTAAAAGAGAACAGAAATATTTTCTTGATGTGTGCAGCCACAGCTTCAACTTGTGCTGCCAGCCACACTGTCATGTTTGTCCCGCTCTTTCCCTGGTGTCCAGTGGCACCTCCACCCGCTGATCACTGCCCAGTGTGAGCTTGTCCCTGGTGTCTCGTGGCACCCTGCCCTTAATTAATTAATTCGTTTATGTGTTTATTTATTTACTTATTTAGTTATTTACTTACTGAATCTGACTCCAGAATGCTCAATCCCGGTGTCAGATGCCCCCCTCCTCTTTACTAATTAATTGCTGACATCAGGGGGCCCAGTTCCTGTGTCAGCACTGTATGCTCTCATCCACCTACACCCAGCTGTGCAATCCCCCCAGTACTGTGGGACACTGGGGAGTCCACTGCCAGTGTCCCCTGATTAATGAAATGACAATGCCAGTGATCATGAGGTGGGGTCCAAAAAGGCCATGTTGAAAATTTGGTGAAAAAATTCCTAAAAATGGCCAGGTTACACATGCTCGTTGAAATTTTGCTGTGCACGTATGTGACTTTTTTAATGTTTAATATTTTGACCTCAAATTTTCAACATAGCCATTTTGTCACACCACCTCATGAACAGTACAGCTGTCATTTTTCACATCCTACCCAAAACATGTTTTTGCACCTGTGGCATAGAGTGGCACGGTCACTGCACAAAATCACCTTTCAGGACCAATTAACCAAATGACAGTGCCAGTGTTCATGAGGTGGGATCCCAAAAAGCCCATGTTGAAAATTTGGTGAAATAAATTCTTAAAAATGGTTGAGTTACACGATTGTTGAACTCTTCTATGCACATGTATAACTTTGATAATATTTAATATTTTGACTCCAAATTTTCAACATAGCCATTTTTTCACACCATCTCATGAACAGGACAGCTGCCATTTTTTACAGCCTGTTCAAAATGTGTTTTTGCACCAGCAGCTCACAATGGCATTTTGAAACGGATTTCAGCTTTTTCATCTACAATGTTTATGAAGTGGGGTCATAAGAAGACTATGTTGAAAATTTGGGGTCAAAATATGGAAAAATGCCAAAGTTGTGAACATTTATTGCAATTTTGGTACTACCACTCGTGCTTTGGAAATGTTTAATATTTTCACCCCAGAATTTCATTAGAGCCTTCTTATTACCCAATCTCATGTATATCATAGTTGTCATTTTTCAAATCCTGTCCAAAATGCGTTTTCACACCTGTGGCATGAAATGCTGTTGCAGTTTCTCAGAATTATGTTTTGGCAGGGATTGGAAAATTTTTCTACTGGGTACATGTGCAGGGGGCAATAAGATGGCTATGGTAATAATTTGGTGACACAGCCATGGAGGGATGGATGCGCCAGAACAAGGACCTGCGCTCCACACAATAAATAAATCATGGAGCATGGGAGTGCAGGGCCCAAAGGACCCTTCACCCCTGTAAATAAGGATACAAGTAAACTATCTGAAAAAGTAATGAAATTCTTGCAAAAAATTTCATTAATGCATCAGTAAGGGCTCTTAGTAAAGTGACAAAAGCAAGGAAATGAGGCTTTAGGGTTTCTAACCATAATGCCCTGCCCCTCTCCACCCTGCACACTCCCACAGGCATCGAGGGGATTACCTTAGGGTCATCAGCCATAACGCTTACGCCATTCTCCTATACTGTACCCATGTTGGCTTATTTATTGATGGAATGGGATGAGCATTAGGGCTGACCACCCCAAGATACACCCCCAATGCCTGTGGATGAGTGCAGGGTGGTGAGGGGTGGGGCATTAGGGTTGGAAACTAGGGGTGTGTGAAAAAAATGTTCACCAGCAGAACTGTCGCGAAAGTTAGACTTTTGCTTTCGTAGAAGTTCAGAAATCCATTTCCGAACTTTCATGGAAATTCTACCTCCCCTATTAAGTCTGTTAATCAAATTATTCCAAATCCTTGGTGGCTAGTGGTCCCTCCTCCCACCCGCCCCACAGGTACATGTTAAATCCCTGAGTGGCTAGAGTTCTCCCCGCACTGGTTCAGCCACCGGCCATCCTATCTAAAAAAATCTATATAAATAGCACCACCTCCCTACAGTGTCCACACTGGCTCTAATGCCTTGGCAGCTGGGTGATCTGTCTTGCACTCTTTCATCCCCAGGACTAGGCCTGTCCATCCAGCAGTGGCTCTCATCGGTTTTCTTCTCCGGCCCTGTCACACATATTTCCCTGAATCCCTGGTGGTCTAGTGCCCCCACCCCAGCATCCAGTGGGGTCAACCCCGCTCCCACCCTAGTAAACCCTGCAGTGGGTGAACCGTAACATCCTCCTCTCCTCCATGGTCGGCCGCCCACTGACTGAGCTGTTAATGAATGAGTGCGTTCCTGTACAGGTACGCGCTCATTCATTAAAAGCTCAGTGGGCGGGCTGGCCATGGAGGAGAGGAGGGATGTTCCAGTTTGCCCACTGCAGTGTTTACTATGGGGGTGGGAGCAGGATGGTTGGACTCCTGCTGGTGTGGGGGTTGAGGGGCACTAGACCATCAAGGATTCGGGGAAATATATGTGACTAGGGATCAGGAGAGGAAGGGTTATTGGGGAAGCCACTAGATCACCAGGGAATTTTTTTTAACTACAGATGGACATGGGGAGGGTACTATGATTTCACTATACACTTGGGGTGAAGGGGTGGAGGGGAGGGACCACTAGCCACCAGGGCATAAGGACATTTGAGCTGTGTGGGCACTATCGGGTGGGGGGTGCTATTTTCAAGGATTTTTTTTTTTACGTCAGGCAGTCGGTGGGTGATCCGGTATGGGGGAGAGACCGCTAGCCACCAGGGATTTAATGTGTACCTGTGAGGTGGGTGGGGGAGGGGCCACTAGCCACCAGGGTTTGTTTTTTTTTAATATCAGGTGACATTTCACCCATAACTTTGGGGGAAGTTTTCTGCTGCACCACAGGTGGAGGTTCAGAAACTTCCATGAAAGTTTCTTGATTTCCATGGAAGTTCCACGGTTTGAAAAATTGCACTTTCTCCCATCCCTGTTGGAAACCCTAATACCTCATTTCCTTGCTTTTGTTGCTTTACTAAGAACTCTTACTGATGCATTAATGAAGTTTTTTGCAATGAATATAGATATAGATGTAGATATAGATATAGATATAGATAGATGAGTATATATACATGTATATATATACTGTATATATCTATCTATATATATATATATATATATATATATATATATATATATATAAGCAATAACCACTCCAGATTATTGTGGTTTTAATGCACACCTGGGTGTGTTGAGGCACAAGGCACGAGGCCAAGTGTCCTCACAGCATGTGGGTGTGCGTTAATCCTTAATAACCGCACACCCTGGAGTGGGTTATTGCACTTATAACATGGGGCAAAATTATGTACTTCTGGAATTTGGAAAAAAAAGGTAAAATATTTAAAGATTTCATGGTAAGAGTGGAACTTTATTATGTGTCCTGCCACCAGGACATCTGAAAAAGAATAAGGAGTTCAACAAAGCATGTAGCATAATGCTGACTGTCGTAACTAGAACAGTACAAAGGCTAGCACAGGGCACTGTAACACATAGAAACATAAAGAAGTATTATTTAATGTACTACCATCGCCGTCTCACACTAGTACTTCACTTACTGTTTCGGCACACATTTTCCAGCGGTCTGTCTAAAAGCATAACAGACCTGGAACAGGGGCATACAATTAGCACAGCAAGAAATATAATGGAAGCAAGACACCTAGTTTAGGACGCTGATTATTCGGTGCAGTTTGTGATGTTAATTCATTCTGTGGCTCTGGGATGAAAGCACTTCTAAGTAGTCTGGGAGTACCATGCTGTGCTAATACAGTGAGGACAAAATGGTCGGCAGACGCAGGTATTTCTGCGGCTCTTGTTGCAGTGTGGAACATGCCCGTGATGTTCTAGCTGCTAGGGAATTATCGCACGCCTCCCCAAGCACGGAAGTTTTGCGGCTACCTAATAGGGGAATCCCGCCAGTCCATCAACATCACAGGAATCGCTACACGGATAGCTATATTTAGCCGCTCGCAATTACAGAAAACAGCAATGTGTGCAGGCACTGTGATCAGCACCCAGATAATTCACATGCTGTGTTTTGGGCTTGGTGTGCAATGTCTGTATCCGTTTGGGTTCAAAGCTGTGCAGCAGTGGTGAGACGGACCCTGCTAACCTCGGGTATGTCACAATTACAGTTCGATTACATAGGACAAGACAGAACCTGTGTGGTAACATAAAGTTCTGTGGCACAGGTGGGTGGGTTTGACACATAGCATAAAACACTGTGCTGCTACAAATAAATATAGTTTTCAGAGCTCCAAAACTCACTTCACAATATATCGCCACACTTACACTGTGTGCGGCTCAGTTCAGTTTTGCGTACCACATACCTCCATTCACAGTCCGCCAGCACAATACACTAACAGACTGCAAATGCTCTGTATGACCAACTACTAAGTTGCTTACACAGACCTTCCTGCCACTTACATATATAGTTTTGCCTGCATCTTTAGTAGAATTGACAGGTCTCGCTTACTCAGATTTTAAAGGCTGACATAACTATATCTTCTGATAAATACTAAACAAGTCTGGTACTGCTAGACATATTATGTCAACCTGACTTCTCACCATGCTGTTCATTAACAGTCAATAACGAATGGTCACGGGGTGACATTGCATCAATTGAATGTGTGTAATTCTTGCCCCATGTTATAAATATATTTATACAATGGGAGTGAGAGCAATAACATTGTGATAACCTTAGTTATTTTCACTGGAGTCAGATATCTGATGATGAAGTGACCGGAGTCAAAATATCTGACAAAACATACTCTGTTGATGTCACTACTCACTCAATACAGCCTGCATTCTAAATTGAACTGCTTCACAAATCTGTTTCTCCCTACTACCTGCAACTAACTCAATTAGCATTGCAAAAGACACTTACCTGTGTCCCATAGTGTTTCTGAAACTCCAAACCCATTACTGTGCTAATCTCAGCTTCACTACAGCCTGCATTCTAAATGATACCGCTTCACAAAACAGTTTGTTTCTCACTGCTACCTACAACTAACTCAATTAGCATTGCAAAGACACTCAACCGTTTCCCTTAGTGTTTCTGTGACTTCCAGCCCATTACTATGCTACTCTCAGCTTCACTACAGCCTGCATTCTAAATGACACTGATTCACAAAACAGTTTGTTTCTCACTGCAACCTGCAACTAACTCACTTAGTGTTGCAAAGGACATTCAGCTGTTTCCCAGCCCACTCAAAAACCTCACACACACTCAGACCACACACAAAGAGCAGATAGCACACAGAAACAGGAAAAGAACACAGGAAAACATAACAATACTTCTGAAGCTCCTACCCCCATTGTATAAGTAGCACACATGATGTACAGATCGTGTGCTATTGAAAATATTCTGATTCCTGCAGAGTGAGCTCTGGATACTGTCACTCATGCCTTCGGCACTCATGAGTATCCAGAGCTCACCCTGCAGGAGTGAGAATATTTTCAATATCACACTCCTGCCCATCGTGTATCCCCTATATATTGTGCAAGTAACTATGCACAACAAGGCTGTGTATCCATCAATGGGCTCTGAAGACATTTCTCAAGTGTCTTCTGAACTCTGAGATGGAAACATATGCTAAGTAGGGCATAGTTACAATATTTTATTTTTATAGTATATGGTTCACATAAGTACTAAAGTAGCAAGGACGATCAGAATCAGACAGAGTGTGTATGCGAGTCCAGCTGCAAGGGTGGGAGTGTGTGAGTGAGTGCAGGCTGCAGAAAAAGGCTTGGAATCAGGGAAAGAACAATACATCAGAGAGCAAACTGTATTGTAAATTGAACAATTTGTTGTAAGTGGGACGGAAGGAACAGCTGGGAACAAGTGAAAGGCCAGGGTGGGTGGGCGAGTGCTGAACTAGAGCAGCTCTTGCTAAATTAAAATAAAAAACAAAGGCTTTGGATGTTATTTACTCAGTGGCTGTAATCTTTACTGAATAAGTACCACTTTAAGTGCTGTTTTCCTGTGCAGACGTTTAAATATGCACACAAGGAGACAATGCTGAAATAGGACTCTAATGGAAAAAATTGTTGCAGTATAGTTGTGGCATCAGAACTATACTACAACAACTTTTTCTGCCCTTTAAAGTGTAGTACAAGAAAACTGAGTCAATTGATTTCCAGCTATATTAACAGGTAGCCATATACTACAAGACTTTTCTACACCCACCTACTAGACAGAGAAGAAAATAGCAACACCTACTGGGCAGAGAAGAAAATAGCATGAACTGGAAAGTACTAACTTCTCTTTTAGCAAGAACATAGCATGAACTGAAGTACCAACTGCTCTTTTAGCCCTGAAGGTCCTAGTTTTGTCTGGAAGGACAGTACAAAATAGCAAGGGTTGGTCTATGCCAATGACAGCTGGTTTAAAAATGCTGGTGATGTGAGAGACGATCAAGAGCTATACAGTAAAGATGATTTACTGCACTATTGTAAATTTAATTCTGTACCAAATTTAATTTAAACAATCATTACATGCCCTGTGTATATTTCAGACTTGTATAGAAGTTAGGTTTGGATTTTTATGCTGCAGTAGTAGTAGCAGTAGTGAGTTTATTTATACAGTGCATTCCCCAGGGGCTCAGGGCACTTTACAAAAACAGTTCCATAATAGTCAAATAAATACAGGGCTACAGTACAAATCCCAAGAAGTACACACAGGGTGGGTGGTGCTCTACGATAAAATCATCCTGTTCAGTCAGCAGAAACAATTGGGCACACGCCAGCCATGTATAAACTGCTCCATCAGTAACTAAAAGTTTAAACTTCTCTTATTCAGCACATGTAAGAACAGACAAACCACGAACCACAGGTAAGTGCTTGACACATTTTGGATCTTGCTAGACCCTTTCTCAAAAGCTGATTTACCCTTGCACAAACCCACAATTAATACAATGTAGTAACTGACAAAAACTGACATCACTATGACATTGTAATTGAGATGTTTAAAATAATAGGTCGAAACCCATCACATGTGAATGGATACACGTAATGAACTCCAATCACCATATAAATAAACATTTACAGGGATCCCTTGTATGCCACAGCCCTACATGTTAGTTATTCTAACCAACAAGAGGTACACAAATTCAGGTTTACAATAATAGATAGAGTAAGTAGAAATCCCAGAGATGGGAATTTTAATAATCTATTATTGAAGAGAGAGAATTTTTGGATTATAAAGCTCAAAGCAACCAGAAGCCGGGGTCTGAACACCGGCTTTGAACTTAAGCCATATTTGAACAATAAATGAAGCGTAATAGAATTTTTTTTAATATTTGAGATTTTGACATTTCTGCACATTTGTTAATCATGTTTCGCTGTGTCTTTATAGGTTTTATGATGTTATATGTGTTGGATTGCTTATATAGTAAGCATTTTAATGGTTATTCCTTGTCTTCTGTATCCCTCCCAATTTTTTCCTTCCTTTACATGCACTTTATTATGATGCAATGCAGTATAGATATATGTGTCGTTAAATGTTTATTTATATCGTGATTGGAGTTCATTAAGTATATCACATGTGGTGGGTTTCAAACCTATTTTTTTAAACATCTCAATTATGATGTCATGGTGATGTCACTTTTTGTCAGTTACTACACTGTATTAATTGTGGGTTTGTGCAATGGTAAATCAGCTTTTGAGAAAGGGTCTAACAAGATTCGAAACACATCAAGCATTTACCTACGGTTCATGGTTTGTCCGTTCTTCAATGTGCTGAATAAAAGAAGTTTAAACTTTTAGTTACTGGTGGAGCAGTTTATACATGGCTGGTGTGTGCCCGATTGTTTTTAGCGACTAAATACAGGGCTAGTTTAGTGATGATAAACAATTATAAATATAAAACAGATATAACATTAAATAAATAAATAATAAATAGGTAAGTCGGTAATCTGTAGTATCTTTATTAATCATCAAAACCAGCAAGACAGAAAATGCACAGTAGTGCTATGTAGTGAAGTATACTGTGCCCCTCCCCCTACTGAACCAATTTAGATTCCAAGAGTGCTGCGGAAACCCATACTCTGTTCCCTGGCTAGTGTACTTAGAAAGTGAGGAGAACTCCTTTACCTGCTGTCTATCACACGAGTTTCCCCTCAGTCCACTCTCATTCCCTGGTCTGTCTCTGTTGTTATAGCAAATATACTAGCAGCGGCATTCCCCAGCAAAGCCTTATTAGTGAGGTGAAGCGCTGGGCCGCTCTGTTTATTTTGTCTGCCTTGGGATTAGCTACTCCTGTGGTCACACTATGTTTTTTATACTCACTTGCTGCTTTCACTTTTTTTAATCTATTTTGCACAGCTGCCTGCATATTCTCTGGAGCTATGTATAGTTGTGCAAAGCAAAACTGTTCAATGTGGCACCTTAGCCAAGGTGTCTCAATTATTTGTGCCTGTGCAATGAAGTACATAAAAGCACTTTCAAATGGACTCTCTGACTGCCTGTTTTGACTGTCTTGTTCCGGGGTTTTGTTTTCTGCTATAGAAAACACCCTTGTGGTCTTCTGGTCTTAATTTACAGTAGGCTGTCCCTAGAAATCATCATACCCTCCCTGCAATGTTATTAATCCTCTCACACACCTTCTTTTTCCCAATTTTACATTTAAAATGGCCGGTGTTCTAGTTGATTAGAAATGGCTAATGCTACTACTGGTTCCACACTGAAAAATCCTCTTGTTAAGCCCTCCTGAAGGCCATTTGTGCAGGAGCTGCAGAAACTCTCCCTCTGCAAATGGCTACAAACAGCTGGAAGAATATTGTGAGGCAGTATAGCCTAGCCTAGAGGTTAGAGCATCAAACCGTGAACCTAGACACCCAGCAGATGTGTTTGAAACCCATGACTGCCACTTGCACACTGTGTGACCCTAAGCAAGTCACTTCACTTCCTTGTACTCCTGGACATACCTGGAAATGAGCTTTAGCTCAGTGTGCATTCTAGATTAAAATTCTAAAATAAACATTTTCCAGACAAAGTGCGAATAAGGACGAATCACTTGCTGTAGAGATGGAAATCACAAGGAGGGGTAAATGTACAAAAAATAAAGTAACATTGATTTCTCAGTCTTGTGGGGAGGGGGCAAAGAAATGTTACAGCTTCCTAATATTATTAATATTAATAATAATCTTTATTTGTATCAAGTGCAATTCAACATGTATCAAATCACTTATACAGAGTTTAAAACCATAAAATTATAAATATATAAAAAACAGAATGAATGACATTCCAAAAAATTAATTATCAAGAAAGGCAAGCGAGAAGAAATACATTTTCAGTGATGATTTGAAGTTCTCCACAGTCAGGCACCCTCTTACCCAACGAGGTAGAGAATTCCACAGGGTTGGGGAGATAATGTATACTGAAGAAAGATATCTGATATATGGTAAACACATGGGTTTCAACCAATAAAAAGGCTGTTTTATTTTCACCAATAGCTTTTAAATACTGTAATCTTTATTAATATAAATGAACTGTAAACAAAAAAGCTGAAGTCATGGATACCGTTATGCTAGAGAGGTCTAAAATAGAAACATAGACAATGACATGAGAAAAAGACCAATGGTCCATCTAGTCTGCCCATAGTACCCTATCACACCCTGGGATATAACATCTCTGTGGGGTCTATGTCTACATACAACGTATTCCCCCTTAGTTCTCCATGTTTCCACCTCCCTCTTCTTGCTGAGTAATGACTACACCTTTTGCTCTATCTCAGTTGTGTTTGAAGCTGTTTATGGTTCGTGCACCCAGCAACTTTGATGACAGACTATTCCATGACCTAACCACTCTTTCTGTAAAATAATACCTCCTCACATCCCTTTTAAATCTTCACCCCATTAACCTCCACTCATGACCCCATGACCTAGCTTCTCTGTTCCTACTAAATAGCTCTTCACAGTTCACTGTGTTTCTTCCTTTCAGGAACTTGAAGGTCTCAATCATACTCCCCTCTCATCTTTGTTTTTTTAAACGAAGGTTTTTATCCTCATGGGCTGACCAGGTGGCTGTTCAGCCCTGTCTCTCCAGGTGCCCTTGGCTGGTCTGCTTCCTCTCTCTTTCGGGGGTACATCCCCTGAAGTTTTCCCCACATGGTGGAGTCAGGGGGAGGAAGGGAGGGTCATCCTTCGTCCTGAAGACTGTTATCTGGATGTCCACCCATCAGAGTGGCAGGGCAGTCCATAGGATCTCAAGCAGAGCTTCATGTAGCCCAGTCCTCTTCCATTTTCCTCTGAGGTCCCCTTCCCCCCAAGTCTACGGCAAACATAGAGTAGACATGCATGTGGAGGAACACATGCGCTCTGGAACTGCCAGCCCCTTCCAACCGTTCAACTTTTGTCAGCCACCTGAGCATTGGTGCTACCATCAATCGTCCTCCTGATGGCAGTCAAGAGCCAGGATGTTTCACCACCCCAGTCTTTGAGAGGAGACCTGCCAGACAACCACTTGATCCTCTCCCAACCACCCCCACCCCGCGGCCAACCCCCAGCAACTGACTTTCATTCTCAAACTCGGATCACAGGCATGGTGAGAGGTGAGATGCTGTCAGCCCTGTGCACCACTGGGCCGTCCCATCTCATCTGGTTTTGAATGAATACATGTTCAGTGCCTTTAGCTGATCCTCATAGGATCTGCCTTCCTGGCCCCAAATCATCTTGGTCACCCAGCATTGTACCATTTCTAGCCTGTACCCATCCTTTTTTAAGGGGGACTCCAGAAATGGGCACAGTATTCCAGGTGTTGCTCTACTAGTGATATATAGAGAGGTACTAATACTTCCTGCTTCCCACTGTCAAACCCTCTCCCATTGCACCCTAGCATCCTGTTAGTTCTGCTGAAGGCCTTGTTACACTGGCTGTGTTTTTCATGGAGTCACTGACGTTCACTCCATTTCTTTCCTCTTATGTTGTGTCCAGCTGATCCCATCCCATACAATACCCTGTTCAGGGGTGTTGTTTCCTACATGCATCACTTTGCACTTCTTGGCATTGAATCTCCATTGCCAGACTTTGGACTAATTTTCCAGACTTTTCAGGTCTCTCTGCAGTTCCCTTATCTCCTCCATGTTATAAACTCTACCACAGAGTTTAGTGTCATTTGCAAATTGACTTGACCTACCCTGGATTCCTTCTTCTTTGTCACTGATGAACACATTAAAGAGGATTATGGTCCAGGACAGATACTTGTGGTATTCCGCTGGTGACCACTTTTTCCACTGATCTGATCCCATTCACCACAACTCTGCTACCTCCCTTCCAACCAACTGCCTACCCACTTTACTATTTCCTTTGCTGTACCCAGACACCCCAAATTCTTCAGCAGCCTTTGGTGTGGCACTGAGTCAAATGCCTTGCTGAAGTCAAAGTATAATAAGTCTACTGCATGCCCCATGTCAACTACCCTGTTTATTCAGTCAATGAATACTATCAGGTTGGTCTGACAAGACCTCCCTACCACAAGCCCATGCTGCTTACTATCCTGAAGCCCATTGTTCTCCAGGTGTTCTACTGGGTTCTCTTTGACTACCGTCTCCATAAATTACCCTGCTACAGAGCTGAAGTTGACAGGTCTATAGTGTTGTGGCTGCTCCTTACCTTCTTCCTTGTGTAGCAGAACTATATCCATCATCCTCCAGTCCTTTAGAACCACTCTTTGCTACAAAGACCTGTTGAGTAGCCTCACCATGGGTTCAGCTAAGACTGATGCCCATTCCCTTGGTACCTTCAGATCATCATATCCAGCCCTGGGGCCTTATTTACCTTTGGGGCTGCTAACCCTTTTTTTGACTGTTTTGCTGGTACACATCTGCAGCCTGATTTCTGGGGCACCTCTATCAGCTGCCTTTATGTTGCTCTCAGGCAAGGGACCACTGTTCTCCCTAGTGAATACCAAGCAGATGTGGTTGTTCAGCATGGCTACTTTCTGCCTGTCTTCCTCTATTACCCAGCCCACCTCCTATAGCCTGACAATCCCCACTCCCAGCTTTCTTTTTTCTCTTATATGGCTAAAAAATTGGTTTCCACTCCCCTGATCCCCTCCACAATAAGCAGTTCTGTGCCTGCGTTTGTGATCTTGACTGCCCTCTTGGCTTGTTTAGTTTTTTCCTGATACTTGTCCCATTCTTTATCACCCTGTTTTTCTTTGTTCCTTATAAAGGCCTTCTTTTTGACCCGCACTGCTTCCTGGGCATTTTCAAAAAGCCAAATTGGTCTCTTTTACTTGTTTCTCTGGATAACTGTTGTTGTGCATGTTCTAACTGTCATGTGAATGGCACCTTTATAACCCCCCCATCTTTCCTCTACTTCCTCATGCTGTCTACCTTAACTAACCTGGCCAGGACTAGTTCCCTCATTTGGTTGAAATCTGCCCTTTTTGAAGTCTAGCACCTCAGCCTTAGATGAGGGCTTACTGGTGCCCAAGGTCAACATAAACCATATAGTATTGTGGTTGCAGGACTCCAGTGGTTTCTGCTCCTAGTTCCTTATCTCTTTCCTCTCCCTGTCCTGGTGGCCTGTAAACCACCCCCAATCAAACTTTTCTATGTGACGACTCCGTGAGCTGCACCCACAGTGATTCTACCTTCCCTTTACCTTCAGTGGATGCCTCCTTTACTACTTCTGTTCCTTCTCTGATGTAAATAGCCACCCCTCCACCTCCACCCATTCCTGTATTATACCTATATAACATATATTCAGGGATCACAAGGTCCTGTCATTATTCTTATGGGCTCAAGTTTCTGTAATGGCCAGTAGTTCCAGCCCAGACTCTGCTATCAGTGCCTGAAGTTTGCTAATTTTATTACTCAGACTCCTGGCATTGAAGCACACCATTCTCCATCTTATGCTTCAACCCCTCTTGGTTTTTGAATGACTTCCTCCATCACAGGTCCTTGATATCCTAGGTGTCTTGTGTTTTTCCTTTTTTGGTTGTCTATTTGGTTTATACTCCCATGTCCTCTAAACTCCTTCCACTCAGCTACTACTTATCATATACCTTGCCCCCATCACTGGGGAGTCCTGTCTAGGTTCCCTGAGTAACTAGACTCCAGAGGTAGGGTCCACAAAAATCATGGTGCAGGGTGGGTGCACCTGGAGAATGATGGCTAGCTTTAACGTGGAAAATGCAAGTCAAAGATTTCCTTGCACTCCAATGGAGCTATAAATTTCAACATCCACATGTGTTGCAGGCTTTAAACTTGACTAATTTATTTCAAAAGATACAAATCAAATTGCAAACACATGTGGAAGTAGACAGAGCTGCTGACCACACTTGCCTAAGCACTTCGAGTCCACCAGCTCTTCCTCTTCCTTACAAGTTATATTAACTTCTGCTTCTTTTAAAAATTGCCTTTTTATGCATTCTTTTTGTTATATGTATGTATTGTGGGCACTAAATAAAGTTAATAAAACTTGTAAGACTAATGATTATTAATAAATAGTAATAACATTTTGCAAAAAATGGGCTGCTCGTGCCTTTAAACCAGCTGATTCAATTGATCGTATTGCATTCGTCAGCAGAATCAGCTGATTACCTTAAACTGATACCTTAAACTACTACAAAATTGCCTGATACAGGTGGTGTACAATGTCTGTAGTAAACGCAAGGTATTACATTACTTCCTATGGCAGCGACAAAGAGTTTCTACAATCTGCCCATAAAAACTGGCTGCCCAAAATAGCCACGGTCAATATAAGTGGCATGACTTTGCAATGATTGGCAAGGGGAGGGAGACTGTAAATGTTTAGTTTTTTTTAAGAAAGAGTCAGAGTGGGCAGGAGAGAGTGATACAGACATCCAGAATAAGCACTGATCCCACTGAGAAAACAAAACAGTGGTGGGAGGAAACCGCTGGGTTCAAGAGGAGTGAGTGAACAGTTGCTCATGGGGTCAGAGCAGAGAAGTGCCACAGTTGCATGTGCTCAAGGATGGAAAACTGTCAGTGGAAATGTCAGGGAGGAGGGGGGAGGTTGGATAGAGAGGGGAACCAGAGAAACAGAGAATTAAACTGGCAGGGAAAGAGAGAGAACAACACTGGCTGCTCCTAGAAATAGTGGGGTCTGGATGGGTTTATGCAGATGCAAGAAGCCAGACACTCTGTGAATGGAGTGGTTGGCTCCTTTCAACTATGAGCAGTTTACGCCCTACATGCAGAAAAACATATCAGGATCAGTGTAGTTGATCACTGGGCTGACCCTGCCAAACCCATTGCAGCACGAGCTGCATTGGACCAGACAGTGAGACACCTCTGAAATGTAGTTTTTTTGAAAGAAAATATATGCTGTGCACGCATGCAAACAGAAATAGCTAAAGAAAAAAACATGGCCATTCTGTTATTGCTATCTATGAGTCCGACCTTTGATCTCACTTTGGAATACCCCTTATTTGTTACAACTATATCACTGATTGTACAGCTAGAGATCCACAAAAAATGACTTAAGCAATAAAATATGGACCAGTGGTTGAGTTATTATCAAATTTAACCCAAGGGATTTATAAGGCACAAGGCAATGCTGAGGGTTTTATGCCCCTAGGGTTAGATTAACAACGGTAACTCAATCCCTAAAGTGCCTTAAAACTATTATTAAACTAAAATGTTTTAGGGTTTTTAAATCAATGTTTTATTGTTAAAGTTCTGATTGTTCTTTTGTACATGAGAATTTCACTTTTAGAATGCTGTCAACCAATCAGAATGCTCTGCTTCCACCCATTTGTTTTATAGTTTACTGTAAATGAATTGCAAGCTTAGCCATCTGGCTTTCAGAAAGAAAAATGCTCAGGGATTTGCTACAGCTTCTAGTAAAAGAGTGAGATGTGACACACCTACACATGGGAACTTCTCTGCCTTGTGTGGTATCATAGGAAGTTCAACACATTTTTCTGCCAGGAAACGCCTGTTAATCTGGTTTTCTTGCAACTCTCTGATGCAAAGTGATTTTTCACTTACTTTCATAATAAATCTGATATACATATATATATTTATTATAGTGTCGTGGTCATGCCACTATATTTTGGGTTATGAAGGCACTCTATGTTAAAGTCAAAATTTTGTGCATTAATAACTTTGGACCCATTCAATGGATATGCCTGAAATTTGGTATGCTTGGTGGGGCATGGTAGAGCTCCTGATATGCCAAATTTAGTTTTAGTCGGACTTACGGTCTTTGCGCACAAAGACGCTGAAAAATGCAAAATTATCCAGTTTTGGAGGCAGTTTTGGGGTTTTGTCTGTGGCCCTGTGCAGCCATCGTGTGGCATGCTGCTCTTTGAGATGACTCATCTGAAGGGCTTGGCTGGCTGAACATGCCATTTTTCCTTTGGTAAAAAAATATTAAGCCATTCAAAAGTTATGCCACTTTTAAACTCCCATTATAAGTCAATGGGAAAATGTATATGGTTGTTTTGCGAACAAAGAATGGAGTTTGGGCCATCTTGTCCTGCCTGGCAATCAAAGAATTTGCAGCCTGGCAGTCAAAGAATCTTTGTCCCTGAGAATTCTTTGATCGCGAGGTCCTCTAACTTGCTTTTTAATTCAGATAGAAAAAAATCAAATTATCGGCTCAGGGGTCACTCCTGAAGTAAAACATGAATGGGTTTTACTCAGGGGGCCTTGTTCTATTGAGCCATGCCCTTGGTTCAGTGTAAAATGGTCAAAAAATAGAGTTTTAAACATTAAAATTTTTTGATTTCGGCTCACTAACGATCTTTGATTGCGAGCCTGCAGATTCTATGATCGCGAGCTTCTTTGATTTCGATCTTGCATCATGAGGTAAAAATACATTTTTCTCAGCTCAGGGGTAGCCTAGGAACACAAATGAGGATGGGTTTTGTTCAGGGGGCTTCATTCTATCGAGACATGGTGGTAGTTTCATTCAATTCTGCCTAAAAGTTGAGTTGCAGCATTTTTTATTCTTTGATCATGAGTGTGCAATTTCTTTGATCGTGAGATCCTTTGATCCCGATCCTGCATCGTGAGGGAGGGACGAGATGGCACTTTTAAAAATTCAATTTTCTCAGCCCAGGGGTGGCCTAGGAACACAAATGAGGGTGGGTTTTGTTCAGGGGGCTTCGTTCTATCAAGGCATGGTAGTGGTTTCATTTAATTCTGCCTAAAAGTTGAGTTTCAGCATTTTTTATTCTTTGATCGCAAGCCGGCAATTTCTTTGATTGTGAGCATGCAAATGCTTTTATCGTGAGATTCTTTGATCGTGATCCTGCATCGTGAGGGAGGGACGAGATGGGCAGATTTTATAATGCATTAGATAGGGCAATTTCACCAATCTTTAAGTTTAAATAACTCGGAAATGGTTTGATCTTTTTACTTGAAATTTGGAGGGTGTTCTTGTCATGTCCTGTAGATGTGAATTACAGTGCTTGCCTGTCAGGGAAAATATGTTTTGCTGTGATATTGTGTGACTCAATTTATGTGTTGCAGACAGTGTTTTGCTTTGTGCTGGTGGCTTGAAATTGATAGGGTACCTAGCCTTAATGTCATGGATGTAGGTTTCAGTCATTGTGCCTGTAAAATGTTAACAGGTGTGGAATTCTGCAACACTGATGAATGAAAATGTCAAATTTTAACATGTTATATGTCAGACACGGTTTGGTCTTTTACATTGAAATTTGGAGGATGTTCTCGGCATGTCCTGTATATGTGAATTACGGTATTTATGAGTCAGAGAACATTATTTTTGTGGAGATATTGCATGATGTAATTTATGTGTTGCAGACAGCGTTTTGCATTGTGCTGGTGGCTTGAAATTGATAGGGTACTTAGTCTTAATGTCATGGATGTAGTTTTCAGTCGTTGTGCCTGTAAAATGTTAACAGGTGTGGAATTCTGCATCTCTAACAAATGAAAATGTCAGACGTTTACATGTTATATCGCGGATACAGTTTGGTGTTTTACATTGAAATTTGGAGGGTGTTAATGGTACACACACATTTACAAGTTGGTGGGAGTGCAGGGCCCAAAGAACCCGTGCTCTCACCAACTTGCGCAAGTTCTTACTTTTGTATTCTTTCTCAAAAAGTAGGGAAATTCTATGCAAAAAAACTGCTTTAATGCATCATTTAGGGTTAAACCACAAAAAGTCAGGAAACGAAAAATCTTTAGGGTTGCCCCTCCCCCTGGACCAACCAATCATCCCAAGATTGACAGATGATGGGGTGTGTCATTGGGGTTGTGAGGCCTAAATGTCACCCCATTCTTTTTGCCTTGCCAATATCATCACACATGAAATGGGGTGACATTTAGGCCTCACAACCCCAATGACACACCCTGTCATTTGTCAATCTTGGGATGATTGCGGGTCCAGGGGAAGGGGCAACCCTAAAGATTTTTCATTTCCTGACTTTTTGTGATTTAACCCTAAATGATGCATTAACATACTTTTTTGAATAGACTATATATATATATATATATATATATATATATATATATGTGGGATACATGATGGGTGACTGTGGAATATGGAAAATATTAGCATAAGTGCATGAGTGACAGTATCGCAGTGCACTCTGCATGAGTGCTAATATTTGCCATGTTCCACAGTCGCACATCATGTGTGCAATTTATACAATTGGGCCCTTATTTTTTGTTATGTTGAGTGTATTCTCAGTGTTATTTTCCTTTATGGTGTGCTGTCTGCCTTGTTTTTTCATTTCTGAATGAAGTTGTATGTGGTTACTGATGACTGGAATATGTACAGCTTTCCATTGGTTTTATTTTTTGAATGCTGCGGTTTCCTGGGTTTTGATTGGTTGCTGGTTCTGTTGTAGCATGATGCGTGTGGCAGGATTGATTAATTTTGTGTGGTGGGTGTGGTGTTTTGCAGAACTGAATGATGGGGTTCTTGTTTCGCGTTATGTTTTGGGGCTCTTTTGGCATGTTTTGGAGCTTTTTTCCTTTATTTATCTTGTGTTTTATCAGTTATGTAGTGCTTTGTAGTATACATCATGTGCACACTGTTTTATTTTTATTTCAGATGTGTGCTTTGTGTATTTTTAGTGTCACCATTTTCGGCTTTTTTTGAGGGCAACATGTGCTTTGTAAAGTAAGTGGCTACTTCGGATTCACATTTATTATTTATTTAGTGAAGTGAAAATCATCAGAAACTGTGAGAAAATAGGTTCAGGTTGCTGGCATCAGTCTGCAGGTATGCTCTGTGTCTTCTGAGTCCGAGTCACAGTCTGAGCTGAAGATTGGAATTGTTTGGCTGCCTGGTTTTGAGTATTTGGCAGTGCTTTCTTGATGAAATGAGTGTTGGAATATCACCCACTGACGTAGAGAGAGTAGATATATTTATCTGAATATATCACTGTGTCTACGTCAGCAGGATGTTATTCAACACCAGTAAAAATATCAGTATATATTGGAATGGTTATTACTTCATCCCTGTTGTATAATTTATATATATATATATATATATATATATATATATATATATATATATATATGTATTATTTATTTTATTTTTTTTAGTTTTTGTTGACTGGGTAAGTGCACTAGACAAATCCTGCCTATTTTCAGGCATGACCTGGAGAAGGGGGATAGAGATGAATGCCAACTGACCTTGAACCAGATTAAGCTGTTGGTGGTATTTTTAGATAATGAGGGAAATTTGGCCAGGACACCGGGGAAATTCCCCTACTCTTTTCGATAAGTGCCATGGGATCTTTAACATCCACCTGAACTACCAGCAATTCAAGCAGATGGGACCTCGGTTTAACATCTCATCTGAAAGACGGAACCTCAGAAGTGCAGCACCCCTCTCATGCTGCACTACAGTGTCAGTACTGGGATAGTAACCCAAGTGCCAGATGTGGGAACTAAACCCACAGCCCTCTGATCTCCCAGCCTCAGAGGTGAGTGTGCTACCTACTGTACCACTGACACTGATATATATATATATATATATATATATATATATATATACACTGTATATACACACAGCACCAGTATAGTCAGAGCTGAGTGCAAACTTATATGCTGAACCTGAATTTTGATCCTTAATAACGTTGGAACTGTTCAACAGATGTGCACGAAATTTGACATGCATCATCTCTAGGGGTGGGTCTCTTGAAATACCAAATCTTATGTGAATTCATTTTGTGGTTTTTGAGATACGGAGCACCAAAATCCTAAATTGACATGTTTTTTGCCATTTCTTTGTCCACCTGGGTCTTGGAAACACCTTTAAATTGTGGTCTGAAATGTTCAGGGTAGAAGGTCTTTGCCTCACATATGTGCCATTTGAAGGTTTGGTGAAAAAATATTAATCCGTTCAAAAGTTATTAAATTTTAAATGTCCCCATTATTTCCTATGGGGAAATGTATATGTCAGGCATGAAAGATTTGAATTTTCGCACAAATTAGACTTTGCACAAAAAGCAGTCCCTTTTTTCACAAAGAAGGGAGGTATTTTGTGCAAGTAACACACTGGTTTGATCGCAGGGGCTCTGTTGTGTCTGCCATTTTGTTTTGTCCTTAGCGAGGATCAACAGGTGCTTTATTTATTTATTTGAAAAGTTTCACCAGGAAAGACAACATGAGCCACAAACAGCTTGTTTCCAGAAGTGTTCTTGGGTAAGGGGAGAATGGGATACAGTAAACATAGCAGAGTAAAAAATAGCATAAATTGAAAAATGTAACAAAATCATACAAAATAAAACTGAGCACAAAGAGTATAACAATGTAAACAAAGAAAAAATAACAGTGCATAAACCAGAATGAACCCAGACACATCTATGTCAACAAATAATCATATAAATACATATAATTACTGGTGACACTATTTATTAACCTGATTATGGGTACTATCAAACGCTGTAATAACCCGACATCCAGTTATTACAGCATCAAGCCATAATAACCTGAGATCCAGTTAGTATGGCATTTCCCTTTAACTGCTTTCAGTTCCACTCCTCATGCAACCTAATTGGTTCTTTCAATTTGTGTGGAGTGCCTGAAGAGTTCCGTAAACATGACTGACTCACAAGTCTCTGTTTTCATCATTTGTCTAAAATATTTGTCTGGTTGATCCTGCTGTTCAAAAGTTGAAAGTTTGATCTGGTTGATCCTGCAGTTGGTCAGCTTTGGAAGCCCGAGCAGAAACAATCTATGGCACTGCTTAAGCGCAATCCACATTCCACACTGTAAATAAGAAAAGAAAACTTCACACTGGACAGTAAGGTGTGTGTGTGTGTGTGTGTGTGTGTGTGTGTGTGTGTGTGTGTGTGTGTGTGTGAGAGAGAGTGAGACAGAGGGACTAAGCAAACTACAGAACTGCTCAGGACACTTTCTTTGCCATACACTCCCTGCACTAGTAATTATAAAAAATGAAAGATTGTGAAGTATGTGTTTAAGAAATTTTTTTACACACCCTTAGTGTGTGATGACCTCATAAACCTCTCGAGCTTCACTCTCGAGCTTTATGAGTCATCACGCACCTCAGGTGTTTAAAAAAAAAACATAACACACACTTATCTATCCATTATTCTCTATATAAATTTATAGTACATCTACAGACACATATGTAATATAGAAAACATACACCTACATAAAAACGTACAGCCACATAAGACAGTATGGGGGGGAGTAAGGGGAATGAAAACATGGGAGGGAGGCAAGGGTAGTTAAAAGAATCAGGATAGATAAAAAGAAAAAGCGATAAAGTAATGAAGGAAGTAAGGGTCAGGAGCAGTTGCAGGATAGGGAAATATATTTCCAGAGAAGACAAGACAATGAACTAGAGGAAGGGGCAGAGCGGATTTCTAAGGGGAGCGAGTTCCAGAGATGCCGCATGGCTTCAACAACAGCCTTCATCAACCTACTCTCCCCCTGGGGTATCAAGCCAACGGCCCATAATTTTCAACTTTTGGTGCCTTGATTCCTGCATGGACTACTGTATGTGCCAAAACCTCCCCTGGTAATCCTTATCTCTTCCCCCCCTAGTATACCTTCCCTTTGTTATCTACACCCCTTCTATTTTCTCCCCTACCCCTTTCTCCCCTCCATAGTCTACCCCCTACCATTCCTTCCCAACTGCTCCAAACCTGACAGTCACTCTGGCCTTGCTCCATTTTTGCAGTAAAGTCTCTCTCCTCTGACCCTCAACTGATGAGGCCTCTTGGGCCAATATACCCCCCACTGCAACCTAACCTGTATATTCTGTGTATAGCAGTCATACCTGTATATGCTGTGTACAACAACTCTGTCCTATCAAACAATTATCCCCACTATTCTGCTTTCTCACTCTATATATTCCTACCTGTATATATTGTGTTTAGCAGCCCTGTCTTACAAACTATTAGCCCCCAATACTCCTCTTTGTCTGTCTACTCTTTGAATTCTGGCATAAACTGTACAATGTCTACACTGATGTTATACTTTCCTGTTCTATAGCACTATAAGTTATAGCTTTGTATGTCTAGTTCAAAAATGTTGATGCTTACCAGAAACACTATCTGTTTTCACTGTTTGTTTAGCGTGACGTGGAACATATTTAATGAGCTTGTTCTTAAAGGTGTTAATCCTAGATCACAATAAATAAATAAGTAAATAAATTAGGAAAATGGCAGGAGAAGGTGGTCATACCACAACTGGAGCTTTCAGCAGGAAGGGCAAAAGTCCTATGAGTGGCATTACGGAGGGAATAAGCGATAGAAGAGGTGGTAGAAAGGAATGTGTTAAGGTAGGACAGAAGGGAGCCAAACCAGAACTTACCAACTAGTGAATCACAAGGAGCAAGATGTCTGGCCTCAATAGGTGGTGGGAAGGAGACAACGGCATAGCGGTGACAGTGGTATGTACATGGAGGACAATTCTAGGCAAAGCGGCAGAAGGAGTTGAATAGGGTGTCCAGTTTGGTGAGGGTGGTCTTAGGGGCAACACCGTAGACTGTGTCTCCAAAGTCAAAAATTGGGAGTATCATCTTCTGGACGATTTCATGGCAGGCCTGAAGGAGGGTACAGCCACAGTGTCTGTAAAGAGTGCCAAGTTTGGGATGAAGCTTTTTTGAATAGTACCCACATGTCCAGAGAAGTCAAGGTTCCTATTAAGCCAGAGCCTGAGGTACTTAAAGGAAGAGACATCTTCCAATGGGGAACCATCAAGTGTGTGGAAAGTAGGGGTGGCTGTAAGCCTGGCAAGCCTTTGCCTGGTGGCAGCAATCTTAGAGACCATCTTTTTGGCATTGAGGAACAGTTGGTTAGAATGGAACCAACGTTGAACATCATCAAAAACCAGTTGAAGGCTGGTCACCACAACTGAGGAGGAGGTACTAAAGGAAAACAAAACAGTATCATCTGCATACATGTGGATATCCACTGTTGAGCAGGCAGAGGGTAAGCCATTCAAAAATACTGAGAAGAGAAGTGGTCCAAGTACTGAATCTTGAGGGATACCAGTGTTGACAGGGAGAGGGGGAAAGACAGAGTTACCTGCCCTAACTGATTGGGGCCTACCTATCAAGAAAGAACTAAACCAGCTAATGGCATTCTCAGAGAGACCAGTGGCAACCAGCCTGGAGAGGAACAGGGTGTGGGCAACAGTGTTGAAGGCTTTATCCAGATTTGCAAAGATGGCAGAGGTGATACAGCCCTGATCCATGCCAGAGAGAATGAACTCAGTAAGCTGGAGCAGGGAGGTCATGGTAGAATGTGACTTGTGAAAACCAGACTGGAAAGGGTTGGAGATGGAGGTGGAGTCAAGGAATGGACTACGTTGAGCCAGTACCAGGTGTTCTTGGAGTTTTGCAAGAATTGGGAGTAGGGATATCAGGCAGTAATTACCTGAAACAGAAGAATCCCCACCCTTGGGAAGAGTGACAACAGTGGTGAGCTTCCAAGCATCAGGGACAGTACACAGTGAGAAGGAGAGTTTTAGGTGGTAAGTAAGTGGGAGAGCAATGGCATGGGCAAAGAGGTACAGAAGCTTCGAGTCAAGCCCATCCAGACTTTTGCCTTTATGGGGGTTAAGGGCTAGCAGAGCTTTTGGGGTATCATCAGTGGAAATTGGTGAGAAAGAAAAAACAGAATGGTGGGGATGTAGAAGGAGTGGAAGGTGCTGTTGGGGTAGAAATTGAGGGGGGTAGTGAAGCAAGAAGGGAAGAAGCACAGTTGGTGAAGACGGTATTGAATTCAATAGCTACAGAAGTATGGTCAGAGATAGTAAAATCACCTATCTTTAGGACTGGGGGAGGGGACTGGGCAGATAGGAAGAAAAGGGCATGAGCTACCTTCTGAAATCTGGAGGGGTTGTTAAGGTTCTCCTGGAAGGAGGAGAATAAATATTCTTTTTTGGCAAATCTGATAGCTTTAGTGCAGGCATTCTGGAGAGAGTGATATTTTAGAAAATCAACAAGAATACCAGAGGTCTTGTAAGTCTGCCATGCTTGGTCATGAGCACGTTGACAGGCCAGAAGTTTGGCTGTCATCTACGGGAGATGGGAGCCTTGGACTCTGTTTTTTCTTATTGGAGCATGCTGATCCCAAATGTTCTAGAACTGGGTTTTGAAGTAGGCCAAAGCTGAGTCAACTGAGTAGTCATTTGCTACTGGAGACCAATCAAAACTGACAAGTTCCTCATGGAAGGGTGTCAAGTCAAGTGACCTAAAAGAAAAAAGGCAGAGGATATTTGGCAGTGCTTTGAAACAATGGATTTTACACATGCAGTACACCATGTGATGGTCACTAAGTGCATCTGGCAGGATTCCTGATGCAACTACCCAGTAGAGGTGAGATGACAGCACCCAGTCAATTAGACAATGCTTACCCAATTTGTGGTTTAAACAGCTTGGGTCAGAGATCAATTGAATGAGATTCAGGGAGGAGATGTGGTTACGAAGTTTGGATTGTGTGCTGGAAAGCCAATTTATATTGAGATCTCCAAGGATGAGGAGTTCACCAGAAGAAGAGTGGGTAGTGAGATTAGTGATGATGTCTGAAGCGGAGGAAGAAGGGAGGCTAGGGCAGTAGTAGATACCCCTACAAAGATAGGAAGGAGGTGGGGAAGGAAAGTTTTAGCAGCAGAAACTTATAGGCAAATAGTGAGGTAATAGAGAAGCAAAGAGAATATTGGATGGATGATGTAATGTATATGGCTACCCCCACACCTCTGGTTGACTGGTTCTGATGAATGAAGGAGTAGCCAGGGACAGAGATGGAAGAAATGGGAATTTTGGAGGAGAGCAATGAGTCAGTGATGATCATCACACTGGGTTTTAGGCTAACCATAAGAGGCTGAAGTAGATCAATATTTGGGAGAAGTTTCCTGATATTGAGATGGAGTACCTTTAATCCTTTTGGGAGATCACTTGGTGGAAGATGGGATGGCCCTGGGTTAGGATCAATATCACCCACAGAAAGGAATAGTAGAATGATAAGCAACTTGGAGGGGATAAATGTATGCCTCCAAGAGAGGTAGGTTTTATGAGCTAAAGTGGTGAGGGTAGGAGCAGGGGAGTGTTGATGTGTGGACAGTATGGAGTGAATAGAGGCTAAGTGGATACAGGGTGAGTGGAGGATGGAAGGGCCTGGGTGACGTGGAGAGTGAAGAAGGGGGAGGAGACAAGTGGATGGAAAAGGGGGGGAAGAGGAGGAATGAAGAAAGGAGGGAGACGTTGGCAAGGGAGGAAGGGAAGTTGGAGGGAAGGAAGTAAAGGTAAATAATGTGGGGAAGACAGTAAGGATAAGGAGGAACATAGTTTGAGGGGCAAAGGAGATGGAGCAGGGATAGACAGTAAGGAGGTAACAAGGTGGAGGTAGTGGGGGTAGGATAAGAGAAGTATATGTATAGAAATAGCAAGGAAGGGAGACGTGATGGGGTGAGGGTAAGAAATAGATTAAAGGAGGCAGAAGGAAAAAAAAAGAGTTCAGCAACAGTTTAAATAAACAGTGGTGGAGTAATTAACATAACTCTGTTAAAATGAAATAAGCTGAACTAATAAAAAAAATGAGTATGAAGTATTGAATACAAGACACAGCACAGTGCAGTAAAATAAATAATGCACAGTGACTGGCCAAGGTAAAAATCAAATTACCCTGGGCAGGGGGACCCCTGATGAAATATAGAATAGTGTTGAAAATATGTAAAAAAAGAATGTAATATAAAAAAAAAAAAATAAGAACTTAGCTAAAGGGGAATGTTTAGCTACATTCTGATTTTTTTTTTAGTTTTTTTATAATTACCTCAACTTTATTAAACTTTCAGCACATACAGCCACAGCTGTATAATAAGACAGAACACTGAAGCATGATGTCAACAAGCCTCCCTCCCTCCCTCCCCTCCCCAACACCCCCAGGTGTGTGAAACAACTTAGTAAAAGAGCTTGACATACTATACTACAGGTGATGGTACAGATGCAAACATCTGTATGTAGTGGGGACGGGAAGAGACCAGAAAGAACCTTAATTTAAGCATAGGGTTTGACCCATTTCTTATTGAAAAGAAGCATTCTATGACGAGTACTGGTGATCAGGTGCTTGGTCCAGAGACAGAAGGAGAGCGTGTGCAGTCATTCACGGTACGAGATAGGAGATTGATCAAGCCAGTGTTTAAGGACCAATTTTTTGACCACCAGAGAAATGAGGGCAATATGGTATCGCCTTTCTTTGACCATGATCTGAGTGTAGTCACCAACAATGCATGTTTCTGGAGAGAAAAGGCCTCTCAACCCCAGTAGGGGATCAATCCATTCTTTAATTTTTTCCCACAAGGGTGAGACCTTTTCACAGGACCACAGAACATGTAGTAGTGTACCATCCGCTTTTCCACATCTGGAACAGCTGGGTGAGGAAAGGTGACCCATCTTGGCTAATTTAGCTGGGGTGTAGTACATATTGTTTAAAATATGATACTGAGTGAGTCTTAGCCAATCTTGGGTTAAATATGTGTAAAGGTCTTTCCAGATCTGAGCCCAATTGAAGCTAAAATCTGGCATCAAGGACTCCCAGATCTTGGACCAAACTGGTGGAGAAGGGTGAAAGGTGGTGAGCAGACAATAATATAAGTAGGAGATATCATGGGGCTGAAATGCCAAGTTTTGGATCTGATTCAGAAGGTTATCAAGTACAGAAGCTTTCGGGGTGGGCCAAACTGTTGCAAAATCAGATGACGCAGCTGATAAATTTTGAAGATACTCAGTCCTAGCTGAAATTTCGCTAATAACTCTGGACAGGAGAGAAGTGAACTGTGGGAATAAAAATCAGATACTCTGGACTCCTGGAGTTGAGGAAGCCAATTGGGAACAAGTAGATTATCACTGATCTTAATATTTAAGTTAGAGAAGATGGGCTAGGAAAAATCTTTAGAGGGGAGAACCTTTAAAGCCACACAGATTTGAGAGAAGACTTTAATAGAAACACTGACGGGGGATAAGTGGGTGACACTGGAAGGGATTTCCAAAGAGAAAAAAGGATAGTGGAGGGAGAGAGGTTATGAGTAGAAAGTAAGTGAGATTCTATCTGCATCCAAATGGGGATATAGTCATCCCCGTTCAAGGCTTGAGAGGCAGAGAGACACTTTCCACACTTAGAAAGCAGACTGGCCCAATAATAATATAAGAAATTGGATAACCTAAGTCCTCCCGACTCCTTAGGGAGCCCTAGTTTGAGGTACGAGCGCCGAGGGGACTTATCTAACCAAATAAAGGCAGTGATTAGCAAGTGGCTGCATTTAAAGAAGGAAAGAGGAAGCCAGATGTTTAGCATATTTAAGGGATAAAAGAGTCTAGAGAGAATATTCATTTTAATAATGTTAATTCTACCCCAGAGCAAAATTGGGAGATCCTTCCACCTTAGTAAATCTTATTGTATAACAGCAATTATGTATTCTAGGTTCAATTTCTTCATGAGAGAAGGATCAGTAGTTAGGTGGATTCCTAGATATTTGATAGAACAGGAGGATCAATGCATACCAAAACCAGAAAAGTCCTGATTAAAGACTAAGTGATTAAGGGGGAAAAAGCTCGGTTTTGTTGCAGTTCAATTTGTAGTTTGAATGATGACTAAACTGGTCAATCACTTTCAAGACTTCAGTGAGAGAGGCAGCAGGGTTAGAAAGACTGAGAAGGATATCATCCGCATAAATTGAAAGAGATGGTATTGAGTCACCTATCGGAATGCCATGTATATTAGGGGGAGCCTTAAGATGTTTAATAAGTGGTTTGAGGTATAGATTAAAAAGGAAAGGGGAGAGAGGGCAACCTTGACAGGTACCAGTATGTAGAGGAAATGAGGAGGAGAAGACTCCATTACAGTAGATTTTGGCAGAGGGAGAGGAGTAAATTACTTGAAGCCATTGCAAGAAAGTGGGGAGAAATCCCAACTTCTGCAAGGCTGACCAGAGGAAGGACCAGTCTACTCTATTGAAAGCCTTCACGGTGTCAAAAGAGATTAAGGCCATGGGAAGGTAGGAAGATTTGGCGACCTGAAAGATGTGCCATAATTTACGAAGGTGCTCTGCAGAAGATCCACCTGGAACAAAGCCTACTTGTTCTGGACTATGTAAACAAGACCAGACTTTCCTGATTCTTGTGGCAAGAATTTTAGTTAGAATATTGATGTCACAATTTAGTAGATAAATGGTACGATAACTCGCTGGTTGAGAATGAGGCTTGTCTGGTTTAAGAAGAAGAACTAGAGTGGCTTCTAGAACGGTAGAATCCAAGGTATCGGCCAAGAACATAAATTGATACAGGCGAAGTAGTAGAGGAGAAAGGTCCTTTAGAAAGATTTTGTAAAAGTTCGAAGGAAAGCCATCCGGACCGGGAGCCTTGTCCAGGATCAAGCTATTAATGGCGACTTCAATTTCTGTTAGAGTGATGGGAGAGGAAGGAAGGATCTAATGGTGGTCTAAGAGCCGTGGAAGTAAGTCAGAATCTTGGTAATTCGACATTTCATCGGCAATTGGTACGTAAGAGTGCTGGCCATATAGGGTACTGACTCTTGAACTTACCAAGTTCCATAAATGAAGGGCAAGCAGCCACCCTGCTTTTTCTCCCTGCTCTATATACTTGGATTGAGACTTTAAGATAGTAGAGAAGTCTGTCTTTTTCATTGAAGAACAAAATATTTGTCCTGGAGGGACAATAAGGCCTTTAAAGAGTCTGGAGGAGAAGAGGGAGAGAGAGGAGAGAGAGAGAGAGAGATTGCTCAAGGGATCGAATTTCAGCAAGTAAGGAGAGGGCTTCTGACTTCTGGCAACATTTCCAATTGGAAGCCAGGCATATAAATTCACCCCATAAGAGGCATTTCAAAGCATACCATTCATGATCCCATCTCGGGACGGACTTTTGGTTGGAGATGATATAAGACTGAATAAGGGATTTTCTTCAGGACACAATATAATCATCCTTGAGGAGCAGGGTATTTAATTTCCAGGTGGCGTCTCACTGTAAGTCTGTAGCAGGGGTGAGTAGTAACCAGGCTGCGGCATGGTCAGAGAGCACACTAGGCTCCAGGCCTGCATTACACAGACCGGGAAGAAGAGAAAGGATGGTAAGGACGTAGTCCAACTTTGAGGGAGCGTGGTGTACCGTAGAGTAAAAGGAGTAGGTATGGCTGAGTGGATTAAGAACCTGCCAGGGGTCACAAAGACTCAGTGACTCCATAAAGTCCCGTAGGGCCCGTTGCGCTGACAAGAGAGGTTTAGTGGGTAGGGTGGAGCGACTGAGGTCCTAAATGGGTGGAAGATTCCAATCACCCCCAATGATTAAGGGGGATGAAAGGAGAGGGGCTAATTTGTCGGCTAGTTCCATAAAAGAAAGCTAGGTCACCTCCCACCGGTCCGTACACACTGCCCCAAATCAGATCTCTACAGTCCAGAAGGCCCTTAACAAAGATATGCCTTCCTGATGGATCAGCTATAACCTGATCTGCTAGGAAGGAGACATTATGATTCACTAAGATGGCTACACCTTTGCTCAAAGTTGAGTCACTGGAGGTGAACACCTGACCAGCTTCCTCTCTACATAACCAAGTGGCCTCTTGAGGGAAAAGGTGTGTCTCTTGAAGGAATGCAATATGAGCCTGAAGTAAGGAGAGGTGTTTTAATATTTGATACCTTTTGAGTTATTCTCTGACCCCCTTGAACATTTCAGGTCAGGAATTTAACTATATCATTAGCCATAGTCACCAGAGATGGTGAAGATGGTGTGGTAAATAACATTAAGAAAGCACACTCCATCCCTCCCCTGACCCCCCATACATCAGTCAATAAGTTCAACCAGTACAAGGAGGAATGTAATAATTTGTGTGTAATGCAAAACCATGTAAGGATGTAACCAGGAGCACCCCCCATAACAAGAGAAAATTAGTATGTAAAAGCCCCACCCTCAAAACACCCCAACAGTACCAACTATCTGAGTTGAGAACAACAAATGAGGTAACATTTGCAGTTGAGCCCCCTTCCCCACCCCCTAAACCAATAACTATGTACAAGGGTCCTTTGGACTGTATCGAGCCCCAGTTGTTGGAGGAGTAAGCGATTCCATAAGGACCCTACCCTCAGAGCCCTGAAGGCCTCTTCCCCCTTGCTTGGGAACATAGCAAGCCAGGTAGCTAGAAAAAACTGAGAGGGAGCACAGAAGTAATGAAAGTCCGAAGGGACTTCGGAAGGATGAGCTCCCCACCCAGATCTAACAAGCTAGTTCCCAGGTCATGATATAGGGAGAGGGAAATTATGGGTAAGAGAAGATTCAGGACCCCCCCCCACTAGCCAGGACATGAGGCATGACAGCCCACAGATACCAATCTTCCCCAGAGCTTCCCCCCACCCGTCCACCCATCGACCCATCCAGTAACCAATTGCTAAGCCATGAAGGAGAACAGACAATTAATAAATGTAAAACTCAGATAGGCCTACCTGAGAGGGGTGACTTACGGTCCTGTTGAAAAGCACCCATGTCCATCAGTGCTAGAGACACCCACTGGCCTTAAGATCCAAGGAGGCTATAAGAAAATGATGGAGAAGGACAAGAGAGAGAAAGATAAGACTCTTAAGGTGAGAGAGAAAATAGGGATTTAAAGAAGAAAGGTAGATACAGCTGAAGAGATAGAAAACAATCAAGGAGAATAGAGTTCCGCAGGGAGAAATAGGTTATACTTGCGGGTTGGGGGGGGAGGCCACCTGTACCAGAGCAGATCATCTTAGCCTGAAAAAAGAAAAGATTACATAGGGTAGGCACTGATGTACCCATGAGCCAGGATTTATCAGAATTATAAGGCCCCAAACAACTAATATTCACACAAAAACAGTCACTGATAATCAGAAGGCATAACCAAAATAAGAAAACGACTCCCTGGAGCCTCGGGATGATGGTACCACCTCAAGTAGGCCCGTAGGAACCCAAATAAAGCAGGACCAAGTCCATCTAGCTTTCGCCCCCTCGGGAAAGCAGCAGAGTGCTCCGAAGGTTCCAGTTCCCAGAAACACTAGGCAGAAGGTTCGAGGTAGGCCAGATAAAGGTGTAACCAGACGTAGGGTACCCTATAGTTCTCCAGGTCCACTGCAGGATGCTGGGAGAGAAACCGGAGTCAGCAGCAGTCTGAGGGGGGTGGAAAGGACAATCTTCAACCCGACGATACGGACCACAGCAGATGAGCCAAATTCAGGGTTTCCAGAGCCACCAAGTAAGAACAAACAACAATCCATCAGAGAATGCATAGTCCAAGGCAAAGAAGCTGTAAACTTGCCACTGAAACAAGCCACTCATGGGTCTTTGAAGAGATCAGGTAACTGGGTGGCGAGATCCTTGGAAGCTGCAGCTGGGGTGTCATAGGTGAGCCAGGAACCATCAATGTAGGGCTGCAGGCTAGCAGAGTACACCATACAAAATCTGATGCCAGCCGCAATTAATTTATTAACTATCAGATGAAAAGTGGCCTCCTTTTGCCTCATCTCTAAAGGAAAGTCTTGGGTGATTTGCAGCTGTTTTCCCTTCCATAGGATTGCCTGCAAGTCTCTAGTCTTGGTCAGGATATGCTGTTTCTTGAGATAATTCAAGAATTTCACTATTATGGGTCTGGGAGCTGTATTATCTGGTGGTCGAGGATGAAGGAAGGGATAGGCCCTTTCGATTAGGTAGGTAGGTAGGTAGAGTTGTGGATAGAAGGGCACACGATTTTACCCAGTAGCTTCTGCACAAAAATGATCGTGGAAGAGCCTTCTTCAGCATCAGGGAGCCCAAATATTAAAATGTTATTCCGACGGCTAAGGCCCTCGAGATCTTCAGTCTTGAGCTGAAGATTTGTAATTTGCTGCCTAAGCTTGTGTATTTCTGGGTCAGTTTTATCTCTCCAGGCCTCTAGGGATTTAGTGTGGGCTTCGGAATTGCCAATCCTGCAGCACAGATCACCCATGTTTGACCGAAGGGACTTTAATTCTGGCGATATATCGGCAAGAACTTCTTTAAAGAGCATCAACTCTTGGAGGAATCTATCCTAAGTTAAGGGAATATCGGTGGATGAAGCCCTAGATTGCTTAACTGGTAGCAGGCTTTGCATTTTAGACTTCTTGGCCTGCTTCTCGGGAGTCACTGGTGGAATATGCCGAGGAGGGGCCTGTCTCATATCTGTTTCCATCACGGCAAAGTTCACCAATGCCGATGTTCCAGAGAGGATATCCAGTGACAGTAGACAGGTAGCAAAGGAGCTGAATGCTTTTTGAGCACTGAAGGTATTATTAAATAAAGATTTAAGTAGATGAATGAGTCGGGTGGTAGGAGCTGACAAGATGAGCCGCTATGGTGCGGAATGCATGGTGCCACATGGAAGGCTGGGAAGTAAGTTAGTAGGCACAGGGGTGGGTGCAAAGCCAGTGAGATGGGTAGGGAACTGGCTTCAGGGAATGCAACAGAGGGTGGTGGTGGGTGGGGAGCTCTCACACCCAAGGGTAGTAACAAGTGGTGTCCCACAGGGCTCAGTGTTGGGACCAGTGTTGTTTGGGATATTCTTTGCAGACATATCATTGGACATCAAGAGCAAGATCAGTCTGTTTGCTGATGATACCAAGGTAGGAGCAGTGGTGGATGACCTAGGGGGATGGCAGGGGTTGTAGGATGATCTGGCAAAGCCTGAAACCTGGTCAGACACCTGGCAACTGAGGTTTAATGCCAAAAAGTGCAAGGTGCTGCATTTTGGGATAAAGAACCCAAGGAGGAGTTACCATTTGGTGGGAGTGCAGCTAGCCCAGACAGAGGAGGAGAAGGATCTGGGTGTGCTCATTACAGGGTCAATGAACAACTCAGCACAATGTAGGAAGGCAGCTGCAAAGCCCAACAAAATGCTGGGTTGCATTGCAAGGGGTATATCCTCAAGGAGGGGGGAGGTGATTCTGCCACTGTATAGATCATTAGTTAGATCGCACCTGGAGTACTGCGTGTAGTACTGGCGCCCGTATCTGAAGAGGGACATTAAGTTACTGGAGGGGGTGCAACGCAGGGTGACAAAGATGATCAAGGGGCTGGGGGACTTTTCATATGACAGGAGGCTGAGGGAGTTGAACATGTACTCACTGGAGGAGAGGAGGGAAGGGGGGACATGATTGAAACCTCTAAGTACATGAAAGGAATAAACAAGACAAATACAGAGGGACTGTTCAAAGTAAGGGAGGGATACCAGGGGCCATGATATGAAACTGGAGGGAGGGAGGGAGGAAGGTTCAGGAGGGAGATGAGGAGACACTTTTTTACAGAGAGGGTGGTGGCTGGGTGGAATGCATTACCTGCAGAAGTAGTATCCAGTAGAACAGTGGACTGCTTCAAAAGGGAATGGGACAGGACAAGGGGAGGGGTCAATGAAGGGGAAGGGTGGAAGGGAGGGGCAGCTGCAGAGTAGGGGATGCTAGCTGCACATTCGAGCAGACTTAGACCTCTAGGCCCTTATCTGTTAGCTAATTCCGTATGTTCATTTGTCCTCATGTTTTTTTTAAACTGGCCAGAAGCACCTTTTGTTGTCTCCCAAAATCCCAGGTGAAAGAGGATCACTTCTGCCATTCCCTATATGAGAACAGTAGTATTTTCTTGACGTGTGTAGCTGCAGCTTCAACTCGTGCTGCTAGCCACACTGTCATGTTTGTCCTGCTGTTTCCCTGGTGGCCAGTGACACCCCCATCCACCAATCACTGCTCAGTGTGATCTTGTCCCTGGTGTCTAGTGGCACCACCACACCCTTTATTAATTAATTTATTTATGTATTTATTTAGTTAGTTATTTATTTAATCTGACACTGGGATGCCCACTCCCTGTGTCAGATGCCCTCCTCCCCTTTACTAATTAATTGCTGACATCAGGGGCCCAGTCCCTGTGTCAGCATTGTATGCTCTCAGCCACCCACCCCCAGCCGTGTGGCCCCACCAGTAGTGTGGGACACTGGGGAGCCCACTCACAGTGTTCCCTGATTAACAAAATGATAGTGCCAGTTATCATGAGGTAGGGTTCCAAAAATGCCATGTTGAAAATTTGGCGAACAAATTCCTAAAAATGGCCTAGTTACACATGTTCATTGAAATTTTGCTACCCACGTGCGTAACTTTAGTGATTTTTAATATTTTGACCCCAAATTTTTAACATAGCCAGTCTTTCACACCACCTCATGAACAGTACAGCTATCATTTTTCACATCCTGCCCAAAACATGTTTTCGCACCTGTTTTGTGGAATAGTGCGGTCACGGCACAAAATCTCTTTATGGGAACAATTAATGAAATTACAGTGTCAGTGTTCATGAGGTGGGATCCCAAAAAAGCCCATGTTGAAAATATGGTTAAAAAATTCCTAAAAATGGTCAAGTTACACACTTATTGAAATGTTCTATGCAAGTGCATAACTTTGGTAATTTTTAATATTTTGACTCCAAATTATCAACATATCCATTTTTTCACACCACCTCATGAATAGTATGGCTGACATTTTTTACATCCTGTTCAAAACGTGTTTTCGCACCAGTAGCTCGCAATGGCATTTTGACACAGAGTTCAACATTTTCACCTACAGGGTTTATGAAGTGGGGTCATAAAGAAGACCATGTTGAAAATTTGTGGTCAAAATATGGAAAATTGTCAAAGTTGTGACCATTCATTGCAATTTTGATATGACCACTCATGCTTTAGAAATATTAAATATTTACACCCCAGATTTTTAATATAGCCTTCTTGTTACCCAACCTCATGTATGTCACAGCTGTCATTTTTCAAATCCTGTCCAAAATGTATTTTTGCACCTGTGGCGTGGAATGCTGTTGCATTTGCTCAGAATTACGTTTTGGCATGGATTTGAACATTCTCTTTACCAGGTACATGTGCAGGGGATAATAAGATGGCTATGGTAATAATTTGGTGACACATCTACAGAGGGATGGGTGCACAGGGCCCAAAGGACCCTGTACTCCCACAGTAAAATAAGGAAAATCACAGAGCATGGGAGTGCAGGGCTCGAAGGGCCCTGCACCCTTATAAATAATGATACAAGTAAACTATCTGAAAAAGTAAGGAAATTCATTGCAAAAAACTTCATTAATGCATCAGTTAGGGCTCTTAGTAAAGTGAGGAAATAAGGCATTAGCATTTCCAACCCTAATGCCCAACCCATCTCCACCCTGTACACACCCACAGGGGTTACCTTTTGGTCATCAGCCCTAACACTCACCCCATTCCATCATTAAATAAGCTGACATGGGTGCAGTATAGGAGAATGGGGTGAGCGTTAGGGCTGATGACCAAAAGGTACACCCCCGATGCCTGTGGGTGTGTGCAGGGTGGTGAGGGTGGGATGTTAGCATTGGAAACCCTAACACCTCATTTCCTTGCTTTTGTAGCTTTACTAAGAACCCTGATGCATTAATGACATTTTTTGCAATGAATACAGATTATATATATATATATATTGCAATAGGAGTGGTGATAAATTCACTGTGATAAATCTTGTTATTTGAGCTACTACATATATAAATTAAATTTATACATATAGTAACTATGTCATCAAGATTTATACACATAGTAGCTATGTCACAATCACTTCAGAACTCATTTAGAATGTTCCGCCTCAGTAGCAGAACTAGCCATATTCAAATGTGAATACCTTTAAAATGAAAAAAAATGTGCAAGTCCAGCTGCAAAGGTGGGAGTGCGTGCAGACTGTAGAAGAAGGCCAGGAATCAGGGAAAGAACAATACATAAGGGAACATATTGTATTGTACAATGAACAATTTGTTGTAAGTGGAAGGGAAGGAATGACTGGGAACAAGCAAAAGGCCAGGGTGGGTGGGCGAGTGCTGAACTAGAGCAGCTCTTGCTAAATTAAAGTAAAAAGCAAAGACTTTGGATGCGGTTCACTCAGTGGCTGTAATCTTTACTGAATAAGTACCACTTTAAGTGCCATTTTTCTGTGCAGATGTTTAAATATGTGCACAAGAAGACAATGCTGAAATAGGATTCTAAGGGAAAAAGTTGTTGTATCAGAACTATACTACAACCTTTTCTGGACTTTAAAACATACTACAAAAAAAACTGAGTCAATTGATTTGCAGCTATAGTAACACTTAACCATTTACTTAGGCAATAATGCACAATAAGGTGTGAAGTTATGCTATAACAATCTGAGGCTTGAGACTTCCAACACCCCAGAAGTGAGATTATCCTAGCACAACTCACACTAGGGATTGCATTATTGCTATTATACAATGGCTCTCATTTTTTTAATATTGTGGGGACACAAATGAGCACATGTAGATGGCTATTAGGCAGAGAACAAGTGTTGGAACATCCATTTTATGTGTAGGGACATCTATTTTATAGTATCAATTGTACAATTCTATTTTTTAATGTATTTTTTTTTTTTGAGGAAACACTCTCCATGTGAAAGCACTGCATCATGGGTATGCAAATAATCAATTGTCTTTTATCACAGTAGTGTATTATGCAATACCAGGCAACTGGGTATTTGCATGCCCATGATGCAGTGCATTCATATGTGGTGTGTTTCCTCATAGAAAATAAAACTGTAAAACTGGTACTATAAAAGAGATGTTCCCACACTATAAAGGAGATGTTCTGACACTTGTTCTCTGCCTAACTATGAAATGTTTTAGCCATGACAAAAATGTTTGCCCCCCACAATATAAGTAAATATGGTTTTTATATGAAACTAAGCTTTTGCTCCTATCCTACATTTGCAAGGCTTCAAATTCTTTTGATAAGAAAAACTGTGGTGTGTTATTCATTCTGGCATGCAGTCATCTGTATGTTTGGACTTGACACTGTGAGGTTGTGCTCTGATAACTTTATTGTGACACACACACACACTGATCAATCAGAGTCCAGAAAATGTTCTTGCTATTGTATACTACTCTATAATAATCTATCCTTTTCTTGGGCCCCTGGTCAGTTTAACACTTTCAAGGGCATTCTATCTTTGCCTAAATTATTCATTTTCTTTCCTATTTTCCTCCATCTTCTCTTCCCTTTTTTGCCTCCTGTGTCATTCCATACCTCTTTCCTCCCTACCATTTTAATTACATCCTCATCATCACCCCACTACCTACAATACCTCTTCCTCCCTACTCTCCTCCTCCTCCCCCTTTATTCCACTTTGACTACATAGCTATTCTTCCCTTTCCTTCCTATCTATCCCCATCCTACCCACCACCTCTGCTTGCCTTCTCCCTCCACACACTTTCCTCCTCTCTACTGGTATGGGACCTTCCATCTTTCTTTGACTCAGGCACAATCCAATTATCTGCCTATGTTGTTAGTTGTACAATTCTCCTTTTTAAACAAGCATCCTCATGTTATGTTACCATTACCTAGTGAAATGTTAGTCTTTGTTTTGACTTTGCATCCTGTACATGCTTAGATTGTGTAACTATTGTAGGAATTTATGCCTGGAGACAGTTTTCAATTGTTTCTTGCTGTATCTGTATCTGTGGAACATATCTGTATTGTTGTTTGTGTCATACTTGACGTGGAACCTATGAAAGAGCTTTCAGCTCAAAGGTGTTAATCCAAAATCTCAATAAATAAATAACACAAGATATTTCTACACCTACCTACTGGACAGAGATGAAAATAGCAACACCTACTGTGCAGAGAAGAAAATAGCATGAATAGGAAAATACTAACTTCTCCTTTAGCAAGCACATAGCATGAACTGAAGTACTAGCTGCTCTTAGCCCTGAAGGTCCTAGTTTTCTCTGGAAGGACAGTGCAAAATTGCAAGGGTTGGCCTATGCCAATGACAGCTGGTTTAACATGCTGGTGGCGTGAGAGACATTCAAGAGCTATACAGTAAAGATGATTTACTGCACTATTGTAAATTTAATTCTGTGTCAAATTTGATTAAAAAAATCATTACATGCCCTGTGTATATTTCAGACTTGTATACAAGTTAAGTTTGGATTTTTATGTTGCTGTAGTAGTAGTAGCAGTAGTGAATTTATTTATACAGTGCCATTCCTCAGGGCTCAGGGCACTGTACAAAAACAGTTCCATAATAGTCAAATAAATACAGGGCTAGTTTAGCGATGATATACAATTATAAATATATAACATTAAATAAATAAATAAATAATAAATAGGTAAGTTGGTAATCTGTAGTATCTTTATTAATCATCAAAACCAGCAAGACAGAAAATGCACAGAAGTGCTATGTAGTAAAGTTTACTGTGTCCGTCCCCCTTCTGAACCATTCCAGATTCCAAGAGTGCTGTGGAAACCCATACTCTCATCCCTGGCCAGTGTTCTTAAAAAGTGAGGAGGACTCCTTTACCTGCTATCTCTAATCACAGAGTTTCCCCTCAGTCCACTCCCATGCCCTGGTCTGTCCCTGTTGTTATAGCAAATATGCTAAGTGCAGCATTCCCCAACAAAGCCTTATTAGTGAGGTGAAGTGTTGGGCTGCTCTGTTTCTTTTGACTGCCTTGGGATTAGCTACTCCTGTGGTCACACTGGTCAGAATATTCAGAGGGAGGGGGATGTGCGGTGCATCTAGTTGTGCCGGCCCAAGAATTGGGCCGGCGCAAAAACATGCCGTATTCAGACAGGAGGCACATTACCACCAGATCATGCATCCTGTATGAAAATAGCAACCTGAGTGGCCAGCACAAGTGAGTCTGGCCAAGAATGCACCAGTGCCTCCTGGGGGATGGGCTGCATACCAGGAATAGGTATATGTGGTGCATCTCCAGAAGCGACGATCCCAAATCCCTGATATTCAGCCTGCATATGCAAATGGGGCCATCAGGCATGCAAGGTGCAAAGGGACCATTTGCATTGCCATTATGGCCCCATTTGCATGTAGTTTGTATGACTGCGATGGCAAGTTGTGTCGGGCCAGCCTGCCCCCCCTGGCCAAACCCCATCTGGTGATGTGCCAAGAAACCGAAGATTTCCATAGTGCAGAAGGGCCCCCTCATCCCTGCCTGAACCCCGTCCGATGATCATACGTGGCATTAAGCAAACACCCGCCATAGTGTACATCCCCTCACCCTGGAACCCCGATCCATGTGTGAGAATGGATCCCCCCACCCCGTACCTGATCCCCCATCATACAAGATTCCAATATCAACCCTTTTCTCCATAGTGTAGTGGCCCCACCCTGATCCTGATCACAGTGCCGTTCAGTTCACAATCCCAATTCGAACCTGCATCCCCGTCCGCACTTTTCCGAGTGTAGTGGCCCCCACCCCCTACCCCAGTAGGCATAACCACCCCCCCACGACCTGACCTGTGCCGATGACTGCTACAGCCCTCCAAACCCTGTCACGGCCAGCCGCCGACTGATTGGGATCACAATCTCTACTGTACACATGATGTGGAGGACTCCAAAACTGGGCACAGTACTCCAAGTGTTGCTTTACCAGTAATCTATAGAGAGGTAACAATACTTCCTGCTTCCCATTGTCAAACCCTCTCCCATTGCACCCTAGAATTATGTTAGATCTGCTAAAGGCCTTGTTACATTGGCTGTGTTTTTCAGGGAGTCACTGATGTTGACTCTGTCCCTTTCCTCTTATGTTGTGTCCAGTTGATCCCCTCCCATCCAATACCATGTTCTGGGTTTTTGTTCCCTATGTGCATCACTTTGCACTTCTTGGCATTGAATCTCCGTTGCTAGACTTTGGACTAATTTTCCAGCTTTTTCAGGTCTCTCTGCAGTTCTCTTATCTCCTCCATGTTATCAACTCTATCACAAAGTTTAGTGTCATTTGCCAATAGACTTAACCTACCCTGGATTCCTTCTTCTTTGTCACTGATGAACACATTAAAGAGGACTAGGTGCAGGACAGATCCTTGTGGTACTCCGCTGGTGACCCCTCTTTCCACTGATCTGACCCATTCACAACAACTCTGCTGCCTCCCTTCCATCCAACTGCCTGTCCACTTTATTATTTCCTTTGCTGTACCCAGACACCCCAAATTCTTCAGCAGCCTTTGGTGTGGCACCAAGTCAAATGCCTTGCTGAAGTCAAAGTATAATAAGTCTACTGCATGCCCCATGTCAACTACCCTGTTAACCCAGTCAAAGAATACTATCAGATTGATCTGACAAAACCTCCATGCCACAAACCCATGCTGCTTACTGTCTTATTTATTTATTTGAATTTTGATAACTGGGTAGGCCCACAGAGACAGACAAGTCCCTTTTTCAGGGGTGACCTGGGGAATACAGACAGTTCCATGAGTTGCTACACTATACATTTGGATGCAGGAGGTAAAACATAAGGATGACGAGTACAATCAGAGGCAAGAGACAAATATATATATATATATATATATATATATATATATATATATACACACACACACACAAGGTGTACTGTGAGCAGAAAGTCAGTTCCCTCAGTAGCAGGATGATGATTCCACTGCTGTTCCTGAGGGGTCCTGCATCGATAATCCTTAGGTTAGGCCTGGGGCCTGTTGTACTGGACCAGGTGAACTAGCCAGTAGAAGTTGCAGCACACTTCAAACACATAGTACAATAAATTAAATATTTACAGAAATATAAAAGTGGGGAAAGAGTGCGAGCGGGGAAGGGAAGGGATTTAGGGGAAGTTAGGAAGGTCAGAGAGGACGTGGGAGAGGTGGAGGGAGTGACGAGGTAAGAGAAGGGGTTTAGGAGAAGATTGGACAGCCAGAGAGGGCAGGTGAGAAGGAGGGGTGCACAGGGGTAAAGCAGAGGGTTTAGTGCAATTGCCGCCCATCCTGAAGCCCATTGTTCTCCAGGTATTCTACTGGGTTCTCTTTGACTACTGTCTCCATAAGTTTCCCTATCACAGAGCTAAAGTCGATGAGTCTATAGTGTTGCAGCTGCTCCTTGTCCCCTTCCTTGTGTAGTAGAGCTATGTTCACCATCTTCCAGTCCTTTGGAACCACTCTTTGCTACAAAGAGCTGTTAAGCAGCCTTACCATGGGTTCAGCTGAGACTGATGCCAGTTCTCTTGGTATCCTTGGATGCATCCCATCTGGTCCCGGGGACTTATTTACCTTTAGGGATGCTAATCCTTTTTTTTTACTCTTTTGCTGGTATATGTCTGCAGCCTGATTTCTGGGGCACCTTTATCAGCTGCTTTTATGTTGCTCTCAGGCAAGGGCCCACTATTCTCCCTAGTGAATACTGAGCAGAAATAGTTGTTCAGCATGGCTGTTTTCTGCCTTTCTTCCTCTATTTTTTATTTATTGAATCTTGGAGTTAAGACCTTTGAGCTAAGGGCTCTTTTACAAAGGCTCCACATCAACAAGGAATTATACAGAAGCGGGAGTAACAGACACACGTACATTGGGTACAAATAAGCTGGCTGGGTGAGGTACAAGAAACCCAGGAGACAATTGAAAATAAACCTAGCACATACATAATAATGCTGCATAATATTACTGATATTAAGTGCTAGGGTTAAAAATACATAATAATGCTGATATTAAGTGCTAGGGTTAAAAAGATAATCAGAAGTTGGTGGAGGGCAGGTGTACAGACAGAGAAAGCCAGTTAGAAGCAAACTAGAACAGTGATGAGTTATGAGGCATAACAGGCCAATAGGTGAAAGAAGAAAAGAAGAAAGTGCAGTCGAGGAGGTTGACTTTAGACAGGGGATAATAGTGGTGATTTTCCAGGTTATAGTATGGGAAATGTTACAGATGACTGTAGACTCAGTGATGACACAGAGAAGCAGCCCAAGAGGGCATTGTCATTAAAATGCAGGATAAGTATAAGCAGAGGGCCACCAGGGTTAAGTGGGGCAGTCATAGCTGCTGCACTTGGCTAGGTACTGTCGAAGACCGTTTCTGAAAGGACCAATTTTGGGAGAAGATCGAAGGTGTGCGGGGAGGTTGTTAAACAAACTAGGTGCTCTGTACATAAATGGTCTTTGTCCTTGAGATGTCCAGCATAAAGGTACCTGAAAAGTTAGGTTGGGCGTGCTTCTAGTGCAGTGCATGTTAGAGTGAGCCCTGTTGAGGAGCTGCTGGGTAGACAGGGGGGCTAACCCTAAAGAGATCTTTTTGGCAGTAAGACAGGTGTGATAGGAGATTCTGCTCTGGAGGGTGATCCAATTGGACTGTGCATATAGGTCACAGGTATGTGTGTCCCTACTAGCACCAGTAACTAACCTGCAGGATTTGTAAAGAGTAACCCCTAAGCTCCTGAGGTCTGTGGTGGTGGTAGCAGCATAAAATACAATGCCATAATCAATGTTAGACAGTATGGAGCTAGTCACTGCGAGGCATGGTGCCTCTTGGGTCATACAGTGTGGATGTCTATAAAGGAGGCCTAGCCTGATATTAGCAGTTTTGGAGATGTTAATAATGTGTTCTTGATAGGGGGGAGTACTATCTAGGATGATGCCCAGGTACCTAAAATGAATTACTTGCTCAAACTGTGTACCAGTATTATTGGAGATGGGTAGTTGGGCTCTTTTAAGCTTGTTATGAGTCCCAGCAAAGACCATCACTTTGGTCTTTTTATAGTTCATAATTAATCTATGATCAGCAAACCAGGCTTCAACGGAGGTAAAGCTACATTGCAAGTCACTGGTAAGGGGTGTAGGATCTGACTGGCTGGTGTGAGTCATAGCATCATCTGCATACAGGAGAAGGTTAGAAAGGCAAGCTTCCCACCTCCTTTAGCCTGACAATCCCCACCCCCATCTTTCTTTTATCTCTTATGTGGCTAAAAAATTGTTTTCCACTCCCCTGATCCCCTGATCTCCTCCATAATAAGCAGTTCTGGGTCTGCCTTTGTGATCATGACTGCCCTCGTGGCCTGTTTAGTTTTTTCCTTATACTTGTCCCATTCTTTATCACCCTGTTTTTCTTTGTTCCTTACAAAGGCCTTCTTTTTCAATCACACTGCCTCCCAGGCCTTTTCAAACAGCCAAATTGGTCTCTTATACTTATTTCTCTTTATAAGTATTGTTGTGCATGTTCTAACTGCCATGAGAATGGCACCTTTTATGACCCCCCATCTTTCCTCTACTCCCCCAGTGCTGTCAATCCCAACTAACCTGCCCAGGACTAGTTCCCTCATTTGGTTGAAATCTGTCCTTTTTGAAGTCCAGCACCTCAGCCTTAGATGAGGGCTCACTGGTGCCCAGGGTCAACTCAAACCATATAGTATTGTGGTTGCAGGACCCCAGTGGTTTCTGCTCCTAATTCCTTATCTCTTTTCTCTCCCTGTTCTGGTGGCCTGTAAACCACCCCCCAATCAAACTTTTCTATGTGATGACTCCATGAGCCGTACCCACAGTGATTCTATCTCCCCTTTCCCTTCAGTGGATGCCTCCTTTACTGCTTCTATTCCTTCCCTGGTGTAAATGGCCACCCCTCCACCTCCACCCATTCCTCTATTGAACCTATATAAGATATATCTAGGGATTACAAGGTCCCAGTCATTATACTTATGGGCCAAAGTTTCTGTAATGGCCACTAGTTCCAGCCCAGACTCTGCCATCAGTGCCTGAAGTTTGCTAATTTTATTACTCAGACTCCTGACATTGAAGCACATTACCCTCCATCTTATGCTCCAACCCCTCTTGGTTCTTGAATGACTTCCCCAATCACAGGTCCTTGATATTCTAGGTGTCTTGTGTTTTTCTTTTTTTGCTGGTCTATTTGGTTTATACTCCCTGGTCCCCTAGACTCCTTCTACTCAGCTACTACTTCTTGTACATCTTGCCCCCATCCCTGGGGAATCCTGTCTAGGTTCCCTGAGTAACTAGACTCCAGAGGTAAGGTCTATAAAAACCACGGTGCAGGGCAGGTGCACCTGTAGAACAGCAGCCAGCTTGAATGAAGAAAACACAAGTCCACAGATTTCCATGCACTCCAATGGAGCTATAAACATCAACGTCCACACATGCTACAGGCTTTAAACTTGACTCATTTCATTCAAAAGATACAAATCAAATTGCAGAAGGGGAGAAGAGGGGGAGGAGTAGCTCTCTATGTAAAGGAAGGGATAAAAGCAACTGAACAAAACAGTAAACAGGGAGGAGAGGAGGCACTGTGGGTCACCTTGGAGACTGGAAAGGGCACCACAATCTGCACACGGGTTGTGTACAGACCCCCATGTCAGGGGGAAGGAATGGACAAGGATATGATAGAAGGCATTCTTAGAATGGCAGAGAAAGGGGAGATACTGTTGATCGGAGACCTGAATATGCCAGATGTTAACTGGAGCACATTTGCTGCAGCCACATCCAAAACAGGGCCATTCTTGATGCCCTACAGGTGGCAGGCATTAGACAGCTAGTTTGGAACCCACTCATGAGGGAGCAATCTTAGACCTCGTACTCTCAAGCGGGGCAGTGAGAGGATCTCAGATCTAGAAGTGGGTTGCCATCTGGGGACAAGTGACCATCAAACAGTGTGGTTCACATTAAACTCAGCTACAGAGTCAAGCCATACAAAAGTGAGGGTACTGGACTTTAGGAGGGCTGACTTTGCAAGATGGGAGAGTGCCTCAGAAAAGCACTAGCAAACAGGCTAGAAGGAGGTGTGGAGCAACAATGGGGAATTATCAAACTGCCATCACAGAGGCAACAAGCCTTTGTGTGAAGCAAATAAACAAATCAAAACAAAAGAAAAAGCCACTATGGTTCTCAAAAGAGGTGGCTGTGAAAGTAAGGAAGAAAAAGATAGCATTCCGGAAGTATAAGGAAACACAGAAGGAGCAGGACAGAGAGCTGTACCAGTTAAGGCAGAAGGAAGCAGGGAGGGAAGTCAGAATAGCAAAGGCCCAAACTGAGGAAAAGATAGCCAACTCAGTTAAGAAGGGGGATAAAACCTTTTATAGGTACATCAGTGAGCATAGAAAGACAAAGGGAGGGATAGTGAGGCTGAATAGAATGAATGGTGGGTGGGCAGAGGGGAGAGTGAAAAGCAGGAATACTGAGCAATATTTCTGCTCAGTATTCACAAAAGAGAGAAGTGCCTAATCTAATTAACAGAAGCACTCTTGATAGAGGTCAATCCCAGTCCTTTCACAGAAGAAAGGGTTCTGCAAGAACTCCTAAAACTGAAGGTGGACAAAGCAATGGGTCCTGATGGAATTCACCCCAGAATTCTAAAAGAATTAAGGGAGGAAGTAGTGAAACCACTGGCTACTCTTTTTAATAAATCATGGGAGGATGGTGTGGTACCCGAGGAAGGTGGATGTGATTCCCCTTCACAAAAGTAGGTCCAAGACAGAGGCAGGAAACTACAGACCTGTCAGTCTGACCTCTGTGGTAGGGAAAGTGATGGAGTCACTTCTGAAGGAAAGAATAGTCGAGTACCTAGAGGTCAGTGGAGCACAGGACCCAAGGCAGCATGGGTTCACAGTGGGAAGGTCATGTCAGATGAATCTAATAGATTTCTTTGACTGGGTGACCAAAGTAGTAGACCAGGAGGGGCTGTGGACATGGCCTACCTAGACTTTAGCAAGGCATTGACACAGTCCCACACAAAGATTAATAGTCAAATTAACCAGCCTGGGCATGGGACCCAGGATGGTAGCCTGGGTAAAACATTGGCTGGACAACAGGACACAGAAGGTAATTGTAAATGGAGTCCACTCTGAAGAAAGGGGGGTTACTAGTAGGGTACCGCAGGGTTCCGTATTGGGTCCAGTCCTTTTTAATGTCTCCATCAGTGACATTGCAGAGGGACTGGAAGGAAAAGTATGCCTTTTTGCAGATGACACAAAGATCTGCAACAGGGTTGATACACAAGGAGGTGTGGAAAGGATGAAAAGGGACTTGGCAAGGTTGGAGGAATGGTCAGAAGTATGGCAGCTAGGATTCAATGCAAAGAAATGCAAAATAATGCACCTGGGAAACAAGAACCCAGGGGAAGAATACACAATGGGTGGGGAGGTAGTAACAACAACAAAAAAGGAAAGGGACCTGGGGTAATCATATCAGATGACCTTAAGGTTAGCAAGCAATGTGAGAAGGCAGTAGGAAGGGCTGGGGATATACTGGGATATATAGGGAGAGGCATCATCAGCAGAAAACAGGAAGTTGTTATCCTCTGTACAGACAGTTGGTGAGACCCCATCTGAGTACTGTGTCCAGTTCTGGAGACCCCATCTCTGCAAGGACATAGACAGGATAGAGGCAGTCAGAGGAGGGCAACTAAAATGGTGCAGGGTCTGCAGAGAAGCCGTATGAGGAGAGACTAAAGGAGCTTAATATGTATACCCTTGAGGAAAGAAGGGAGAGGGGACATGATAGAAACTTTAAGTACCTCAGTGGAATCAACAAAGTCCAAGAGGGTAGCATCTTTCAGAAAAGAGACTTGCAAGAACAAGAGGACACAATTTAAAAGATAGAAGGAGGGCGGTTCAGGGCAATGTGAGAAGTATTATTTCACAGAGAGGGTAGTGGATGCATGGAACAGCCTTCCTGAGGAGGTTATAGGGTCTAAAACTGTGGGAGAATTCAAGAATGCATGGGACAGACATAAGGCAATTCTTGTGGGGTAGGAAGAAATAGGCTGTTGGTTAACTAGGATCTGCAGCCTATCCTGTAGGTAGGGAAATGGGCAGACTAGATGGGCCTAGCGGTCCTTATCTGCCGTCAAAGTCTATGTTTCTATGTTTCTATGTTTCTATGCAAACACATGTGGAAGCAGGCAAAGCTACTGACCACACCTGCCTCAGTGCTTTGAGTCCACTAACTCATCCTGTTCCTTATAAGTTTAATTAACTTCTGCTTCTTTTAACAATTGCCTTTTTGCACATTCCTTTTGTTATATGTATGTATTGGGGGCACCAAATGAAGTTAATAAAACTTGTAAGACTAATGATTATTAATAAATAGTAATGAAATTTAGCAAAAAATGGGCTGCTCATTGCTGTCAGACCACACCTTTTGAAGAAGAGTTGGTGGACTTCAAGCACTGGAGTGAGTGTGGTCTAATATAACAGTAATAGGAGAAAAGAGTGGTCACAGGGAACAACAAGAGATCAGGAAGATTTTTTTAGAAAAGAAACAGAGACTGCTCCACATGTGCCCAAGGCTCAAGAGGAGGAGCAGAAAAACAAAAAAAACATACCAGAAAAAATACATGGGACTCGTTAAAAGACAACAGTGAATTAACAGTTTTTAACCTCTCCAACAGAAGAATAATAATGGACAGGGAGATTAAATTATTAAATAAAGGTCTGGGTTATAGCCTAACTTAAAAAAAATTGACCCTTTCAAATTGAAACTGGACTTGGAAAGGTTTTACAGAAGAATAAAACTAAGACAATAGTTGGATGGACAAGAAAGAGGGGAAGAGAATGAGGAAGAAAACATTGCAAAGTACCAATTACAATAATGAGGAACAACTACAAATATTCTTTGATTACTTAAATAACTGCACAAAGTATTTAGGATTCACAATGAATTACAACTTGATGGAAATACCATATTTGGATCTTCTGATAAAAAAGTTAACACACTACACAGATATGTGCAGAAAACTAATAGAAAAGAACACAATATTACATGCCCAAGGTTTTCACCCTCAAAAACTGAAAGACAGTAAACTGATCAGCCAATACTTAAGACTTAAAAGAAACAGCAGCGAAAAAAAAAATGCAGACAATTATAGAGAAATTTACAGAAAGGGACTATAGAATAGAAATTCTGGATACAGCAAGAAACATGACTGATAATATAACAAAATAAACCATTTTAAAGGACAACCTACCAAATGAAAAAGATCAACAGAGAATAATTATACCTACAGAGTACTCAAACCACTTTGATAAAATTAAAATGATCATTTTGAAACGTTGAAAAATACTACAAACTACAGCTGTGGGAGCACACATTTTCAAAGACAGAGCATTGATAATGGCAAGAAGGACAACAACAATAAAAGAGGAATTATTCAAGACACAACACTGGCAACCCCCTACCAAACAGCCTGGTTGAAAACAGATCCTACAGGATTTTTCAGGTGTGGAAACTGCACACATTGTACAAATGGTATAAAGACTATGGAAATTAAAAACACATGCCAAGACAGGACCTTCACAGCAAAAGAGCTTGTAACATGTGTAACAGACTATTTAATCTATTGCATTATATGCCCATGTTCATTATACTATATAGGGAAATCTTCAAGGCAACTTAAAATAAGACTGGAAGAACACACGAGTCATGTGACGAGAGGAGATTAAAATCTCCACTTGCAAACCATTCTGAAGAACAAAGGCATCAAGTGAACACCTTAAGATTTTTAGGGATTGAGAAAGTGAAAAAACACAGAAAGGAGGCAGTTTGGAGGAATTCTTCTTGATGAGAGAATCATGGTGGAATTTCACTTTAAAAACCACCTGTAAAAGATACAGTTTAAATGATAACTTGGACTTGACATATTTTTAAATACAAATGAACAGTGATGTAAATAGGAATTTATGAATAGTTATGCACATGGACCTGGTTAAGAATAGTGTGGTACATGCTAAGCACATGACAAAAATGCCCTATAAATACTTTTGTTTTTGAAAGATTTTTACATTACAGCATTCCAGCATGTGAACTTTAATGGAGATGTAGGTAGTCCTGATGTTGATTATTATAAACAGATTTGCATATGGACAAGTGATGAATATTATGCTACATGGTGTGCACATCATAAGGATATATTGCAAATATACTTGCTTTTGGCAGGTCCATATAAGGTACTTTCTAGCATATTAATTTCAATGTAATGGTAAATACCCATGCGAGATTTGAAAAGTGATGTTACTTATAGAATTTACATGGATTATGAATGAGTCATGAAAATTATTTAGCTTCACAATCCCCTTCCCCTTCTATTCACATAGGTAATAGATCACAGTATGTGCCTTTTTTTTTAAATGGAACAAATTATTGGAAGAACTAAATAATTCATACACAAACAGCTCCAAAAGAATTTTAACCTTTTTAACTAGATTTTGCATCTTCTAAGACACATTGGGCTGGATATTGAAAAGGGTTGCGCCATGCGCAATAGGGTTGCGCCTGCGCAAGTCTGAAATTGCGCCATTCTGCGATATTCAGCAGGAGGCAGTTGCACCCCCCAAGTCATGCTGAGCAACAGCGCAATGCTAATGAAGGCATGCTCAACCTGAGGGGGAGGAACCATGCATAAACTGCACAGCCCGATATTCAGCTGGACTGTGCAGAGTTGTGCAGGCGCAACCCTTACCTGCGCCTGCACAACTTTGAGACAAAAAAAGGATCAAGTCGACGGCCACCACAGGTGAGCTGCCGCATTGCAGGGCACAACACAGCAGCTGCCACCTGTGGGTGGCCCCCACTTGTTCCCTGTGTCTCTGCAGCCCGATCAAGGGCATAATAGTAACCCCCATAGTCCGATCGCGGGCATAATAGTAACCCCCATAGCCTGATTGCATGCAGAACACACTCCCCACTGGCCGGTCGTGGGCATAACAGTATTAACCCCCACTGGCCCGATCGCGGGCATAACAGTATTAAACCCCCGACTGGCTGATGGCAGGCAAAACGAACTGAAACTCCCCTGACTGGCCCGATGGGTAGGCGTAACAGAAATGACCCCATCCTCTATCCCGATTGTGGGTAGAGCGGAGTTCAACCCCAAAGACCAATATCCCTGGTGGTCCAGTGGACCGGGAAGCCTGATCGTGGGCATTAGAGTCAACCCCAAGGTCCAATTTACCTGGTGATCTAGTGGCCCCACCCCACCCAACCATGGATCCGACCACCCGCCACCCCGTCAGCTGGTGGGCGGCAGCACCCACCACCTGGCACCCTGCCGACTGACTGCTCGCGGTATGGCTGCCGCCCATTGGTTCAGAGCAAGAGCCAATGGGCGTGCAGCCTATACCATGCAAGGCAGTCCAGATATGTGAATGAATTGGCTGCGGTGGGACGGCAGGTGGTGGGGTGCTGCCGCCCACCGCTGACAGGGGGAGCAGGGTGGTGGGCTCCGTGGGTGGGTGGGGTGGTGGCCACTAGATCACCAGAGAAATTGAACCTGGGGTTGACTCTAATGCCCATGATCAGGCTTCGCTGTCCACTGGACAACATGGGATATTGGTCTTTGGGGTTGAACTCCATTCTGCCCATGATCGGGCTAGGGGTGGGGGTCATTTTGTTATGCCCACGATTTGGCCAGTCGGGGGGTCGTTCTGTTATGCCCGTGATCAGGCCAGTGGGGGAGATTTACTTCATGCCCACGATCGGGCTGTAGGAGGACGCCGGTCCCGATGGCTGCTGCTCGGCAGGGCGCCAGGCTAAGTTGTCGGGGATCTGCGCACCTGCATGCTAATGGCATGCAAATGGGGCTGTAGGTAGATGCAAATGGCCCCCCACCTTGCATAACTGCGCCCCATTTGCATGTCACCTTTTGAATATCGGAAACTTGTGCATGGCTCAATGGAACTTGCGCCACCGCATCTTGAATGCTCCACTCTGGCCACTTGCGGTGGCGCAAGTTCCACTGCACCATGCACAGTGGCTGTGGCCGGGGGGGTGATATTCAAAGGAGTTGCTCACTAGCGCAACTCCATTGAATATAGACCCAGCCACACCCCAGCGCAACTTTTTTGAGCAGCGCAAGGGCTTGCGCCACAGAATGGCGCTGTTTGAATATTCAGCCCACTATTCCCAGTTGGTTTTGCCACAGTAAAAAATAATTAAAATCTCCCTAGTCACTAATTCCGTGGTCATAACGTATGAATATTCTATGAGATAGGTCCCTTTAATTCCCAAAAGTTAAATTACTGTGAAAGGGGACCAAACATGCCCTAGCACAAAGCATGGACTACCCTTGGGGATGGTTAGTTTGGTTTCCTTAGTGATTGGGCTGAGCAACTGCATCATTAGTGATACAGTCGCAGAGTGATGCAATCATGCAAGGGCCTGCCGGTATAGTATGTAATAACTCAGCCTGACTCCTTCACAAGAGGCATAATGAAGCTTCATGATCACATCAGCATCTTGCTTAATTACTCATGCAGTAGCAGTGGAAAAACTTCTAACAGCTTAGTTTTTCTGTCATAGATGCTGATGATCCCAAATAAATGGCAAATTGACAAATTAAAACAAGGGAAGGTAAACACCACTCTGTTTGAAAAAAACATGACAGAGTGAATAAAATATACTGCAAGGCAGACTTTGCAAATGGTGTCTTTTATATTTTTGTGGCATCAACAGTCCGGGGGGAGGGGGGGCAACCAAAATGGTGCAGTGTCTGAATCAGAGGCCCTATGAGGGGAGTCTCAAGGGCCTAGATATGTACACCCTGGAAGAGAGAAGGCAGATGGGGCATATGATAAAGAATTTTAAATACATCATTGGGGTAAATAAGGCACAGGAGGGAAGTGGGTTTTTTTAAGGGTGCTCAAGGACAAGGGGCAGGATAAGAAGCTGAGGTGTAGATTCAGGAGAGATGTGAGGAAGTAATTCTTCACAGAAAGAGTGGTGGATTCAAGAAGAAATTTTCAGTGGAGGTGGTAGGGGCAAAAACAGTGGCGGGGTTCAAAATGCATAGGACAGGCATAGGGAAATCTTAGTGAAAGGGAAGGTGGGTGAGTGAATGGGTCAGAGATCAAATGGGATCTGCAGTGATACTATAGGCAGGGAAACGTTTGCAGACTAAGTGGGCCAAGCAATCCTTATCTGCCAGCAAATTCTATGTTTCTGTGTTACTCAGGAGTACCAAGAGTTCTGACTTCAATTTGGCAGACTGGGAATATTTGGGGTAAGCGTTAGCATCTATAAATTTAATAACTGAAGATAACATAAAATACAAACCTGAAATATATAGGTACTTAATCCTTTTTAAGAAAATGTTCTCCCCTTTTGTGTTGTTCTTAAAACACACCAAGACACTAGACAAAAGGGTTTAAACTTTAAAAAGATTTCTAGTGATAGAGGGTATGTATGTGACCGTGACATATTCCAGTAAAGTATCAATAAAATACCTGGAATCAAAATATAAAAAAATGTGTCTGCACAGTTTTATTTTGTAATAATGCAGAGGCAAAAAACTGAAAATATTAGAAGTATATTGCCACTCATATAGTTCAAGATGCAGATTGCTGGTCAGTTCCACCTGTATTCAGATAAATAAATGAATAATGAATACAAAATAAAAAGTAAGAAAATACAAAAAAATATATTTAGCACAATCATTATAACTAAACAAACCTTGTTTTATTTTAATACTGCCCTATTTTCTGAAGAAGGGACACTTATTCCTGAAATGTCAGCACAGTTATTAAAAGTTTGAATAAATTAAGGGCACATTTTATACAAGCTGAAAACTGATCATGGATGCATATACATATTGAAATTTTGGATGAATTAATATCTCAACAATAAAAAAGAAAAGTATTAAGTGGGTTAAGTGCCTTACTAACATGAGATTGACTTCAGATTCTCAGAATAAGTAAGGCCTCGCTAGAATTTGTTAAAAAGTTGGACAATTAACAGAAGAGGAACCTGGGGAAGCGAAGAATATAAATATTGTGTTTACGTTTGGACTGACCTGTTGGGGAACAGGGGAAATTCCCGGTGGGCCCCAGTTGAAGTGGGCCCCGTCGAGTAGCTAGGCCTTTTTTTGAGGGAGAGGGAACAAAATGAAGTGACACCTGGGACATGAAAGAAGGGCTGCGTGGAGAGGTACGTAAAAGAAAAATTGTTATCAAATGTAAGAAAAATTCAGACTTCCTGTATTTATAGGGATTGTCAAAATATAAGTCAATCCTGTTTTGCTCTGCAAGGGAGACAGATACCGCATTGAGTAGTCATGTTAGAGGTAGATAGGGAAGAATACTTTTTACCACACTGCCACAGAATTCAAGTGGGCCTTCAAAAACAGTTCCCCTGTGAGCCCCAGGTACTTCAGTCTGTCCCTGTCTGATGGACAGAGAGATAGAGAATACATGAGGGAGTAAGAGAGACAGACAGACAGAGCTGATGCAAAGAAAATGTATGGGCATTCTGTAAAGAGGGTATCAGGTCAATATCCCGAAACTAGAAGTGCGTGGCAATAACCACGCAGGGTAGAGCGCATGTGTATTTAGAGCAACAGGGGTATGATAGTGGAAGGAAATTACCGCTACCCCTGTCGCTGTATGCATCAGTCAGGAAATTCTAACTTGCCGTGTGCTGGGTGCCTGGTCAAACCACTCCTGTGGTGGAGTGGCTAAGGCTCCAGCACATGATGGGATTGGAAACCTGGAACTGTGGTTCGGTTCTTCCCAGGTCTCATGGTGTTTTTTACGGCTGTCTTTTTTTTTTTTAAACAAAGTTTACCCCCCTCCCTATCCCCAAAGTTGGCCCTTCCCCAGAGCTAGTTTTTTAAGTTTAGGGGGATGTGGGGTGAAAAGTCGCTCACGTGAGGGGTGCAGGGGTGAAGTCCATTGCCAAAAAACATAAAGTCCCATTGTTTGCAATGGGCAAGCTCTTTTTGTTTGAGTTGGTGTTTTGTCCAACTCTGCTGTGGTCATTTTTGTGTTGCTTGGGGCGTTTGTAGCTGAGCTGTTTTTATCTGTGGTGATATGACCCCACATCGTAAAGAGCTAGGCAATTGACTTTTCTCTGAGAATTACATGATGAGATCTTAACTTCAATGAAGCAGATTAAATATAAAAAATGCTGAGCGAAATTAACATTAGTAAAGCAGAACGAGGCAGAACTTATTCAATTTTTTGCTAGGTATAAGCAATATGTCCCAGGTAGGAACTTTGAAAAGGTTGTCTCTTTACTGCCAGTTTCCTCTCATAGGCTGGCAACAGTGCAAAGAGGCAATAATGCTGGGTAAACAAATTAACATGAATCTGAGAATTATTTATTGTTGTTTCAGCCGCTGTATGTGCCCAGCTGAAAATCCTGGATGCAGAGACCAGCCTTTTACAATCCTTCACAGGCACATGGAAATTGTGTCAGATCGCAGTGTGCCCAGTGACCTCTTCCAAATGCAAGCAACCACCCGCTATCCTGGAGCCTACTACATATTCCAGATCAAATCTGGGAATGAAGGCAGAGAGTTTTACATGAGAGTAAGTCTGGAGACAAATAAAGCCTTTTGAGAAGTGGTTATTTCTTTAGTAATAGTAGTAGTAGTAGTAATATTTATTTATACAAGTGGCAACACTCCAAAGTTCAGAGCACCTGCGCAATAAGGGTAATGAGCTGTGAATGAGCTTGGTACACCCAGCAGACTTGGTTTTGATTGCCACAGCCTCCACCTGCATATTGTGTGACCCTAAGCAAGTCACTTAATCTCCCTAGTGCTCCTAAATTCTTTGTCTCAGTCTTTCCTTCGATATGGACTGCAGTACCTTGAGCAGTGGACCAGATGAGGTCTTATTTGTACAGTGGTTGGATGACCACCCAACCCTATCCCCTTCCCAATGCACCCCAGCATCCTGTTTGCCTTTCCCAAAGTTCTGTTACAGCGTGCTGTGTATTTTAGACTTTCTGATATCCTGCCCCCTAAATTCTTCTCCATGGTGTTTTCTAGCCCCATCACCCCTATTTTGTATTGCCCCCTTGGGGTCCTTTTCTGAATAAGCATCACGTTACATCTTTTTTTGCATTGAATCCCAACTGTCAGATCCATGACCAATTCTCCAGCCTGAAAAATCTTCCCTGAGTTCCCTTATCCCTTCCTCCATAATAACCCTTGCCCAGATCTCTGTGTCATCCATGAAGAGGCATACTTTTCACTGTATGCCTTCCCCTAGGTCACATATACACACTGAAGAAGACAGGACCCTGCAGTACTCCACTTGAAACCTCTCTTGCCTCTGAGAACTCCCCATTTACAGTACTACAATCCTTTGTATCCTTCCCCTCAGCCAGCCTTCCACCCAAATCACCAAGTTTTCCTCCACCTCTAAGCCCCTTAGCTTCTTGACCAAGCTCTGCTTTCATGGTTCATGATGAATGTTGATGGAATTACAGACTTCTGCTTTTTAATATCTGAATTTTCATATAAACCCCAGGCTTTTGTGGTCCTATTATCGGTGAACTCCTAAGTTGCAAATTTGTGATGTAGGAACTCACCAGTAATAAGTCTGTTAATGACGAGTTCCTTTCCCGCTTCGGCATCAGCCACCAAAAGTGAATGTAAACCAGCAGGCACAGGCAGACAGCAATTAAATATAAGTTATAACAAATAAAATACACCGTAGGTGTACAAATAAACCTGTAATGGCATCTTAGGGTTCTGGTGACAAATACTAAAGTTATTGGCATTGCAAGACCAGAGTAAGGTTTGCATGTCAACACTAACCAAAGGTTCTATTTCCTGGAATGTTAAGAAACTATAAGAAATCCTGTGTACCAGCTGACCAAACAGAGCAGTATATTAAAACTGAAAATATTTAAAAATGATTCTGGCCCGGTGGCGCTGAGGGTTGAGGCACTGGATGCCACACCTCACACCACTCTGGTGACCCGTGTTCGGAGGCAAGCTCGGGCTGGGGGGAGGGCTGGAAGAGAACTGTAGTGGCTGCTGGGCTACTCTCCTCTCCCAGATTGGGGAGGCTAGTCACCTCACTCTTGACTGACATCATGCGAAGGCTGGATGTCAGATCAAGGGAGATCTGGGGGATTGACATTAGGAGGGTGGAAGGAGCGTGGTTTCCAAGAGTGTGCATGTACCTCCATATACTCATGCTTGCCTGTGTTTGCCACTGCTCCAGGAGGGACAAGGAGAAAAACACAAAATCCTATGTCTTTCCGTGGCTGACAGTGATGGTCCCCAAAGCCCTGGAACCCCACTCCTTATAGGGGAGAGGATGATGATGTTGGGAGCTAGAGAGGAACCCGAAGAAAGGTGTAGGTGGCCACGGGGTGGGTGGGGGCAAACAGCTATATTAAAAATATAAACATTTTAAAATGTAAAAAAAGGAAATATTTTTCTGGTGTAAAATTATGCACTAAATAGCATTTTACTATCTAAAACCAGTAAAGTTTCTACTGAACTAAGAGTTTCACCCATGTAGCATAACTACATTACCATATGGTAAGTTAAAGAAAGGATTATAAATAGAAATGAACTTAACATTTCAACAAAAACAAGCTGGCCCAGTGGTGCAGAGGGCTGGGGCATTTGTGCCTTACCTCCAGCCACACCAGTGACCCAAGTTTGGGAAATGAACCAGGGTCGCTTGGTGGTAGGCTGAGTGAGGGAGAATTGAGCACCCTAAGATAGTTCTCCTCCATCAGGGAGGGGATCCTCTGAGTCCCACCACTTGCCTGCCACCTATTGGAGGTTGGGTGGCAGTACCATGTAGGACCAAGAGACACGGAGACATGTGCTGATGCAACACTCATGTACATCAACATGCATGCTCCTGTGTGCATTACTCATAGGTGTCCTAGGGAGAAAAGGGAGGAAATGCCTCAGCATGCTTGGCATCCCCCGCAGGCACCGCATGACCCTAAATGGCTCTGTATAAGTGTCGGTTAACCTGAAAGTCCATGAGACAGGTCGGTGACAGGTCTGGGGGGATGCCATCAGGACCAGGGACTCAGGTTGAGAAACAAAATGAAGAAAAGAAAAAAAAGAATTTCAACAAAACATTTCTACAATTTTACAATCTAGGCTCCTGCTTTTATGTGTCTTAGTGCTCTTGGGCCTCATGAATACTTTTGTCCTGGACAATATTCTCCACTAATAAGGGAGGTCCATGTAACACAGCCCCCCCCCCCACCTCCTCCATACCTGGAAAAGAGTTGTCTCAACTCAGTGTGCCTTTCCTGGTCAAAAATTGCAAATAAATAAAATAACATGCAGCAGTGGCCCGCCTGATGCGTTTTCAGATGACCCCATTCAAAACACATCAGGCGGGCCAAAATGGGTGTTTTTTTAGATGTCTAAATAAATGGCAACTTAGCCACTTCTGCCGAGTGGTGTCCGTTCATTTGGTGGTAAGGGCGCAAATTTCTGTTTTGTGCTCTCTTGATTTACCATTCTGGTCAGCCACTTTTTGCCTTTGTTAGTCAGTCACCTAGTGGTATCTTTGGCCAGTAACAGTTTATGTCACCCAGGTACTGGTCCTTTCTTTGGTCCCCCCCTCGGGATCACACAAGATAGAGCCAGTAGGCATGTAAAATCTCATTAACTCTCCTACTCAGAATCAAAAGCTAGGTTGCTGGGAGGGTGCTGCACTCTCACTGCCTACTGATACTGTAGCGTGTACTGTGTAGCATAGCAGGACTCTTGGTTGGGGGCTATATTAGCCTGTATGCAATTTGCTTGTCCCTCTCTGTCCTGTCTTGAAATGCTGCCTGTTTTGGAGCCTGAACTGCTTATGCACATTGCTGCATGCTGCAGTAGTAGAAGGTGGATGTTGAAAAAATACTACTTTTGCTTGGTTTCTTTTGGACTTAGAGAGCCTAGAATGCCATTGAGAAAACTCTGGAAATGTTCCACAATTCTAGTTGTAGTTACTGTATTTCCTGTTTTTCTGTTCCCCTTATTCTCTATTACTAAAGAATATATATGGAAACAGGGTCCTTCTTTGGACTTTATCTGCTCCTGCTGTTTGTCTGCCTGCGATGCCATAATCTCCTGGTTCACTGACCTACACAGCCAGTATAGTGCTATGCTTGTGCAACTGTGTTAGTTTGGTTTTGGCCATTCGCACTCTCTATTCTAGAGGAATTACCAGCCTGTAGGGGTACGAAGGCAAGGAACTCTCGGAGAGGGTTCCACCCCTAGAGGTGCCACGGGACAATTCCTGTGCCTAACGGTAACTTAGGAATCCCCCTAAGTAGAGAGTGCTGCCACTGGAGGAGGAGGGGAGGATGGTGGGGCAAAGAAAAAATGCTTCACATTGAGGCTGAGAGGAACTGCTTATATAGCTCAGTAAGTGGGAGTGACTAGCTGCTTGGCCACTGAACTCCAGGCAAAGCCTTACCAATTCACTGATCTACACATCCAGTATAGTGTTATGCTTGCGCAACTGTGTTCGTTTGGTTTTGGCCATTCGCACTCTCTATTCCAGAGGAATTACCACCCTGTAGGGCTACGAAGGCAAGGAACTCTCGGAGAGGGTTCTACCCCTACAGGTGCCACTTGATGATTCCTGTGGCTAAAGGTACCTTAGGAATCCCCAAAAGAAATGTAGTATCATCCCCAAAAAGGAGGCAACACGAAGCATATGAGCAAGCAATAACTGTGACATAAGAGCAGTAACTGTAACGTAGCAGTGGAGAAGCATACTGTAGGCAGTTTGATAATGCATGAGATGCTCAGTTGGATAATGTAATGAAAACCCAAGCTTGTGTAGCAGGATACTGATGGATTCCGTTGAGATTAGGGGATCCCCTAAGGAGAGAGGGAATGGCAGGCCGTCCTCCACCTCCATCCAACAGCAGAACCTACCTAAAGAAACTAGGGGAAAAAACTATGCTAACTAAGTGGTATGACTTGAGGCAATGGAGGAGAGAAAAAAAAACCCTATGAGGAGGAAATCTCTGGGGATCCAAGGCCTCGGTCGCCTTCCCTCCAGGCTTGGGATAGTTTAGTTAGTGACGGCTCTGCAGCTGCAATTTGGAAAACCCAATTAAAGGAAGGTGGAAAATATTTTAATTTGGAGGAAGGCTCTCACTCAGACCCTCTAGCAGGAACGCCGTGGAAGGTTGCGAGAAAACTCTGCAACAATACATGCATCCAAGATGCAGGGGGAGAGCAACAACTGCTGAGGTACTCACCTGGTCTACCTGCCCTAAATCAAACCAGGTGAACCAGAGGCAGTCATAGGGAGAATGCGGTGAAGGTGCCTCGCTAGGGAAACCACTAAAGTCAATGGCTAACCATTATAGTGGAACACTAGAGCCAAAGGAGATAACTTTTTCCACCCTTCACTGCTAGTCTTAAATTCTACACCAGGAGCTGTTGTCACGTAGCAGGCAGCTAAAGCCAAGACAGGGGTGAAAACATTCCCAGCTATGGGTCAGGTGAGAAGGATCCCACCCCAAGTTGGACACACTTGAGATGTGGACTAAATGCAGAGCAAGACCATTGGCTGCAGGAACCCTGCACCAGAATAGAATGGCTGGCATGCCCCAGAAATTGATTGAGAGCTGAAAAGCTGGTGAGCTGATGAGCAGGGAGTGCTGAGATCATAATGAGCATTGAGTGCTGAGACCTTGCAAGGTCGAATGCAGATTGAGTGCAGCAGAATCCCAGAGGCTGAAGCAGAGGGGATGGCAGTAGGCATGAAGCAATGGTTTGTGTAAGCAAGGAGCAACAGTTGCATAAGCAAGTGTGGACCTGCACGTAGGTCAACAAGCAGTAGTAGTGATAGGTGGACCTACATAACATACTGTATAGCAATTAAACAGCACTGAATTGGGAGCAAGCCAGCCAGACATGAATAACCTAATCAAGGTAACAAACACTCTGAGGATTTTCAGCAGTGAGGCAAGATTTAATAACAAGCTATATTAACAGCCTCAGCAGGAGCTTAGTTGGCTGACCTCAGAGTTGTAACTGCAATGAAACATGGAGACAAATGCTTTGAAAGCAGGTGTAGCCAGGCAGTGCAATGAAGCAGCAAGTAGAAAGACAGCAGGAATGAGCAGCACAGCTAGGGTCAGAGTAAACGGTGTCAGGTGAAAAGAATTGAGTATGCAACATGGAGCAGCTATGGTTGAGCTGAAACACACAGATAATGATTGCAGTTGCATTGCAGTAGTTTGAGCATGGTGAACACAGTGTAAAAACACAAGAACTGGGTACAATAGTAATTAAAGCAAACAGCAGCAGTGGCTGCAGCTGTAGGTAACTGAAAGCAGTAGCATGAGCTCCGAGTAGCAGTATGCTAGGAGCTTAGAAACAAAGCCCCCCAAAAAAGACAAAACCAAAACACAGCAAAACAGAAAACAGGGAAAGGCCCAAAAACATGAAACACAAAACACAGGGAAGAACACAGCCGGAGGAAAGATACAAACCAGAAGCAGGAAAACAAACACCTGAAGTCCAGCAGAAACACACAGAAACAGCAGGTGGCGGGGGGGGGGTTATGCCCCAGCCAGCTCAGAGGACAAACCAACACAGCCTCCGGCTGCAAAGAAAAAATGCTTCACAGTGAGGCTGACAGGAACTGCTTATATAGCTCAGGAAGTGGGAGTGGCTGGCTGCTTGGCAACTGAACTCCAGGCAAAGCCTTACCAATTGTGACATCATAATCATTTCCATGTCAACCCACTGTGATTTCAAAACAGAAGATTGTGACATCATGTGTAGACAGGCAGTGGGAGCAAATGATGTTTGAGGTGCAAGGATCCAATTCTCAAACAGCTGTCCTTAATAGTGAACACAGAGGGGAATGTAAGTACAAACAATATGTGAACTATGAACAGAATTGTGTGTAAATATTTTTTCTAAGGTTTCACAGAGATGTCATAGACTATTTTAATGTCAGCACCTGACTGTAGCCACAGCACCACTTACTTTACTTTATTTTTTGTTTGTTAATTCTTTTGGTAACCAGGTAAGGCCCCCTAGGCACATGGACCTGTGTTTAGGGGTGAGCTTGGAGTACTGTGGTCATTAAGTGACTTGCTCAGAGTCACACAGTATGTAAGTGGAGGTTGTGGGAATCAAAACCCATGTCTGCTGGATGTAGCAGAGTATGAGATCCGCTGTACTCCTAAGCAAAAAAGAGGCACTGCTCAAACTTAAGCTTCATGTTGCTTCTTTATTGAAATCAATTTAGAAAAGCTTAACAAGTGCTGCCAAATACACAAAAGGACTGTGTACCTCCATTGCTTTGCCCTCAAGGCTTTGTCAGCTGGATGTACCAAGCCTATTCACTGTTCATTACTCTAACCCCTAGGCTATACTGCCAGCCCAAAATTTAGGTGTAGTTTTATTTGATTTTTATTTTACAATTTTAGGCTAGAAAAGCACACTAAGCCAAAGCTTGTTTCCAGGTTCTTCCTGGGAGCACAGGGAAGATAAATGATTTGCTTATGGTCACACAGTGTGCAAGTGGTGGCTGTGGGATTCAAATCAGTTCTCCAGGTTTGCAGTTCAGTGCTCTTAAACACCACACTGTACTGCCTCCTTATTTCATTCAGTTACTCAAATCTTGCCTTGTGCCTGCCTTCTACTCTGTACGAGGGTTGGACAACTGGGAAGGGACTGCACTGCCTTTTAAACCCATAGTGTGTGGGGACTGTACTGACTGGCCTGTACGATTAGGGGATGGGCAGGCACAGAGGTGTTTAGGGATTAGCCAGGATTGAAGTTCAGTCAGAATGGGGGACAGGTAGGATGGACTGAAGGAGGAATGGCAGCATCTGCTAAATGGCACCAGAGTTTTTGGGAAAGTTTTCCATGGAGCATGCCGCAGCCGCTTTAGTTTTATTTAGCTTGTGCCCCCCTAAAATTTCTCTTTGCATGACATTTCTAGTGATAGCCATTTGAATGATGACATGTACTTATCCTTATAAGTACATCACAGATTAGGCAGAACTTAAAACTCAGAACTGAAATTTGGGACTTGGAACTCACACTGGGACTGGAACCAACAGCAAGACCAGAAAGGTTGCCTAACCTTATGAGTAGTGTTAGCTGAGCTTTCACTGGAAATGGGCAGGGCCTAACTTGAAGTGGCAGTCCTCTAATTACCAGAGGCTATCGCTATACATAAGTGGGTCCAAGGCAAAGAACATATTATTTTATAAAATATGGGACCGTGGACTATGCAGGAGACAAATAGAACATTTTGAGACTGTTCAATGGCAAATATTTATGACCATGTAAGTTGCTAGACATTGTTGATGATATTTACTCCAGTTTTTTTCTATTGTATTTTACAGCAAACAGGCCCCATCAGTGCTACGCTAGTGATGACCCGTCCAGTGAGAGGACCTCGTACAATTTTGTTGGACCTGGAAATGGTCACCGTGAACACCGTTGTTAACTTCAGAGGCAGCTCTGTAATCAGGCTGACAATATTTGTCTCTGAGTTTCCATTCTAAATATCAAGTCTGAACTCTGTGAGCAAACAAATTAAAGAAAAACTCTATGTATAAATAAATACAATAAAGCATTATCCTTTTTTGCTTAACTGCTTCTGAAAATCAGCACCATCCACTATAATGTGGAACCAACTGACTTAAGGGGGCAGTAGCACATGTTTTTCTTTTCATATTTCATTCCATAATGAACCCCATACACTGGAACATGCTTACAACTTACAAGTGTTCATTAAGCTCAGTTCAGCAGCACGATGCACCCAGTTCTGTAACAAGAGAAAAAACAGGTGCATAAAGAGCATGGAAAATGCTGCTGGGCAAAGCACTAAAGTATGTTGGATAAAACTTACAATTTCTTTCAGAGATAGGTGTCAATCATTTATTAAATCTTGAAAATTGTGAATGAAAAGCAGACCCTACTCCATATCTCTCTGAGTCCCTATTTAGAAAAGGGACTGGCCAGGTGAACAAAAAGATGTTTTGGGTTGTTTCTGGGATTGTGGTGCATTGCTACTGGGAATGTAGAGTGAAGCAAATTGATCCTGGGGATGGCAAGTGCTAACTTTTGAAAACAGGACTCAACAGCAGTTTCTTTCTGCAAAGGTTTCCTGAATTCGTAATTGGGTCCTTTTGTCATCCATGCCTACTGTACTAGCTCTTCCACATTACAATGAAAGGAAAATGGCACTGAACATTGAAGTAATTTTTCCAAGTGGAAGCTTTTTTTTTTTAAAAGAAAAAAGAAAGAAAAACTGTCTCCAATTCTATTACTTCTCCTGTATATGTTCCCATCTATATGGGTATTTTAGGAGCCTAAGTAGGTGTTTCTGATTTACACTCTGGTGTTATGTGCCATTAGAAAATGAGTTATGAAATTGTATCTTCCTAATTAGCTACGAGACTTGTTTAGGTGGGCATTTATGAGACAGCAATGCCCACCTAAAGCAAGTCCCTGTGCCAAGTGCCCCACTACCTAATCAAATCACTGTGCCGCATTGCAAATTTAAATGGCAAAACCACCATTTTTTCTCTCGCTTAGTAGGAGTACCACACCATTCAAGAGAGTTACCTAGGAACACTTTTTGTTGCCCCCTCCCTGTTTGTTCCAGTTTGTACTAAAACCCTAAATGTACAGCTAAACAACACATACCAAAAAGATTTATATGACATGGCAGCTCAGCTTCTAATGTCTGTACCGCCAGTCGGTTAATGATAGAGAGACCATACATTATATTTTATAGTGTATGGTCCCCATAAACTGGCAGAAAAACTGAAGAAGGCTCTTTACTTTTGGCAGTTTTGGTCACTGTCACGGACATTCTGGGTCGTTCTCCTGCTGCTGCGCCAGTTTCAGGAAGGCCGTCAGTGCATGTGAAAAAAGGTGCGTGCATGTGCAAATGGGCTCCGTTTGTAATCCCATTGATATGATGTATTCAAGAGGGATTTATAACCCCTGACGTCATAGCGATGGGATTATCAAGAAATAATGTTGCCACTTTTTAGCAGTAATAAGGGCTCACCATACATTAAAATTGCAATAATGCACTCCAGGGATGTTTCATGCTGGGATAACATCATTCCTTGGGTGCTGGACTCACTCAGTCTGCAGCCCTGTGCCCAACTTCCAAGGCATGACATTATCCTAACATGACACACATCTTGTCATGCATTATTGCTTAATTATGAAACTGTATGATGTGGTTTATGTCCTTCTCAACCAAAAAGTTCTACAGTAGAACATGGAGGCATCAACAATAGAGGATCTGAACAAGAACATATACTACATTGCACAGTTCTGGTACTATCTACATGTTTGTACATCAGAAACACCAACTAGGATAACTAAAGAGCCTGTAGAAATGGAACAGTAACAGAACTTGGAACCAGTAGTTTAAAATCAGCTTCTACAGGGAAAAGTGACTTACAGGTTCAGTGAAATTCTTTTTTAAGGGACAGTACCTCATTTTATCACTCAAAAACCCCCTGTAATACATTGAGAGGGTGATAATGCCCCAATTACTACTTTAAAGAGAAATTCATCTGTGTTGCTAAGTGAACAGCAATTTGTGTAAATATGATAGAACAAATTCCTACCGTTTGGAGTGTCAGTCTTTAATATTTTAGATGTTTTCCACATTTTCCCTTTCTCCACATTTTGAGGGGCAGTGTCCCAAATTTGTGTGATGAAAGAGTGAGGTATATGTTGTCAGCATTATATTTTCATGGTAACAGCAGAACCCCACGTATTGTGATCCTGCAGAGAAACTTATTGTGTGTGTCTGTGTGTGTGTGTGTGTGTGTGTGTGTGTGTGTGTGTGTGTGTAAAATATAATTTTTCCTGAACGGCACAAATAATGGGCCATATGGTCTTCAAAACCAAATAGCAAATGGTTTCCATCATTTGTGGTATTACTACTCAGGAAGTTGAAAAAATAAAACAATTAAAAATAATAAAACCTCTAACCCTTCCCAGGCACCCAGGTCAAGTCCCTTGGCCACCCTCTCCCCATTCTAGTCTTTTTTTACTCACATCCTCCTCTCTTCACTGTTGTTCCACACGTGTTTAAAATTCCATATGGCACACAGCTGATGAGGTCTTTTGACTTGTACCTCCCATTCCCAAAACATTCTTTATGTGGTGGGCCCTCCCTCTTTACTCCCAGTTTGTGATTTACCAAATAGTAGTAGCTGAAATCTAGCTAGCCCAGTCATGTCACCCTTCAACAGTATGCTTACTCCAGTGTAAATATTGTCAGACAGTGGAGTGATCAGGCATTTGATTGGGAGGGAAGGAGGGAGGCAGGGGGCAGAACACTTGTATCTTCGATGATGCCAGGCAGACTGACTGGTAAGTTTGTTTAGCATCTTCAGTGATGCAACTGCTCTGCTTCCTCCTGGAGGTGAATCTGCTTGCTCCAGTGTCTCACATAACTTACAACTGAGAGGGTACACTGTGGGGTTACTGGGCTTGCTGGATGTCAGCTACTACTGACCCTCCCCCACCAAAATCATGGGGTCAGGAGGTGGGCCACCAGGAAAGCAATGACATTCTGGGGACTGGAGATGGGTACGGGTACAAAGGTTGTCGACTCCTGCATAGTGTTTGTTGCTGGCACATGGAGTTTGTTTTTAAAATAAGTGTGGGACAACAGGAAATAAGGGAGGTGAGCAGGAAAAGACTAGGATAGTGAGGGGAAAGTGAAAGGACCAGACCTAACCAACTGGGAAAGGTGTTTTTTTAATATGCTTTGTAAAAACCTTATTTGCATGAATATAATAGATGTTTAAATATTTAGCCTCCCAGATACAAATACTTGTCAAAATATTCAAATTAAGATATTTGAACACTCTTACTTACTATTGTATACTGTAGCTGTAACAGTGAAAATCCACAGCTAAACATATTTTGTCATGTTCTGAAACTGAACTCATCCAGTAAAACTGTGTTTTAGAAGATACTGTACTGACTGTGTCTTTACTTTCCAACCCAAAATGCATGATGGAAATGAAGACCCAGACTGTCTGTTCAAGACAAGTTCTTCTAAAAGTCTTAGAAACAAAAGGGGATAAAGTAAGGATGTTCTATTGGGTTTGATTTTGGAAGTGGGACTGACTACAGACACAGACGTTTCAGATTCTTTACCATGCCTTTTAACATTTGTCTTGTATATATGACATACGTATAACACCTTACTATCTGAAGAGCTAGATGATACCGTAAGGGATACCAGTTCAATCTATTAAACATACATCATTACTTTTACTGATCATGCAGACAGACTCCAATTAGGTGGCAGCAGAGAGCATTAACCCAGGAGGTAAACACAGCTTTTCTTAAAGGAACAACGTCATGCTGTGGCATACTGTAACTGGGAGAACATTCATCACAAGTTTACAGACCCTTTTCAATCATTTTGAGAACTGGCCGGCTCTCAAAAAATTCACCTCCACAGGTGCAAACCTATCTCTGGAACTGGAAATCCAATGTAATCCATGTGAAAGACCACTGAACAAGGTCTATTTGTTTATTTTTACAATAGCGCTACAGCACACTCTCAGTACTGCTTACCTGACAAGAGCAAGCTCCAAACAACTGAATAGTACAACTGTGGTTTTATATTATCACACCAATAAGGCCCCCTGTGTTTTGGTGTTGCCACACTAATATTGCCCCCAGTTTTTTAGAGTTACCACACCAATATGACCCCAGTGTTTTGGTAGTACCACACCAATGTGGCCCCCAGTGTTTAGTGCTACCACACCAATATGGCTCCCAGTGTTTTGGTGTTACCACAACAATATGGCCCTCAGAGTTTTAGTGTTGCCACACCAGTATGAGCCCCAGGGTTTTAGTGTTACCACACCAATATGGGTCCCAGTGTTTTAGAGTTGCCAGCTCAATATGGTTCCCAGTGTTTTATTGTTATCACATCAATATGGCCCACAGTATTTTAGTGTTACCACACCAATTAGACCAGCAATGTTTTGGTGTTACTACACCAGTAAGGTCCCCTATATTTTGGTGCTGCCACACCAATATGGCCCCCTGTGTTTTAGTATTACCACACCAATATAGAAACATATGCACATAGACCATGATGGTAGAAAAAGACCTGATATCCATCCAGTCTGATCATATTTCCTATAATTTATGGAACCTTCATTGGAACCTATTGTTCCTCCAGGGTACTAACCCTCCCAGTCCTATTCCCATTCTCCTCATGGGTCTTGTCACCCCAGGTGACCACCATTCCCTTCATTCTATCCCATGCCTGCTTGAATCCCCTGACTGTGTTTGCACCCACCACCTCAGCTGACAGACTGTTCCAAGGTTCCACCACCCTTTCCGTAAATAAGTACTTCCTCATATCCCTCCTGAACCTCCCTCCTGTTCATTTTCAGTTGTGACCACGTGACCTTGAGTTAGTATTCAGGGTAAATAATACCCTGCAGTTTACCTTGTTAATTCCTTTAAAGAACTTGAAGGCCTCTATCATATCTCCCCATTTCTTTCTGGTTTCCAGTGAGTACATATTTAGTGCCTTGAGGTGCTCCTCATAGGATCTGCCCTGCTGGCACAGAATCATTTTTATTACTCTGCACTGTACTGTTTCCAACTTATCCCTGTCCTTTCTGAGGTGAGGGCTCCAGAACTTGATGCAGTACTCCTGGTGAGGCCTCACCAGAGATCTGTATAGCTCCCAATATGTTTTAGTATTACTACACCAATATGGACCCCAGTGTTTTAGTGTTACCACACCAATATGGCCCTCAGTGTTTCTTGTTGCCATACCATTATAGCCTTCTGTGCTTTTCGTTACCATATTATTATGGCCAACTATGTTTTTTTACCACACCATTATGGTGTCATATGTTTGTTGCCCTACACCATTATAGCCCACTGTGTTTTGATGTTACCACACCACAATGATCCCCGTGTTTTAATGCTATCACACCAGTATGCTCCTTTGTATTTTAATGTTACCACACCATTTTGTTACCCTGCGTTCTGGTGTTATCACAGCAATATGGTCCCCTGTGTTTTGGTGTTACAACACAAGTATAGTCCCAGTCTTTTGGTCTTACCATACCAATATAGCCTCCTCTGTTTTTGTTACCACATTATTATGATCAACTGTGGTTTGGTGTTACAACACCAATATGGCCCCCTGTGTTTTTGTTATCACACCATTGTGACCCAATGACCCAATTTGTTTGGGTTTACCGCACCAGTATGGCCTCCTGTATTTATTTGTTAGTTACCACACTATTATGGCCCACTGTGTTTTCATGTTACCATACCAATATGTCCTCCTGTGTTTTTTCCCACATCATTATGGCCCACTATGTTTTGGTGTTACCACACCAATATGACCCCTAAGTATTTTTAAGTCAGACCACCATCAGGGATCTTAAAGCAGCAGTGCTTATTACCATAAACATGGCACCGTCTGCTTTGATTCAGTAAGGGTCTAGGCTCCCTTTCTGAACTGGGCTACTGTACACTAAAAACATTATAAAGTATTCAGTTTTGTACTGATTTTTTGTGGATCAAAAACAAATTGCTCTCTGGCCCTCCCCCATGGATGCCAGACCAATTGTGACAGATTTCAGATTTCGTTAATAAAAAGAAAGAAGAAGAAAAAAAAGAAAACTCAGTTTGTGCTTGACTCTGATTTGTTAGTTATTTGTTCATTGTTTTCCTCTTGTTCAGACGGAGTTTGTGTCATCACCCTAGTACGCAAGAATTGTGGCATTTGGTCTGTATAGATAAATACAAAAGTATCACCCTTATGGAAAATATGACACTTAGCAGGGTATGGTATGACATGGGAAATTTAGCCCTGAACACTAGGGCCTCTTCTCTGTATAGAAGAAATTTTCAGTGCCTTTGCTGTATCACATGCACTGCACCAGGAAAGAGATGACAGATTTAGCCATAGAAAAATAAAGCTCCTTTGCTTCTTGCAAGTCTAAAAATAATTGTCTCTGTCAACCTTAAACACAAACGTGGCTAGAATACTAGATTTCCCCCTCAATTATGGGACAGAGACTGCCATGAGAGATATCCATGATATCCATAACAGGGTCTTGATTTGATATTGTTCTTTCTTTGTGGGTACCTTCTCTGCTTTTGGGACTAATGAACAATTTTTCTAAAAGAAGGATTAAATAATCGACACAGACCATTTTAACAACATCATGTGTAAATGGAAAATCACTGTCAATAGAATTGGGACATGTAGGCAATTTTCTGTTATGGATCAGTTTGTATACAATAGAAAAGTGCATCTGAATATAAACTTTGAGCCACCACACACCATACTTTAATGTTACTTTTCCTGTGACAAATATAAACTAGTATGGAATGATACTGCTCCCTGACCTTTTGGAACAGTCTGGACATCAGAGCAAACTCCAGACTACAAAATCTAAGGTCAGACATGGTGTAAACAAATCAAATATGGCAACCATATACATGGATTCAGAAACAAACATGAACAACAAGGATCAACATAGGGTTGCAAAGAACTGTATAATAAATACATATTGATTGCACCCCTATATTTAGGGTTGCATAGGCAGTTTAATGTTAAACCACAATTTTTGCACTTTAATGCCTGTAACTTCACAACTGTTCAATGGATTTGCATGAGATTTTGCATACGTGGTCTCGTGGTAGATCTGTGGTTGTCCTAAGTTTCGTTTCAGTTGGATGTCTGGGTGCTGAGTTCTGGATAGTATAGAAAATTACTTTTCACTCACCGGTTTTGCTGTTTGTCTTTTTTTCCTTTGAACTTGCCTACAGCCCAGATGGTTTGGAAGTTTGGTTTGGACTTTTCAGGGGCAAAAAGGGCTGACCCACAGATGTGCATTTTGCTAGTTTGGTGAAAAAATATTTATCCGTTCCAAAGTTATTTAATTTTGAAATTTTTAAAGATTTGGTTCTGAGCATGCTCAGTAAGCACTTCAGGATAGCTGTATGAAATGAAAAAGGAATCCTTTTTCATATTGGAATAATCCTTTTTTATTTGCCACCATCTTGTTCCCATTTTTTTCAAAAACATTTTTTTTTCAAATGTTACAAAAATGACATCCTGGAGAAAGACCAACACATCTATCTGGCTGATCAGGATCCCCTTTGGTGTATTCTGCACTTCACTGTTGGAAAAATGCCTTTGAAATGTTATTTTTAATATTATAAATCTTTTTTTGTGATGCATTACATGAAAAAAGAATCTTTTTATGTATCATAAGTCACAAAAAAAGATCCTTTTTCATGAAGGGAATATCCTTTTTCATTTGCCACAGTGCTTAGGAGGTACTAAAATGTTCAATGTTATGACTTGATGTTGATACGACTCCCAGACTGCCTGACTGCAACCCTATTCAGTTCTTAGGAGGTGCTAAAATGTTAAAATGCAGTTCCTGGTATCTCATTCCAGGGTGTGCTAAATTCTACCCTACCCCTTCCCTCACTGTAGCAATCACATATCAGTACTTCCTCACTGGTCACCCCCCAAATCCTGAGTGCTGCATAGTCAGTTTCCCTCTGATCCAATAAAATAAATACTTACTCCACGTGAAGAAAAAGCAATACATCCTCTTTCATTCATGATTTAGCCTGAGGAAATGGCTTTTTATGTTCACCTCAAGTGCTTCTTATATCCCTAGTTTCCAGTGGCACCCCCCACCCTCTGATCACTGCCCCCACTTAGTAATTTGTATTTCCCTGGTGTCTAGTGACACCCTTCCCCGATTGCAGTCCCCGTTCATAATATGTATTTATTTCCCTGGTGTCTTGCGGCACTCCTCAAATCTCCAATCCCCATTCCTGTTATTGTTTTCTTTCCCTAGTGTCTAGTGGCACCCCCCCATCCTCTGATTACCCTCCCTGTTCCTAATTTTCATTTCCCTGGTGTAAAGTAGGCACTCCTCATCCTCCAATCACTGTATTCTCTGAAATAAAGAAAACGGTCCCTCAATGTCTTTGTTGTTTTTAACCTGTAAAAAAGAAAATGGTACCTTGCCGATCCGACCACCTCCCACCCCGACCACCCACTGAGCACCCACCACATCACACCTCCCCAAAACCCCAACACACCCTCACTCACCTGAATAGGTCCCAGAGTGAAGATTCACTCTCTAATCCAAGACACATCTTGCTGCTGGAAATGCTGACAGCAATATGAGAAACTAAGGTAAGTGCATTTCAATGTATTTCAATGGGGTTTTCAACTCTGAAGCATAACTTTGCCATTTTAGCATATTTAAACCCCAAATTTTCAACATGGCCTTTTTGGGACCCCACCTCATGAAAAATGTCAGTGGAGTTGCACAAATCTATCCCGAAAGGTGATTTTGCAGTCACTTGGTGAAATCACCTTTTGGGCAGGATTTGAAGATTTTCACCACCCTTGTTCATGAGGTGGGGTCATAAGGCTATGTTGAAAACTTGAGATGAAAATATGTAAAAATGGTGGCAAAGTTATGCACATTTGTTGACATTTTGCTACGCTCGCTCATAACTTTGACTATTTTAAATATTTTAACCCCAAATTTTCAACATGAACATCTTTTTAAACCACCTCATGAATGTGACAGCTGTCATTTTTTAAATCCTGCTGAAAATGTGTTTTTGCACATGTAGCATGTAATGATGTGCAGGTGGTGCAGAATAAAGTTTTGACAGAGGGTTGAACATTTTCAGTACTGGGTTCATGAGGTAGGGTAATAAGAAAGCTAAGCTCACAATTTGGTTGCTGTTCTGCTACAAAAGCAGGAGGGATGAGAGTGCAGGGCCCAGAGGGCCCTGCGATCCCACTGGCAAATGAGGATGCAGTTATACTCTCTCAAAAAGGAAGGAAATTCTTTGCAAAAAAACTCCGTTAATGCATCAGTTAGGATTGCTATTAAAGTGAAAAAACTGTGGGAATGTGATGTTAGGGTTTTCAACCCTAACTCCAGACTCACCCCTCCAAGCAGCCAAAGGAGGCAAGGCAACACAAGTAACCATAGACATCCATCATCAGGTAAGACAAACAACATACAACTCTTTCCACATGACACAAAAGACATCCATCATCATGGTCCAGCACTTCTGTAGCCATGGATACATGCCACAGGTGGTTGAAGGCACTCAGCACCTGCATGCAGTTATCTATGTGGCCTTCTGTAGCAGCATAGGTGCCTTTGGCACCTGAGAGAGACATCCGCACTTCCCATGTTGGTAATAGCAGCACTCAGCTACACCTCATGCCTCACAACCCACCTGGGGCTTGTGGTAATTTAGCATTACCGCATACCCTGTTATGTGTTATTGCTTACTTACAGTTTGCAATGTGATCCTATGGGAATTTTGTATTGCACTTCCTAGGTGGTTGAATGCACAAGGCAGTCACAACCCAGCTGGGGTATATAGCAATTTAGCATTGCCACATACCCTGCCAAGTGGCACGGCTCACTTAAAATTTAAAATGTAATGCTATGCGAGTTATATATTGCCCTTCCCAGGTGGTTGAAGGCACTCGGCTGTGTCTCATGCCTCACAAACCACCTGGAGAATGCAGCAATTTAGCATTTTCGCACACCCTGCCATGTGTTATTACTTACTTACAATTTACAATGTGATCCTATGGGAATTTTATATCACACTTCCCAGGTGGTTGAAGGCACAAGGTGCCTGTGGCATGCAGCAATTTAGGATTACCGCATACACTGCCATGTAATATTGCTCACTTAAAACTGATAATGTGATCCTATGGGAATCATATACACTAAAATTCCTAGGTGGTTGAAGGCATTTGGCTGCACCTCATGCCTCATAACCCATCTGGGGTATGTGGTAATTTAGCATTGCTGCACACCCTTCTGTGTGATATTATTTACTTAAAATTTACAATGTGATCCTATGGGAATCATATACCACATTTCCCAAATGGCTGAAGACACTCAGTTGTGCCTCATGCCTCACAACCCACCTGGGGCAAGTGGCAATTTAGCACTTAATGCACACTCTGTCATGTGTTATTCTTTACTTACAATTTACAGTGTGATTCTATGGGAATTTTTTATCACACTTCCCAGGTGGGGTGCAACTGTGCATGTGTACCCATGACTACAGAAGCGCTAGACCATGATGATGGATGTCTCTTGTGTCATGTGGAAAGAGCTGTATGTTGTTTGTCTTACCTGATGATGGATGTCTGTGGTTGCTTGTGTTGTCTTGCCCCTTTGGCTGCTTGGGTAGGAATGCGGAGTTAGGGTTCAAAACCCTAACATCGCATTTCCATGCTTTTGTCACTTTAATAGCAACACTAATTGATGCATTAGCAGAGTTTTTTTTGCAAGAAACACACACAGATATATATATATATATATATATATATATATATATATAAAATGGGTAGGAAAAATGATCTCAGCTGGTTGGTTGAAACACATCACATGACCCTGCATATATCAGAGCGTGACCGCACACCTGCACTTTCACCTTCCCTCCAAAACAATTTTGCCATTTTATAAGACAGATAACCCACTCTAGGATGTGTGGTAGTGCTCTGATATATGCATGCCTTGGGCGGTTGACGCACTTGGCCTGTGGCCTTGTGCATAACAATGCTCATCAAAGTGTGCGTATATCAGAGTGCGACTGTACACCTTAGAGTGGGTTATCTATTACATATGTATATCTATGTGTGTGTGTATTTATGCAATAGGTGTGGACATAAATGGAGTGTGATAAATACATTTATTTGAGTAACTCTGTCCATAAATGTAGAATCTTACATTTATGTGCACAGTTCCTGCATCACCATTCATTTATGTATACAGTTTCTATGTCACTGCCTCCCCGTGGACCAGCCATCCAGCATTACATACACCCTCTTCCACATTTCCCACTACCTTGCACGTGCACACAACCGCTCTCTATCTGCTGCTTTTCAGCACTGTTTTCCTGCTGTACATGTTACATACCATGTTTCATTTCCCACTCAGCTTTTTTTTAAATAAACTTTTAAAATTTACTGAGCTATCCATCTCTATCCCTTTTGCAAGTCCAGCTTCAATTCCCCTAACAAAAGACTAAGCAAGCCACACTTTACACAACAGACAGGAAAAGAAGAACACATACAGCAAATGCAGTGCTTGTTTTTTGTTTAGCACAAAAAAGTCACTCTCCACTGACTACCTCTTCCAGCGCCCAGCCTGAAACAACAGCTACTGCTCTGCTCCTGTTTTCAAAACTCACCTCTCTATTGTAATGCCCACTCCTCTTCTCACTTTAAATCAAATTATTTTTCCCATCTGGGGAGAAAACAGAGCACACTTCCATCAAGTACAATTTCACAACAACATGCCGTACATCTCATTTTGTTTCAGGTCTCCTCTCTTTACAGATCCCATTCTCTCCAGTCGGTATCTTCTGCTTCCTGGTCCTTCTCATCCGGTCAATGCCCTCTTGTTCCCGGTCTTGCTGTTCTGGTCCTACTTGCTATCCACCAATAACACTGTAAAGAAAATAAATAAATAAAACTGCAGCCTAAAACAGGAATCTGTCCCTGTTTTAGGTTGCTGTTTTAGTTTTTTTTTTAAGTATATATGCTGCTTATAATTACTGCAGCCTCAATAACTAGAACATCCCACACTAATCACGGCTGCCATTTTTCTTCAAAAAACTGTTCAAGCTACCATCAGCCAATCGATTGCAACATTTCACAATGAATGTGATGTAATGATGTCACATACATAGAGATGGCTTTAGCAACAAGTGCAGCGATATGCCAAATAACCACATAAATCCACATAATTTTACAAATTTCTTTATTAAAAAACTCACTAAAACAAAATTACACACATGGGCCCTACTTATTGCATAAATTACATATGCAGGGGACCTTGCATGATACATGATTTATTTACACTTGTGTTGTTTGACTTGACACCTGATTCATGGCTTACATCAATCATGAGGTTACCCAAGGTCAAACAGCGCTTGTGTAGATAAATCATGTATCACACAGGTCTCCCCTGCACAACCAAACTATCTATCTATCTATCTATCTTTCCATCTATCCATCTATTGTATATTATAGTGGCACAGTTGTGCCATTATAGTTAAAGTTGAGCTGTGGTTTCTATGTTAAACCTACAAATTTTGCACTTCAGTAATTTTGTAACCATTCAATGGATTTGCATGAAAGGTTGCATGCGCAACCTTGTGTGGGCAGATCTCTTGAAGTGCCAAGTTTCATTCTGTTAGGATTTGCGGATTCTGAGCTGTGCATCGTGAAAAAATTTTTTTTTTTTACTTTTTTGTCACCGTGCTGCACCCAAATGGTTTGGAATGCTTGTCTGAAATTTTTGGGTAGAAAAGGCTTGCCCCACAGAAGTGCCTTTCATTGGTTTGGTGAAAAAATTAGAATCTGTTCAAAAGTTATTTAATTTTAAAGTTTCAGGCACTGAGCATGCTCAGTACAGTCTTTTGGATAGATTCCTGGAATGATAAAAAAATTTGGTCCTCTCAAAAAAGGATTCTTTTTTTGTGAGGGGCCAATCCTTTTTTGTGAGGAAAAATTCCTTTTTTGTGAGCCACCATCATGTTTTCCTTTTTTTAATGAAACTCCTTAAAAACCCATGAAAATGAACTCCTCCAGAGACACCAATACATGTGTCTTGGTCATCGGATGTCATTAGGTGGATTCTGCAGTCATCTGGTAGAAAAATGACCCTGCAAGATGTGTTTTTTAACATTTTAAATCCTTTTTCATGATTCGCTAATTCTTTTTTCGTGAGTCCTTTTTTGTTTTCATGAGAAAGGATTTCTACTCGTGAAAAAAATTTGGGACTTGTCTTTTTCTGTTTCTTTTTTCATGAGAACGGATCCTTTTTCATGCCCTTACAATACCCACAATTGTGGCTTGCTCCTAAGACTTGATTGGCTATTGCATACAATTCACAACATGAAATAGAATGGTTAAAAGTGTTGCATAAGGCACTATATGTGCAAACAGCATCATATTTAACCCAGTTGCCAACTACATCCGGAACTGTATCTCAGTTAAGGGATGTGTGCTACAGATTGTCAGTTGTACCAAAACTTAAGTGAAAGTAAACCAAGATCACATTTGCATTAGAGGTTGATTCTTGGAGCATGTTATTTAAGTGTTTCACCTCTGTGGGCCTGTCCTGGAAAGCACAATTTCAAATCAGTCAATCAATTAATCAATCAATAAATCAATCATTCAATTTATTTATATTTATTTATTTATTTATTTAATTAATTTTGGTAACCAGATAGGCACACTGAGACAATGCAGTCCCTTTTTCAGGGGCAACTGGATCAAGGGTACCAAGCATTAAAAACATGTGCCAATAATTATACAAAGTAAGTAAAAACAAAAAAGTATATACAGCAAAATATGCACATTAGTACAAAGTAGGTGAGGGAAAAAATGTACAACATAAATATACTGGTACATCATGACCACAGCGAACAGTGCAATAAATATTCCATACAGAGCAGGTCAGAGTTTAATCTTGGTTATTCAGTAGGTGGCGAGCAAACACTTGAACATATCCCAGTTCTCTTCCTTCCTTTCCTTCAGTTTTAATTTCTGCCACAAAATCTGTTTTCCACATTCATCTCTAAGTGCACAAGGGTCACTTTGGCACAAGTCTCTAGGCAAAGCAGTGGCTTTCCCACAGTATGTTTATTTTAGCCATGCTGAACTCCAATATCTCCAGTGTCTTCTTGTGTGTAGACCATAGTTCAATTTTTCCTTGGACAGGAACACCATGATCCACAACTTTTCCTTGCTATGTTCTGACAGACAGACAGTAATTTAAAATGATATTTTACAGCACACATATATAGTTCAAATCTTTCATTATTACCAATAATAATTAGTAACTTGCTGTTCAGTTATGGCAACAGTGGTCTTAGAAGTTGCACTTCCAATGGCAAGTTATTTAGTTTTGATATCTGACTCTAGTACATCTTTGAATGCCATATTGGTCTTACACATGAATGCAAAGTGATATTTTTCTGTTACACATTTCTGTAATGTCTGATTGATCACAGTAAACTTTCTAACTGCATGCTTACTTGCTATATCTGTGAGGCACATTAAGTGTGCTTCCTTAGAAAGGCACCATGTACCTTAAAATCGACTGATTCATCGATTGACTAAATTGCATGCATTTATTTCCACATTCCCTATCTGGGCCAATGTCCATGTTACTGTGAGTCTTTACATTGCTCACACCTTTGGTGCTGCAAAACCTTTCTGTTTTATAGCACACACTGATCTGTTTGTTCACACAGTTCTTACATTTGCTTACTGTAGTAAATAAATAAGTAAACTTTATTTATAAAGCACCTGTTCCCTGGGGTTCAGGGTGCTGTACAAAGTTCAGGACAGTTCATATCACAAATAATTCAAAAATGGGATTAAATTTATAATGAATATAAACTCAACTAAACTTCAAATTAGTATAAATAAAAGTCAAATAACTAATAATAAAGATTAGTAAAATGGATTCTGAGTGGCAGACACTGATTCAGGTGCCACTGCATATAGTCCACAGGCCTTCTAGAATAGGTATGACTTCAGGCCCCTCTTAAAAGCATCCAGCAAGAAGGCCTCCCTCAAGGATCCTGGAAGTGAGTTTCACAGGATTAGACCCACTACCTCAAAGGCCCCATCACCAGACAATTTCAGCAGTGCCCTGGGAACCACTAGGAGGCCTCCTTTAGTGTAGTGGAGAGAGCAGTGGGTATGATTAGGAGTCAGGAGGTTACACAGATAGCTAGGGCCTAGCACATATAGGGCTTTATAGGTCAGTACCCCAACCTTGAAGGTAATTCATCACCTCACCAGCAGCCAATTCAAATTGTGCAGGACTGGAGTCACATGACAAGACCTTGGAAGGCCCATCAGCATCCTGGGTGCCATGTTCTGTGCCAGTTGCAGGTAACATAGGACCTGTCCATTCACTATGCAGTACAGAGCATTGCAGTATTGGAGTCTGAAAGTCACAAAATCATGCACTAGTGAGGGTAAGTCATCAAGCAGGATCAAGACTTTAATCCAGGAGATGTTCTTGAGATGGTAACAGCCACTCCAGATAGCAGACGACTCCTGAGCTTTCAGTGTTACTCAATCATCCAGGCTGACCCCCAGATTCTTCACCTTGACAGAGGCAGCAAGATGAGTGGAACCAAGCATCACCCCAGTTACCTCTCCTGCCACCTCTACACCCAGCTGATGACCAGACTCAATTACCAGCACCTCCATCTTATTAAAGTTAAGCTTCAGACAGCTAGAGGACATCCAGTCCTGGATCTAGGCCAGGCATAGATTCAGTACTGCAACTGTGTCCTGTGTCCTGGGTATAAATGACATATACAGATAGGTGTCATCTGCATAGCAGTGAAATCCCATGCTGTAACATCTAATGATGTCTCCTAAGGGAAACATATATACCATGAACAACATGGGTGAGAGAATCGAGCCATGAGGAACTCCACATAACTGGAGCTTCAGACAAGAGGAAAAATTCACCATGACCACCCTCTGCATCCTGTCTGTGAGAAAGGACTCAAACCAGCAAATGACAGTGCTAACAAGTCCTCAGAGCTTTCTAAGGCAATCCAATAACACACCGTGGTCCACAGTGTCAAATGCTAAGGTGAGATCGAGAACAAGAATTGACCATTCCTCTCTATCTCTAGCCCTAAAGAGGTAATTTTGCATCCTAATGTGGTCTTTGTACTGTGCCTGGACCTAAATCCCAACTGGAGAGGCTCATAGATGTCAAAGGCAGTGAGATGTGCCTCGAGCTATAGAACCACTATTTTCTCAATAACCTTTCCCAAAAAGGGAAGGTGAGAGACTGGTCTACAATTTGCTAAGCATTCCAGATGCAGGGAAGGTTTCTTCAGAAGGGGCTTCACCAGCACCTCTTTGAAGGTGCTAGGGAATGACCCCTCCAAGAGAAGCACCAAACAAACTCAGTGAACACTGGACCTATGGACTCTGCACAATCCATTAAGAGACATGGGTCCAGATCCAGGTCCAGTTCACAAGTGGGCCATAGCTTCAAAATCACCTCACTGACCTCTTCCACTCCCACCAGCCTAAACTCACTCCAGTCAGGAGGAGTGCTTCCTATTGATGACCATCTCAACACTGCAGGGCCGCAATGACCCAATTGGAACAATTGCAGACCTGATAGAAAGCACTCTGTCAGAGAAGAACAGAGCAAACTCTTCATACCTGGTGGCTGACACACTGTTCTAACTGGCTGAAGACAGGCAGGATGAAGCAACCTGTCCACCATCCAGAAGAGCTGAGCTGGTATGTTCCTCCCTGCAGCAATCTCCCCTGGACAGGAATTCTACCTTCTTATGGGAGATTGCTGTTTGATACTCACTGTAATGAGTTCTCAAAGTCAGCCTGTTCTCTTTGTCCCAGATATCCACCAACAATGCTCCAATCTCTGACTCCTGGTATTCATCTCCCTGAGCTCCTCACCAAACCATGGGGATTTCAAGCGAGAAGACAAACGGGTGCAACAGAGTAAAGAGCTGAGGCAATGTCTTTGCTATAAGCTGTCACCATCTCTCCCAAACCTGATCCACAAGCAGCTATCACAACCAAGAGGTCCATCACTGCCTGGAGTCCTGCTTGGGTCAACTCTTTTAAAGGGCAGTAGTGGACCATCTCCACAGGAGGACTACCATGGGGGGCCCCAAATGGGAAGTTTACCATGCAGTGATACATCCACACAACCGGATCAATCTCAAGGTTAACTACTTCGAGCCACAATGAGAATACCAAGTCCAAGGCATGACCATGTCTGTGGGTCACAGTAGTAACAACTTGTGCAAGGCCCAACAAATCCATCATCTGGAGGAAGTCTTGTCCAAACTGCAAGAGTTCATCATCAATGCAAGCACTGAAGTTACCCAGAAACAACCATCTGGGTGACTCCAATATCTCTCAGTGACAAGGTCTGTTACCTCCTGTGGAAATTCCCTCTCATGCCTCAGAGGGCGGTACACCAGAAGGATTCTGCAACCTGCACCTAGATCCCCACATATGGCCACGCATTCATATGAGGTAAACTTCACTGGGTGCACCGAAAAGTTCAGGTCAGATCTAAAACAGATGGCCACACCCCCACCCTTGTGGTCCCTCCTCAGGCAATGCATCACAGAGAACTCAGCCAGGATAGATGCCACCAAAATGGATATACTATGGTATCCCAATACTCAGTAACCTGAGTCTCGGGTTACTGACCCCACTGGCCCGAAATCCAGCCTGCAGAATCAATCAGATGCCCAAAAATACAATTTTGGGCATCTGATTGAAAAATCACAAGGCATATCGGGGGACTTCACCCCCTGAAACCCCCATGTGGGGAGCTCCATCCCCCACACCCCCACAACTAAAATATCTAACTCTGAGGGGGAGTGGACCTTGGAGTTAGAAATAAAATGGTTATGGGGGTAGGACCGGTAAAACAGATCTCACCTGCAGCACGGATAGAACCCATGCCTACACAGCATGCCGGCTGAGCCGCCGTGGTGTAGTCCGCAACACCAGTGGGGCAGCTCGGCCAGCCTTCTGATTCTTTGTGCCTTTCAATGCTAGGGACAGGTGTAAGGTAGCAAGCTGTCACATCCACTACCCTACCCCTGTCAACGTCCCTTGGGATTCCATATGCCAGGATGCTCACTGTCGTGATATTGAACCTGTCGGGCAATACTGCCTGGGCAGGTCAGTGTCAGGATAGTGAACCTCAGAATTGCATAAGAGTACCTCCAAAAGTGGGTCAGCATCATCACTCAACCAGGTCTCCGTGATGCAAGCCAGATTGACTGAGGAAATTATGTCCATGATAATTGCAGTCTTGTTCCCTATTGATCTGGTATTGGAAAACACTGCCCAAAGGGGATGTTTAGAGGTTGCTAGCCTAACAGCTACCTGTTCACTCTGCAGTTTAGCAGATATCCACAGCCTTTTGATGAGCTAGATTAGTCACTCATATTTCTGTACAGATTTAATTTGGCTGTAACCCACAGGTTCTGTCATTGTGTCGTTAACAGATTCACATACAGTAGTGATCTGTATTCACCTGTCTGTGCTAGCAACTTTAGTCACATACTAATCTATACACTTATCACTGCCATAAGAACATATATTAAAGTGTCACAGTTATATCACGATTACAATATTGTTCAAACACCCTAAACAGTACCTCCATTTTATTCTTTTCCTTATCCTTTGCTGATTATTTTGAAAAGTTCTAGATCTTCCCTAGCTATGTGTAGAAGTGATGCGATACTTTAAATATTCTGAGTAACTACATCATATACAGTATGGCCCTGTGTTGAACTGTAAGTACAGTAGATGTTTTGAAATTCTTCACTTACTGCCGATGTTCCCCTGAGGGCATTTGTATCAAAGTATTTGACAATAAACAAAAATCAAAACTTTTAACAGACAGAATGCTAAGTCAGGTTCTGTTAACCATTCAGACAGACAACGGTGAAAAGAAATGCCTTCAAAATATTTTTAAAAAGGTTCCTTAATATAATTCTGTTTATAATATTGCTACCACCTCTGGGCACTCTTCTAAAAGAGGTTGTTCTACCTTGGTGAGTTATTTTTCCCTAGTAAAACAAATTAATCTACACTATAGCCATCCATCTGTGTTTCAGAGATTCCACCTCTTTTTAACACTTACCAATATACAATGACATCAACTGAAATGATCAGCTGTGCTTCAATACTACTGCAAACATCCCCATGGCTACATCTTGGGAATTCTGGTTGTGGCAATAGTAGTACAGACCTGTTTATTACCACAATCCACAATCTCTTCCTGGAGAAATACATCAAAATTTAGAAAGTAACATCCTTACCTTTACTGAGATGGGATATATAATACATATATATAATCCTGTGTAATACAATGTAGTATCCTAGGAATGTCATTTCTAGTGTATAAGGTAATTTTGAGGTAGTTTATGAATGTAAATGTGATAACGAGAAATAATAAGAAATAAAACTAAATTTTCAATGAATAAAAAGAAATAACAAGAAATTCCCAAAAAATAAAAAGAACAATTATTAAAAATAAAGAGAACTTGGCAGGTCTCTAGATATGAGACAGTGTTTTTCATGGGTTGTAACCTGGCTGCTGCTGGTAACATCATTCTAATTTCACAGTTTGTCATTTATCACAGCAGTATTTGTTAGTCAAAATATTGTTTTTTTTCAGCTGTGAGTTTTGCCTGGCAAAAATATCAAGATACCCATTTTTCTTTTCGTTTTCTTTCATTCCTGAGCAAAGATACATGATTTTGAAATTTTTTAAAGTTCCCTCTCTCATGCCATACCTGTCATGAAAAAATTAAATATCTTGGTACAGTGGTGTGCTATTTACCTTCAAAAGATGTACCAGGGCTAGAGGGCATTGGATGAAGTTGGAGGGAGGACGATTCAGAGGAAACATGAGGAAGAATTTCCTCACAGAACGGGTGGTGGACAAGTGGAACACCCTGCCAGAGGAAGTGGTGGGGGCTGAAACAATCACGGGATTTAAGAATGCATGGGATAGACATAAAGGAATTCTGGAGGTCAGGGGTAAGGGGCAACAGACTTCTAGGAAAACATAAACTGAACTTACAAGCTCAAATGGGCAGACTGGGTGGGCCATAGGCCCTTATCTGCCGACACTGTCTATGTATCTATGTAAAAACATGTGGTTCCACCATCTTAATACATCTACATTATAAATCTGGCAAGTACATTCACTAGGTAACCTCAGTGGAATAGATTTTTAAAAATCACTACTGGTGGCCATCTTTAACGACATGAGTTCTTAATTACAAAATTAGATTATCCGAGGGCACTACAAATATACTAAACATGAATCTTAAGATATCAGAAACACGTTTTTGTAAAAAACTATATGATGACAGACCTTCCAAGAATCAGTCTTCACCATTGATTCATACATATTGGTCCAGGATTGGAGGCACTAGGACCCGGTGGAAGCTTTTTTTCTACAGGGAGGGAGCTGACATCATTACTGATGTCATTGGCATGCCATGTGGTGGCATGTTCTTGCCAATCAGCATTGTTGACTCCCTCATGCACCTCTGTTCTGTCCTGTCTGCCATCAAGTGCACACGGTGGGAGCAACAGGGCCTCAGTTCGACTGTCATCAAAATTTCCACTGCATCACTGCCGTTAGGTTTTCTGTTTTGCAGTGTTGCCTTTCATTTTAGTTTTTTTACCTTGATGTCAAAGTCCACGAAAAAGAAAAAGGGCTCTAAGAAGGACCCCATTATTCATTGGTGCCCCCATAGAAAATGATTAATGATAAGGGACCGACATCAAGTCTGTTGGACCTGCCTTGGACTGACACATAATATGGATTCCGGCAATGTCTGCTTCTCAGTGAACTGTTGCACCCTTGAAGTTTGCACATTAAAGTTGGGTTGCCCTATTCCCACCTCTGGAAGCAGGTAGCTAACCCATGTCAACAAGAACAGGTCTCTGGGCCCTTCCCCTGGGCCCCTTCCCAGTACCTCTGGTACTGTGGAAGCACAGGGTCCTTTTTGACCTTGACTTGCTGAAGCATTGGCAGTCTGGGGGAAGATCTGGTGGACAGCTGGCTCCTTCTGGGCAGCTGGCTGAACACCCTCCCCAGTCTGTCCGCCCTAGGCAGCAGATATCTACAGATATGAGGCTGAAGCTATATGCTCAGTCTACACTGGGGGACACTTTGGTGTCATGGCTTGGTGCTTCCCTAACTCCTGACACCTACCATGGTATCGGTGATTGGGATGGTGCTGGTCATGATGTTAGGCCCCCTCCTGGTTCTGTTCTAAGTATCTGGACATGACTGACACCGAGGTCATGTGATGTCCAGTGACCAAGGGGCTGGTGTTAATCTCTCCCCCGTGTAGCCCTCATGTCTTCATGGGAGTGGTTGATGCTGGTGACTGGCATGTTGCAGGATGTAGTGTTGGTTCTGGGCCTGACACTGGGCATGGTGCCAGTGACAGTGCAATCTATAAGTCTGCCCCTGGTTCTAATGTCATTCATGGCATGGTAAAGTCTATGACACTGCTCACAGTGTCAGGGGTGGGGAGAGACCCATAGTCGGCATCAGAAGCAGTACCAAGGCCATCACCGAGGATGGTGCCTGCCGCGGAGCTAGGGAGTGCCCTATAACTAGGCCACTCACTGACCCTGAGCTTGATGCTTGAGACTGCACCATCTCAGAGTTGGAGCACAACCAGGTTGAGGAGTTTTCTGTGGGACTGCTGGCTGAACCCATTGCCAGTGAGGACTGAAGCTGCCCTGTTGGGACTGAATGGCTGTGCTCTTATCACTTGGGAGTTTCACTCTGAAGGTTCTGACCTGGTCATTCCTCTTCAGTAGATCAACCTTGTTTGGGCAGATTCACCATGGCCTCTTCTCAGGCAAGGTCTGCTGAGCATTTTCATAGCCCAAGTATAGACCCTACAGCCTCTGGTTCTTCTTTCCCATCTAGGTCTAAGCCACCCCTTCCTGAGCTTCCAGGGATCATGGGTCCTCTTGGGCCTATCTCTTGGAGCCAGCATGAAAGTGTGACTAGTGTGCTGTTCCAATATCACACCAGTGCTGACTGGGTCCAGTTCAATCTCAGCCCTCTGCCACCACCCACTTCCAGGTCCTGTTCCTCCTCTCTATCGATGTTCTCCTCCAAGGTCACAGAATCCTCCTTCCACATGTCTCAACCTCTGAGTACTCCCTGCACCAAAGATTCCTGATGGACATGCTGCAGGCAGTGGACACTGGCACCATTGCCAGACATAATCCCCTGTCCACACAGCTGTGGCTTTTAGGAACTTTCACTGGTAACCACAGTGTCATCCCTCCCTGAACAAGAACCTTTGAGGAATGTTCCAGGACAGTTTGGAGCCATCCCTTCACTCACCCTCCAGCCCCCAGATATGTCTACCAGCAGTATTATGCACCTGTGGACTCTGCAGGCACAGTACTTAATCTCACTTCAGGGCTTCAGGTCACACAAACCCCAAGAAGGCCTATTGTCTGGTGCATGACCATAGAAACATAGACTTTGACAGCAGATAAGGACCGCTTGGCCCATCTAGTCTGCCCATTTCCCTACATACAGGATAGGCCGCAGATCCTAGTTAACCAACAGCCTATTTCTTCCTACTCCCCACAAGAATTGCCTTATGTCTGTCCCATGCATTCTTGAATTCTCCGCAGTTTTAAACTCTGCAACCTCCTCAGGAAGGCTGTTCCATGCATCCACTACCCTCTCTGTGAAATAGTACTTCCTCACATTGCCCTGAACTGCCCCCCTTCTATCTTTAAATTGTGTCCCCTTGTTCTTGCATGTTTCTTTTTCTGAAAGATGCTACCCTCTTGGACTTTATTGATTCCACTGAGGTACTTAAAAGTTTCTATCATGTCCCCCCTCTCCCTTCTTTCCTCAAGGGTATACATATTAAGCTCCTTTAGTCTCTCCTCATACGCCTTCTCTTGCAGACCCTGCACCATTTTAGTTGCCCTCCTCTGGACTGCCTCTATCCTGTCTATGTCCTTGCGGAGATGGGGTCTCCAGAACTGGACGCAGTACTCCAGATGGGGTCTCACCAACTGTCTGTACAGAGGGATAACAACTTCCTGTTTTCTGCTGCTGATGCCTCTCCCTATGCATCCCAGTATACCCCCAGCCCTCCCTACTGCCTTCTCACATTGCTTGCTAACCTTAAGGTCATCTGATATGATTACCCCAGGTCCCTTTCCTTTTTTGTTGTTGTTACTACCTCCCCATTGTGTATTCTTCCCCTGGGTTCTTGTTTCCCAGATGCATTATTTTGCACTTCTTTGCATTGAATCCTAGCTGCCATACTTCTGACCATTCCTCCAACCTTGCCAAGTCCCTTCTCATCCTTTCCACGCCTCCTTGTGTATCAACCCTGTTGCAGATCTTTGTGTCATCTGCAAAAGGCATACTTTTCCTTCCAGTCCCTCTGCAATGTCATTGATGAAGACATTAAAAGGACTGGACCCACACTGAACCCCGCGGGTACCTCACTAGTAACCTCTTTCTTCAGAGTGGACTCCATTTACAATTACCTTCTGTGTCCTGTTGTGCAGCCAATGTTTTACCCAGGCTACCACCCTGGGACCCACTCCCAGGCTGGTTAATTTGACTATTAATCTTTTGTGTGGGACTGTGTCAAATGCCTTGCTAAAGTCTAGGTAGGCCATGTCCACAGCCCCTCCCTGATCTACTACTTTGGTCACCCAGTCAAAGAAATCTATTAGATTCGTCTGACATGACCTTCCCACTGTGAACCCATGCTGCCTTGGGTCCTGTGCCCCACTGGCCTCTAGGTACTCAGCTGTTCTTTCCTTCAGAAGTGACTCCATCACTTTCCCTACCACAGAGGTCAGACTAGTCTGTAGTTTCCTGCCTCTGTCTTGGTCCCACTTTTGTGAAGGGGAATCACATCTGCCTTCCTCCAGTCCTCGGGTACCACACCATCCTCCCATGATTTATTAAAAAGGGTAGCCAGTGGTTTCACTAGTTCCTCCCTTAATTCTTTTAGAATTCTGGGGTGAATTCCATCAGTACCCATTGCTTTGTCCACCTTCAGTTTTAGGAGTTCTTGCAGAACCCTTTCTTCTGTGAAAGGACTGGGATCGACCCCCCTATCAAGAGTGCTTCTGTTAATTGGATTAGGCACTTCCTCCTCCTCTTTTGTGAATACTGAGCAGAAATATTCATTCAGTATCCCTGCTTTATCACTGTCCCCCTCTGCCCTCCCACCATTCATTCTAATCAGCCTCACTGTCCCTCCCTTTGTCTTTCTACGCTCGCTGATGTACCTATAAAAGGTTTTATTCCCCTTCTTAACTGAGTTGGCTATCTTTTCCTCAGTTTGGTCCTTTGCTATTCTGACTTCCCTCCCTGCTTCCTTCTGCCTTAACTGGTACAGCTCTCTGTCCTGCTCCTTCTGTGTTTTCTTATACTTCCGGAATGCTATCTTTTTCTTCCCGACTCCTGCCTCCTGAAGCTGACTCGGTGCAGACGGATGCTTTGGGTAGGAAGGTGTTCTCCTCAGATCACACCATGAGTTGCATTTTAGCACATCAGGTACACTTGGCAACTTAAAATAAGTGCCTGTGAGCACAGATGAGACAGCTCCTAGCAGCCATGCAGCACTTGGAGTTGGTGGGGTAAGCCATTTGCCTTTCTGCCTAGAGCCTGGAGTTGGCAAGGCACCAGACAAGGGCAATGCGGTGGTCTCCAGGCTGGTGGCAACAGGAGTCTGCATTCAGAGGATGGTGTACAGTTGTTTCACCTGTCTCAAATGGCACCTATGGCCCTGCTGAAGATACTTAATTTCTAGTTCCATGGGGTTCACTTTTTTCCTGTAGGGTCAGACAGGAGCTTTCAGGCACTATCTCACTCATATGTCTTACCTAGAATGTTCTTGGGTTTTGCCAGACCTGTGATGCGCCCCTGCTTCAGGTGTTCTCCCACACACAGAGGACTGAGGGTATTTTTCTCCTCGAGGTGAGCCAGTTCCTCCCTATTTGGGCAGCTGGCTACTGGGCCCATATGTATGAATCAGTGGTGAAGACTGATTTTTGTGAGATAAAAAAATTATGTACTTACTGTAATTGCTGATATTCCAGAATATCTTCACTATTGATTCTGATGCCCACCCACCATCCCCCACTCAACTGAGAGCCACGGCCTCTGGCAGCTCACCCTGTGGGTGCTGTCAGCACTTCCCTGCTTACTTCTCCTCTGCCAAGACCCTTATATGGTGGCATTTTTTTTTTTGTAAAAGAGAGTTTAGCATTCTGATGCCAACCATCCCCAAAAAACAAAGCTCCCCCAAAAAAAATTAACAAAAGGCAGGAGGGGTCACTCGGTTCCCTTACCAATAAATAAATAAATATGCAAAACTTTTAGTTTTTAGAGCTTATTTTCCCCAAGAAGTGAGTAGGTGATCTCCTTCCCTCCATTCTTCTCCCTTTTCTTCCCCAATTAGGGTATATGCCCTTTAGGGTATATCCCTGTTAGCTGCATATGCAACATGTGCTCTGGGCACCATCCAATCTAACTCTATGGACCAGATGCTCTGTCTGTGGAAGAGTGCAATGCACTTGCTTGGATCAATGTACAGTCCAACCCACTTAAGCTGGACATTCATTTTTAGTGGACAAATTTAATTTGCCAAAAGCAATTCTTATAGACTAATATAATTATACTGCTTACAACAGATAAAGAAATCTGTCTATAGCGGATGCCTAAGGTGTTAATTGACTTAAGTGGGTTGGACTGTTTATTGCTGAAGCCCACAATGAAGTGCTAACAATGACCCCCCCAGACAACCCATATCCATAGGAGCTCTTCAAATGAGGTACTAATGACTCCTCCAACCCCCAACAGTGTGACCATATTGTACACTGAAAAGAAAATCATCTGTCAGCTTTTCAGTGGTTGCCTCCATGTAACCACTTCTGGCATTCTGGTTTCCTGTCCTGCTCAATGTAGTGTGTGTTCCAGTCCCTCTGTGCTCAATGTCTCCGGCAACGAGCTCAACTGCTTCCTTGAAGGGCTCTTCAGTTGCTGCCGGCACTCAACTTGCTTTGCACTTCTGAGAGTGTGATCAAGGAGCTGATCAAGAAGCTACAGGGCAATGTCTGCAACTTACTGGCCCTGAAGGTAAGGGTGGAGGTGATGAAATCTACATGGGAAGATGGCATGGGCAAGGGATGTCGCTTTCCAGGTTTCAGATCCTGCTATTTTTCTGGTGACTGTTTTTCATCTCAGCCTCTTGTTTCACATTCACTACAGTACTGTATGTAGAAATTATGATCAGAATCAGGCTGCATGAGCATGGGTGGGTATGACTGTAGTGTTGTCAGAGCGGGGTTCAAACTTGCAACAGCACTGAATTAAAAAAGTGACTTTTGACTATGTCAGATACCCGCCTATAATGGACATAAGAGGTATGCATGGAATAGTCCATTATAAGAGGGTCCCGCTGCACTACCTTCACACAGGGTACATGCATGTGGTTGCAGGGAGAAACTGGGCATGTTCTTCTCATGCTGGAATATTTGGCTTATATTTCTTGTCACTTTTTTATCTGCCTTGGGCTTTGCCCACTCCACCTGAAGCATGCCAGAGGAGATAACCACATCTTGCCTCCCAAGTACTGCTAGTCCTTCAACTCCTATGCTCTTCGTCCTATTTTTCTCCACTCTGTCCTAGAGAAAACAGGCTTATGAGCTTACTCTTGAGCTTATGCAAGTTCTATCTAGTAACATGGAGTCCAGCTGTCCCTTTCCCATTTTGAGGCACTTTTGCCATCTCATTTGCAAGGGGTTGGGTCCCAAACGGGTCTTCCCCTTTTACTACTCTGGCCAGAGCTATTTACTGAGGCCTGCTGCCTTATCTTTTTTTGTATCACTATCCACACTCTGTCTGGCTAGTACCAAGAGGCTCTGGCTCTTTTTAGACCCACTACCCTTGTGCCGTAGACCCAAGCCCTTAGTCTCTAAGCTGGTAGTCAGGTTCTAATTGGTTGTTTATTTTGCATCCTATATCCTTTTACGATCCCTTTTGAATAGAAAGTATCTAGTCCTCTCTTTTATTACTCTCCACTTTGTTTCTCTCCTGGGGAACAGAACTGAGATGCGTGAGGGAGCCAACAACAGTTATTGGCTATCACATGGTGCATGGGCAACATCAGTTGCCGATGTCAGCTCCTTCCTGGTAGAAAAAAGCTCCTGTGGAGTCCTATTGCCTTTGGACCTAGACCTATATGTATGAATCAATACTGATGATATTCTGGAAGATCAGCAATTAAGGTAAGTATGTCATTTTCATTTTTTGCCAACTAATACACACTGCTGCTTTAAACTGCATTATTATCTCTTTAATTTGTTCAGTTACGTGCAATGTTCAGCCATGAACTACTGCATGTATAATCATTTATTTGTACCATCCTTGATGCCTTTACTAAAGTAACACCTGGGGCATGATTTTCAAAATGATATGTTTAACGCAAGGTGCCTGCACCAAATGGGTATGACGCAAGTGGCACCCTGCATCAAACTTTGCGGCAATCCCAATTTTCCAACTCAGGCTGTGTCAAAATCAGGATGCCTTGTGCACAAGCTGCCCTGTGTCACCTTTGCAACAGAAGCACCTGTGCTCCAGGTCACAAGGGGGCTTGTGCCACTACGGGGCTGCAACATCCCCTTTTTTGCTATTTTAGAAGACACACCATAGATGCAACAGGGGTCTCATGTTAGACAAGCCAAGAGGTGGTCTAAGGGCTTGTACCACTGTCAGATACTGTGGCAATTGGGGAGACCTGAAAGTAGGGGGCTGGGGGCAGAAGGGCATGGGAGGTGCCTTAGTGGGCATCAAGAAAACAGAGACAATGTCAGTGTGTGATGTGGCACTCAACAGGGGTGCAATTTGCAGAGCCAAACAGCCGATCAGATGGAACCACATCATGGGGGGTTGCCAGGCACAAATATTGACATGGCCCCAGCTGGGCACAACCCTGGCATGTGCCCCATTGCTGGCAACCACTCAGAGCCTTGAAGGCGGGAAGCAGGAGTTGCAGGTTGAGGGCTGCTAGTGGTGGAGGGAACATTCTCTGGGTACCACAATAGTCCCCTAGTACACACCCTCCCACGTTGTGGCAGATTGCCTCTTGCCTACAGGGTTCTGAGGTGTTGCTCCTATGGGACAGCTGCCATGGCTGTGCCCTTCTGGAGCCATGTCACTGTCCATCCCTGACAACCCCCCATGATGTGTCCTATCCAATTGGCTGTATGACTCTGTAAATAGCAACCCCGCTTGGTGCCAGATCACACCCTGTCAATCCCACTGTCTCCCCGAAGCCCACTAGGGCATCCCTCTTGCTCCTTCTGCCCCTGGCCCCCTCCTGGCATGCAGATTCACTGCTCAACCATTGTGGCCCTTCTAGTTTTGTGCCAGGTGGGGGGGACAGATCTCTGTGGCAGTTTCCACAGGTGGGCAAAATGTTTTGGTGCAAGTCTGCGGTAACTCCTTGGTCTTTGGCACAGGGACCACCCCTTTTATAAAATTGGTGCAGAGTTCCTGATGCACCTGGAGTTTGATGCAGTCCTAGAGTGACGCAACTTGTGTTGTTCTAAGGGCTCTTGAAAATTGAGCCCCTGCTTAACATTTGGGGTCTAAAGGGATACTGAGTTAATGGACATTCAAATCCAAAACTAGACATAAGCTACTATTTTTACTCGGTCTACAATGGATGTTCTTTTGTATGTTTCATTTACACTTTAAAGGGTTTATAATTACTGGTTCCATGTTTTTACAGTCCAGGTTGTAGTTCTCCATTTTACACAAGTGTGTAAAACGAAGCCACAAACAGCTGCTGCTCATCAACGAAAAAACACTTTTGTTTTCTACTGCACCACTTCTGTTCCAGTTTCACTTACTGGGCAGAAGAGCAGCCTGGTGCAAAATTACTTCTGTCCACTTATAAAACTAAGAGTTATAAAAAATGAAATATGGAGAGAACTATAACTTTTTATTTTTACACACCCTCAGTGTGTCATGCCTGGTTCAACTTTTTAAGTGGCCTCATGCACCTCAGGTGTGCAAAAATAAACAGGACTTCTTACACACTACTCATCATATATTATTTTATATATATATATATTGTATTGTGATGAAAATTGTATTTGTTTTAGCTCATCAAACATAACAAGTACAACTAGGAAACTGACAAAAATTACAAAGGAAATATGTTTGTGAAGGTAGAAAATAAATGTATCATGGTTGTTTTTTTGTTTCTGAAATAGATCTGTTTAATATTGTTTGTGATTGACATGTTGATGATGAACTGCTAGATTTCCAAAATGCTGGATCTGCAGGCTGTGAGCTGCATACTTGAAACATATGGCTGCAACACCGCAGCACATTTGCAGAGCATAAGTGTTGCAAACACAGCCAAGGGGATTTCCTCTAAATAGTGGTGCCTGCAGCAGATCCCTTCTTTTGGGGCAAAGGATACACTGAGACTACAACTCTAAACGCTTTTTTAGCCCACACGTTTAATTCCTAAAACAAGATGAATGTACAGTAAGTGGGGGAAGGGTTAGACCTTAATATCGTCTTATTTAATATTAATGGAAACTTAAACTATATGTTGTTTAATTTATACTGGTAGCATGACTAATAATGAAAACTGTATTTCCCTTTCTCAGTCTCTCAGTCCCACAGCATTCTGATTATGTAATTTTAGACTATACCTCAAATAACTGTATTTCTACCCCAACCCTTTATGAAAAGAAAACATTTTAAAACAAACGTGTAATGAAATGAAATGCATAGTTACAAAACTGTTTTTTTTTTTTTTGGTATGAAGGAGTTTAATGTGCCTGTTTTTAGGAAGAAGACCACTATGCTACAACAGATTTTATTTTCATTTTAACTGAGCAGGCTCACTGGAAAGAGGTTCATTTATAGGAGTGACCCAGGCAGAACCAATAATGATAGCATACAGTATTTAAGAATTGATAGGATAAGATAAATGTTAACTGATTAATAATATTAATAATAAAAAATAAACATGAAGAAGTTATGATTAAGCCGGCCTAATGGCAATGAGGGCTGAGGCATTGCACCTTACCTCCTGCCACACTGGCGATCTGTGTTCGGTGGTGAACGTGGGTTGCTGGTGGTTGGCTGGGGAGAGAGAGGATCGAGCATCCAAAGGAGAGCTCCCCTCTCCTGGGGAAGGTAGCTTGGCAGTCCCACCAAATGACTGCCCCCAGGAAGAGGCCTGAGAGTAGAATGGGCTGAAGATGCCAATGATGGGAGGATGTTGCAGGACTCTGCAGTGTGCGCACATCTCCATGTGCACATGTTGACATGTGCGCCCCAGCAACGGGGAGGGGGGAAGGGACAAAAATGGAAAAAGTGGACAAGCTGGCAGGCTACATGAAGCCCGGACCACACTCCTGACCCTCAGCTCAACCCTGGCATCTGGATTTGTGTACCAGAGGGGGAGGGCAGCACTCCCCTCCCTGGCCCTGCCATGGGGGGAAATCCCTGGGGGATTTGCAGGGGGGGTCGGTAGAGGGCAATGTGATTTCGGGTGGATGTGAGTCCTTCTGAGGGGACAGATGTCCTGTGCAGAGAAAAGATGGGGAAAAAAAGAACAGTTATAATTATTTAAAATATTCATATTTGTAGAATAACAAGAAATGAACTTGTACTGCTGTTGATGATTTTGTTGTGTTGAGTGATCTCAATGATTCCAGCAGCTGAATTCATTTTGCAGCAGTATGGTACCCAAAAGAGTGCCTACCCATTTATTTTTTTTTTACAAAAGGCTCTTCAAGGAGCTTTTGCAAGGAAGAACAAGTACTGAACTACTGTTCTTGAACTTCAGTTGACTGAGCAAACACCTTTGGATCACTCTTGCAATTAACCTGTGCACAAAACAAGCTGAACTGTAGATCCCACTTCAGATTAAAGGGTAAACAATTCAGTTGTTGATTACTTGAACAATGGTGGGTTCTAAGGTACAGTATGATGTGTCATTGTAAAAAATGTGCCTACCTTGCTATGTAATATTTTTGATTCATTGCCAGTTCTGCAATAGGAGATGAATTTACAATTGCTCCATAACCTAACATAGGTTAACAGATGTTGGTAAGCAATGAAAACCCTGGTGTTTCTGATCATACAGTTGTTTAATCTGTTCAGTTATCCAAATTATTGCTGAATTCTGAAAGTGGTTTGGTTTTTATAGACCGAGAAATTCAAATGTTTCCTCAAATAAATGTGGAAGTGTTTGAAAGAATCTACCTTTCCTAATTCATGGCTGTTTGCTGCCAATATTTTACAGCTGTCCTCAGAGACACTCACTTTAAGCTTAGAGCAGGAAAGCATGATCTTGTGTTTGTCTAACCAAGTTTGAAATTTTGGAAAATCATTATTTAGAGAATTATTGACATAGAACGTTTGTTTATGTTGAATATAGAAAACTGCATCATCAATATATAAAAGCATTTTAAAGATAGTACAAGTATCATTCAGGCTGTTTATTGGCAGGTCCAAGTGAGCACTGGATGTGTCTTGGCTTTATAAGCAAAGGGTCAGAAGTTTAATTCCAGTCAAGAACAACTTTCTGACTTTGTCAAGAGCATGGAACTTGGGGTTCAGTGCAAAAAGTGCAAAGTCATGCATCTAGTGGATTGGAACCCACAAACTGAGTGTAGGATAGCGATGTATTGACAGTCACTAAACAGGAAAGGAACCTTGGTATTATTTCTGATGAACTCAAAGTGGTAGGGCAGTGTGACAAAGCAGTGGGTAGGGCTAGCGGGATGCATAGGGAGAGGTATCACCTGCTGGAGCTGGGAGGTGCTGTTACCACTGTATTGCTCACCTGTGAGACCACATCTGGAGTATTGTATCCAGTTATGGAGGCCTCACCTCAGAGAAGACATAGACATGGTAGAAGCAGTCCAGAGGGGGGAAACTAAAATGGTGCAGAGGTTACATCAAAAGCCCTAAGAGGAGAGACTAATGGATCTCAACATGTACATCCTGGGAGAGAGAAGAGTGAGAAGGGTCATGATAGAGACCTACAAATACCTCACAGGGGTAAACAGGGTGCAATACAGGAGTCTGTTTAAAATGAGAAAGAGCATCAGGACCAGAGGTCATGTGATGAAGCTGGAGAGGAGACATTTTAGAGGGATGTGAGGATGTACTACTTCACTGAAAGAGTGGCTGATGCCTGGAACTGCCAGCAGAAGGGATGGAGGCAAAAACAGTAGGGGACTTCAAGCATGCATGGAATAGACATAGGGGAATATTAGTAAATAGGCAGAGAGGAAGGAGGGTTGCCAGAGACCAGTTAGGGTCTGTGGAGACAGGCTAGGCAGTGGCCATCTGGTCAGACTGGGTGGGCCATGCAGTCCTTCTCTGCTGACAAATTCTATGTTTCTATGTTTATATATAGAAAAAAAGTTGGCCAAACATGGATGCCTGGGGCACTGCATATATTTCATTTTTGAATAGTTGAAAAAGCACTTCCAATTTTAATGGATTGCACCCTATTGGACAAATTATTCTTGAATCAATTTACCGGTGCCAGATCCATCCCTAATTCTTTCAGCTTCTTTATGGGTATGCAATGGCAAACAAGGTCAAAATAATGATATCATATTGTTTCCTACTGAATGTTGTGGCTTTGAGCACTTGGGCAAAGGCAGCAGTGAGAAAAACATAATATGATGGCAAACTTTAAAATGAAGGCTGCTTTATGGTATATGCTTGTGTGCTCGATTGTCAATGGATTTCAGCAGTTGTCAAATTAGTTTTTTAACCAACTTTATTTTATGAGCATCATTGTTGTATGACAGTTCAAAGGTCACAAAAAGTAGTAGTATTGTTCGGACATCAGATTGATACTACAACAACTTTTCTGTCCCTTGAATGAGCGCTCGCTGTCACCAGCTTTTCTAGGTACTTGCAAACCTGCAATTCTGACAGAGCCACTCACTAAGCTGAAACTAGGGCAGTGTTAAAAATGTAAGTGCTATTACTTAAATACTATAATTGTGCCTTTTTTTCTCAATTCTGACTCTTAATTCATCAAATCAAATCATCCAATCAAATTTTATTTATAAAAGGCACCTTTCCACTGATCAAGGTGCCTGTACATCATTAATAGACATTAAAAATGTAAAAACAAGACATAAAATCACAAATCTAAAACACAATACAAATCACAGCCAAATAAATTAATAAAATACATCTAGGGGTACCAGATTTTGGGATGCCAAAAATAGCACACTTGGTCACTCCCCTGATGAGCCCTTGTGCCAGACCTGGAGTAATTAGGTTTAATGTCTCCACCACCTTCACAGCTCATTTACAAGGAGGTCCTGGGTAGGAGAAAGCAAACAAATTAGAAAAATAATAATAATACAACAGGATAGAGAAGGTACAGGAAGAATATTTGGCAGCTGGAAAAGAGGACATGTCCCCATAAAAGAGGACATCTGGTAACCCTAAATACATCTTATTCAACATTAGCAGTCATCAGAAAATGCCAGGCCATACAGAAAAGTCTTTAATGCTGTTTTAAAGCTTTGGACAAACAGGCAGTCCCTTACCCACTGAGGTAGAGGGCAGCAAAGGCGAATGAGCGAGCCCCAGATGTCTTCAAATGGGTTTTACTATAGCGCTGCAACAACGCTGATGCCGACATCCCTCACAGTGACAGACACAATGCCAAGTGTCGGCATTGTACTGTCAGGGATGTCGGCATGCTTTCATCGAGGGGCTGTGCCTCTGAACCCCCCATGGGGCCCCACCCCCCCTGGTCTCTAACTATAAAACTCCAAGTCAGAGTTGTCTCGGGGAGGGGGCCCAACACTGGGAAATGCACCACCAGTGTCTGCAGGGACCAGCACATCGACCTAATGATTTCGGGTGAAATCTGTCACTGTGCTGGTCTTTGAGGTCACGGTGTCGACGTACAGTTGGCATACCCTTCAAATGCACACCGGGAATCTCTAGCAATCCCTCGTCGGTGGATTGGAGTGGCCAGGAAGGGTGGTAGGGACAGAGAAGATCTTGTAGGCAGCGAGGTCCCTGGTTAAGAAAGTCTAGTTAAGAAAGACAGTCAGGAAGGTGGGGGGTGGCACCGTGACTGTAGTGAGAGTGAGCCCTGGGTCACAGCAGGGCCACAGAGTCTCCTGCTTTATTTTTAAATGCTCTGCTAGAAATCCATTGACAATCGAGGGGAACCATGTACTATATAAAATAATATATGGGTAAGCATTCACATTAAAGCAGTGTTTCCATCTTAGACTTATGATGACATCATAGGGACATGCTGAGCTTCACTCTTGAGGTACCTATGATGTCATCACAAACCTCTAGATGAAACACAGCCTTGTTGTGTATGGTTACCCATACACTATTCTATATGTTGCAAATACACCTCTAATGTGAAAATAATACAAGGTAAATTTATATTTTCAAAGATTTTTATAGATTGGCAGTGTAGATCAGGGTAAAACCACATCTCCCATTTACATTTGCAAGTGACAAATTTTGAGGTGCCAAGAAATGTAAAATCATAGACACCCGGCAACCAGCAAATGAAGCAAAATTTTAGTAAAATGCAGACTGAGTGGTACTTTAATCTTTTGGAACAATCCACTCCCACAAGTCATGTTGAAAGGACATACAAATATGGAAATAATGCTTTACCCATTTTAACAAATAGGTCTCAGTGCACTGTAGGTAAGGGGCAGAGATTTGGTCACAAGCACAACCAAAAAACAGGGAACCACTCCATCCTTGACTGGATACTGGTCTCCAACCCTACTAACATACAAGCAACTGGCGTGATGTCAGACGCCCTAAGCGATCACTCACCCACCTTCTGCATACGGAAAAATTGGCCTCCCAGGGTTCCACCTAGGCTCATAGAGGCCAGGGACATCTCTGGTTTCTCTGCTGAGGCCTTCCAGAGCTCCCTGAGAAACGCCAACTGGTCACCTCTTAAGCTCCTGGGCAGTATTGATGATGCTGCCCAGTACTTCCAGAGTACCTTCTCTGCAGTGGCCAACCTACATGGTCCGGTTAGGAGGAGATGAGCAAAAGACCATTGTCACAAATGGATATCACGTGAGTTAAAATCGCTAATGATAGCTAGAGACAAGGCCTGGAACAAGGCTAGGAGCTCAGCCAGCCCTGCAGACTTTGCTGCCTACAGATTGCTGCGGAACCCGTGCCAAAAAATCTCCAAGTCAGCCAAAAGGGATTACATGAAATCCCTCCAGTGTCGAAATCTGTCTGACCCCAAATCCTTCTGGTCTAGCATCACCACCCTGCTAAAAGGTACAACTACACCCCAGCAGGGTAACATAATCAGTAACGGCATTACTATTACGGATGGAGGGGAGGTTGCCTCAGCCTTTAATCTCTTCTTCACTGATCTGGGGGCATTCCGATCCAGCCCAACACATTGCCTTCAGGGCATTCTGGTCACTGAACCTCAGGACCCCCCTGATTGTCCATTTTCACTTGCGGATAGTGCGAGCCAAAGAAGTGCTGGCCCTCCTGCAATCCTTAAAACCTAACGGATCACCAAGACCTGATTGACTAGACCCTAATTCACAAGGGTGGAGCTAGGGAAATGATTGGTCAATATAGACCTATCTCCACCCTATGCCACCTGGCAAAGATCCAGGAGTGGCTGGTATACTGCCAACTAAGGGACTACCTGGAAGCCAATGGACTCCTGGCCCCCTTGCAACATGGCTTTCGACAAAAGCATGGGACCGATACTGCCCTCATAAGCTTTACCTCTGATGTTCTAGCTGCCATGGATAAGGGAACCCCTACTGGGGCCGTATTCATCGACCTCTCCAAGGCCTTTGATCTGGTAGATCACCCACTCCTGCTTACAAAGCTTAGCCAATTCGGACTTGACCAGCACTCCATCAACTGGTTCCATAATTACCTCTCTGATCGCTCTCAACAGGTCAAGTGGAGAGGGGTCACCTCCAATCCCCTACCTTTAACTGAAGGGGTCCCGCATGGCTCAATTTTAGGCCCGTTGTTATTCTCCCTATTCATAAATGACCTTCGTGGCCATTGTGGGGGCAGCTCCATAGTACAGTACGCTGATGATGCAGTGCTCTATAGATTGGGAGAGAACACATCCATCCTAGGACCCCTGCTCCAAGCAGACTTCACCAAGGTCTAGGACTGGCTAGCCGAGAATTGCCTGGTTCTTAACCCTACCAAGATGAAAGCGATACTATTCGGGCCAACATCCCTGGGTCCCTCTCATGCCCACCTTCTTCCACTCACCACCACGTCTGGTTCCACGATCGAGGTACTAAAAACCGTAAAGCACCTTGGCCTCACACTAGACCAGGGGCTCACATTGAAGCCCCTTGTGGACCTGGTAACAAACAGTATCCACCAAAAGTTGGGCCTCCTCTACCATCTAAACCACAACATGATACCAGAGACTAGACTTGCAATTGCACAAAGCATCCTACTCCCTACCTTAATCTACGCAGCCCCCATCTTACTTGGCATCTCCAAATCGGATCACTGTAGACTACAGGCCTTATACCACAAAGTTACATGATTCGCATCCAAATCCCACCCGAGGACCCATCACTATGTAGCCCTCACAGCCCTCAACTTGCCCTCCTGGAATAACAGACTCCACTACCCCCTATTAAGCTGGACCTACAACCTCCTCAATGCCCAACCCTTGGCAAGGCTGACAGGATTACTTGCCCCAAAGAAGATCAGATGACCACTCCACTCCATGAGCAAAAAACAACTAGAAATTCCCATGGTCAGCTCTGCTGCAGGGAGCAAATCCTTTGCTCACCGAGCTTCTGTATCATGGAATAATCTCCCCGGCCACCTTCAGGAGGCACCCACCCTAGCCATATTTCAAAAGGGACTGTGCGCTCACCTCCTTAACCCTAGTCCCTGCCCCTGCTCTGACGGCTAGCTTACCTTGTGTCAATTATGCTACTACAATACTGTTCTCCACTATGGAATCGTCTAATGTCTGCTTAAACTGGTACACTGTCTTATGCTGAACTTATACCACCCCACATCCATCTGCCGTCTCTACTGTATTCTAAGATGTAATGTTACTACTGCACTTTCCCACTAACCTTTATATTGTTGTTATACTCTGGACGATATGTCCAACACTGTACTGTTGTATCCAGTAATGTAATGTACCTACTGCCCTCTTCCACAAAACTGTATACTGTCTCTATCATCCTATATGATGATATGTCCTTCACTGTATTTCCTGCCTGTATATGCTAAAGATATGTAACTAACCCCGGGTCGCCCCTGAAAAAGGGACCTTCGGGGCCCATTGGGCCTACCCGGTTAACAAAATTTAATAAATAAATGTAAAAAGTCTAATATACAAGTTAGGTATTAATTGGTATGAGGAAATGTACAAATGGAAACAATTATGGGCAAAACAAACTGCACTACTGAACAATAGAATTAGAGTTGGAGTGCTTTTACTGTGATGATATCATCACTGCAACACCTCAGCAGGAGGTTGTGTGGTCTAATGGTTTGAATACAGGTTTGAGAAGCTGATGTGACTCAGGTTTAAACTGCACTGGAGTCACTTGCTCACAGTGTGATTTTGTGCTTCTACACTCTGCTGTAATAATGGGTAGAAATAGAGCTAAACTACAAACAATATGTTACAGATCAGTTGGGCTATCCTAGGAAAATAAACTGTAAAATATAAAACCCTCAAACTGAATGATCTGTTTCATCAGCCTGACTGTTTTTTAGGGCTGCAGTGGGCATAGCGAGATTCATCCCTCAGTGGAAGGCCCGAGTGTGGGGCCGAAGCGCTAAGGGAGCTACAAGGAGAAATAAAACTCCACCAGCAAAGTTACCGTTTTTCTGCTTTTTATTTTACCCAGAGTGCAGCTACAACATATGTAAATATTAGTGGGCATAACCCTGCAGACCTCTTACTATCAGAAAAGGACTCAGTGCATTCCTTCCGACTGAACAACATGCTGGAACTGCAACACAGTTGCCTTTGCGTCCGTGAAGCACTCCGCTCATTGTCTCAGTTGGAAGTTGCACTGCACTATTTTTTGTGTCAGTGGTCACGGCAGAACACAGCACTCTCTGCCATTTCCAGGATGACCACCATACTGTACTGCACATGCGCAACTAGCGCGGCAGCCATCTTGGTCATGGGGGACTGTGCAGTGTTCTGCCGTGACTGCCAATTTCTTTTTTTTTAATTATACATATGTATCCCCCCCAATTGGGGGCTTACCTTAAGTAACTCCCTGGGCTCCAGTAATGCCCACTGCCAGGCAGACATCCTGCAGAGATGGTAAATCCATGGTGGTTGGTATCTTCCTGTGGATCTGCATGAGAGTGCCATGATGTGTCTCCGTGCCTGTCTCTGTTAGTGCCACAGTCAGTGTAAATGGTCTGGGCTGGGTCCAAGTGTATCAAAGCTCTTGACCAGCCAGGCATCAACCTGATTTGCCCCACTCTGTTGTTGCTAATAGAGCAAAGGGAGCTCTACATAGTACTGCAGTTATTTACTTATAATTCATAGTTATCTTTAAGATATAGATTGTTGTTAACCTGCCTTTATTGCAGCATGCATTTTCCAATGGAAGCCACCATGTTTTGGACCGTGACTTCCCGTTTGGACCAATTAGGACACAGGGGGCCTTGAGGGACCCTTAGCTCAGGTACCTTGTGGGAAAAAGCTGTAGTTTCTGTAATTTTTCAGGTTGGCTCCTAAACTGACAAATGGGAACATCAGAACTGTGACTGACAGCTCCCATAGCCATCTGGAATTCAGAGAAACTGGACTAGTCCGAGAACTGATAGAAAAAAGAATCAGTTGCTTGTAGAGTGGAGAGAGAGAGAAAGCAGCCTGAGCCATCGAGAAGCAGCTCAAGGGAAAAGCTGAAGAGAACTGGCAGGGGAAAGGCCTGACTTGCCTCCCTGTTACTATTTTCAGTATCAGGCTGCCTAACAGCAGGAAAGAGATTCCAGTGAAAGTGGCATTTCATCCTGAAACACTGTGGAGAAAGGAGCTTGTATGCTCTGTGGGGATCCAGCCTAAGAGAGGCCTATAATTCTGCTGCTAGCCTTTGGCACACAGCAATCTTGCTTTCAGAGCAAGGAGCAGCTGACTAAAGAGCTAGAACTTTTCTTACTAATTGCCCTCCTTCCCTCCCTTCCACCCTCCCACCCTTAGCCAGTTCCACTTTTATAGGCACTGGATTTGACTGACAGCAAGAACTTCCTGTTTGGCTGTAGGAAGGGAAGGATCACTAAGACACATAAGTTTTGCCATCCTTGAAGGAAAAGAGTAGCTCTCCTTCCCCCCCCAGCTGCTGGAGGTCTGACTCTGAGCAAGGAAGAAGGAGACTACCGAAGAATACAGGCAGTTCCTGTCTCAGAACAGGAAGGGTGAGAGCTGTATAGGCACATAGGCAGTAAGAAAGTAGGTTGAAAAATAAATAGATGGAGGAGCAAATAAGCACACAAAGCAACAGGAGAGGGGCCACAAAATAAGACTTGATGGGAGTGGTGCAGTGTAGTGGCTGTGGGGCAGCAGTCTTCTGGGAGATATTCTGGAGTCTGTGATGCTGCCCTATTTGCAGGCACCTCTGTAGTCTGAGGGGGCAGTTTGCCCATCTCCAGGCTGACCTGGCTAGGATTCATGAAACCTCCTCCCCCACCCAGGGACCACCAGGGCCACCGCTGCTGCCTCAGAGGTTGCCAAGAAAGAGGAGCAATTGGACCAAGGTGGGCTCAGGGAGTGTGAGGGTGGTGGAACAGAGGTGCATCCCTCCAGTTGTATCTCTTCACAAATCATATGCCGTTCTGGTGGAGAATGGTTCCTCTATGGAGGCACCTGCAGTGGAGACCAAGGAGGATGCTTGGAACCTCCACAAAGGGAGACCCACAGAGGGGTGGCATGGGACCCCACAGGGGAAGGAAACAACTCCTGGTCAAGGACTCAGTTGTGGGGGGTAAAACTGGGGAAGGGTGGGGAGAGAGGAGGTAAGGTGCCTGCCTGGCACCATGGCTTGGAGGGACAGGGAGCGAAGCCTCAGGATTACAGGAGCAGCTGCATGGGGAAAGGAGCTGGATGTCATTGTCCACCTAGGGACAAATGACCTGGCTGGGAATGGGATCAGAGCAGTGCAAGAGGAGTTTGTGGAGTTGGGGAGGGGACTTAGACAAGTAGCACATACGGTAACCTTCTCGGAGGTGCTGCCTGTCTATAGCATGAGTGAGGCTAGGATACTCCGCACCCTGGGATTCAATGAATGGTTGAAAAACTGGTGTGGAGCTCAGGGTTTTGGCTTCATTGGGGACTGGGGGTCCATCTGGAGGAATACAGGCCTATACTGGCATGATGGTCCACAACTGTCCAGGAAAGGAACCAGGATCCTAGGTGATAGGTTTAAATGCTTCATTGGCAAGCATTTAAACTAGCCAAGGGGGAGCCACTGAAAAGGAGCAGGGAAATCCCAGCCTCCCCCCACAAAACAGGGTAGTTGGCAAGGTAAACACCAAGGTAGAGTAGTCAATAGGGAGCAGGACAGGGGTAAATGGAGAAAAGGCAGTAAGGACAGGGATGGGGCTAAAAGGGGTAAGGCCATCAAAAAATGCAGAGTGATGAGTACCAATGCCCATAGTCTGGGTAACAAGCTGCCTGAACTAGTGGCCTTGATGGAAGAGGGACGCCTGGATATCGTGGCAATCATAGAAACATGATACACAGAGAACTATGACTGGGATGTAATCATACCAGGGTACACAATCTACGGGAGGGACAGGGTGGGTAAAAGAGGAGGAGGAATAGCTCTCTACATAAGGGAAGAAATCACAGCAATGGAACTAAAGGGTAAACAGGGAGGAGAGGAGGCACTGTGGGTCACCCTGGAGACAGGAAATGGCACCACAATCCACACAGGGGTTGTATACAGACCCCCATCTCAGGGGGAGGCAATGGATAAGGAAATGATAGAAAGCATACTTAGAATGGCAGAAACAGAGGAGATTTTGTTGATGGGGGACCTGAATATGCCAGATGTTAACTGGAGCACTTTTTCTGCAGCCATGTCCAAGAGCAGGATCATTCTTGATGCCCTACAGGGGGCATGCCTCTGACAGCTAGTGCTGGAACCCACCCGGGAGGGAGCAGTCTAAGACCTGGTACTGTCAAATGGGGATGGAGAAAGGATCTCAGCTTTAGAAGTAGGTGGCCATCTTGGAACAAGCGACCACCAAACAGTGTGGTTCACAATAATCACAGCCATAGAGTCAAGCCATACAAAAGCAAGGATATTAGACTTTCGGAGGGTTGACTTTGGGAAAATGGGAGAGTGCCTCTGAAAAGCACTAATAAATGGGCAAGAAGGAGGGGTGGAGGAACAATGGGGAAAAATCAAAACAGCCATTACAGAGGCAACAAGCCTTTGTGTGAAGCAAATCAACAAAACAAAATGAAGGGAAAAAACACTATGGTTCTCAAAAGAAGTGGCGGGGAAGGTTAGGGAGAAAAAGATAGCATTCAGGAAGTATAAGGAAACACAGAAGGAACAGGACAGAGAACTGTACCAGTTAAAGCAGAAGGAAGAGGGGATGGCAGTCAGAACAGCAAAGGTCTAATCTGAGGAAAAGATAGCCAACTCAGTTAAGAAGGGGGATAAAACCTTTTATAGGTACATTAGGGAGTGAAAAGACCAAGGGAGGGATAGTGAGGCTTAATAAAGGGAAGGAGGGTGCACAGAGGGTGACAGTGAAAAGCAGGGATACTGACCGAATACTTCTGCACAGTATTTACTTTTGGACTTCACTTCGGGGGTTTGAGAGGGTGACACTGTGCCGTGGGTCCCTTCCCCCTGTACTGGACTTATTCTTGCAGGATCACTGAAGGATCTCCTCGGGGTTGAGGTGCTGGCAATGGCCAGGTGGACCTCTCCCAAAGCCTGCTGATCCTGGACCTGCAACCTTTCAAATTTTACCACCCACCCTCCCCGTTCCCTCCTCACCTTAAATGCTCTTAAACCCCTCCCACTAATCTCTTAGGGGCCTATCCCATTGTGTCTGCTCTCTGGGACTACTACTCCCAGTGTGCCTTCATTCTTGGGACTGATATTCTATGCTTTAATACATTGTACAAAGTACTGTAACTCCTGTTCACTAAGTCTACTGGCACTAATTTGTTTTATCTGCTTTCTGCTACCCCCAGGTTCAAAAGCTAAATTTGACTTATTGTATTGATGTTTCTACTGCTTTGCAAAGTTCACTAAACCTATCGGTACTTACAGTATTTATATTGATTTGTTTCTGCTATGCCCCCATTTGAAGCTGAATTTGATCTACTGTACTGATATTCTACTGCTTTGCAAATGTGCAGCAATTTAGCCTTACTTTATCGTTAAATTTTCCAGTCCTAACCTGGTAGAACAGGCCCTGGTTTTCCACTCCCTGTCAAGTTTGACTTGTCTAACCTAGGGGGTTACTTAACCAAATATCCAAACTGAATGTGTCACCTCGCTGCTTAATCCTGAATCCTGCTACTTTGCTACAGTACCTGAGATATTTAATAACTGGAAGTTGCTGAATGTTATCCCACTATAGGTACTAGCAACTGGAAGCTGCTGGATACCATTCTACTACAGGTAATAGACCCACCCTGCCTCCTACTGCTTGAGTGTGGTACACTCCTACCTCTTAAGAGGGGATTTTTCTTGACCCTTCCTCTTCCAAGGCCCTGACTCAATCATGTGGTGCTTGGGACTCACATTAGCTCTTGCCTATATGGCACTAATATTGGGGACTGACCAGCTTTTCTCCTGGGGATTGAGCCCCCCAGACTCAGATAGCAACTCTGGCCGCCCCTCCCATGGATCCCCTGAAGCTCAGGTGGGGGAGGACTACTACATTGCTACTATCCATGTATGGGTTAACTCGACACAGAAATTGTTATAACTTATTCTACACCTCACATCGAGAGATAGAAGGAGGCTCCCCTCCACTACCACTAGAATTATCGGATACCTTGCTAGGCTTAAACTACACTGGGGGGGATGTGGAATCAAACCCTGGTCCCCACCCCTCCAATACCATACTTAGTGATCCAACTTGCCCTCACTGGACCAATGCCAGGGGCCTCAAGCTGGTCCACATGAACATAAGTAGCTTAAGGCATAAAGTCCATGATCTTGAAGCCTGGACTGCACTCTACAAACCCAATATACTCACAATGACTGAGACCTGGCTCAAACCCCAAATCCTTCCTCATGAAGTTGACCTGCTTGTCTATAATGCATTTAAGAAGGATCGATCAGTGAAGAAAGGCGGGGGAGTTCTCATTTACACCCGGACTAGTCTTAATGTTACGCAGCTTGACCACTCTCCCCTCTGTGACTCTGTGAATGAGATAATTTTCACGACAGTGCTCCTTGGTGACACAAAACCCTTGTACATAGGGTGTGTATACTTCCTGCCCCAAAGGCTGCCTCCTCCCTTGAATCACTAATTCATGCCTTGGCAGAACACTCACTGGGGCAAATGATACTCCTTGGAGACTTTAACATGAACTGGATTGCACTGGGGGCCTCCATCAGTAAGAACCCAGTACTTAATACCAAGCTGACCCAAGTTATTGATCTGCCCACAAGGCTCAATGTCAAGATGGGTAACCACTCCTTACTTGACTGGGCCCTAGTATCCAGCCCAGACCATATACTGACTGCCGGGATCATGGCAGACTACTTGAGTGACCACTTGCCAATCTTTTGTACCTGGTCCAATAAACTCCCCGAAGTGCCCGCCAGAGTAATTGAAGCCAGGAACTACAGCAGACTTGTGCCAGAAGCATTCTGCTCTGACCTACGAGCTATTAACTGAGATCCCCCTCATCTCTCTTCCCACCCTGGATGAGGTGCTTGATTATTTTACAAACTCTTTTACATCCGTGGCAAATGTACATGCTCCCCGTAAGAAATTAAGGGTACAGGAGAGATGCCATAAATGGTTTAACCCCAGCCTCAAATGAAGCATGTTGCTCTGTGACCGGGCCTGGGGACACTACAAATCCTCCAGCTGCAAGTATAGGGAGCTGAGGAATCTATGCAAGAAAGCCTCCAAACAGGCTAAATCTAAGTACCTGCTTGATCTCCAGTTGAGACACCTACAGGATCCCAAGAGATTCAGGGGCCAAATAAATCTGCTGCTAAAAGGAGCCTCTATTGCCCAAGAAGGAGCACCTCTGGTTGGTGATACCCTAACCAATGACCCCTCTTTAGTGACTGAGGTGTTTAATGCCGCTTTCTCAAACCCTTGTGGACTCAAACCCCCTTTGCCCACTTGCGTCCCCCACAGCAGAGGTGCTGCTTGGGATCACACTAGACCTCAGTTCCACTTGAAACTGGTTCAACCTAAGGAGGTGCTCCACCTTCTGCTTCAAATTAACCCCGACTCCTCCCTGGGACATGACCTGCTTGAACTAGGCTTCTGAGGGCTGCTGCCCCAGCTTATGTCCTGTCCTGTCACTATGCTCATCAACAGGTCTCTCCTCGAAGGAACAGTCCCAAGCAAATGGAAGGTTGCAACCATCGTCCCCATTCACAAAAAAGGGCCCAGGGATAAAGTGGGGAACTATAGACCCATCTCTATTCTCAGCTCTCTCGCAAAGGTGCAGGAGAGGTTGATCTACAGCCAAATCCAGGACTACCTTGAAATGCACTTACTCCTAGTCGACATTCAACATGGCTTTAGGAAAGGCCATGGCACCAACACAGCCCTTATCTGGCTCACATCGGACATCCTCGATGCTCATTGACCTGTCCAAGGCATTTGACTTGGTCAGCCACGAAATTCTCCTCTCCAGACTCCATCTACTGGGACTGGATGGGCTCTCTGTTTCTTGGTTCCAGAGCTACTTGCTCAACCGAACTCAAAAAGTCCTGTGGAGAGGAACCCAGCCTAGCGCTCAACCGGCAACCTCCGGGGTACCCTAGGGCTTGATTCTGGGCCCCCTACTATTCAACCTCTTTGTTAATGATATGGAGGGGGTCTGTGGGCTGAACAACCTCATCCTCTATGCAGATGACACTGTTGTCTACTGCAGTGATCCACTACCAAGCATAATCAATGCCAACCTCCAGACCAGCCTTGCGGCACTTGAGGTCTAGTCCTCCACCAACTCACTCGTGCTGAATGAAGAGAAAATGAAGGCTATTTTGTTTGGGACTATACACCTTGGAGCACACAGGTAGGGCCTGCTTCAACTCCACACAGCCCAAGGGAACAGAGTAGAGGTCACTGATACAATCAACTACCTTGGGATCCTTCTCGACCAGGAGATATCCTACAAACCTCATATTGACTCCTTAGTGAAGTCCACTCACTAGAAGATTGGACTCCTCTACAGGCTGGGAAACTCTCTTCAATGAGGCTCTGTATGCCATAGCTAACTGCACCCTGCTCCCTTCCCTTCTCTATGGGGCTCCCTTGCTACAGTTCCTTAGAGAGGGTAAATTAACTAAATTGAATGTCCTCTATCACAGGGTGGCTTGTTTCGCTACTAACTTCTCCCCCCAGGAGACACCACTGTGAGGTCCTTGCGGACCTCCACTGGCCCACTCTGTGGCACAAACTAGCCTTCTCCTCCCTATGTTTGACCTTTAAATTTACCACAGCAGGCCCGCCTCCCCACTTGCATGGCCTGCTCAATCACAAAGTCCAGGGCCATGACCTTAGATCTTTGGCTGGTCATCCCCTTGACATCCCACGTGTACACACTAACCAAGGCAAGCGATCCTTTCATTATGCGGCTCCACACTTATGGAACCTTCTCCCAAAGAACTTGGCCAACTGTCTCACTCTTTATGGATTTAAATCTGGCTTGAAAGTGTACCTGCTGGAGCTTAGTCTCTGTGACTGCAATCGCTAACTTTCTGCATGTGAACTAGATGATCTGAATATAATACCCTGCGTCTCTCTTGCTGTTACTACTACACCCTCTTAACTCATGTGTTAAGTTGTCATATGTACTGTGTACCATCACACTGTGTAAATACTCATGTGTTAAGTTGACATATGTACTGTGTACTGTCACTCTGTAAATACTCTATGCCTTTCCAACGAATGTAATTTTGTATACTCCTGCCATTGTATGTAACCGTTGTTGTAACTAATCCTGGGTCGTGCTTGAAAAAGAGACCTCCAGTCTCAGTGAGCTTACCCGCTTATCAAAATCTAAATAAATAAATAAATATTCATAAAAGAAGTGGAGGGGGAGGTACCTAAACCAAATAATAGAAGCACTCTGGATAGGGGGTCGATACCAGTCCATTCATAGAAGAAAGGGTCCCGAAAGAACTCTTAAATCTGAAGGTGAACAAAGCAATGGGGCCTGATGGGATTCACCCCCAAATTCTAAAAGAACTAAGGGGAGAACTAGTGACCCCACTGACTACCCTTTTTAATAAATCATGGGAGGATGGTGTGGTACCTGAGGACTGGAGGAGGGTGGATGTGATTCCCTTCACAAAAGTGGGAGCAAGACAGAGGCAGGAAACTACAGGCCTGTTAGTTTGACCTCAGTGGTAGGGAAAATGATGGAATCACTGCTGAAGGAAAGAATTGTTGAGTACCTAGAGGCCAGTGGGGCACAGGACCCAAGGCAGCATGGATTTACAGTGGGAAAGTCATGTCAGACGAATCTAGTCAATTTCTTTGACTGGATGACCAAAGTAGCAGATCAGGAAGGGGCTGTGTACATGGCATGCCTAGACTTTAGCAAGGCATTTGACAAAGTCCCACACAAAAGATTAATAAACAAGTTAGCCAGGGTTGTAGCCGGGGTAAAACATTGGCTGGATAACAGGACACAGAAGGTAATAGTAAATGGAGTCCACTCTGAAGAAAGGGAGGTTATTAGTGGGGTACCGCAGGGTTTAATACTGGGACTGGTCCTCTTTAATGTCTTTATAAGTGACATTGCAAAGGGACTGGAAGGGAAAGTATGCCAAAGATCTGCAACAGGGTTGATACACAAGGGGGGGGGTATGGAAAGAATGAGAAGGGACTTGGCAAAGTTGGAGAAATGGTCAAAAGTATGGCAGCTTAGATTTAATGCAAAGAAGTGCAAAGTAATGCACCTGGGAAACAAAAACCCATGGGAAGAGTACACAACATGGGGGAGGTACTAACAACAACAAAAATGGAAAGGGACCTGGGGGTAGTCATATCTGATGACCTAAAGGTAGGAAAGCAATGTAAGAAGGCAGCAAGGTGGGCTGGGGGATACTGGGATGCATAAGGACAGGCATCACCAGTAGAAAACAAGAAGTTGTTATCCCTTTTTTACAGACAGTTGGTGAGACCCCATCTGGAATACTATGTGCAGTTCTGGAGACCCCATCTCTGCAACGAGATAGACAGGATGGAGGCAGTCCAGAGGAGGGCAACTAAAATGGTGCAGGGTCTGCACCAGAAGCCATATGAAGAGAGACTAAAGGAGTTTAATATGTATACCCTCGAGGAAAGGGGGGGCATGACAGAAACATTTAAGTACCTCAATGGAATCAACAAAGTCCTAGAGGGTAGCATCTTTCAAAAGAAGAGGTGTGCAAGAACAAGGGGTCACAATTTGAAGATAGAGGGGGGATGGCTCAGGGGCAATGTGAGGAAGTATTTTTTCATGGAGAGGGTGGTGGATGCATGGAACAACCTTTCTGAGGAGGTCGTGGGGTCAAAAACAGTGGGGAAATTCAAGAATGCATGGGGCAGACATAAAGCAATTCTAGTGGTGGGTAGGAGGAAGTAGGCTATTGGTTAACTAGGATCTGCAGCTTATCCAATAGGTAGGGAAATGGGCAGACTGGGTGGGCCAAGCGGTTCTTATCTGCCATCAAAGTCTGCTACAGTTTCACTGATGAGAGACCAGCTTTGGGGATCCAGCCCCAGTGCAGTAAGTCATCTCAGGTTGTGGCCACCTACAAGGAAAGGCCATGAAGTGGAGGTGAGTCATGCCGGTCCTGTTTCCCCATGTGCAGTAGCTTCTAGCATCAGGTCTTCACTTCACCAGGCCATCTGCAATCATCTGGTACAGTGAGTAAATTCTGGGTAGCTCCCTGCAACAAATATCTCGATCATCTTTGGGTATCATCTGATTTCTTTCACTTTAATTTTAAGGGTTCCAATAGACTAGGCCAGCCGGCGGCATATACAAATAATTTAATTTGCTTTGCACTGTTTATGTTGATTACTTCTTTTCATCAAGAGCCCCAACAACTGCAACCCCAGGCACTGATTCTGGCCCGCAAGCATGGATCCTGGGTACCCAGTAGCAAAGGGACTAAATTACAGTAACTGTGTTTAATAACCTGGTTTTCCAGGACAGTAAACATTTGCCCAGATTTGCTCCCCCTCCTTGTTCACAACCCTTTAATAAACCTGATTTACTGTGTTACTTTGAACCCAACTTGTGAGCATATTATTAGCTGATTTTAAAGTGATAAGTTCTTTCTGAATGTGTTGAAAGCACATGCTGTATTTCAAAACTGTCTTTACGGGGAGGATTGCAGGGCATATACCAGGACCAGAGACCCTGCTGATAAGTGGGACAACTGGGAGCATATTGTTAATGCCTATTGCAAACTGTCCAGTGAATACTGTTAATGGTCATTGTCAATATCTAGGTAATCGGTCACTAGGTGGGGTTGTGGGTAGTGATAGCTTCCCAAGCCCTGTACCAGTATAAATAGATACCCACGCAAACCATACTCTGGGTGGAGGCACCAAACTACAGTAATGTGTTTACTGAGGGTAGGTACACCATGGTACTTGGCAGCTTTGAACCCAGGCCCCTCAACCTGTTGTTAGGAAAGCAGGCAGAGGTAGTAGCCCTTGGAATAGCACTGCCTAGGGGTTACACATATCCCCCCACCTGACCCTTCCTCTCAGCACCCCCTCCAAGAAACATAACAATGACAGTGAGGTGCCCAGTTCCCAATGTCACGATTGTGTTCTGTGACCTATTTTTAATGTATTTTTCTACTCACCCAACCCTCCCTCTCAGAACTCCCCCAGAAACATAACAGTGACACAGGGGTGCCCAGTCCCTCAGTGTTGCAATGGCGATTCCTCTTACCTTTTTTTACCCTGCAAAAAGAAAACCATCCATCAATGTCTTTTGGGGTGTTACTGTCCCCCTCACCCTCCCCTCCCACTCAACACCCACCACCCTGAACCCCCCAAGCCCTTACTTACCCATCAGGGGTCCAACACTGTAATCCTCTCTGGACCATAGTAAAGTTTGCACCCTTCAAAGCTAGACCACAGACTGAAGAAACAGGTATGTGACTCAATGTATTTCAATAAGGTTTTGAACTTGGTGCCATAACTTGGCCATTTTTTTTCATATTTTTGCCCCTGATTTTCAACATGCCTTCTTTGGGACCCCACCTCATGAACAATTGCACTGTCACTAGGCAGACCTGTCCCAAAAGGTGATTTTGCAGTCCCTGCGTGAGATCACCTTTTGGGCAGGAGTTGAATATTTTCTCTGCCCTTATTCATGCGGTGGGCTCATAAGAAGGCTATGTTGAAAATGTGGTCAAATAATATTAAAAAACAACAATGTTATGAGCCTACATTGAATTTTGAGATCCCAGGCTCATAACTTTGGTAATTTTCAACATTGTCCCCCCAAATTCACAACATAGCCATATCTTTACAGCACCTCATGAGTGTGGCAGCTGTCATTTTTCAAATCCTGGCCAAAATGCATTTTTTACACCTCAAAAAGCGATTTCATGGTCCCTACAAGAAATCACCTTTTGGGCAGAAATTCAAAATTTTCTAAGAAAGCTGTGTTGAAAATTTGTTGTGAAAATATTAAAAAAACAACAAAGTTATGAGCCTACATTGAATTTTGTGAATGCAGGTACGTAACTTTGGTAATTTTCAATATTTTTCCCCAAAATTTACAACATAGACTTATCTTTACACCTCATGAATGTGACAGCTATTTTTCAAATCCTGGCCAAAATGTGTGTTTTTTTTCACATCCCGTAAGGTGATTTCACGGTCCCTGCACAAAATCACCTTTCAGACAGGAGTTGAACATTTTCTCTGACCTCATTCATGAGGCAGGGTCATAAGAAGGCTATGATTTAAGTTTGGTGTAAACATATTCAAAAAAAAATGAAGTTATGAGGCTATGTTAAATTTTGTAAATACAGGCTTATAACTTTGATAATATTCAATATTTTTACTCTAAATCAAATTTTCAACATAGTCATTTCTTTACAGCACCTTATGAATGTGACAGCTGTCAATTTTCAAATCCTGCCCATACATATGTGTTTTTGCATCCTAAAAGTTGATTTCGCAGTCCCTGCACAAAATCACCTTTAGGCCAGGAGTTGAACATTTTCTTTGCCCTTCTACATGAGACATGGTCATAACAAGGCTATGTTGAAAATTTGGTGTCAAAATATTAAAAAACAAATTTTCTATATTTTTACCCAAAATTCTTTGGCTGCAGCCCTATTGGCTCTGTCCCGAACTTGTTTAACTCTAGGGATCCCTTAGCTTGCAATCAGTGGAATTGTTTGATAATTTGGTGACATGTTTTGTTGTTCACTAGGGGGCAGGCTGAGACCGCTAAATTGTCATTTCATGAAAGGGTGGTGCATTAACTTAGAATGCCACAGACAGCACATTGGTTACAACAGAAACTAAAAAGAGATATGCACTTTATAAAATTTTAGAACTGGCCTCATCCAAACTGTGTTCCATTTCTAAAATTTGAAATCAGAATCTAAAATGATACTGTTAGTAGAAAACATTACAGCACAAACACAAAAAGCAATTGAAGTTGTAAGTGACAGTTCAGATTTGCCCACCACCATTTGCCCCCTGTACTCCCAGGACACAGAGCAAGTGTGGCAATGTATTGGGAGGGGTAAATGCCAACTTGCCAGTTGGTCCTCATTGGTACACCATTGCATGTGTACATTTGCAGCCCCTGTCATCATTGACCTGGAAGGGAGGGGGGGACATTGAGAAAAGCACAGAGGGAAAACTGCGCTAGCCATAGGGTGACAGCACCAGCACTATTAGATTCCACAACACCCCTGATCACACTAGGTCCAGTTTGATTTGTATTTATTTATTGAAACGTTTCACCAGGAAAGGCACACTGAACAACAAGTTGCTCATCTCACAGTGTGTCCTGGGGAAAGGGTAGTGGAAATACATATGTGCATACAACAACAAACATTATTACAACAATACTGGCAGCGGTGAATAGCAAACAACAGAAAGAACATATTAAGTGCAGCAAAGAGTACAATTGTATACAGAGGTCACAATGGACAGGTCAAGTGCATTACATTAGGATAACACCTTAAATTCAAAATGATGGTACCATTTAGCCTGAAAGGAAGGGGTGGATAGGGAGTGTCATCAAAGCATAGGTCAGGAAGCATAGGGAAAACCCAGGAGCAGTTGTAAAAATCACCAAAACTTTATTTATTGTAGCAGTAACATAAAATAAAATAAACCTGTTCAGAATAACTATGTACAGAAGCAAAAATAAAATCTTTCTTGTTAAAAAAATCTCCCTTGCAGCTCAGCTTAGCTGTTTTTACAAGTCCTTTTTGACCCCCATCCTTTGCAAGCATCCTGTTCTTTGTAAATTTCAGGAGCTGCTAGAACACTGAGAACTTCCTGAGGTCCCCACAGCAACTGCAAAAGGCTCAGGCATTTGCACCCAAGTAACCTCTAGCTTTTTACAGTTATCTCAAATTATAAATATATATACATTTCAACAGTAACACCATGTTTTTTAAATAAAAGTGATAACCATTATCAGTTTCATTTCCATATATTGGTTTGCACATATTCTTATATTACCAGATGTAGATATGCAAGGGAGGAAAAACAGAAAGCAAGAGAAAACAGACAGCGAGAGGCAAAGAATTGCAAGACTGTTCGGGTTGATCAAGTCCGAAGTCTCACAGGAAAATTTGGCTGTGCAACCAGACAGAGGAGAGAGAAAAGGAAAGAACACAGATCATTGTATTTAAACACTTTCTCCAAAACAAATGGGACAGGGTCCTATTCTATCCTGTCACAGGGAGTAACAGCAGAGGTGGAACGGTAGCGAGGCTAGGAGGGGAGCAGATGAATAGGAATCCAGGTTATATAAGTATTGATAGTTGTAGATTAATAGGAATCTAAAGTCATAATTATATTGCTAGTTATAGATAAGCTGAAGGAATGGCCAGGTAGGGATCTCTGCAAGGAAAAAAAGTAGTGGGGGCTGGGAGGGAGCTGTAATTCAGAATAGTTACTGAATATATTGATAGAGGTTGGGGAGCAGGTCAGGGAGCATGTCAGTTTGATGAGGGGTTAATGCCTGTAAAGGAACCATTATGGAGGGGGGAGGCTGGCCATGGGGAAGGTGATATGGTGAATGATCTTCCACACAGAGAGGTCTCTGTGCATGGGCCAACAGGGGGTGGCAAACAGAAAAGGAAAAAAATGCATTTATTCATTTGAAATATGGTAACCGAGAAAGGAACGCTGAGCCAAGGCTGATTTCCAGGTGTGACCTGGGGGAGAGGAACAGTGAAAGAACAGCAGCACTATAGTAGCAAAACATCTGATCAACATTCAGTAAAACAACTGGTACAACAAGGTAAAATAAATAGTAAACAGTTGTATGTGCAGTGAATAAAGTGCGGTACAGCTCAGTGAGAATGCCCACGAGGTGTATATTCAGAAGTGGCAGTGATACGTGGTGGACAAGAACAATACTGACAATAGGCGATTGACCTGAGGGGCGAGTTATTGCCAAACCTCATAATGGAGGGAGAAACTGTGGTGGTGGTGTGGACGTTAAACCAAGTCAGGTGCAAAGATCCAGCTGGCTGCTGACCAGGATGGTTAAGGCTCGACCGTGGTGTTATCAGTAGGAAGGGTAACAGAAACAGGTGGGGAGGGATTGAAGTTTCAACTGGTGCCTGAGGGAGCCAGGGGATGGGGAGAAGTGGAGGGAGGAGGGGAGTCGGTTCCACAGTGAGGGCAGTTGATAAAAGAAGGCAGATTGCCCAGCATAGGAGTAAGGGTGAGGAGTGGCAAAAGTGCGATGGTCTCTGGAATGTAGGGAGCAGGAAGCAGACAGGAACTGGGAGACAGGAGAGGTACAATAAGATGGAAGGGAGCCAGATCAGTATTTGGATATGAAGGAAGTAAAGTGAGTCTGGTAACAGGGGTGCAGAGGGAGGATGGATAGGGATCAATACAGTGAACAGTGGTGTGTGCGATGCAGAGAGTTTGTAGCAAAATGGCAGAAAGAGTTGCAGAGGGTGTCCAGTTTGGCGAGAGAAGTGAAAAGGAAGGAGCCATAGACCACATCCGCATAGTTGAATACAGGGAGCACCATTTTGGTAACAAACTCCCTTATAAAGGGGTTAAGCAAAACAAAAATGGCAAATAAAGGGGGTTAAAAGAAACCAAAAAGGCAACACATCGTATAAAGGGGTAAACAAAACAAAAGGTAACCACCCATATAAAGGGGGGCAAAAAACAAAACAAAAGAGCAACTGCCCATATAGGAGGGGGTTAAACAAAACAAAAAGATGCACCAGCTGTATAAAGGAATGGTTAAACAAAACCAAAAGTGCAACAGCCCATATTGGGGGGGGGGTTAAACATAAAAAAGGCAACCGTCAGTATAAAGGGGAGGTTAAACAAAATAATAAGGGCACCTGTACATTAACATCGATTAATAAATAAAGGGCACTTGCCCATTACAAAATTCAAAAATAAAGTTCAATGCCCCATCAATGGGTGGCAGGTGGTAGTGTTGACTCTTGGTGCATTTCCTGCACCAGTGCTACTGGGAGTCCCTGTATTGCGCTGGTGTAGTCCCTCACCCACCACAGTATCAAGCGCAGCAGGCAGACTTGTCTTTGAAGGAGGTCATCCTGGCCCTCAGTCAGGGCTGCATCTCTCTGATCCCTGTGGGCTCCTGCATCCTTCTGGGCACTTATAGAAAGAAATACACTGAACTCAGCCAGCTATGCACACAGGATGAGGGACATGATGTGGTATAATGTGCATAACAGAAGTACAACCAGTAAACACATGGGCTGCCATGCCACATATAGGTGAAGGGAGTCAAGAAGCCACAATGGAATGTGCATGGTGCACCAGAGACAGCAATGTGGACACAAACAGTAGAGGGATGTGCATACAATGAGTGTCATACTGCAACGGAACTTGGTCAAAACATCCAAGGGACACACTACACCAACAGGCATGCCAGATGTGGGAATGCTGCTCAAGCAACAGCAGTGCCATGCCAGAGCCCAATAGGCAGTGTAGTGGTCCAAGTGGCTTGGAGCTGCACAAGTACACCCAGTGCGCTACAGACCAGCAATCCAGCACACAGGCCAATACAGGTGTGTAAGACAACAGATATCCATGAGCAACCCTGGTCAACTGCAGGGGTAGGGCCAGGCTCATATGTGGCACACACAGTACAGTTATATAGGGATGGGGCCATCATACAGCACTGTGTGCAGCAGCAAGGGTAACACATGTGCAGCATTGTTATATGCAGGTAGGCACTTTGCACACTGTACCATGGTCAGCAAACAACACCGGTGTGGTATGCAGAGTCACCTGGACGCATCCCCTGTTCCAGCAGATGTTGGCCCCACCCTAGCTACAAGGTCACCACTCATACAGAGCCAGTGCAGGACAGTGGCTTTGCAAAGACCCAGTTGTGTCCGAATGTTTGCATGGCCCTGCCCGTGTACAGTGGAATAACCATACTCTGGTTATCACTGTGATGGTTAGACACTACCAACTATGCATCATAATGTTAATCACATATGGAAAGGTACATGCAATGCCCATCATTGTCCACCCTGCCGCTGACCCCATACCACATAAGCTAGCTCTGTTGGGATGCAATGGTGTGACATCCAATGCATATGGAAATGGAGCTGGTACTGCTGCAGGCAGACTACCATGGGTGCTGTATGATGCGCACAGCATAAAACAGTGGTATTCTGGTGCAATATTGGCTTATGCCTACCTCTGCCAGACAGATACACATACATAGTCCCAGTCATGTGACACAACAGACTCAACCAACAATGACTGCAATGTCAGTGGCTCAGCAGGTTGCACACTTGCCTTTGAGTCTGGAAGATCGATAGGTTGTGGGTTCTCGCCCCACACCAGGGACTCAGGGTAAATCCCAATGCTGGCACTGTAGTGCATCATGAGTGGGGTGTTGCACTCCTGAGGTGCTGTCTTTCGGATGAGACATTAAACCAAGGTCCCGTCTACGTGTTCTGGTGGTTGTTCAGGTAGATGTTAAAGATCCCATGGCACTTCTTGAAAAGAGTAGGAGAAGGTTTTATTAGACTCAAACAAACAAAGAAAGCAAAACAGTTACAGACACCTCTGTTAAAGGTACATCTTACAACCTTGGAAAAATAATCAAGAAGACAGGAAAAGCAAACAAAAAGGAGGGGTCACAGTAATCACATTGCAAAATCAAAACTGTACATGGTACATCTTCAAGGAGAAAAAAAATTTAGGGTACAACAGAATAAAGTCCAGATTAAATATCCATTGGGCTGTACCAATATCATGCTAGACTGTTGCCCATATTGTATAAACACTCCCAAGAACACCTAAACATGAAATTCCCAAGCAGGCAAAGGGTGGAAGAACACTGCAGCTCAGTAAGCTCTGCAAAAAGTGGCACAATGCAGCTGTAACTGTGAAACGTCTATTGGTGGGGTGAGGGGGCAGGCCCCCAGCCCAAAAAAGGAAATACAAAATAAAAAGGACAGGGTACGGGTGGGGAGAGATGGGTTTCATGAAGAGATAATCAGGAACCATCAGGGGTGGATCAGGTAATCCTGTATTATTCTCCATCTCTTACTTAAATTGGGGTGGCTCATGGTCCGACTAGCAGTCCAATAGTGAGATTGTAACTCCTGTAAAACCATCAACACCAAGGCCTGAAGGAGGCTATCTCACTGTTGAAACAGATACGCACAATAGGCTTGCCAAAGGAAGAATTTAATAGTCAAAACGAGGCAAAGAGTACTGGCATCAAAATTTGTACTGGGGGAGTGATGCCCAGTATAACATCGCCATATGTCAGGGAAGACCAAATAGTGTCCTGCCAAGTGTATGCCAACAGATTCCAAAATGACACCGTGTAAGGGCATTCAAAAAGAAGATGAGCCATTGTCTCAGGAGATTGGACACAACTCTCCCGTGGACAAAACCCTCTCTTCCACACTTTTATGTTTGGCATTAGCTTTTACCTGTAAATGGCCATGAAGTCTAAGCCATAGCACATCCTACATCTTCAGCTGCGTTTGTTTATCCATAAGGGCCGTTTTCATAACTTCAGTCCTGGTTACAGGTTGACCATCATAAAGAGGAACTGCAGAGAAATTCTGCACCATAATGGAAGAATAAATCGCGTTGGGGGACTGATTCATGAAGTGAGCATATGCAAACTTCCATTGTTTGTTTTTCCAAAAGGGTATGCACATAGGGAGCCTGTATCAGATCATTCTGCATCTAAAAAGGCAGACTGAGATTACCACTTCTCCATTTAGTTAAAAGAGGGTTCAACCAGTAATCCACCCAGTTTTCAAATGCATTGGGAGGGCAAAAGATATGTTGTAACATTCCATTTCAGAAACTGAGCAAACAAAAACACAAAAGGTTTAATCATCTCCCAGAGGGTCATGGTTGGTGGGATAGTCTCATCCCCAAAGACGGTCATTAGTGGGGCCCCGCAGGGATCAGTCCTTGGGCACCTCCTGTTCAACACCTATGTCTCTGACATAAGGACGGGTATCAGGAGTGAGATGAGTCTCTTTGTGGATGACTCAAAACTGGGAGAGGTAGTGGATGGGGAGGATGGGAGGGTGGCCCTACAGGGGGATCTGGAGGCTCTGGAAAGGTGGTCTAGAAAGTGGAAGCTGAGGGTCAATGCAGGGAAATGCAAGGTACTGCACTTGGGAGCCAGGAACCCAGGCCAAGTGTACACTCTGTGGGGGGGGGGATGTTACAAGTCTCGATGGCTGAGAGGGACCTGGGGGTGGTGGTGGATGTCAAGATAAACAACTTGGAGACTTGTATGAGGGCAGCGGCCAAGGCAAACAGGATGCTGGGATGCATCGCTAGGGGGATCATCTCCAGAAGGAGGGAAGAGATACTCCCTCTGTAGAACTACTTGGTGAGACTGCACCTCGAGTACTGCATGCAGTTTTGGAGGCCACACTTAAAGAGGGACATTGAACTCCTGGAGGGGGTCCAGAGGAGGGCAACCAAAATGATTTGGGGCTTGAGGGACAGGACCTATGGGGAGAGGATCGAAGAGCTAAATATGCACACATTGGAAGAGAGAATGGACCGGGGGGACATGACAGAGGTCTTCAGGTACATGAAGGGGTAAATAGGGGAGGAGCAGTCAGGGTGCTTCGAAGGAAGGAGGAGGGCAACTAGAGGGCATGGGTGGAAGCTGGAGGGGGGAGATTCAGGGGAGAAAGGAGGAGGTGCTACTTCACTGAGAGGGTGATGGAGCCATGGAATGCACTGCCCAGGGGGCTGGTGGAGGCAGAGACAGTGGAGGGTTCAAGAGGGGGTGGGACAGGTACGGGGGAAGGGTTCTGGAAGCAAAATGTAGTGCAGTGAGAATATCCAGTACTAGGAAGGGAGAAGCCAGAGAGGGTGAGGGGGGCAGCAAGGTCAGCTCCCAGTGTGGGGGCTGACCAAACGAGCAGACACGAAAGACCATTAGGCCTATTCTGCTGGCAATTTAGTACTGTATGTTAGAATCGCCAAGCCATCTTGTCCTATGAGATAGTACAACATATTTCTTTTAATAGGGGTCAGGCAACTACCAAAAAGTAGTTGTCCAGCCCAGCCAGCCTCGGTATAAAAATAAATATTTTATTCAGGGATGAACCTGAACCAATTGGATGCTAATCACATTCTGTGCAAATTGGTTACAAAAAGGCCCACTCACCCAGTCAGTGTTAAATAAGGTTATCTTTTACCGGTTCATAGATACAGTATAAATAATTAAAGCTAACGTTTCGGAAATCATCCTTCATCAGTGCTGAACTGTATCACTTAAATAAAAAAAAAATAAGGAAAACTAAGTATATGTCACTTCATAAATTATAAAAATCAATTTAGGGGAATCAAACACAGATTCAGCTCACCCATTAAATCTTTTGTACAACCAACGCTCTGTTCTTCTTAATTCAATTATATATCTAAACAAAATTAGTAATTATTCAGTTAACTAATTGTCTTCCACATATAACAACCAAAAGATCTGAACTTATATACATAGGCCCAGATATTCAAAGGGGTTGCACCTGGCGAACTGAGTTGTACTGGTGCAACCCCAATCTCTGAGGGCAATATGCAAAAGGAGGACTTGCGCAGCACAAGTCCTGATGCACCGGGGCATTATGTTAATGTATGCAGTGCATCTGAAGGGGGCGTGCCCATGCATATGTGGCACATTCTGATATTCAGCCCGAGATGTGCAGCACATCTGCTGGCACAACCCCTAGATATGCCGCATACTGGGGCACAAAGCTGAGCCTGAAAAAAAAGACTCAAATGCTGGCCACCCACAGGTGGGCTGTTGTACTGCACAGTGCAACACAGCAGCCGCCAGCCGATGGTGGCCACCCGCCCACCCAGAACACCGTTCACAAGCACCCATATGTTCCCTAATGGTCTAGTGGTACCCCCCACCTGGCCCATAACCCCGATCACCATAAAAAATGTATCACTCCATTCCCTGGTAGCCTAACAGTATCCCCCTCCCTCCCTGTAGCCAGATCACCTAGGCAATATTAATACGGTACCCTGGTAGACCATTGGGACCCACTTCCCTCTGATGCATTGTTCCTCATACATGTATGTGTCTGTACAGCCCTGGCAACCTAGTGGTCCCCCTACCCCTCCTGATGCCCCGATCTCTGTAAAATACAATAGTTTCCCAACCCTGGTAATCTAGTGGTCCTCCAACCCTAACCATATACCCAAGCAACAATCATCCCATATAGATCCCCTACCTGGTGGTCCAGTGGCCCCCCCAAAGGCCCCCTGCTCACCCAGCACCCCCCCATCATCGGTGGGCAGCTACAACCCACCTGCAAAACATCCGGTCGCCCGCTGAATGACATCGTACATTATGGGCTGTACGCCTGCAGTGCATGCTGTATATGTCATATACAAATATGTGAATGAAGGGTCATTCATTCACATATTTGTGTGTGACATGTACAGTATGCACTGCAAGCCCATTGGTCTACAGTGTGGACCAATGAGTGCACAGCCCATACTGTATGATATAATTTGGAGGGTGGCCGGGCTGTATGCGGGTGGGTTGCAGCTGCCTGCTGATGTCGTGGGGGTGCTGGGTGTAGGGGGCCTTTGAGGGGGGGGCACTGGATCACCAGGTAGGGGATCTATATAGGACCATTGGTGCTCGGGGAACGTGTTGGGGTGGGGGACCATTAGACTACAAGGGTTGGGAAACTATTGTATTTTACAGTGATTGGGGCATTGAGAGGTGTGGGGGGACCACTAGGTTACAAGGGCTGTACAGATATATACACATACGAGGAAAAACGCATCAGGGGAGGTGGGTCCCAATGGTCTACTAGGGTGCCATATTAATATTGTCTAGGTGACCGGCCTACAGGGTGGAAGGGGGGTATCATTAGACTACCAGGGAATGGAGTGGTACATTTGTATGGCGCTCGGGTTTATGGGCCAAGTGGTGGTACCACTAGACCATCAGGGACTGGACTCCTACATTCATACAGTGATTGGGTTTATAGGCAGGGACAGGGGGCCACTAGACTACCAGGGACAGTTTGGGGTTGTGTTCTACGGCGATCGCCGCTACGGGGTGGGGGGGTGCCTCAGGACCCCCTCTGTCCACACAACATGTTGTGCAGGGAGCCAGGAGCATTTCACCGGCCTGCCCTGTGCAATGCATGTAAATGTGGCCATAATGACATGCAAATGGCCTCATTTGCACCTTGCATACATTATGGCCCCATTTGCAAGTCCAGGTTTGAATATCAGGGAATTGCTCCCAGCGCAGCTACAGTTACGTTGGAGCATTCCCAGTCCTACCTGTCTGGGGGATGCCCCGGTGCATTGTATATGTGCCCTGTGCATTATGTGCCATATTCAAAGGTGATGCGCCATGGCACATCTCCTTTGAATATCCCCTAGTCTTGCTACGATGCACCTCGGTTGTGCTGTACCTCCACTTGCACCATTGCTGGGTGCAGTCTGGATATTGGGCCCATAGTATAAACAATCCATTAAATTCACACTTGCCTTATAGATCATCTAAAATAGTTAACAGCTTAAATATTTTCAGGTTTTTCATCTTATTCTTTCTGCAATTATTAAAATATATCCTCAGTTTCTCAATTAATAACAAATCACATTTGTTATCTAATCATCCATTCTTAGCATAAGTTTAATAAGTTAACTTTTGTTAAGATTATTATCCACTATGTGAACAAGCTGTTTCTGTTAAAAGGGTACTTAGCATTTTCTATGTTTGTATTTAAACTTTGTTTTTATTTCCCAGGTCCTATTGTTAATAACATCAATTTGCAAACTCAGGTTCTTAATTTCATAGTTCTCTCAGTGTCTAATGTTTCTATGATAATATTGTCCCTGTATCCATATAGTGAAATTGTTTATTATTTACCATGTCTGCCTTGTTTTTCCTGTTCTTTCCCTTAGGTTGGATATCTGAATGGGAACACAATACTCGCTTTCCAAATATTCTAGTTGCTCATGTTATTTATGCAAAAACTTTTCTATTAAATGTTCTCCAATTTTAAATTAGATTCACTTACTTTTGAATGTTTGTGGAGTGTGGCGCGACCTCCTGCTTTCTCTTTTGATATGGTGGTCCCACACCCACCCTACACAGTTCTTTTATAGGTATCCAGCTGGAATCGGGTGTGGAGCAATGCGTGTCATCACATGACATCACCCAGTGCTTGTGATGATAGTGCACGCTCTGGGCACTCGACCTGCTTTGCTATTCAGCACCTGAAGAAATCTCAGGCATCCAGCTTGGGAAACTAAGAAACACAGAAACATAGACTTTGACGGCAGATAAGGACCGCTTGGCCTACCTAGTCTGCCCATTTCCCTACCTACAGGATAAGCCGCAGATCCTAGTTAACCAACAGCCTATTTCTTTCTACCCCCCACAAGAATTGCCTTATTACTGCCCCATGTATTCTTGAATTCTCTCACAGTTTTAGACCCCACAGCCTCCTCAGGAAGGCTGTCCCATGCAAATACTTCAGTTTCTTTACATTTGTTAATGTCAGGCAACTACCCCACAACAATTGAAAAAACAGACAAAAATCTCACCTCCAGCACTTTGGATAATGAAAGTATAAAAGTTTTCAGAATGGCCACTTTTTTCCACTTTGTCTGGTGCCATGTTTTCCACACCTGGCTACGTGTCTGACAGTCCTCAGTTTTTTTCTCCCAATTAAACAGTGCCATATCCCCCATCCCATAAGCAATCCCAAAGATATGAATGGGACCAGGTGTAAGAACAACCCCACCAATACCGGGTACAACAGGTGATATACTCAAAGCCAGACCCTAGTTGTTTGTAAAATTTAATCTGGCACCCGATACGGGCAGAAAGGAATGAAAAAACCCAAAGCCAGACAGCTGGATGCCACATCCTTGACAAAGAGTGTTACATCATCTGCACATGCCATGACCTTAATGTCAGGAGAGTCTGTCAGGGGAGAGATCCCATAGATCTGTGGATGTGTTTGAATTTTACATAAGATCAAGTCAATACAAAAAGTATACAACAGGCTGAGGGGGCAGCCTTGCTTGACTCTTGTTCGTAAGGGAATGCTGTGTCCTAAATGACCATTAATCAGGGGGAGAAGGGTCGCAGTACCATAAAGCAAGTGCAACTAGGTACAAAACTTTTGGAGAAGACCATAATGTGTAAGAACCATGGATAAATAATCATGGGACACCCGGTCAAATCTTTCTGCTGATCCAGAGTCAGAAGATAACCAATATCTTGATCCATGGTTCCCTGTTGTACACTTTCCCGCAGGAGTATGAGGTTGTCCGCAATGTGATGACCTGCTTTGGAACACAACTATGTGCCAGAAATCACCTTTGCAGAGGCAGCCGCTAGCCTTTTTAAAAGAATTTTCATCATTACTTTAAAATTGGCATTTAGGAGGTACAATGGCAGCCAATTATTAAGATTTGTGTCCGACACCCTTTTGTAAAGGAGTATCTGCAGTGTTTCTGTGAACTGGGGAATCACCTTCCCCTCTGATAGTTGCCAGCTAAAAAGTTCTACCAGAATATCCACCAATTCAGGTGACAGATTTATATAATTCGGAGGAAAGTGCATCTGATCCCGGGGCTACATTGTTCTTGAGGCCTGCAATCGCACAGGAAATCCCCTTATGTGTGATTGGCCTAATCAATTCCTTTTGTGCTACGGAGGAAAGAAGTGGGACCATAACCCCATTTAAAAAGGAACTGGGGATAGCTGTATGGGAAGGGAGTCCAAATAGGTTCACTAAATGGGCATGAACTACTGACATGCGACCTGAAAAAGATGAGTAACTATGTCCATCAGGGGTCACCACACCTCTGATCAACCTTTGACGAATACAGAATTCACATCCCTCAAAAGGGTCTTCCACCCCTTTTGTACCTTGTTTCCCACTACGATGTTCCATAAGAAGAGAGCATGCTCTGTCGCACTGGAGCTTCTTCATTTTCATTTTAAGTATCTCAACCAGAGGTGCATAATGTGCAGCACCGGTGGAAGCATTTGTTAAAGTCCAATCCAACTTCTCATGCAACTGTAAGTATATCATATATGCAGTTCAGGAATGGGTTTTGGAGGTGTAAAGGGAATAATCTTGTAGCGCCTTTTGGTATTGTCCCACTGGTATCACATGAGGATAACGACCGAATATGAGTGATCATCAAAACAGCTACTCATATGAGAGCGCTATCCTCATGGGCTACCCTGCAAGGGTAGCGAATGTATGTGAAGGCGACAGTACTGTAGGGTGAGCGGAAGGGGAGAATACTAAGAGAAAGAGGAGGGATAGGGAAGATGGATTTTGAGGGGGTAGTGTGCCTGCTGAAGCTGAGCCAGCCATGTGGTGTGGTGGTGAGGGTGGCTAGCTCTGGTGCAGTAGGTACTGGGTTTGCGGCTGAGGATGGGGAGGGGGGAAATTTTGTCGCTGGCTGCTGCTGCTGCATTTATTTTTTTATGGCTATCCAGAGTGTTACCCCCTCCCCAATATGCATCCCCTTGGATTTAGTAATCCTTAAGCAGGGGAGTGTGGGGGCAAAAGTATTGTTGCTGGATGTTTGGTCGCCGGAATGTGCATATCGTCGATTTGCTTTTCAGTGATATACACTCACCATTTTAGTGACTGCTGTTTTACAGTCGCTATTATGACATGGAACCATCCCATCAAAGTCCAAGGTTGTCCTCCATGCACGCCAGAGACTGGCATGCGAAGAGGAGGTCCCTGATTCCCTGCAAAGTGTTGGGTTCTGTAACAAAGTGGCATTCAGTCTCCAATACCCCCACACTGATGGACAAGTCTGTGCATCACCGAAAAGACACCCCAGCAACATGTGATCTGACAGTTCAACCGGGGTTAGAACCATGTCAATGGCACAGAGACTTCTAGAAACAAACAAAAAAAATCAATCCTGGTAGCTATGGTTGATCTATGCTAAGTAAAGCCACTCTCTGAATGCAGAGATCTATATGCGTCAACCAAGGATGCTGTGTTTAACATCTTTATAAGAAAATTGGTATCACAGTACATTTTGGTCATTCGGGCACCTCTATCTGAATGCACTAAACTGCAATTAAATTCCACTCCTAACACTAATTTACGGAAAATATGGAGGTAAGGTTGGATCATTTGAAAGAGATCCACCCATGCTCTTTTAGTTTGAGGGGTGTACACATTGATCAATTGATAGGGAGCCCCTTGGTAGTCAATGTCCAGTAGTAGTGCTTGGCCTGGTTCAAGATCAACAAGTTGGGTGACTGCAGCTGAAGAATCCCTAAATAAAACCTCCACCCCATTGCATACAGCGGATCCCATGGACCAAAATGATGGGCCCCAGCACCAGTGTTGGTTAGCCAAGTTCATATCATTGGTGGTCGTATGAGGTGTTTCCTGGAGAAAAACAATGTCAAAATCTAAATCTTTCAGGATGGAAAAGATCAGGAGATGTCTGGAGGAATTCTTTATACTATTCAGATTTAGGGTGGCAATTTTAAGGACTGGAGCCATAATGATGGTGGGTCAAAAGTAACAAACAACTGTTATCGTCTGCCACCCAAGTGGCAGTCTCAAAAACTGCAGGTCACCATTCTGAGTTTTTTTTTGCATTTTCATCTTAGAAGGTGAGGGGGGTCATGTCATCTTCAATATCTGTTGAGATGGGTGGTTTGGAAGAAATCCGGGAAGAGGTTGTAGAGGACTGGCTAACATCCGAATCCAGCCTGTCTTATTCCAGTGCCTCAAATCTATTCTCCAATGGGACCAGGGCTCCCATCTTGGAAAACAGCAGAGGCTGAAGTCATTGATTGTGGGAATGGAGTGATCTTTTATGGCTCACAATTGTCATCTCAGAAGGAGGCATATCCACATCCTCCAAAGGAGGGGAGGAATCAAGAAAAGGCTGTCTCAGGTCCTCGGGAAGGAATGGATGGGGCAGCAGATATGCCCATGCCAGTAGAGTCAGTAGGCAAGGGTGGTGCAGGAGCATTCACAGGCAGCAGGTCCATCCCCGTCTGAGGGGCTTGAGGATTCTCAGTGGGGAGATCCGGATCCTTGAGATGTGCCAACTCTGCTGCTGCAGCCTTGTGCTGTATCTGTTGTTGAATTCTCTGTGCTGCATAAATGAAACCATCCTGAAGATCTGCACCCTCAGAGTTGTGAGTCATCCACAGGCAAGATCCATACAAGTGTCCCCAATCCTCACAGAGGTTACAGCAAAGAGCGTTGGTGCAGTGGGCACCCTTGTGCCCCAAGGAGAGACAAAGATTACACCTGAGTTTGTCACAAGCTTTATTTAAATGCATGTCTGACCCACATTTGAAACATGTCTTTGGCTGTAAAGGTTAAAAACACTGGATCCGGTCTCTCCTCCAAAAGAAAATACTTGGCAGATGCTGTAAACCAAATGCGTTGTGCTTGAGGGTCACTTTAAAGCACCAATTTCCAGTCCAAAACAGTTCACGGTCAAGAATGGGTTCTGGATCCCCATTCACGGTACATCTCTGAGCTAGCCAGTACCAGACATCTTGAATCCTCACCCCTTCATTACACAGCAAGACTGTCACAGTGTGGATTGCTGGTTTCATCAATGGTATGACTTGAAACAGGATTCAAAGAGGGGTGTCTTTCACAGCTTTGTTATGTTCCCAAAACCGATCAAGAAACAGGGCAGATCTAAAACTTAAATCAAAAAAAGAAGCAGAAGGAGGATGGATCAATGCATATAAGTTGTTAGGCATGTAGTATACAGAGCCCTTCAACAATACCCTCTCCACATATATTCTGTCCGGTGAGGTGTCCAGGCCCCCGGTACAGAGAAGATGGACCGCATTTCTCCACTGCGCTGGCACTGGAGAGTTGTGAAAAACATCTTTAGTTCTTAAGGACGTCCAGGCTGTGTAGAAGTAGGGGGGAAGTGTGGCCAGAGGAGACAACTCCCTACACCCTAGTTGTAGCATCCATCACTTCCACCCTGTCAGCCCAAGATAACTGTGGCTGTGTTGATGGGGTGGATGTCCGCACCTCCTCATGTAGTGGTTCAGGAAGGTGCTGTGACAAGTGCTCAACACTACTGTCAATGTCCTGAGGTAACTGAGTAGAAACTGTAGCACTCACCTCTTGTACAAGGGACTGTGTAGTAGGTCTTAAAGCAGCTTGGCCCCGGTAAGTGATGTCAGCAAGGAATGCTGATCCAAGTGACTGTGGTGGCCCAGTGGAAGACGTAAGACAATTGTGCACCACTGTAGAATCATGCACCATATCAGAAATAAAAGTGCCAAAAGGGGGTCTTGGGGGGCACTGTTGAGCTACTGTAAGTGAGAGTCATGTTTGTTTGGAGCTCCGTGGTTTTCTATCAAACCTCGCCTTTAAACACTTTTTAAAACCTTTTGGTTTTGGTTATTTCTTCCAAAAACCACTATTGGGGTTGGCGAGTTTCAGCATTTTTAATGGATAAATTTGTATTCCCTAAAATCTCTGAGAGGTGCTTCGGTGCATGGTCCTGAGGGCTCTGTAGCAATGGTCGGAGCAGGGATGCCTCCCGGTATGCAGATGCACTCGGAACAGGGCGCTAAACCCAAACAACAGGGGAAACCGACTTTAGCATCAATTCAGTCTCTTTTGTCTGAGTTTCAGATTGAAGTCCATCATTCAACTTCAAGAATTCAAATTTCACTAGAAGATATTACTTCATGTTGTTTGGTAATCGAGAAGAGACTTGAGAATGCAGAGTCCACGGTAAAAGGAGGTCAGAACGAGATCAAAGCTTTGTCAGTTAGAATGTTAACTTTAGAGGGGGCGATTAACACGACATTGCATGAACTGGTGGCTCAAGCATCGAGGTTGGAGTGGCCTGAAGATAACGCCTTGAGGAGAAACTTGCTTCTAATAGGCTTTTCAGCTTTTATTCCTCTATCTGACCTGAAGGAGATTGTGGAAAAAGCACTAACCTCTGTCTTTTCATTAGAGTCTCCACTTTCACTTGAAAATGTTTTTAGACCGCCTAGTCGTCTAGTGAAGAAATCTATGATGGATCAGCAGAGGGTGAGATTTATTATTTTGACTTTTAATGATTTGAACGATCGCAATAAATTACTTCAAATGGCTCGAACACTAAAGAAATGTTTTTATGAGTGGCACAGGTTTCACCTATATCCAGATTTCTGCTTACAAATGCAGCAAAGACACAAACATTTTTTGCCAATAATGTCTGAACTTAAAGATGCTGGACATTTGTTAGATTGTTGGCTCTTGCTAGGCTTAGGGTATTGTTTCAAGGAAAAACTTTTTTTTTTGGAAGATATCGACTCTGCTAAATCATTTTATGAGACAAATGTGAGACTACCCGAGAATATGGATTCTGATCTTGAAGAGGAGGAGGCTGAAATTACTGAGTACCATCCAGTGAACATTTAAGTGTTCTTTTTTTTTCTCTCACTTTTGCTGTGCACTAAGATTTTCCTTTTTTTTTCTTTTGGAGTAAATAGTTTTTCTTTCAGATTTTGATGGACTTTGAGAGGAACTCATTACTGGGGGACTGCTTTAAGAGTTAATGGGGCTTTGACTAATGTTTTTTCTTAGAGTGGGAAGTAAAAGCATGGAGCATGAACAAGTAATTACTAACTACAAGGTACTGATAGGCACATGGTATATATAATGTTTGTTTTCTTTTCTTTTTCTCCCCCTCCAAAATATAAAAAAATCCTTTTATGCTTTATTAAAGTTAATTTCTGTACTGAAATACTCTATTTTCTTACTGTTTCTTGTGGAGATGGTAAAATGTATTGTTTATTGTTATTTTACTTAAGGAATAAAAAATAAAGTATAAAAAAATGGCCTCATCCCCCTGGAAAGCCGCAGCTGTAGAAAATGTGGGGAGTTGGGCATGCCATTGACCTATGGCATCCCGAGACAACCCCGCCATGGCCAAAGCCCATAACGGAGACCAGTCTTTTGGGGGGTATGGGTATGAGCCACTGGTAGAACTTTCAATGACAGGCCAAACAGCAGCAGAACCAGTGTTCTGCCTAGGCGGTGTTTCCTGTAGGAGCGATTTTGCAATCAGACCAGAAAATGATCCAGCTAGTGTAGAGTTCAGCGGCTTTTAAGTGGGAGTAGCAGTGGAGAAGGCAACATCTCCGAATACTGTATTGGTACCTTTGGTCTGCAGAATGGGCTGTAGAATACTCAGAGCCACCAGATTATGTAGCAGGCTAGGGATCGCTGGAGTCAGTCTTCTGATCAGTGGAACGGGGAACATTAGCATGTATCTTCCCAATCGAGTCCAGAGACAGTTGCAGACGATGTTGAACAGGAGAGGGGGCTGGCTGAGCACCAAGAGTTTGTGCAGGTAACACTTTCTCAGGCTAAGGGATAGCTCCATGGGCATGGAGCAGCTTTTCTCTTTTAGAAAAATAAGCAGCCTCTTCGGCTGCCATCAAAGTAAAAAGTTGTTGCTTTTTACTGTGCTGTGCATCTTGCAGATGCTGATCCACCTCAATAAGTTCCAGAGGCAATTGTTCATGCATTTCCATGGGCATTGCAACAGCTGGCATTCCAGCCTCGGCCAGTCATGATAATTCCATAGCAGTAGCAATCAAAATGTTCAGTTCATCAGTTGTAACCTTAGTATTGATGGCAGCAGGGAATGGGGCTATCATTCCCCTGCCTGAAATGTCCTGCACTCCAAATGACACATGGTCTGCCATCATGGCAAATGCCAAAACCATAGTGCCCCCTGCACAAAGTAGGGGAATTTTTTATTGAACACTTCAAAACAAAATTGTATTGCATCAAACAACATCAAATGAAATAAATCAAAAACAAAAATAAGTATTATAGCATACATGAAACTCAAGCACAAATAATCCGTATTTACCCATAACTGAAAATAACATATAGCCAAAACAGCATTCTTGTCATGCAAAACCATAAAAAAAAGAAATGTAAATAAGATGAAATCATAAAATAGTATTACATCATACATATTACCCCATACAAACTTAGTAAACCAAAAACTCCCCCCATACACACACACACCACTACATATCAGAAAGAAAAAAAAAACCCTTCCCTTCTCTGCTAAAGGAGTAGGGGAATTCGTATTCATTACCTGGAAAACACCCATATAAACTAACTAGTATCGACAGCATACAAAATCAAAATATAGTTATACATCATGCTAACATTCCTATCTATTTAGAACATTTTTACAACATACTCGAAACCAAAAATAGGCCTCGCCACAAACAATGCTTCCTACCAAAACCATTCGCTTCCCACAGATAAGTAGTGGAATTTTGAAGACGTAAAATTAAAGTATAACTCAGTATTATATCATACCAACTCATAGCCAGTCTATACTGTGCCACCAAGACTGAAAGATTTCAGGTGGCACTGACTTGCTTTCTGAATTTTTTCTGACAAAGAATTGCAGTAGAAATCATGTGAAATAATTGCTCCTCTGTGTACAATATTTGTTGCAGTGTAAGCCTGCACCTCACATGCCATATGTAAAATTTGAAACAAACCAAAAATAACCAGAGTGTAACCCTGTCATGTTTAGTCCACTTAGAAGGAAGAATGCCTAAATATAGAATCTCTGGGGTTAAATCATAAAAGGGTGTTGTAGGCCACTTCCTCCATAAAAAATTCCAAAAATGTTATACAAAAGGGCAAAATAAAAACAAATGATCCATAGTTTCCACAGTCTCCAAACAAGTTTCCATAGGGCAGTAACAGTGCTCCACACTTTTATGCTTTAGATTTCCTTTAATGTTGAGTTTCCCATGTAAGGGAAGCCACATAACATCCCACGTATAAACAGGTATACGAGTGGACGTCAACATTTTCCCAATCAGCAATTTATCAAAAGTAGGTTTGGAGTCAAAACAAGCTGTATCTTGAAAGAAAGTAGATATAAGGTGGGCATATAATGTTTTCTGATCTTGTTGGAAAAAAATGTTCTGGTACCAGACTCCAAAGTTTTATTTTCCTGAAACATACCTGTAAAGTCTCAGGAATATCATGCAAAGATCGCTGTCTTGGAATGCAAGAATGAGGGAGCCAGAAAGGAAGTATCCCTGCCAGTGAGTCCAGAACCCATGGAATCCAAATACCCTCAGATTTTAACAACAGTGGTCTCAAATTAATATTAGCAAATATTATAAAAAAAATACACTGGGGTTAATCATTTTAAGTCCCCCCAATTTTTTTGTCTCAAAACAGTAAACATCTCTTGACAGGATTCAGTCTGCTACCCCAAATGCCCGAAAAAAAAACAAACATACATTTGGGTTTCTAGCTTAGGGGGCAGACTGAAAACTGCAGCAAGATACAAAGAAATTGGGAGTAAAAAGGTCTTGATCATGTACATCCATTTTAGTTTAGACAATCTCCACTTATTCCAATGTAAAATTTTCTCATGTGCAATGTCCAATTTGGAGGACCAATTTAAGAAAGCCAGATTCCCGGAACCAAAAAAAGTCCTAATATTGTGCAGGTCCCTGTTACAACCGGGATCCCAATTAAAGTAGGTTCTAAAAATTGTCCCACGCCAAAGAGAAGGAACTTACTTTTCATATAATTAACTCTGGCTCTCGTGGATTCCGTAAATTCCAAAAGTGTTTGTCCCACTAAAACTGTCAATGGCAAATCTCCTACAACAAAGCAGATATCATCTGCATATGCAATACTCTTTATTTCTTCTGTGGTACTAGAAAAGGAAACCCCCTGGACAGCAATATTGTCATTAATGTGATGAAGTAAACGAGCAAGTGTAAAAAGATACAGAAGGGGACTCAGGGGACAACCCTGTCTAACTCCCCGGGTGACCTTACATGCCCTCCCAATCCATCCATTACAATATGCTAAGGCTTTAGCATTAGTGTAGCAAGATTTTATCCAGGATATGAAAGTAGCCAGAATCCCATAACTAGCCAAACAGTCCCAAAGATAGTCATGATTTACCCTGTCAAAAGCTTTGGCCTGATCTAAACTAAGAACAAACCCAGTTAATTTTCCAGTCTCCCCTCAGGACAAAATTTCCCTTAACAAAATTAATCTGTCTGTAATACTCCGTTCAGGGATAGTGCAAGTCTGGGAAGGATGTATAAGTGTAGATGCACAAAGCAACAGCCTGTTATTTAACAATTTAGTATATAATTTAAAATCAGTATTTAATAATGTAATAGGGCATCAATTTGAAAGATCTGTCCTATCCCCAGATTTATACATAAAAATAACTAACCCATTACCCATGGAATCAGCCAATTTTCCCAAAGAAATCATGTCCTGAAATAATTCTAAAAATTCAGGTAGCAAATATTGCAGAATCACACTATACAATTCATATGGGATCCCATCTATTCCTGGTGTGGAATTATTTTTAACCATTGCCAAAGTGGCCAATATTTCAGATTGAGTAAGTGGTGATACCAGTACCCATTGATCTGATAACAAAGCTTGTGGTAAGGAACATCTCTCTAACCGTGCCTTATGACCATCAAGTGAGGACTCCTGATAACCAAAAAGAGAATGCACATGCTCCTCCACAGCTGTCATAATATCACCCCTAGTGGTTCAAAGAAAGATCTTAGCATCCTGAACTATAGACATCCTTTTCCGGTATTGCTGTTGGGCGCAGAATTGATATGGATTCATAAAATCCTGTGATCCCTGGGTTCCAAACTTCCGTTCTTGTTCCAAGGATTTAAGTCTATCGTACTGTAGATCATTCATTTTTTTCTAGTTTCCGCTAAATCTGCAAGAATATTTTTATCTCCTTGGGAGGCATGAAAAAACAGATTCTGAAAATGTGTCTTATAAATTAAATATTGGTCTCTTTTAAATTTTCTGTTCAGTCTGCCAATGTGTTGGAAATATCTCTTGATATCCATTTTTGTATCCTCCCACCATTCCTGTGAGGTGTCATATAACATTTTAACCAATTTGTGTGCTTCTAATATGGAGATAAAACCATCTTTAACGGTTATAAGAGACAAAAGTTCCAAATTCAACCACCAATACCCAGGCCCTTGCTGCATACCATCATAATTGGAGACCGTCAGTTCTATAATGGCATGATCAGATGGGGCAACAGGAAGGGTCCTGGCATTTTTAATCTCCAGGGTAGGTGATATAAACCAAAAATCAATTCTGGTAGCTAGATTACCTCTGAAATAAGTCTTATCTGGCTGTTCAAAAAGACCACAAGCATCTACCAAACCAGCTTGAGAAATCAAAGCAGCTAAGCAGTTGGTATCACAATATAGTTTTTAGGTTTGAGGGCCTCTGTCCTTTAAGTACAGCCCACAGTTAAAATCACCCCCTAGAAAAACATAACGAGTGGTAAACAAATATGGCTGTATAATATGGAAAAGCTCAATTCTAGCTGTCTTTGTTTGTGGAGCATACATGTTAATAAAGCGGCAGTTTAAATTATTTAACGTAACATCCAACAATAAAGCACGACCTGGGGCTACGTCCACTACATGTATAGACTTTGCCAAGGGAGAATTTATGCAAATACCAACTCCACAACAAAGGTAATCTCCAATAGACCAGTGGGTTACCCCCCATTTCCACCCCAAAGAGGCTCTATCCATCTCTTGTCTACTATGCAACCTAGTATCCTGAAAAAACACCACATCATAACAAATAGAATCAAGCAAAGCATAAATCAAGAGTTGTTTCCTTGCTGACTGAATACTATTAGTATTTAAGAAGGCCATTTTGATGTTAAATAGCTCATTCATAGCAGTTAGAAACAAACATGACCCTAAGAACTAACATTAAGGACTCAATTTAAACCATGAGAGACTGAAAAACATCAGGATTTTTTCCTAACCCATTTACAGGAACCCATTCTAGATTTACTTTTTGGAAGGGTGGTTAAATCTTCTGTAGACCATTCAGTATCAGATCCTCCATCAGCTTGGGAGGAGTGAACTGAGACTGAATCTGATTCTGTTCCTACATCAGGATCTTCAACCTGTAAGGTAGAAAAAGTATTTTGTACAGGGAGTTGGAAGATTTCTGAAGCAGATGCCACAGCTTTCTTCCGTAAACTCCATCTCTGATTGTGAACTACGGTAAAGGCACCTTCTGGTGGGAGGAGGGGAGGCATAGAACCTACATCATTAGGTACCTCTAAAACCAAAGGTTCTGCCTCAGATAGGGGTAATTGAGAAACAGAGATTGTTGTAGGTAAAACCTCAGAAGGGGGACCAATAGGTCTTTCAGGAGGTGCCCTACTAGGTACTAGCCCATATTGCTTTAGAGCTGTCTTTAAAGCCACATTCAGATACAAATCTTGGGTAGTATAATCTCTATCTGTAGTGTTGTGAGCTGCCCAAGGACAGTCCAAAAAGGAATGCTGTTCCTCACAAAGACTGCATTTGGGAGGATGATGGCAATCAGTAATAACATGTCCCAGTTCCCCACATTGTGCGCACTTCAGCGTGTTGCAAGTTCTGCTCAAATGTCTGCTGGAACCACATTTATAACAATGTTGTGGCTGTCCGGGATAAAAGATAAAGCCCTTATCCCATCCCAAGTAAAAACAACTTGGGAGATGTTGAAGCCCATCCTCCGTTTGTGGTAAGATCATCTCATACCTCCATCCTCCATTCCAAAATCCTTCAGAGTCAAAAATTGGTTCCGGAGTCCCCTGTATTTGACATTGTTTCTCAAGCCAGTAAGTAATGTCCATAATATTCACCCCTTCATTCCTAAATAGGACAGTAATTACTTTAAAAGTTTGTTTTGTTAGGGGTATGGCCTGAAAATGGGCTCAGGCTGGATTTGTTTTAAACAGGGCATACTTCATCCAGAAATGATTAAGGATGTCTGGGGAATGAAAACTAATGTCATAGGTAGACTCTCCTGGTGTATGAATCAAAGCATACACCTCAGAGGGAGAAAAACCCAACATCTGCTTTAATAAAACTTTCCCCACATAGAAGCGATCTGACATATTGTCTACTGGCCCCAAAAACTGCAGCCGAACTGCATTTCGCCGTTTAGCTAAAGAGGCAGGTTTTTGGAATAGACTAGCAAAGGTGGGAGCAGTCAAGGTTGGGGGATACTGGAATACTATCAGGAGATACTGCATGAAGAGTCACCAATGCTTCTTCCAGCTGGGGGGAACTTTTAGCCACAGGTGTCTCTTCCGAAGGCCCCTACTATGAGGGAGACAATATAGAGAAAAAAGAAATAGAGTCTGATTGCGAAATAGGAAAGTCTGACATAACCACCTCTGTATCTATTGCCGTAGGTAATGATGGAATGTGCCCTGTAACAGGGTCTAAGGCTAGCTCATGTGTTTTACAAGACAGAGCTTCACCAGGCCTGTTTATCTCATGGAGGAGACCATCCACAGTTCCCCCCAGTACTTCCATGACAACACCCGAACCCAGAAGCGGAATATTGGGATCTGCAACCCACTGACCTGTCTCCGTTTGTATCCAACCCGCCTGTTCCAATGCTCGTTCCGGTGACCAGTAGGACTGTGCTGTAAGTAGCTAGTCATCCCTGTTTCTTTATGTGGAACTTCCAGTGATGTACTGTCCTCTGCCAGAGGGCCTGCTGCAAAAACCTTTGCCGTAGACGCTGTAGAAGGTGACGGTGAACCGTGAACCGGGTGTTTCCTTTTTTCTCCTCTGCATGCAGCTTAGCTGCTCTATAATCTGCTTCTGCCTGTAGTAGTAGGTCCTGTTTCACTAGGACCACTGCGTCGATATCCTCGTCTCCCTCTACAGGCAAGAGGCCTGCTCCGGGACCTCCTGTAGAACCTGGTATCACCGCAGTAGAAGGATTCAAAATGTCCCCATTTTCAGCAGATCCTCCACCCGTTTCTACCACAGCAAGCAGCGGGGGATGAGGTACGATATGCTGGCCTCCCAGAGGGTGCTTTCCAGCCGTACCATGTTCCTCACTTGAACTTGCAGGCTTACCAGCCACAACAAGTCTTCCTCCACTGTCCTTCTCCATCCAACTGAGGGATTCCCCATAGACACAGCGCCACCCATCTACAGAGTAGGGGAATTTCATCGATGTCCTGGCCAAATTTCTTCCATTCACTAAAAATACCACCAACAGCTTAATCTGGTTCAATTTCAGTTGGTTATCATCTGTATTCCCCCGTCGCCCCTGAAAAAGGGACTTCTAGTCTCAGTGGGCTTACCCGGTCAACAAAATTCAATAAATAAATAAATGGCTGTACCCACCGAGGCTGTGAGAATTACCACCAACATCCTGGTGCACCGTGTCAGTGGCACAGGGGACATGCCACAACATGGTGCAATGTGTGTGAAGACAGAGTACACATAGACATGCATACGCACACAGATGCACACACACACACACACACACACACGGCAGCATGCCTGCTGCAAGGACATGAACAACAATAGGCTGCACAGATCCTGACACACCACAGTGACAGTGGTAGGGCAATGTCTCAAGAGCTGGTTGACTGTACCCACCCACACATACCTCTCAACCTTTTGCCTCATACAGTAAATCAGGGACAAAGCTTAAAAAAAATCAGGGACAAAGACCCAAAATCAGGGACACATCTTAAAATTTGGCAATATTAACTCAGAAAGCTAACAAAATAAGGGAATTAGTGTAAGATGCATTTCCTGAAGAAGACGAGGTCTGTAACTGCAATGTTTGACATTATTTTGTGCTTACAACCCTCACTATTCAGTCACAAAATGACAAATTTTTATAAAGGATGGAGAAAATCTTTGAGGCAAAATCAGGGACATCCCTGAAAATCAGGGACGTTGAGAGGTATGCACCCACAGTTGTATAGGTGTGCCCCACAGGCATGCATGCAGCATGGCAAAGCACACATTGTCATCTGGCTCCAACCACAAAAGCCTGCAGCATAGTGTATATGTGCAACCCAGAGTACGAAACACACAATGCTGGGTACTTACGTGAATACATGTCCGCAGATATCCACCCATGGCCTCGCCGTGCTGTGTCCCATCATGGCCCGGTGTCTCCTGCTGCTTGTCCTGGTTGTGCCACTGCTGTTACCTGGCCATGGCTTTGCCCTACTGGCCCTGGTTTCTGTGAAGAAGGACAAAGGAGACATTATCAATAGCATGCAGCAGAACACATGGCACAGTACCATAAACCCTATACAGTATACACGCCTATATACTGGTACTGTGCACCAGCAGCCACATGTGCATGGTGTGGATGGACAGGACCGTGCAGGGCCATATCTTACCATTGGGCAAAGCTGTGGTACCCCACACAGACATGCATGCCATGGCCCAGGCTAATCATGAATACTACATCCCGCTGTTGTAGCTATGGCCTAGCACAGTGTATACCAGCCCATGTAGTGCCCATATTCAGCCATCCTCACCACCCCTGTCCAAAATACCCATACATATCAGCTACAGGTCATGTACACCTCATAGTATGCAGTAGGAAGCATGTAGCCCCAGGTCTCATAAGACAGGGGCACAAGGAGCATAGCTGTGCAACAGTAGGGGGAAATTATATCATAGGTGTAGTCAGATACATTGGCAGGGCCAAAAGTGGCACACCCTATGCAATATAATAGTACACCATGCATTATATGGCATATGCATACAGGCAACCATGCTGCATAACATGGACAGTGTACACAAAACAGATGGTGGCCTCTGCAAAGAGTCATTTGGTACACCTGCCACCATAGCCACAATACATGTAGACAACATGCTACATTACATAGTCAGCCACCCTGACACCAAAACCACATTACTGTGTTAGCACACACCCTTGCTACCATGGCAGGTGCATGCCTCAGAGATCAACAGCCAGTCCTGTAATGTACAGGCCACCTAGGACATCTACTGGGCCAATGGTCTCTTACACCTGCTTTAGTAAGATCAGGCTATACAGTGAAGCAGGTCCCATAGGACAGAGGGAAGATGACAGGGACACAGATACAGTGCACATTCCCTCAGGGACAATACCCAGGAGGTACATTATAATGGAAACAGTACTGCACACAGGACACCACACAAACCATAAATACAGCCATCTGTACTCACCAGGCCTAGTCATAGTGCCACTCTTCACCATCACTCGCAGTTCTAGTGGGTGGTGTTGCTCCCTCCATTGCAGGTCATTATACCTGTGGCGACATTGCTCACCAGTGCATCACCTCTGTTCTGTGGGTGAAACACCTCCCCACATCTTACACCTGTGCCAGTTCCCCTCAGCCCCCTTGCCCAACAATTGTCCCTCCCTGGTCACTGCCAGGTCTACCAGATTGGCGATCTCTGCTGATGACCACCTTTGGTCCAACTGCAGTACAGCCCTGCTCCTGTAGATATTGTGCTAGCCTGCCTAGTCCCAGCCCTCACACAAAGTTGGTGACAGTTTCCTGGCTGTATATGAACATTTGAATATGCCAGGAGATAAAGGTCTTACAGTTTATCAAGTCTGCTTGATTGTGCAATTCCCAAAGTGTTCACAGTGGGAACTGCCCCCTTCCCCATTTCCCTTTTTGACCTCCCTCAACTAACCCACACTTGCCTCACTCTACTTTCAAACTTTCCCCTTAATCCTGTCCCATCCCCTCATACCACCTCCTCTGGCAGCTCATTACACTTAGCCAGTATCCTTTCAATGAAAAAGTGCCTCCTCATCTCCATCCTGACCCCCCCCACCAGCTTTAGGCTGTGCCCCCTAGTGGTCTTGTTCCCACTAAGGTGGAATAGGCCCCCAGTGCTCACCCTGTTTATACTTTTAAAGCATTGAATATCTCAGTCATGCCCACCATCTCCCTTCTTTCCTTGACAGAGTACCTGTTGAGCTACTGAGCCTCTCCTCATAGGTGCTGCCCTGCTGGCCCTGGATCATCCTGGCTGCCCTTCACCGGACCATTTCCAGCAAGTTGATATCCTTCTTAAGATAAGAGCACCAATATTCACACTGTACTCAAAGTTTGGTCTTACCAAGAACCTGTACAGCGGCAGAATGACATCCGCCTTCTTGCTGGTAATTGCCCTGGCTATGCTGTCCAGCATCCAATTTGCTTTGGCTGCTGCTCTCCTGCAGTGTGCAAAGTGTTTCAGGTCACTTGTGATGATTACTTCCAGGACATTCTCTTCCTCTGGCCTGGTTACCTGCACTCCACCAAATCAGTATTTGGCACCCAGATTCTTCCCCGCCAAGCGCATAACTTTGCACTTTTTAGCACTGAACCCCAGAGATGTGCAAGAACAAGATGGCACAATTTGAAGATAGAGAGGGGATGGCTCAGGGGCAATGTAAGGAAGTGTTTTTTCACAGAGAAGGTAGTGGATGCATGGAACAGCCTTCCTGAGGAGGTTGTGGGGTCAAAAACAGTGGGGGAATTCAAGAATGCATGGGACAGACATAAAGCGATTCTTGTGTGAGGTAGGAGGAAGTAGGCTGTTGGTTAACTAGGATCTGCAGCTTATCCAATAAGTAGGGAAATGGGCAGACTGGGTGGGCCAAGCAGTCTTTATCTGCCATCAAAGTCTATGGTTCTATGCCTAATGCCAGACTACTTCTCTAGCTATGCAGGTCTTCCTTGAGTTCCTTTTCTCCTCCTCCATGTTGACCCTCCCACAGAACTGTGTCATCCACAAACAGGCAGATTTTACCCTGGACCCCATCCATGATGTCACTCATGAAGATGTTAAACAACATCGGGCCAAGTACCAAGCCCTGTGAACCCCACTGGTCACCGTCCTCACTTCTGAGAATCCCCCACCTGACTGCTACCTTTTGGTTCCTGTTCTGCATCCAGCTCCTGACCCATCCCACAAGCTTAGCCCCCACCACCACGTCTTCCAGCTTCCTGACCAGTCTTCTATGAGGCACGGAGTCGAATGCCTTGCTGAAGTCTAGATACCCACTATTGAGGTCAGACTGACTGGCCTGTGGTTCACTGGCCCATCCCTCATCACACTTTTATGGAGAGGTACTGCATGTGCAATTCTCAAGTCCTGGGGCATGCTCCCTGACTAGAGAGAGGTGTTAAACAGGTCAACCAGGAGACCCACCAGCACCTCTACCACCTTAGTACCCTTGGGTACATGCCATCTGGCCCTGTGGATTTGTCCACCTTTAGTACCCTTAGGCCCTTAAGTACCCTGTCAGTAACAACAGTGCTGTAACAAAGTAGTTAAAACAGCAAACAGAATTCTTGTCTGTATTAAGAAATCATTCACTAACAGAAGTGAGCACTGCATCATCCCACTTTATAAATCCTACATGAGGCTACGCCTGGATTACTGTTCCCAGCTGTGGAGCCCATATCTGCACTGGGACATAGAGAATATTGAAAGGGTATGGCACAGGGTGACCAAGCTGGTGGCAGTTTTAGAAGGTAAGAGTTATGAGACTAGATAAAACACCTTTTCACTGTATAGCCTGGAAAAGAGACTTTTTTTGGGGGGGGGCCTCTTCCAACTGTACAAAATCGTAAAAGACATACATTTTAAGGATTGAAATGGATATTGAGAAATACCAAATGGAGTATAGTTTATTTAATTATTTATTTATTTGTTTTTGGTAACTGGGTGAGGGGTACTAGACATTGAAATGCCTATTTTCAGACATGACCTGGGAGGTTACAACAAGGTAAAACAAGACAACTGGCAATTACAGTACAGCACATGGCTTAGAATAGACAACACTACATATAATCAACAGTCAGTACAAGTATGGATTAACAACATGGGTAGTAAGGTAACCACAAGTTACATAGATACATTTACAATAAAGGTAAATAAGTGCCAGTAGTGAAAAACCTATTGTAGAAGGCGAACAGATCAGTGGCAAAAAGAGCAGAAGAGCAAAAGAGGGACAAATAAAGGGGGAGACAACAAACAAATAAGACTTGAAAATTATACAAATAATGACAGAAGATGGTTTTATACACAGAGAACAGGGAGATGGTGGAAAAATATCCAAAGGATATAGTCCAGGTAGATTCACTTACACAGTTCAAAACACAATTAGACAGTTTCTTAGTCGAAGGAGCCAGGGTATATTGGACCTGCTAATGTGGGGGTCAGACTAGATGGGCTCACAGCCTCCTTCTAACCAACTACCAATATAAGTATAAGGCTAAGTCAGCTTGTATTACGCTGTCCATGACTTCCCCCCTTCCCAGCCTCCACCCCCCTGCTCTCCTGTGGCACTGGGCCATCCGTCTCTCTAGAGAAGTCTGAACAGAAGTACTTGTTAAGTACCTCCACTTTTTCTTCATTACCCTTTGCCCAACCCTCCTCCTTTTTATGGCTGCGTGGTCGGAGCCCTGCAGACGTCTTGCTGTTACTTGGGAAAAAGGGCACTTCAGACTCCTTCTGAAACACGTGTTGGACATAATATACAATCCTTCCACTGTCTGAAATCACTATGCTGGGGGAGTTCCTTTCCTACATGTAACATTATCATGCCAGATCAAAATATAATCGGTGGATACGCTCAGTGTAAACAGCATTTAAACAGCACAGACAGCTTATTTTAGCCTTAAAGGACACCTAAACCCTTTTTTTCACAAATTTTTATCTACACAATGCCATATTGGCAAGGGTGTATGTTTTTTTTATGTAGTTTTTTTATGTATTTCTCCAGGCAGCAGTGTTAAATCAGCAATGTAACAGTCTTTGAAGCAGAGGTATAAAGGAACTTTGCTTTATAGCCTCTCCACTGATTTGTTTCACAGACTTTGCTGGAGCACAAGATGATTTGTTTCAGCTTGTGGCAGTGGGATCACTGGGCTCGGACAGGCAGACAAGGATTGTGATTATTCTCCAGTTAAGTAAAACAGGCAGTTTCATTTTTTTTTTAGTAAATCTGTTTGCTAAGTTAAAATTACTTTCCCTACTAAGGTAAGTAAAGACCCTGTAACCCTCTGTTCAGTTTTTGTACTGACAATCCTGTTGAAAAAAATGGGTAGTTGTAATTTATTTGTATTCTTAAGGAGTTTATATGGAAATACTGCTTGATTAATTACAAAGTGACAGTTTTATTGGTGCCTGAGTATGATGGCTATCTTCCCTCATTGATAAGCAGGGATTGACTTGACTAGTCAAGTCAGAGAATTAAGCAATATAGCAGAGCGGCTGTGGGTGATTGCAGGATTTACCCACATCTTGTGTGGTGGTTTGCTCACGAGGTCATTGGCCAAGTGAGGAAACCACACCAAGCATGGGTAAATGCTGTTGTAGCCCATAGCCACTCATGGTATATTGTGATTGTACAATGTAGAAAAGTAGGAGAGAGAAGTTTTTATTTTTATTTTTTGAATTTCATGCATTCCGGTTACTGTGAGAAAACAATACGGCAGCCGGTGGCTTTAAAGCCTGGTACTGTGATTGGCTGGCACCTCTTCCCATGGGGTGATAAGAGGATTTACACATTGTAAATCATGCCAGCCAGCCAATCAGGAACCAGTATTTTCTTGCCCATTGTATAATGATGAATAACACACAGTACAACTCAGAAACAAAATGTTTACTGAAAATAAAAGTTTTGACTAAAAAGCACCACCAAGTTATAACTAATTCAACATTTTTAGGTATGGATGAGCATCAAAGTCCTGGTAGGGACTGGGTATAATTAATTCCTGCAAAATCTGTGCCTTGTATAGAAAACAACCTGTAACATTCTTAAGGCCAAGACAAAGCAGAAATATCCCCCCATGAAACCTGAATTAGACATTTATCCTGCAGTGCAATATTACTTAATGCCTTATGCATAAAAACAGTGTGACAAGCAGACTTCATACATCCTTGATTTCTTTCTGCCTCCTTCAGTGTGCCATAGCAAAGTGGAGCAGTGCAATTTAAAGCAGTTGTCATCCTTTATGCGCTGTTGTCACAACTGGAGCAGTTTTGAAAAAGTGACCTACAGGCGAAACACTACTGCTATCCATTTTTATCCAGAAGTGGTAATGAAGAAAACATCCCCATAGGGCCCTGAACTTTAATGCAGAAAATAAAATCTCGAGCACAGGTTTTAAAACAAGGAGATCACAGTTCTAATTGTACCAGAACTACTTACTTGCTGTGTGACCCTTGCTAAAGGTAGATCATTTATCTGGTTGATCCTGTGTTTCCAATGTGTTTAAAATGCGAGTGGTGAGTGTCTGTTATACTATATCAATCAACCAATCAATCAAACTTTATTTAACCAGGCAATTACATCATTGAGCAAGCTCAATTTCAAGATGGTCTTAGATACATAGGACAAAAACAATTTCAGTGCTACGACATGACATAGTACACCAGTGATCATTACAGTATGTAGAAAAGTATACTGTCAGTAGGAGCTGGAGCAAACTTACAAAGTCAACTACAAACCTACACGCAAACATACATAGTCATTTCAGCGTGTACTGGTAGAGATTGTATAGCACATAGGAAGGATAGGTTGAAGACACAGTGGAGGGTAGGGGAATTGGGAAGACAAAACTCAAGGGGAGAGAGAAGAGAGCAGCCTACTGTGTGGGAGGTTCCCCAATAAAAATAAGTTTATGGAAGGAGGGAGGAAGCTCACGAAGGGGGGAAGTTACTTTAGTTAGGAGGCCAGCCAACAGGCAATAAGAAGGCTAGGGTATATCCAGGGGGTGGGGGTTTAACATTTTGGGAGAGTAGAGCTTACCTGAAGCAGTCACACACCATTTTCAGACATCTACATATCAGCTGTCTGAATATGAAGGGGCTAGGATATCAGGGAGAGTTTAAGAGCATTTTGCATGTTATTCCAGAGCAGTGGTAGATAGGAGCTAATGGCCACTGAGCCAAAACATGTCCTGGACCTTGGTATGTTAAGTAGAACAAGGGAGGAGTTCCTTAAGCCATAGACACCTTTAGAACGCTCGAACAAGTCACAGATGTAGGGTGGTAGTTTGTTAGTTATAGCCCGGAAGAGCCACATGAGAGTGTTTCTTTGTCTCTGCAAGGGGAGGGACAGCCAGTCTAGTGCTTGGTACAACAAACAGTGGTGAGTCTGCACAGGCAGGCCAAGTACAAATCTCAAGGCATGGTGATAGAGTGTATCTAGCTTATGTAACACATGCTGAGGGGAGTGACTATAGAGAAAGTCTGCATAGTCAATCAGGGGAAGAAAAGTTGTTTGAACCAGCCTCTTTCTAGCATCCAGAGTGAGTAGGTGTCTTATGTGGTAGATTACTCCGAGGCACTGTCTTAGCTTTATTGTAAGCTCACTTAGATGTACGCTGAAGTTGAGTTTATTATACAAGATATTTGAATTTGTTCACAATTTCTAATGGTTCACCAAGGAGGGCAATAAGCTGGGGGGAGTCAGGTGTCCCCAAGTTGTGGGAGGAAGGCAGGGAGATAATCATAGCTTCCGTTTTTTTGGCATTTAGCAGGAGCTTCAGATTTAGCAGGTTATGTTGGAGGATGGTAAAGTCCTGCTGTAGCTCCTTGTGAACAAGATCCCGGGAAGGGTTGGTAGTGTAGAGGACTGTGTCATCCGCAAAGAGATGGATGTTTCCCACCTGTAGGCCAAAGTCAATGCTGTCTATATAAAGTGCAAAGAGGACTGGCCCCAGGATAAAGCCTTGCGGGACACCTCAGGGCAGCAATTTTAGAGGGGAAGAGTTCACCTTGGGCTTTTATTTGCTGACTGCAGTTTGTAAGGTAGCAGTGGAACCATTTTAATGCAGCGAGGTCCAGACCAAGGTTACCCAGTGAATCGAGTAGTATGGAGTGGTCAACCATGTCAAAGGCTTTACTGAGGTCAAGGAAGAAAGCATAGATATGATGTTTACTGTCTAGGGCTTTTAGCCAGTCATTTGACACTTTGGCTAGAGTAGACATGGTGCTATGTTTGGGTTTAAAATCTGATTGGACTAGGTTAAGGATATTTTCGTGGTCCAAGTACTCCCTTAGCTGCAGGTTGACAACTTTTTCAAGTAACTTGGATAAAACAGGAAGCAGCGAGATTGGCTTATAATTATTCAAGTCTATGGGTCACCTGATTTGAACAAAGGGATGATGTGTACGGTTTTCCAGCTAGGTGGTAGATCCCCTTGGATTAGAGAGCTATTAAATAGGTAGGCGATTGGTGCTGTCAGGTAGTAATAACCAGCTTTAAGGAAGAAGGATTCTAGTGAATTGGCACCAGCATTTTTTTTGGTATCTAACGAGAGGAGGAGATCCTCCACCTGCTTGTATGATACCTGCTGGAACTTGAAGAGGGGGCAGCCCGTACTGTGGGTGGAAGTTGGGCTTGATATTATGCTGGTGGCAGCTGTTGTACACAGTTTATTAACAGGCGAAACATCAAAAGCGAGGCCTGCCTTCGCAAAGTGGTTATTAAGCTGATCAAGGATCTCGGACCTGTCTGTAAAGGAGGTGTTGTTTGCCACAATTTTGGCCTGGAGTGGGGTGGCATGAGAGTGTCCTTCGACCTCTCTCAAGATCTGCTAACATTTAGCTAAGCAGTTTTTGTTTGCCTCAAGGGCGGACTGAAAGAACCACAATTTTTCCATCCTAAACAGTTTAGTACAGGCATTCCTGGCAACCCTGAAGGACAGCCAATCTGAGTCAGATTGCGATTTCCTTGCCCCTTTCCAAAGAGTGTCTCTGTTCTGCAGGGCCCTGTTTAGTGCTGGGCTGAACCAGTCAGGAGCATGTTTCCTAGATCTGAGTTTTCTTAAGGGAGCATGCTTGTTAATAACCATTACTAACAGCTCCTGGAAGATACTGAATGCTTCAGACACAGAGGACGCAAGGCAGAAGTTCTGCCACTTAATGTTCCCAAGATCAGACAGAAAGGTAGGTAGTGAGAATTGTTTCAGGCTGCATTTAATCTTGAAGAAGGAAGTGGAAGGAAGGTGTGAGACGCGTCTAATACAGGCGGTTGCACAGTGGTCACTCAGATCATTGTGGAAGACCCATGCATGGGAAATATTATGAGGTTTGCTGACCAGCATGAGATCTAATAGGAAGCTTCGGCCAACATTCTTTTTGTTAGGTTGGGTAGCCTCGGGGGTAATCTGCGTTAGCCCATGTTCATTGCAGAAGTCTTTTAGCCTGTTAGCACAGGCATCATTCCAATTAAGGTTAAGATCCCCCATTATGATGCATTCTGTGTTCACTTTTTCCAAGAGAGAATGAAGGTGCGGCATTATGCACAGTCCAGCTGCCGGCGGCCTATAACAAGCAGCTACCAGTAGGACTACTCCAGGTGAGATGGTGATTTTTAAGGCAAGACATTCAAATTCTTTGAGCATCGATGTGTGGTCAATAGTGGCAGTTAGGAATTTATCTTTAATATATATGGCAACACTGCCACCTCTAGATAGTCTGTCACATCTGAACAGGTTGTAGCCAGGGATGTTAACCATTATCAGTCATGTTACTCTTCAGTCAGGTTTCTGAGAGCATTGCAACATCAGGTGTGGAATGCAGCAGCCAGACTTGTACCTAGTCGAATTTGTTTGGAAGGCTGCATATGTTCATATGCAGAAAGCTCAGACCCTTTAGCTGTGGGAGCTCTCCGGAGCAGCTAGCGGCTGGGGGGCTGGGTTTAATTCCATGTTGCCTGCACAAAGTAACAGCAGTATTAATAGTTTCCTATGGAATCACACCAGGAATCTCAGGAAGGCTTTGTTGGGTTGTTTTAGCTGGTTCCTGCCTAGGGCAGCAGGATCAGTGCTAATGTGGTGCCGAGATGTGGTGAGAGCAAATAATACTACCCTAATGAAGAGGGTAAAGGGGTTATGCTTTGTGTGAGTTGGGAAGTTAGGGGTGTTGGACGATGTGGTTGAGTAAGGGTTAGTACTTTTGGAGGGGGTAATCTTATTACCAAAGACCATCAGTCTTGGTTCCATGGCTAACGTGGTGTTCAGACAAGGTGCGTTTTTCATGGGGTCCCTGTTTGTCTCCACTGCCATAAGGAAGATGCAGCCAAAGAGTAAAAGGTAGGCAGAGGATGCTGTCACTGGGGTGCACTGATTCAGTAGCCTATAGCACCTAAAAAACATTCTGGTAAGGCTGACTGTAGTACTGGGGCCACCCAAACTTTAATAGTCAAGGGTTGCAACAACTTAGTTGACAGGACTGGATGGAGAGGTACACTGGCCAGTAATTTACAGGTTCAAGTTAATGATAAAGATGCACAATAGGGGAGAAATGAGAGGATGGCTTTACAATAGGGGAGTGTCATAGGCTGTGGGTGTAATGATGGACACTGACACAAAAAGGTAATGTGGCAAGGCTAAAAAAAAGTGCCAAGCCTAAAGCTTTATTAAAGTAACAGCAAAAAAAGAGAAAATATAAAACTATTAACTTTGCAGGAATACAGAAAGAAACATAAAAGGTACAAAAATAAATGAATGTTTCCACAGGCAATATCAGCAAACGAAAAGGCCGCCTGGGATTTCAGTTATCTTAGTCTGTAAGTGCAGACTCCCAAATGGATCAGTACTGGCTGATCCCAAACGAATCTGAAGGTATCACAAGAATGAGTCTCCTTTCATCCTAGGAATCATCAGGTGATCACTCCAGACTCACCCCTATACTCTTCAATACAAATTTTCATTTATAAAACATTTTTATTTCATTCTAAGCCAAGGGACATTCAATATATTTTTATTACAAAACATTGACATCCCTGAAATGAAATATAATACAGGTTTAACTAAAACAGTACTCTTTCCAAGTTTAGCCCTCCCTCAACCTATCCACAGTATAACTATAGTGAGAAATGGGCCGCTGCCTCCTAGGAAACAGCAAGAGCAACAAGTGCACATGGCTGCAAGGACTACTCTGGCTAAAGGCCTGAATATCCATTATGTGGTAAGCTTTACTCTCTAATATTAACAGGAGCCAGACTGCTATGAAAAGGAGTAAAACTGAAAAGAGACCATTATTTATTTTACAATATCTGAAATACTGCATATTTTTGTTTAGAGTTTCTTTGGGAGTGCTAAACACATTGCAGCACAAGCAAACAAAAGCAGTCCCTTTAATTTCAAATCTGCTTATGTTTAAAACCATTTGTGCTGCTGGCATTTTGCCTTTCCATGTCACCTTACCAAAAAAATAAAGTAAACAGTAAGGAAAAGTAAACTGTTTTGGGGTCAAAATAGTGTTGCTAAGGCATATCTAGGAACCTTAACAACACACTAAGGGATTGGGTGACCAGCAGGCAGACTCTGAATCATTTTACTATCTTTATTTTTCTCTGCCTAAATAAACTAAGTGCTTGTACTGTGAGGAGAATTCCCCTATTTGGCATTCACATTTGTTTCCTGGCATTGCTTAAACATGAAGAGAACTACTAGCCCAAATATGCTAAACCCCAGGTCTATACACTGTAGCCTATCATTGGGGGTACTGAAGCTCCATACCTGTCTTTTTAATGAAATGAAAGTGATAGAAAGGGCCTCTTATCCAGGTGGCCTGCCTGGAAAAAGGGAATTAAAAGGGGAAAGTAAAGGAAAGGACAGTAAAGATATTCAGAGAGTGCTACTGCAGTAGACTTGTGAAACAGAATTAGACAGGTATTTGGAGATTTAACAGCACACTTTCACATTTCCTCCCCACTTAAGAGGAAACTATAGGGGGTACATTATCCTACTTCTATCCCTAGTTTCCTAACTACTAAGTCTTATGCAAAATTAACAGATCTCTCGCTCTTAGAAAGGGAGAGATGGAGCTCTAGCCCACCCACTCCCAAAGCTCCACCTCGGGGACCCTTATTAAATAATACATACATGAAAGGTTATTCTAATTCTTCTTACTGCTTTCAAATTCCGAGGTCTGCATGTGTATTTGTTCTGCCCCATATCGGACATAAAATCAGCATTCTTATTTGCTGCCCAGGTCGGTGGTGTACTATGAACCTATAAGGCTGTAAGGCCAAGTAGCACCGCATTATTCTTGGGTTTTTATCCTTCATATTATGAAGCCAACAAAGGGGGTTGTGGTCAGTTAAAACCTCAAATTCTGAGCCCCACAGGTAAAACTTGAGGGCTTCAATGGCCCACTTGATAGCCAGACATTCCTTTTCTATGGCTGAATATCTTGTCTCTCTCTCATGCAGCTTACGGCTCAGGTATATCACTGGATGTTCTTCTCCATTTACTATTTGAGACAGAACAGCCCCTATGCCGGAGTCCGAAGCATCCGTTTGCAGCAAAAAAGGAAGGGTGAAGTCGGGGCTTCTGAGTACTGGTGCTGCACAAAGATGTGCCTTAATGGTGCAAAAGGCTTTTTCGCACTCTGGTGTCCATTTAACAGCATTGGGGTGTCGTTTCTTTGTCAGGTTAGTAAGGGGTGTAGCTAAGGTGGCAAAATTAGGCACAAACCTCCTGTAATAACTCACAGTCCCAAGAAAGATCGAACTTGTTTTTATTTAATGGTCTGGGACATTGGGCCACAGCATCAATTTTACTTATTTCAGGTTTAACTTTCCCATTACCTATTAGGAACCCTAGATATCTAGTCTCTTGTATAGCTATACTACATTTCGTGGATTTATAGTTAACCCTGCTGTTGTAAGAGAACGGAGGACAGCATCTAGATGTTGTAAATGGGCTGCCCAAGTGGGGCTGTACACTATCACATCATCCAAATATGCAGCGCAATAGGACTCATGACGCTGTAAAGTTCGGTCCATTAGGCGCTGGAACGTGGCTGGTGCACCATGTAGGCCGAAGGGCATAGTGACAAAATGGTACAACCCAATAGGCGTGGTAAATGCTGTTTTTTCTTTTGAAGTCTGATCCAAAGGGATCTGCCAGTAACCCTTTGTCAGGTCAAAGGTGGTAATGTATTTTGCATTGCCAAGTCTATCCATGATGTCATCAATCCTTGGCATAGGGTACGCATCAAATTTGGAAACAGCATTTAGACGTCTGAAATCCAGACAGAGATGTATACCACCTTCTTTTTTACTTACCACAACTATGGGAAATGCCCAATCACTGTTTGATGGTTCAATTACCCCCAACTCATGCATCTTCCTTACTTCTTTTATTACTTCGTCCCTGGTCCTCTCAGGTAACCGGTATGGCTTTTGTCGGATAGGGCTAGGGGAATTAACTTCAATTCGGTGTTCAAAACCATGTACCAACCCAGGTTTAGAGGTGAATGACTGGAAATACTTACTAAGAAGGTGATCTAACTCTCTCCTCTGCTCTGTCATCAGCATGGGATTAATTGTAAGATCACCATTTCTCCATCATTTTCTAGCCGCCTAGGCTACTTCCATTTCGTTGGTATCACTCTCTGGGCAAATAAAACACCCTGGGGTTGGTCTTTCAACCCATTCTTTTAACAAGTTTACATGGTAAATCCCCTTTTTCTGACGCCTGTCTGGTAGTTCAAGTTCATATGTAACAGGGCCTGTTTGTCTTAAGATAGTATAGGGGCCTGCCATTTCATCAGTAACTTGTCAGAGGAGGAGGGCAACAACAACAGTACCTTATCCCCTTCTTGGAATGACTTAGTTCCCACACCCTGGTCATAATACTCCTTCTGCACTGCCTGTTTGCATAGATTGTGCTGATGAGCCATCTGTGTGTATCTGACCAGTTTGGAATGCAAGTTCGTTAAATATTCGAGGGTGGTACTGGTGTGTTCCTTTTTGTCTTCCCATTCCTCCTTGACAACATCTAGGGGTCCCCTGGGGTTCCTCCCATAAAGTAACTCAAAGGGGGCAAACCCTGTAGAAGCCTGTGGGACCTCCCTATATGCAAACAATAGGAGTGGAAGGTAAATATCCATTTTTTTCCTCATCTTCCACATATTTCTTCAACATTTTTTTCAAGGTCTGGTTGAATCGCTCAACCAGACCGTCTGTTTGGGGATGGTATGGGTGGTGTGGATAGCCTCCACTCCTAAAGTTGCGTACAGTCGTACTAGCATCTGTGAACAAAAATTGCTCCCCCTATCTGTTAGGATTTCCCTTGGTATCCCCACCCGACTGAATACTTTAAGTAATTCATCTGCTACTTTTTCTGCAGTTACAGTGCGGAGTGGGATAGCCTCAGGATACTTGGTGCAGTAGTCACAGATTACCAATATAAATCAGTTTCCTTTGAGCTCTTAGGTAAAGTCCCACTACATCCATTGCTATACTGGCTGAATGGAACAGTAATTAAAGGCAGTGGTTGAGAGGGACCTATCTTTTTGTAACATCGGCCACTTTCTGCACACTGGGCAACTGCGGCAGTATTCTGCTACTTGAGCATGAATACCTGCCCAGTAGAACCTTAATAACAGCCTTTGTAAAGTACGGTCCCTACCCAAGTGTCCTGCTAAGGGAAGTTCATGAGCCAGTGATAGTAATTGTTGTCTGTATCTAGTGGGCACTAACAGCTGGTCAATTTGTTCACCCGTAACGGGGTGTATGCATCTCCTATACAATAAACCATCTGTTAAAATACATGAGGGCTCATGGTCTCTTCCTATAACCCCTACCATCTGAAAAAATGGCTGTAAGGTTTCATCCTTTTGTTGTTCTATTTCAAACCTTTCTTCCTTAGATATAGATATACCCTTGTTGCCAGCAGAAGCAACATCAACAGTTGTAACATCTACATTTTTAATATCACCCTTTTTCAACATATGTTTTTGTGTCCATTGATGTTTGTCCCTTTTTCTTTCTTGTCGAGATTTAGGGATTTTTCCCAGCTCCCCATAGACCTCATCATCAAATGGGAACAACTGAGCCCACTGCTGTTCTTGTCTGGTCTGGGCCTGGGTTGTCAAGGCGCAAACACTCTCATTCACCTGTATCAGGCTGGAAAAGTCAGGAAAATCATGTCCAAGTATAATGGGAACAGGCAGATGGGGAACCAAACCAACAGTCATATCATGCACTTTCCCTGTACCTGTAAAGTTAAGTCAGTCATAGGATACTGATGGATGTCCCCATGAATGCAGTACACTGTTGTTTTTGTCCCCTGTTTTGTGTTCTGTGGCTGAACCAAATCAGTTCTCACTAACGTTTGTTTGCTATCAGAGTCTATCAACCCAGTAACCTCCCTGTTGCCAATTTTCACTGGTGTGACATACTGTCCCCAATTTGCTAGGGCCAACTGGGCAACTGTGGATTTCCTCTGGGGGCAATATCGGACTATATGCCCCTTTCCTTGGCACTCCCTACATATGATGTTGGGGTTGAATGGTCTATTAAATGGAACAGTCTTGGAGTCCCCAGTACCAGATGGGGAAGAAGAAGAAGAAGTAGTAGGTCTTACCGTAGGCAGAGTCAGACCAGCACCAGGTTGTCCTCGTTGTCGGTTGGGACGGGCCATTAGATAGTCCTCGGCCAGTGTGATGGCTTTTTCTGAGGTGTCTGGCCGGTGTTCCCTCACCCACACCTGTACATCTGAGGGTAGTATACGAATGAACTGTTCCATTATTACCATCTCCAAAATTTGTTCTATCGTTTTTACCCCTGGTTGCAACCACTTCTGGCATAAGTCCTTCAATTTGGTATTTGTTTCTCTGGGAGTGTCTGTGTTATGAAATCTGCATGTCCAAAAATGTTGCCGGTATGTTTCAGGGCTGATATCATACCTTTGCAGGATTGCCTGCTTAACAGCATCATAGTTCTCAGCCTGGGTGTTGTCCATATGGCTGTAGGCCAGCTGTGCCTTTCTGGATAGGTATGGTACTAAGCGTATAACCCATTGGGTCCTAGGCCACCCACATGCCTGAGCTATTCGCTCAAATGTAGTCATGTATGCTTCAATGTCATCAGTGGCACCCAATTTGGTCAGTTTTATGTCCTTAGGTCCATCTACAGGGGGAGGATTACGTGTCCCAAGGTCTCTGATGGCCCTTAATGTATCATTCCACCTGGACTCAGCTCTCTGAAGATCCATTTCCCTTTGTTTATCCATGGCAAGTTGCTTAACACACAACCAGCGCAACAGGCTGTGTATGTCCTCTGGAGGTTCATCAGCAATTTGTTCTGTAGTGGTCCCATCCTCACCTTCCTCTCTCAGCACCTCCTCTTTCTCCTCTTTGGCTGCTTTTCGCCGGACATCTGGCCCCAACACTGGCAAAGGGTTCTCTCCATACTTGGCAGCCATGGTTCGTGTGGAGGACACCGCTTGGGCTTGTCAAGGACCTGCCTTCTTTCTTCTCCTGCATTCAATGTCCAGTTACTGGGAAGCACCAGTATCATCAAAACATCCCACCACTGCCACCAGTGTCATAGGCTGTGGGTGTAATGATGGACACTGACACAAAAAGGTAATGTGGCAAGGCTAAAAAAAAGTGCCAAGCCTAAAGCTTTATTAAAGTAACAGCAAAAAAAGAAAATATAAAACTATTAACTTTGCAGGAATACAGAAAGAAACATAAAGGTACAAAATAAATGAATGTTTCCACAGGCAATATCAGCAAACAAAAGGCCGCCTGGGATTTCAGTTATCTTAGTCTGTAAGTGCAGACTCCCAAATGGATCAGTACTGGCTGATCCCAAAACGAATCTGAAGGTATCACAAGAATGAGTCTCCTTTTATCCTAGGGAATCATCAGGTGATCACTCCAGACTCCGCCCCCTATACTCTTCAATACAAATTTTCATTTATAAAACATTTTTATTTCATTCTAAGCCAAGGGACATTCAATATATCTTTATTACAAAACATTGACATCCCTGAAATGAAATATAATACAGGTTTAACTAAAAACAGTACTCTTACCAAGTTTAGCCCCTCCCTCAACCTATCCACAGTATAACTATAGTGAGAAATGGGCCGGCTGCCTCCTAGGGAAACAGCAAGAGCAACAAGTGCAAATGGCTGCAAGGACTACCTCTGGCTAAAGGCCTGAATATCCATTATGTGGTAAGCTTTACTCTCTAATATTAACAGGAGCCAGACTGCTATGAAAAGGAGTAAAACTGAAAAGAGACCATTATTTATTTTACAATATCTGAAATACTGCATATTTTGTTTAGAGTTTCTTTTGGGAGGCTAAAACACATTGCAGCACAAGCAAACAAAAGCAGTCCTTTAATTTCAAATCTGCTTATGTTTAAAACCATTTGTGCTGCTGGCATTTTGCCTTTCCATGTCACCTTACCAAAAATAATAAAGTTAAACAGTAAGGAAAAGTAAACTGTTTGGGGTCAAAATAGTGTTGCTAAGGCATATCTAGGGAACCTTACAACAACACACTAAGGGATTGGGTGACCAGCAGGCAGACTCTGAATCCTTTTACTATCTTTATTTTTCTCTGCCTAAATAAACTAAGTGCTTGTACTGTGAGGAGAATTCCCCTATATTTGGCATTCACATTTGTTTCCTGGGCATTGCTTAAACATGAAGAGGAACTACTAGCCCAAATATGCTAAACCCCAGGTCTATACACTGTAGCCTATCATTGGGGGGGGGGGTACTGAAGCTCCATACCTGTCTTTTTAATGAAATGAAAGTGATAGAAAGGGCCTCTTATCCAGGTGGCCTGCCTGGAAAAAGGGAATTAAAAAGGGGGAAAGTAAAGGAAAGGACAGTAAAGATATTCAGAGAGTGCTACTGCAGTAGACTTGTGAAACAGAATTAGACAGGTATTTGGAGATTTAACAGCACATTTTCACAGGGAGAAATGGGAGGATGGCTTTAAGGAGAGGCTAGAGAGAGAGAGAGAGTGGCTTGAAGGAGGGTGTCTTATAGATGGGATGCCTTTAAGGGGCGGACTGGAGTAGAGTGTGCAGGGGAGGGGCTTAGCTATGTAGCACTGTTGTGGGGGAGGAGGGCTATTTAATAGCGGTCGGGGTTGGGGCGGATGAGTGGGAAAAAAAAATTACCCCAAATGAGCTTGCAGAGTGAAGCTGAATTGCGGCAGCTAGTATATTTGAACAAGTGCCAAGGACAGAGTTCTGAGCATGGCCAATCCGCGGGGCACAGCAAGGAGGCTTGGGCAATGAGAGTGTCCTTCTCAGGCTGAAAATTACCACAGAGTGGTGGGCTGTATAAGTTCCTAATCTGAATACCTGGCTTGCTGAAGCAAGATGAGGGCACCTTGGGCAGCTTCCCTGGTGCCTCTAGAGCTCTTCCCCGCTGGTTGGGTGGAAATGCGAGAGCTGGAGCACCCGAAGAGAGCTGGATCCTAAAGGTAAAAAACAAACAAGGAATTAATTATAAGCCATGGATGAGCATCAGCTGGGGGCTGTCTCTTAAAAAACAAAGCCCAGGGCATGAACAGAATAAAGGGGAGGGGGAGAGCATGAGGTAGTGTGAACTCAGCGGGGGGCTCAAGTTCGACGCCAATGCTAATCCTACCTACAGAAAAGGAATTATGATATGTGATTTTTGTGGGGGGAGAGTGAGACAGAGAGAGAGGGAGGACAAACACAAGTTCAGCAGGACAAAGACATATAGAAAGATCTGAAAGGTGTAAAAGGTGTGAAAGGAGCAGGAGCTCCACACAAGGCCTTCAAGTAATGGAAGAAGGAATGGTGCAGGAAGGAGAGGTATGTCTACACTGGTGACTGTGTGTCAACCTGGAAGGATAAGAACCTATATGGAGGTGATGGCCTGCTTTCATCCTGGAGGCAACTGTCACAAATGCACTCAGCAGGTCAGGCCCTCTACTCCCACAGTGCCAACCTCTGAGCACAGTAATGTGAACAGGTAACAGACAGGGTAGCCCTCCTGTCTGCTTGTGGGTCTCAATCACCTTTGGTCTCAAGTTCTGGGGTGATTCAGACTGTGAACCTTATGCTAGCATACCCAAATGTACAGGCTCAGATAAAATTATCTTCGGGGGATGCAATATATCTTTTGCCTAAGGGCACCTAACCTGGTATCCAAAATGAACCCTTAAAACTCTGTAAAGACATTAGTTATATTCTTACCTTTTCCCAGTTTAGTAACACTATCAAGCTTTGAACAGTTTTTGTCAGTCTTAACCTTCCCCTCCCCCCTCAGCTAGTGGTCAAACAGGAATTCAGCGTGTTTGCCGTTCATTTGCATCACCAGGTAAGAAAAAAGGTTTGTCTCCCCATACGATGCACAGGGGTAATGCCAAACTTCACCCAACAACTAACACACCAAAATCTGGCCAATGGAAAATCATGTACACAAATGCTCACAGCCTGGAAATAAGATCCCAGACCTGCAGGCAATAATGTCAGAGGCTAAACTGGACATAGTAGCAATTAGTGAGACGTGGTTTACCAGTAACCACATTTGGGAGACTTCAGTACCTGGCTATGTATTGTTCAGAAGAGACCGAGGTGCAAAAAGGGGAGGGTGGCCCTGTATGTTAATGAAAATATCAAAGCTACAGAAATTCAGAATACACATAAGGAGCCAGAAGAACTGTGGGTCACCCTGGAAACAGGAAATGGGACAGCCATAAGAACTGGGGTTGTCTACAGGCCCCAGACCAGAGGAGGACATAGACACATTACTGTTAGAAGATATACAAAACATGACAGCTAAAGGGAGGTTCTGATAATGGGAGACTTCAACATGCCAGATACAGATTGGTCAATACCAGCAGGAACATCTGCCAGAACTAGACTCATAGTGGATTCCCTGCAGGGGAGGGCCTCAAACAACTGGTACAGCAACCCACAAGAGACAGGGCTATCCTAGATCTAGTACTGACTAACAAAGAAGGGATCACAGATCTCCAGGTAGAAGGTCACCTGGGGCCAGTGACCATCACATGGTATGGTTCAATTTGGCTACTACATCTAAATCATCCCATTCCAAGGCAAAAATATGGGACTTCAGAGGAGCTGACTTTGATAAGATGGCCAACAGAGTTAAGCTAGCCCTGGCAAAAGAAACACAGGTGAGGAGGTACAGGCAAAGTGGGCAAGCATTAAGGATGCAATACTTGAAGCAACATCCCATTGTGTTAGACAGAAAAGGAAGTGAAAAGAAGAAGGAAACCACTTTGGTTCTCAAATACAGTAGCAGAAAGGTCAGAGCCAAAGGCTGGCCTTCAGAAAATATAAGGAACACAGCGGGATGAAGATAGGGAGGCATACCAAACTGCCCTAAGGGAAGCAGGTAAGGCAGTAAGGCAGGCAAAGTCCCAAACTGAGGAAACACTAGCACGAACAGTAAAGAAGGTGACAAGACTTTCTATAGATACATTAGTGAAAGGAGAAAGTCAGAGGGGTATTGCTAAGCTTAATGGAGAAAAGGAGCATGTGAGGAGGAGGACCCTGTAAAGGCATCTATCCTAAATAGATACTTTTGCTCAGTATTTACTGAAGAGAAGGTAGGGCAGTGCCCACAGCTCAGCATCATGGACACAGGGGGGAGGAGGTGAGCACTACTCCTTCACAAAGAAAGGGTCCTACAAGAGCTTGCTAAGCTCAGGTGGATAAGGCAGTGGGACCTGATGGCATACATCCCAGGGTACTTAAGGAGCTAAAGGAGGAACTAGCAGAGCCATTAGCAGAATTGTTTAGTGAGTCTCTGAGCACAGGAGAGGTCCCAGAAGACTGGAGAAGGGCTCATGTGATCCCACTCCACAAGAGTGGTAGCAGGAAGGAGGCGGGGAACTACAGACCGGTCAGTCTTACCTCAGTAGTGGGCAAGATTATGGAGGCACTCCTTAAGGAAAGGATAGTGCAACACCTGGAATCCATAGGGCACAGGATCCAAGACAGCATGGGTTTACAAAAGGAAGGTCCTGTCAAACTAATCTCATAGATTTCTTTGACTGGGTAACCAAAATGGTGGACCAAGGGGGAGCAGTTGATGTCGCCTACCTTGACTTCAGCAAAGCTTTCGACACTGTTCCACATAGAAGATTGATAAATAAGCTGGGTAGGCTCGGGTGGGTCAGAAGTTGGTCAACTGGGTGGCAAACTGGTTGACTGGCAGAAAACAGAGAGTGGTGGTAAATGGTATACAGTCAGAAGAGATGCAAGTCACAAGTGGGGTACCTCAGGGATCAGTCCTGGGGCCAGTCCTATTCAACATCTTCATTAGTGACCTCGAGATGGACTAGAGGGTAAGGCTTGTCTGTTTGCAGATGACACCAAGATCTGCAACAGAGTAGATGATCCAGATGGGGTGGGCAGAATGAGAAGAGATCTGGATAAACTAGCAGAATGGTCAGAAGAGTGGCAACTGGGATTTAATGCAAAGAAGTGCAAAATCATGCACATAGGGAAGAGAAACTCTGAAGCCACCTATAGGCTGGGAGGGGAGTTGCTAGCAGTCACAAAGGAAGAAAGAGACTTGGGCATCATCATCACTGATGACCTAAAATCATCCAAGCAGACCTCTAAAGCAGTAGGTAAGGCTAGGGGGTGTTAGGGTGTATTAGTAGGGTATCACAAGTTGTAAGAGGAGGTAATAATCCCTCTGTACAAGACATTGGTTAGGCCCCATCTGGAGTACTGCGTGCAGTATTGAGGCCACACCTTCACAAGGACATTAAATCAAATTGAGGCAGTCCAGAGAAGGGCAACCAAAATGGTGCAGGGACTGCATCAGAAGACATATGAGGACAGATTAACGAGCTCAATATGTATACCCTTGAGCAAAGGAGGGAGAGAGGTGATATGATCGAGACATTTAAACACCTTAAGGGCATAAACAAGGTGAAAGAGTCTAACATGTTTAAATATAAGAAAAATAGCAGGACAAGAGGACACAGCATGATTTTAGAGGGGGGCGATTAAGGGGAATGTGAGGAAATTCTTTTCACAGAAAGGGTGGTAGATGCATGGAATGGCTTACCACAAGAAGTGGTGGCTATGAATACAGTGCAGGGCTTCAAACAGGCATGGGATAGGCATAAGGGAGCAATACAAATGACTATGAATAGATAGATCACTGACAGAGCAAAGGCCGATGGCACATTTATAAGGTAGAAAAAGAAATGGGCAGACTGGATGGGCCTTGCGGTCCTTATCTGCCGTCAACTTCTATGTTTCTATGTTTCTATGTTTCTATACATCACATGCAAAAAGAACTTCGAAGACACACCCAGGCAGTCTTTCAAAATAATATATTTACTAAAATGGATACAAATATGTGAAATGTAAACACAGAACACTATATCAAAAAGCATACAATCACTTAAAAGAACAGGTTAAAGTACAAAACATAAACTCCTACCACAATACAATTAGGCTTTTTCTATCTAATGTATTACCTCTTTATAGTACTTAAGTTAGATCGGCGATCTTGTTTCTTAAGAGTCCAAAAAGATATGTCACAAAGATCAGACACAAGTCCTATTTAAACTGTGTCTCTCTCACACACCCATCCTACAATGTCATCTAGCTCCTCCTTTTAGAATATAAAAAATATACAAACAATGATCTTCCTGTCAGGAAATATTTTAAATACTGTGATTTCAGCAAAAACTAATTTCCCAAATGATGACAGTCTTTAATCAAGCCTTTCCTTTGATCTTGTGTGGTTTTCTGTTCCCAAGGCAGGTCAAAGATTTTACAACTTTTCACACCATGGTGTATAACATGTTTTTCCTCCAAGGCGTTATAAAAGTTTACGAGCCCTATATCCTGGCAGCTGGATCAGTTCTAATTAAGACAGCAAAACAGGAGACCCTTAATTAAGTCTCTCTAGTCTTTTAATTACCTCCTGGTTTCAGGTCACTTGCCACTTCACTGACTGGGGGGCAGGGGACACCCATAGCACAGGATGTCTCTTGTGAGACACTCACATACCACATTCTATATTACAAATATCATAGAACAATCATAACCAGCTGGCCAAGTGTCACAGCAACCACAGTCCCCAGTGGATGATTAAAATGTTACTTCTATGGACATTATATTTACACACAGAGATGACTAGAGCAATTCATTTTTACGTGTAAGGCCATGAAACACCCTTATCAAGTTAATGTATTAGCAGCCATAGTGGCTCTGTCCAGAGTTTGTTTAATCTAACAATCTCATCCTTAATGCTTCTTTTATCCCATATATATCAGAAAAAAAGGCATTCTCATTTGTTTTAACCCCGGGCTAGCTGTACTTCCCTTGCAGTCTTTGCCACTTTAACTGCTCTGCTCTATAGGTTTAACAGAGTAAGCCTCCCTGTCTTCCTCCTTCTGAGTGCGTTTGTACTTTCTAAAGGACACCCCCTTGTCTTCACCACTTTTGCCACCTCATTGCCAAACCAGCTGGGCTTTTTGGCCCTAGCTTAATTACTTTTGATTCTGGCACAACCACTAGCGGCCTCCATCAGTGCCTTCTTTATTATGGTCCATTTCTGTTCTACATCTATCCCAAGTCTGATCCCAGCAAGGAGTCCTACCAGAACTTCTCTCACCCTGCCAAAGTTGGCCCTCTCAAAGTCTAAGACATTCATCTTGGTTTAAGGTTGTATGTATTTGTCTTAACCATCCCTCTGCCCATGTCCAGGTGGAACCACACCATGTGGTGATAACTACCAGCAAGGGGTACCTCCATCTTCACATCCTGAACATATGTACAGTTGGGCAGGACCAAGTCCAGTGTGGCCCTCTTCTTCATGGGCTCCCTGACACTTTGTGTCAGAAAACCACTCTGGAATGCATCCAGCAGTACTTGCTCCCTAGTGTAGGAGGTATCAGGGATATTCCAGTCCACTGTAGGTAGATTGAAATACCCCATTATTACTACTTCCCCTTTGCTGGATATTTCCATGATTTGGGACCCCAGTACCCTGTCCAACTCCTGATCCTGGGAAGGTGGCCTGTAGATCACCCTCAGCCATAGTTTCCTCCCCTTAGTGGATTGTACCTGTACCCACAATTGTTCAGTCTTACCCTCTGCCTCTTCCCCTCTGGTACAGGTTATCCCCTCCTTCACATACAGAGCCACTCCTCCTCTTCTTCCCATCCCTCTGCACTTTCTGTATAGTTTATACACGGGAACCGTGCATTCCCAGTCATGATTTAGTGTGGCTCACATCTTTGTGATGGCCAATAAGTCCACCTTATCCTCGGTCATCAGTAATTGTAATTCTGCCATTTTGTTTCCCAGACTTCTGGCATTCAGAGACCCCACCCTCCACCTTGACTCAGGACTCCCCTTATTTCTGACCTGGCCCCTTCCACCACTCCTTTCTCAATCCCTTCTTTCTTTCACTGCCCCTCCTAACTAGCTCCTCCTCATGCAGGTCTGATTGGGGGGGAGTCCTATTAGCCTCTTCCACCAGGTGACTAAGTGTGCTGTGCACCCTGCTGCCCCCCATGTCATTTTAAATTAAGGTTTTTAATCATGAATTTCTCTAGTTTACCCTTCAGGACCCTTGTCCTGTGCAATAAGGTGTTTGTTTTCCCAGGTCCTTCCCTAGTCACCAATGCACCTGTATCCTTTTGCATCACACCACCCTCTGAGCCATCCATTAAATTCCTCAGTCTTTATCTTCTTTGCTGCACTTGTTCTCAGGACCTGGAAGGACCTCCAAGAAGCCACTGACCTCCCTACCTCCCTGAAAATTCTATCCACCTCCCTGAACCTATCTTGCACCACCCACATCTCACAGTCTGCAAGATCATTCAGACCCATGTGCACTATAATGTGATGCTTCCCTCCTCTCTGACCCATGTACTGTGCTACTAGGGGTCCCACCCTCCCTGCATTCATCCCTGGCATACATTCTACCCTCCTATGGTTTGCCCTTTACTCTTTCCCACATCTCACCCCCTTCACTATCAAATCCCCTGAAATCATCACCCTCCTCTTCATCCTAGGTCTTCTTCCTCTCTGTCCATACTGCTGTCCACCCCCCTGCATCCTCCCTTTCCTCCTGACCTTTTTGTAATCCCCCGACCCTCTACACCAGTTATCCCTGATTCTAACCCTCCTCCTGAATCATTCTCCTCTTTGTCATGCCCTCTATCCTCCCTGCTGCTCACCCCCTGGTGTGCCCCCCACCCTTCCCTTCTGGCCCCCTGGCTTAGTCCCTCATTCTCCTTGCCTACCTCTCCTTTCCATGCTCCACCTGTCCTCCTGCTTGCCTGAACTCACTTGCTCCTGTTCCTCCTCCCTACTAACCCTGATCCCCACAACTACCTCCAATCCACCCTGACTACCACTTCCTTTTCCACTATGTTCCCTCTCCTCCTCCTCCCTGTCCAGTGGGAGGAATCTGTTCTGAAGCAGCATCTCTGGAGATTCTCCCACCAGACCACCTGCTCTTCCTGCCCTACCTGTCCCCCTTACTGTTATTCACCCCTTCCCTGGGCCTTTCCTCCCACTGGGGGAGAGGGACTCAGGGAACCTGCCTAATTTCCTGTTCCTTCCTACCTTCCCACTTGGCCCTCCTCCCCACTTTGGTCCCATTCCTGTTCCCCCTCCACTACCAGCCACCAAGCCCTGCATCCCCTTTGCCCCTTCATTACCCTATTAATTCCCTCCAACACTTCACCTATCTCCTGCCTCAGCTATCACACCTCACCCTTGGCTGGCTAATATGCCCACAGATCAGGCATACCCTCATGTTCTAGAGTGCTCCTAGAAACATTTCCACCCCACATCCCTTAATCCCCACATTTTTACCCACCTCTCCCTACTGCATGTCCTCTTGCCAAATACTGAGTTTCTAGACCCCCAATAGTGTATGTAGCTGCCCACTTACTCTCATGTAGATTTTAACTAGGATTCTTTGTAGGCAAACTCTAGAAATGCACTACATGCCCTCTAACTGGATTGCCTGCCTGCTAAAACCCCCATAAGCTGACCCTAGATAGGGAGTAGCTGTGATCCCCTAATAACACTAATTTCCTGCCTTCTAATCCCTCTATAGGCTGATTCTAGAGAGGAAGTAGCTAAGACATCCTAACAACACTGCTATCCTCTGCTATTCGAGGCACAGCTTCCCCCCACAGAGTAACCTTATCAGAGTATGGAGCTGGGGAGGGGCCTTAGACAAGTAACACACATGGTAACTTTCTCGGAAGCGCTACCTGTCTATGGCATGGATGAGGATAGGGCACTCCACACCATGGGATTCAATGACTGGTTGAAAAGCTGGTGCAGAGCTCAGGGATTTGGCTTCATTGGGGACTGGGGCTCCACCTGGAGGGATGCAGGCCTATACAGGCATGATGGTCTGCATCTATCCTAGAGGGGAACCAGGATCCTAGGTGATAGGTTTAAATGCTTCAGTGGCAAGCATTTAAACTAGCCAAGGGGGGAGGCACTGAAGAGGAGAAGGGAAATCCTAGCCCCAAAAATCAGGGTAATTAGTGAGGTAAACACCAAAATAGAGCAGTCAATAGGGAGAAGGGCAGGGGTAAATGGAGAAAAAGACAAAGGCAGTAGGGACAGGGATGGGGAAAAAAGAAATAAAGCCATAAAAATGGAGGGTAATGAGTACCAATGCCCGTAGTCTAGGTAAAAAGCTCCCTGAAATGGTGGCCTTGATGGAAGAGGGATGCCTGGATATTGTGGCAGTCACAGAAACATGGTACACAGAGAACCATAACTGGGATGTCAACATACCAGGGTACACAATCTACAGGAGGGACAAGGAGGGAAGAAGAGGAGGAGGAGGAGTAGCTGTCTATGTAAGAGAAGGGATCAAAGCAACAGAACTAAAGGCTAAACAGGGAGGAGAGGAGGCACTATGGGTCACCCTGGAGACTGGAAATGGCCCCACAATCCGTACAAGGGTTGTATACAGACCCCCGTCTCGGGGGGGAGGAAATGGACAAGGAAATGATAGAAGACATCCTTGGATGGCAGAGAAAGGTGAGATATTGCTGATGGGGGACCTAAATATGCCAGATGTTGACTGGAGCACCTTTTCTGCAGCCACATACAAGAGCAGGGCCATTCTCGATGCCCTACAGAGGGCATGCCTCAGACAGCTAGTTTTGGAACCCACTCAGGAGAGAGCAATCTTAGACCTGGTACTCTCAAATGGGGATGGAGAGAGGATCTCTGATCTTGAAGTGGGTAGCCATTTGGGAACAAGCGACCACCAAACAGTGTGGTTCACGATAAACTTAGCTGTAGAGTCAAGCCACACAAAAGTGAAGGTACTGGACTTCAGGAGGGCTGATTTTGTCAAAATGGGAGAGTGCCTCAGAAAAGCACTAGCAAACAGGCAAGAAGGTGGGGTGGAGCAACAATGGGGAAACATCCAAACCGCCATCATAGAGGCAACAAGTCTTTGTGTGAAGCAAATAAATAAATCAAAATGAAAGAAAAAAACACTATGATTCTCAAAAGAAGTGGCGGAGAAGGTAGGGAAAAAAAGATAGCATTCAGGAAGTATAAGGAAACATAGAAGGAGCAGGACAGAGAACTGTACCAGTTAAAGCAGAAGGAAGCGGGTAAGGCAGTCAGAATAGCAAAGGCCCAAACCGAGGAAAAGATAGCCAACTCGGTTAAGAAGGGGGATAAAACCTTTTATAGGTACATTAGGGAGCAAAGAAAGACTAAGGCAGGGATACTGAGGCTGAACAAAGAGGAAGGTGGTTGGCAAGAGACCGACAGTGAAAAAGCAGGGATACTGAATGAATACTTCTGCTCAGTATTCGCAATGGAAAAGCAGGGGGAAATACCTAATCGGGTCAATAGAAGCACTCTGGATAGGGGGGTTGATATTAGTCCTTTCACAGAAGAAAGGGTTCTGAAAGAACTCTTAAAACTGAAGGTGGATAAAGCAATGGGGCCTGATGGGATTCACTCCAGGATTTTAAAAGAACAAAGGGAAGAAATATTAACACCACTGACTACACTTTTTAATAAATCATGGGAGGATGGGGTGGTACCTGAGGACTATAGGAGTGCAAATGTGATTCCCCTTCACAAAAGTGGGAGAAAGACAGAGGCAGGAAACTACAGACCTGTCAGTTTGACCTCAGTAGTAGGGAAAATGATGGAATCACTTCTGAAGGAAAGAATTGTTGAGTACCTAGAGGCCAGTGGAGCACAGGACCCAAGTCAGCATGAATTCACAGCGGGAAGGTAATGTCAGACAAATCTAATTGATTTCTTTGACTGGGTGACCAAAGCAGTAGATCAGGAAGGGGCTGTGGACATGGCCTACCTAGACTTTAGCAAGGCATTTGACACAGTCCCGCACAAAAGATTAATAAACAAATTAGCCAGCCTGGGAGTGGGTCCTGGGTGGTAGCCTGGGTAAAACACTGGTTGGACAACAGGACACAGCGGGTAATAGTAAATGGAGTCCAGAGTGAAGAAAGGAGGGTTACTAGTGGGGTACCGCAGGGTTCAGCACTGGGGCCGGTCCTTTTTAATATCTTTATTAGTGACATTGCAGAGGGACTGGAAGGAAAGTATGTCTCTTTGCAGATGACACAAAGATCTGCAACAGGGTTGATACACAAGGTGGGGTGGAAAGGATGAAAAGGGACTTGGCAAGGTTGGAGGAATGGTCAAATGTATGGCAGCTTAGATTCAATGCAAAGAAGTGCAAAGTAATGCCTGGGAAACAAAACCCAGAGAAAGAGTACACAATGGGGATGAGATTCTGAGACAACAAAAATGGAAAGGGACCTGGGGTAGTCATATCAGAGCGACCTAAAGGTGGGCCAGCAATGTGAGAAGGAAGTAAGGAGGGCTGGGGGACACTGGGATGCATAGGGAGAGGCATCACCAGTAGAAAACAGGAAATTGTTGGCCCTCTGTACAGACAGTTGGTAAGACCACATCTGGAGTACTGTGTACAGTTCTGGAGACCCCATCTCTGCAAAGACATAGACAGGGTGGAGGCTGTCCAGAGGAGGGCAACCAAAATGATGCAGGGTCTGCATCAGAAGACATGAAGAAAAACTAAAGGAATAAAAGATGTATAGCCTCGAGGAAAGGAGGGAGAGGGGGGACATGATAGAAACTTTCAAATACCTCAAAGGAATCAACAAAGTCCAAGAGGGTAGCATCTTTCAGAAAAAGAGATGTGCAAAAACAATGGGGCACAATTTGAAGATAGAGGGGGGATGGCTCAGAGGTAATGTGAGGAAGTATTTCTTCACAGAGAGGGTTGGGGATACATGGAACAGCCTTCCTGTGGAGGTCGTAGAGTCAAAAAAAGTAGGGAAAATTCAAGAATGCATGGGACAGACATAAGGCAATTCTAGTGGGGGGTAGGAGGAAGTAGGCTGTTGGTTAACTAGGATCTGCAGCTTATCCGTTAGGTAGGGAAATGGGCAGACTAGGTGGGCCAAGCGGTCCTTATCTGCCATCAAATTCTATGTTTCTATGCTAGGCTAGTGGAAGGCCTACCTTAAACTGGGGCTAGCTGTAGCCCCTATTTGCCAGAGAGCTTCCCTTCTATGACAAATCCTGCTTGTTAGGTTAACTGTATCTCCATCCTAGATAAGGACTAGCTGCAGCCCCCATCAGTTGCCTGCTTCAGAGACAGCCTCCCCCCCCCGATTGGTAACTGCTGATATACTCCCCTTACCCCTCTTATCTTACCTGCTCTCCTTTGAGCAGCATGGCCTGTGGCCTGCAGTCCTCCCGCCAACACCCTGTAGATGCCCCAGATGCCACTAAGACAGACACCACACTCCTGCTTTGTGGCACTCATGTTTTGGGGTCTCTCACACTTTGGGGTTGCTAGGGATTGGGTATTATACAGGTACTACTGTGGCCTTATTTGCCCTACCCTGCCACATGGTCTAGCATTTCTCCACTAGCCAGGCATGCTCCGCCATCAAATCCCTCCCTCTGCTGCAGTCCACCCTCCTCCTACTTCCCAGTCCCCAAACCCACACACACACACACACACACGGGTACAACATTTTAAAATTTAAAATTTTAAACATTTTGCTTTTCACACCCTCAGCCTTGACTTGCACACAAATAAAACAACACTTAGCTTTGACATGGTCCCTGGTGCTGATCCTCTTGCTTGGTGGTGATTAAGGTTGGACGAGAGTGGGCAGACTACCAGACTCTAAATTATATTCCCACAAACTACTGTGACCCTATTGGTCCTACACTTCCATGTGGTCAGTGTTTCTTCACTAGCCAGCCATGTTCCCTTCCTCAGATCTGATCCCTCCATCTGCTGCTATCCTCCCTCCTCCCAGTCCCCAACCCCCCACACACACAACAGGTACAACATTTTACAGTTTTAAAGGCCCACTGGCTTTTCCCATGCTCAGTCCTGACTTGCATGCAAACAAAACAGCACTAAGTTTTGATTTTGTCCCCGGCTCTGCTCTGCTTGCTTGGCGGTGATCACGGCTGGAAGATGTATGGATGTGGTCTTTCTATTTGTGCAGCACATTTTGTTGATTAATGCAGTGCAATGCATGCTTCTAAGGGGTGAATTAATTTGCATGTAGCAGGCATGGGGTGGCTGGTGCTCATGTGCAGACATGCGCCGCACTTGCTCAATGTCATTGTGTGACATCATAGCATGCATGTTGGTGCTATATGATGATATCATCCATGCAGTGTGACATCATGTCTGCACCGCATATGGACATAGTGATAGCACAATGTTAGTGCTAGCACAGATACAATAGCGCTTGGGACAGAACTGCAATATTCAGACATTGTATGTAAATGAGCTAATTTCACATTCTGTGTGCACAATCCACATTTCAGTGTCACTGCTGGAATGTATTCATTCACTTGCATGCCTAATTGCATTTGGAACATATAAAAGCAGCAAAGTGCACCACACAGATTCCACAGAAGAACTGCAGATGGTTAGAGGTAAGTGTACTGTGGAATGGCCTGCAATACAGACATGGGGAATCAAAGCACTGTGTTTAGGCTGGGTCCACCACAAGACTGCGAAAACAAAAACATCATGGTCCATTCATGCACAGACAAAATGCTGACAGCAACAACCGTTTGTCACAATACAGTGCGAACTGATGATCGCGCGGGGGTGGGGTGGCATTTATTGTCCGGGAGGAAGAAAGTTGGGGGAAAGTTGGGGGGGGTGAGATTTACTATTCTAAACTCTGAGTGGGAGAAAGTTAGGAGGAAGGGAAAGTCAAGGGGTGGGATTTACTATTTTAAACTTCGGGAGGGAGAAAGTCGGGGGCAGGGAGATGAATGTGTCCGACTGAATAATAGTGTGAGTGAACACTGAAAACAGGTACATGTACACTGCCACTATATCCCCATGCTCTTCTGTACATGTAGCTGTTTTTACTCACAATAGTTCCACAGTGCGCATTTCACTGTGTGACTATTCCAGCGCTATGTTGACGGTATGCCATTTATATGCTGTATCTGGACTACACTACTGCTGCATCTGCACATGGATAAGGGTTGTGATAGGTAGGCAGCTTACTGTATATTGTGTCTGGCAATGCAGGAACACTTATGTGTCTCAGCCAGGGGGCAGTGAGGCCTTCACACTACTGTACATTTGCTCTGTGCTCTGCTGTGGGTAAACAATGCTCAATATTGTTCTTAAGTTCCACTTCTAACAGGCACCATGGAGGACTCCAATAGACAGAGAAAGCATAACTTTGCTGACAAAGAGGTTCTGGCCCTGGCTCAGGCCTATGTGGTTCATGAGACCTTGTCATCTTGAGAAGGGGGACCAGTGCCAAAATGTGTAAAGCTTGGGAGGAGATAACAGAGGCAGTGAATGCACTTGAAGGGTGAAGCTGCACCATCCAAGATGTCCAGAAGAGGCTGATAGACATCAGGTGGCATGCAAAGCAGTTCCTGGCAAAAGCATGCCAGGACTTCCAGGTCACAGGCAGTGGCCCCCTGAGCAGCTGCCCCCTAGCACCTGCAGAGGAGGTGATAGCTTCCAAGCTTATCAACATGGAGGTGATCAGTGTGCCATGAAGGGGGTACAAGAGCCAAGTCAGACTGGCACAGCCATGTGAGTTGCGACCTGTGAGCCATCACATTGGGCGTGTTTGTCTGTGAGCATATGCCTGTGTGTGTGTGTGTGTGTGTGTGTGTGTGTGTGTGTATGTGTGTGTGTGTGTGTATGAGTGTGTGTGTGCTCGTGCATGCATGCCTGCATACACCGGTGGTGTTGGGGTGATGGACAGGCACAGTGTGGTGGCACAGGATGCAGTGCACAGATATGTGGTATGTTTACCTATCCAATTGTAGGGATAGTCATGAATCCTGCAAGGTCCATGGAACACAACAAATGTGGGTCACTACTGCTGCATGCACTGTCTGCAATGGTGTATCTGTTTGCAGGAAGCCATGGCCATTCCATGATATACTGTATTGATGTGGAACACACAGAGCTAATGTATCATATTTACATGTAATATTCACATGCATATGTCTCCCTGGTCCCTCCCCTACTGATATCCTGTGTTGTCCACTGCATCAGCTTTCCTATCAGGCCACTGGTACCATGGGAAGACCCTGACTGTTAGATGAGCTATACAGTGGGTGTAGTCCATAAGCTGGTATCCAGCTATCCTGGTGGAGTGGCAGTCTGTGGGGTAATCTCCTACTGTGTTACATGTGTGTCATTACATCTGTGATAACTGGTGATGGGGAGTGTGTGTGGTGCATGACCCCGGTGGTGTATGGTCACTGCACTGTAAAAGTGGCAAGGGTGCCAAGACACATGATGCAGGGCCTGCATGCTGCCATGGTCAGCACACAGGTATGTACATTACTATGCAATATCTCATCTCTTCTCTTCTCTTCTCTTCTCTTCTCTTCTCTTCTCTTCTCTTCTCTTCTCTCCTCTCCTCTCCTCTTCTCTCGACAGCACAATCCATCATAGTGGACAATGTCCTTGATGATGTCTAGGAACCATCAAGGCATTAGGTGCCTCTGCTGCCACCCATGCTGGGATACACTCTGATTCCAGTCAGGAGGAGTGAGACAATGATGATGACACATTTGTGCAAGAGCAGAGGAGTGAAGAGTCCAGCTCGGATCAGGAGAGGTTGCCTGCCCCAGCTGGCCCCCTACCAATGGGACCCAGCTTGGCACACCCACCGAGCAACATGCAGAGCAGTGTACAGAGGCCCACCATGCTGAACAGATGGCTGCTTTGGTTGAACTGTGGCAGGACCTATTTGCCAGCATGGCTGCTGACTTCAATAGACTGGCTACTGCTGTGCTGGAGGCTGTGGCCAGCCATGGTCTCAGGCACAGTGAGAGACAGCAAGGGCACCAGTCGTTCCAGTGGGGGGACTATCACCCTTGTTCACAAAACAACAAAGCACTCCATCTGCTGCATTTTCATGACTATGTAATTTATTCATTCAATATAAAGTGCATTTTTGTGCCATTTTCTAGTGCCAGTTATAGAAATAAAGTGCATATATATATATATATAGAGAATATTAGCTACTGGAAACATATATATATAATATATATATATATATAAGTTTCCAGTAGCCTTGGGTGTCCCAACATGACAAGCCCCAGCACTTTGACAAACAGTCTTCCACAGGGTGTGTGGCTAACACTCATTGTAGTCCACTGTTTATAGGACTGAAAGGTGATTTAATTGCCCCGTAATTTAAATAATTACTCAATATTTTTACTTTTTTTTGTAAGTGAAAGAATTGATTTCGGCAATCAGCAACCAAATTAATTTCAACTGCTCACCATCCTTTAGTGACTATAATAATCAGGCTACTATTTATGCTGTTGCCGCTGAGTGCTGAGTGCTTGAGCTCCCATAATAACTTGGATTAATAATAATAATAATAGAACTCTCGACTCCCAGAACTGTAACCAGTGGGGTACCACAAGGTTTGGTACTAGGACCCATACTATCTAACATCTTCATTGCAGCCACATTGGATGGGATTAGGAGAAAAAGCAGCCTTTTTGCAGATGATACAAAGATCGGTGCAGAGGTAGATAGTGTGGAAGGGGGCAGGTACTCCAAGAGGATTTGGCAAGACTTGAGCGCCGGTCAGACACATGGCAGCTGGGGTTCAACACTAAGAAGTGCAAAGTTATGCACTTGGGAGCCAGGAACCCTGGGAATTGCTGCTGGCTGGTGTGAGTGCAGTTATCCACATCATTGAAGGAGAAGGATCTGGGGGTACTACACACAGTGGACATGAATCACTCAGTGCAGTGTAGGAAGGTGGCAGCCAAGGCTAATAAGATACTGGGGTGCATTGCCAGGGGAATCACCTCTAGAAGAGACAAAGTCATTCTGCCACTGTACAGGTCGCTGGTGAGACCTCACTTGGAGTACTGTGTGCAGTTCTGGTGCCACTATTTAAAGAAGGACATCAAACTACTGGAGGGGGTCCAGTGCAAGGCGACAAAGACGATCCTTGGGCTGGGGACAAATCATATAAAGGAAAGACTGGGGAGATCAACAGGTGGACTACTGCAACGCCCTTTACTTTGGGCTTTATAGGGTTGAGATCCGTCGCCTACAACTGGTGCAGAACGCTGTAGCCTGGGTTTTGACTGGGACAAGTAGGTCCTGTCATATTACCTCGGTGCTGCGCGAACTGCACTGCCTCCCTATACGGTGGCGGATCACCTTTAAAGTCATTTTATTGACTTTTAAAGCCCTTCAAGATCAGGGTCCAACCTATCTGAAAGAACTTCTGGTGCCTTATTGCCCTGGCCACTCGCTCCGCTCGGCTGACAAGGGGTTGTTAGAGATTCCAAGAGTGAGTTTAAAATCTTCAGGCAGCAGAGCATTTTCTCATGCTGCACCCACTCTCTGGAATTCTCTACCATGCCGGTTACGGGAGTGCACCTCCGTGGAGGTATTTAAGAAGGATCTGAAAACTTACTTATGGCAGAAGGCCTTCATGGATAATTAAGTTAATTTATTGTGCCTGTATTTTATATTATAACTTATTATTTGATTTTAATATCTGATGTTATTATGGCATAATTTTATTTATATGTATTGTAGATTTGTATTTGAAATTATGGTTTTAAAATGTTCAGCGCCTTGATATATTGAAAGGCACTATATAAATAAAATTATTATTATTATTATTATTATTATTCCCAGGATGATAGAAGGGAGAGAGAGGGAATATGACTGAGACCTTCAAATACTTAAAGGGCATGAATAGGGTTATTGCTGAAGGCATGTTTAGATTAAAGGGGGGAAGGGATACAATCTGAAACTGGAGGGTGGAAGATTCAGGAGGGAAATGAGGAGGCCCTTCTTCACAGAAAGGGTGGTAGCGAGGTGGAATGCACTGCTGGAGGAGGTGATATCATTGAAATCTGTGGATAGTTTTAAGAACGGGTGGGATAGGGTCAAAGTTAAGGTTGAAACTAGGGGAAGTTGGGGAGGGAGAAGTCGTAGAAGGGGGCGATAAACCAGATGAACAGGCAAGGGGTGGGTGGGTCAGCTTTCGTAGATTGGACAGGGAACTGCGCAGTTGAGCAGCCTCGATAGACCATATGGCCTGTATCTGCTGGCATTTTCGTAAGTTGGTATGTTCGTATAAGTTACTTGTATTTAAACTAAATTAATATTTGAAATTGAAACCACAAGCTATTTAAAAAAAAGGATTATTCCTTTGAGGCATGCAATCAAATAAATAGCCAATTCATTCATTTTACTAAAAAAAGTACATATAGAAAATTGCGTATGAGTAACCATACACAGCAAGGTTGTGTTTTAATTGAAAGGTTTCCATGGTAACAATAGATTTCAAGAGCGCAGTTCAAGAGGTCTCTTGTTACCATGGAAATTTCCAGATAAAAATTCAGCCTTGTATGTGTATGGTTGCTCATTCCCAGTAGTGTATGAGCAACCATAGCATGCACAGACATGAATGTTTCCATTTCTGATGCCATTTATAAGTGAACTGTGGCTGCCGACGCTCTGTTGGCACTAACTGAAACTCACAAGATGACTTGACAGAGCTAACGACAGCAGACACAGCTCAGGTACTTGTGTGTGCGAAAGTGTTCTAATCTGTTGTGCTGCAGTGCTGCAGTAGTGACATTACTAGTGCAGCACAAGAACATCGTGACATCACTACTGCAGCACAACAATGCTGTTCCAGGCATGGATTACCATGCAGAACAGCGTTCTACTATACACTATAATTAAATTAGTTATACCTTTAATAGCAGTATCCACTGAAATAATTAGATGGTTAATACCATGTTTCTTAAAGTTTTTTACTGGATTTCAACAGAATTTTACTTTTTACATTGAAGTCGTGCGAACATCTCAAGTAATAAAATGAAATGGCCCCATAAATGAACAGTGAACTGCCTTGAGTTTACAGAGTCGGTGCCCTGCAGATAATCACATTAACAGGATCTGTCTGCCAGCGTGGCTGCTGGTTTTTATAGACTGGCTGCCATTGTGCTGGAGGCTGCAGCCATGGTCTCTGGCACTGTGGGGGACAGCCAGAGCACAGCCCAGAGCACCGGCCATTCCAGTGGGAGGACTGCCACCCCACAGTGAAGGCCCTGGGGTACCACCACCCTCCTGCAGTGCAGGCATCCAGATGCTCAGCACACCCAGGATGCCCAGGACACCGTGCACCCCTGGCCATAGCTTACTGTTTGGTGGGATCAGTACCCCCAAAAGACCATGGCCGTGGGCAGGTAACACTGTTCCCATGAATCCTCCCCAATTTTTTTCAAGATTGGTTAATCCAAAATCATATGGTTTTGAATAAAAAAAACTAAACTTATGGTATTTTCTAGTAGGCTCATGAGAATACTGATAGACTTATTCCAATTAAAGTTGGGGGGGGTTACTATAGAGTTGGTTGAAAATTTCAAATATTTGGGCATTTTTCTGGCTAGTAAATTATCTTTTGAACTCCATGTAAAATATATTAGAAAGATTATACATCAAAGATTAGGCCTTTTATATTATGCAAAAACATTTCTAACCACTGATTCTCATAAGTTACTTTTGTATACTTTTCTCCTTAGTATTTTTGACTATGGTCTTTTTGTTTATTCTTCAACTATGACTACAGTCTTAAATAACCTTAGGGTTACTTATAACTCAATACTACGGTTTATGCTCAATGCACCTTATCGTTTGCACCATTGTCAGTTGTACAAAACCTCTGGTTGTCTATCTTTGACTGATAGAATTTCTCATAAAATGGGAATTTTTCTATTTAAAATCTTAAATGGGTTATTGCCTTTGTCAATCATTGATCTTTTCCCACGTTTTTCCCATTCTTGTAGAACTAGGCCCCAGAGTAGATTTTCCTTTAAAATTCCATTATTCAAGAAAGCAGTTGGTACTAGGCCATTTCTCTATCGAGCACCACTTTTTTACAATAGGTCCCATTTGATTCTGTTGACTGCAAGACCGTCTGCTGTTTTAAAACTCGTCTTAAACAATGATTATTTAATAACTTTGAATGTACTTGTTGATCATTATTTTTAATATTGTATCATAATGTTATGTTGGTTGTATCTGTATGATTGTCTTAATTTGTTATGTCAATGTTTTTTGTATTATTGTAACTTGCCATCTGTGAAAATGGGCAGTTTGCTCAGCAGATTTACAAGTATAAAAATTAAAAATGAAAATGAAAATGAAATGTGTGGATAATGACCTCCCCCCACCGCTACCTTCCTGGATATAGCACATGTACACCTTCCACTGCTGAGGAGGTAGTAAGGGATGCAGCTAGGGTGCACAATGTCCACCCAGCCCTATCCCACATGGGCCACCTTGCACCCCCTCACATTACCCATGTTCCTTCCCCTGGATGGCCTAATATTTCTGTTCAGCCTCCTCCCACCCCCACCCCCACCCTTGCTGGGATGGTAGATTATTTGTCTTCAGTCCCCTTAACCTCTCCTCCTCCTCCAGGACTGCACGGTATTTGTTTTCAGCTCCCTCGAACCCCTCCCCCTTGCCAGGATGACAGAGTATTTGTTTTCAGCCCCCTTTAACCCCATCTTTGCTGGGATGGCAGAGTATTTGTTTTCAGCCCACTTAACCCCCCTTGCTGAGATGATAAGAGTATTTGTTTCCAGCCTCCTTTACCCCACTTCCTTTCCAGAATGGTGGCATATCTGTTTTCATCCCCCCTTTAAGACCCCCCAACTGGGATGGCAAAGTATTTGTTTTCAGCCCACTTAACCCCTCCTTGCTGGGATGGTGGAGTATTTGTTTTCAGCCCCCTTTAACCTTCCCCTTGCCAGGATGGTAGAGTATTTGTTTTCAGCCCCCTTAACCCCTCAGCCTGTATGGTTTGTAATTTCTTATTCCATGAACATAATCATTATTTACATGACTCATTTTCTGAACACATTACAGTCTTTTGCATGGCCTGTACTCACCATTTGGATTCAAAGAGGTCTCTAATGAGATAGGTGATGTACTCCTGTGACCTCCTGGCCATCCTGTGGTCACGCCTGTCAAGCTGGTCCTGTGTCCCCGGTCCTCTGACTCGGTATCCACTGTAGGGCGTTCCTCTGGGGCTGGCAGGCATATCCCATGGTTGAGTGCCATACTGAGTAGTATGCAACAGACAAGGAATACAACACAGACCTTCTGAGGGGTGTATTTGTAGGGCAACACCAGAATGGTCAAGGTACATGAACTGCATCTTAAGTATGCCAAAGACACACTTGATGAAGTTGTGTGTAGTGATGTGTGCCAAGTTGTACCTGTCCTCTGCAATGGATGCAGGTCATGGGACAGGTGTGAGGAGCCAGGGTTGCAGGGAATATGCACTGTCTCCTGTACAAGTAAAGGGCATGGGTTAGTAACATCATCTGCAACACGCGAGGGAGAGGTCTTTGGGGTATAGTCACCAACGAGGTGCCCACTAGGAATGTCCCCACCTTCGAACCTCTGACACAGGATGGAGCTGTCCCAGATGAAGGTGCTGTGGGTACTGCTAGGGAACAGTGCTAGGACACTGATGATGCACCCTGTTACATCACACACCACCTGGTAGTTGATGGAATGGTACCCCTTCCTATTCACATAGGCCTTCACTCCATCACTGGTGAGTGCACATACAGAATGGCACCATTGGTGCATTCAATGGCACCAAATGTGGCTGGTAGGGGTGTAACTCAATAGAATTGCTGCATGGTTGCTGTTGCTGTGCAGGTGTGGTGGAGAATATGATGAATTTCCCAGCATGGGCCAGTAGGGCATCTAGGAACTAGTCCAACAGGCGTGAGGTGGCAGACTGTGAGATACCAATGGTGTCCACCACCAGTATCTGGAAGGTTCCGGTGGTCAGGAAACACAGTGCTGCTGTCACCTTAAGCTCTACAGACATCGTATGGCTACACTGGGTGTCTGTCTGGAACTGGTCACGCAGCAGCTCACACAGCTGTATGATAATGAACTTATTGAGCCCCTATAGGCCAATGATTTATTCACCACTGAGGACTTCGAATGTGTCTTGTGGAAGGTATTGTCTGTTTGCAGCATAGCACCTCCAGGGCCCACACCTGGGCCTGGGGAAGACATTGTCCATCTCTTCTTCGTGCATCACCAGTTGTATCAGGTACACAGTGTGAGCCATTTTGTTGTCAGCTGCATGTGTGCATGTGTATGTGTGTTCTACTATGCCTCTCCCTGCCTCTGGGGTCTGCCCCAGGTTTAGACCTGCTTTTCATAGTTGGAATTTGCACTGTACTATCCTGCTGTGCTGTTCCATTAGCACTGCACTAAATCTTTGAATATCATACTGCACATGGTATGCAAGCACCGCTCTCTGCTTGGGCACTGCATATATTTACTTTGTGCTTGACCACTAGCGCTAATGACAAGTGCAGTGTTATTCTCTGAATGTAGGTACCAGGGACTAAATGGGTGCAGCACAAAAGCAGTAATGATTAGCACCAGATATGAAGCTTTTAATATGGGGCCATGGAAATCTTTGAATCAGACCATAGCGCTTACTCTAATTTCTTATTCTGTAAAATTCAGTCACTGTGTGGTCTGAACCTAGGAATCAGGCCACAACAGGGTTTGTGTTATCTTTGCCAGGGCTAAGTGTTGCCCTTTTAGTATTCTTTACTAAGCAATCATGTTGACTGCTACTGTAACTACTTCTGCAAATGTCTGAAATCAGTATTGTTCACACAAACCATTCTGAACAGGAATAAGGCTGCCCTGACTAAACAGTGGCTGGCCTTGTAGCATGATCAAATGCAAGCCAGAAAACTGGAAGACAATCAGTGTTATCACCCTACTAATAAGCATTTCTCAATGCTGAATGTTTGCTTGCTAGTATTTGCCAATCACAGCTGATAACACAGTTGCTTCCAACCCAAGGGCAGGCAGAGGGGTTGGGAGAGGAGAGCCGACGATTGTGGCTAATAGAACAGTTGCTCCTGACCCCAGGACAGGCAGTGGGATTGGTAGTGGAGAAGCTGCCTATTAGGGCTGACAGGATAATTGCCCCCCAGCAGCAGGGTCAGGGGGAGGAGAGCTGCCTATCGCAGCTGATGGGACTACAGCTCCTGACTCCAGGGCAGGCAGCAGAGTTGGGAAAGGAGAGCCACCAATCCTGGCTGTCGGCAAAATTGCTCCTAACCCTAGGGCAGGCAGAGGGCTTGAGTGAAGGCAGTGAATTGGGGCTGATGGCACGGTTGTTCTCGACCCCAAGGCAGAAAGCGAGGTCAGGACAGGACAGCTGACAATCATGGCTAATGGCACAGGGCAGGCAGCAGGTAATTTTTTCCTTTTGTAGAACATGTAAAATGTTCAGTTCTCAGTTGCAGTCTTGGAGCATATTATGTCAGTGAGTGGGCTTTCTGTGAACCATGATGGGACTAAAGAGATTTACAGACTGTTTTCCCAAGTCAGCACATTAGAAGCCTTCAGAGCATGATAAGTGACAGGGCTTTCACAACAAACACTAGATATGTAGTGTTGCTATGTTAGAAAGGCTGAAGCTTGAACTTGGCTTGCTAATGAAGAATGTAAACAAACCATGGATTTAGATACTCAGAAAGAAGCCGCCTGAATGATCTGTCCCTAAAACCAAGGCCTTACAGTATTTTTTTTTGTTAATTCATTTTACTGAGAAGAAAACCAAAAGTAACAATACAGACATAATGCATATAGCATAGTGCACACAAGTTGCAGTTATTGGATTTGATCACATAATTCATAAAAAGAATACACACATTTTGAGCAGTATACTGAATTTAATCACATACAGGTTATTTTTGATTGATTAGTGGGGTATTAGGCTATCCCTCTTGTGTGTCATAGCCCACCATGCATCCTCTAATATTCTTTGAGAGGGTGCATAGATCTACTTATCTAGGGAACAAACCTTCTTCAGTGGCCACTAATAGGGGCTGCCACATTTTGTGGAAGATAGCCCCATACCATTAGCATTCATTTGTTTTTGCTCTAGTTTACAAGAAAGCAACTTTTTACTCCAGTGTGCAATGGTGAGGGTTCTGAACTTATCCACAACTGGGACACTGTTTTCCAGGCATTTACTAATGCTAGATTCCATAGGCTTCTACCCACAGCAAGCAGCAGGCACTCACTACTGTACCTGCCTCAAGCAGAAGTTCCAGGGGGGAGTAGGGCAGCTGACATTTCAACACACGCTCCATTACTTTGTGCTCTTCCTCCAAAATGGAATAATTTTGTCACACATGACTACCATACAGTATGTAGGAAGATTCTGCACTTGGGGCAGAGAGATGATTTCTTATTATTAAATTGGTACATGTGGGATGGTGCAATACAGATTCTATAAAAAGAAGGTTATGTGTATCTGCCTTAGGTGATTGCTGTAAGAGCAGTGTAAATAGTGTGCCGCTGGTGTCTTTGAAATCTGTGGCGTTATATCCAACCCAAGATCTCTGTTGTATTTTGCTCTGAGATCCTCTGTGGGATCCTTTCCTTCCCCAGTGGCTGGTTTATAAAAGGAGGTTAGTGACTGTGTCTTGAGCTGTGATCTATACATGACTGCTTTGACTGGCGAGTAGGCACACATGTTGTTCAATGTATCACCTGGAGACATAAGCCATTGCTGGACCCCTAAAGAAACAAACAAATCCCCCACCTGAATGTTCTTGGTGGTCCTTACGTCCTTAAAGGACAGCATGGTGCCCCACTCAAACAAATCCTCCACTATCTGTATTCCCATTTTTTTCCTTCTTAGGAGGGCCTGATGCAAGTAGACATTATAGCCATCCTTCCCCATAGTCTCAGTCTCAGTAAGAACGGCAGCTTTAGAGAGTTCACCGTTCATGGTTAATGTGTCTATGCACCTCATGCCACCCCTGTGCAGGGTATTTGTAAAGAGACTGTCTGAGGTGCCATGGTGTGAGTGCAACAGGGAGGGTGAGAGGAGTACCCCAGCCAAGGGTTTCCTAGGTCTCCTTTTTTCGTGTCCCAACCATGCAGGTCTGTAGCTGTCAACTGGACTAGGCACGAAAGCTAAATGGGAGGCCTATCCTAAAGTTGGGCAGGGCAATTCCCCTTATAGTGGCAGCTGTAATATAGCCCTCCATTTGCAGAATGGCTTATCCCTCCAAAGACAACAATGGACAATTGAGTTTAATACCTCACAGTTTGATCGAAAGGGTTTGAAACAAGTAGAGGCATGTAGGTACAGTACACACTTTAATGAAATTGATTCTGTCGAAAAGGGTTAAGAGTAAGGGGCCTCACTTTTCACACTCAACTTTCAGGTTAGCAAGAAGGGACTTGTACAGTAGTTCAGTGTGCTTATGCAACTTAGTGTTGTGTTGTGCTTACGCAACTTGTTGAATAAACCTTTGTGGCCTTTTGCCTCTCGTTCCTTAGGGAATACCACCTTTTAGGGGTGCTGAAGGTAAGGAACCCTGGAGAAGGGTTCCACTCTAGAGGTGCCATGGGCAGGATTCTCTTAGGCTAAAGGTACCTTAAGAAGGAGCCCCAGAAAAAGTGTAAAACAGAAAGCATTGCAGAGGGTAACAAGTAAGGCGAGCTGCTGGAGGAGGAGGGGAGGATGGTGGGGCAAAGAAAAACTGCTTCTGAGTGAAGCAGGAAGACATGTCTTTAAATAGCTCAGGCAGGGGGCATGGCTGAATGCTCAGCCCATTGAATCACAGGCAAAGCCTTTCAATTCAATGTGCTTATGCAGCTCAGTGTAGTGCTGTGCTTATGCAACTTGTTGAATAATCCTTTGTGGCCGTTCGTCTCTTGTTCCTCAGGGAATACCACCCTATAGGGATGCCAAAGGCAAAGAACACTGGAGGAGGGTTCCACCCTAGAGGTGCTGAGGGAAGGTTTCCCTTAGGCTAAAGGTACCTTAGGAAGGAGCAGCAGAAACATTGTAAAACAGAAAGCATTGCAAAGGGTAAAAAGTAAGTATCATGTAGTGAGGACCTCACATAGATCAAATAGGTATCATGTAATTAGGACCTTGACATAGGTCAGCAGGAGACAATGGGAACAAATAGCGACCTTCTCATAGGTCTGAACAATTAGCTAACAAGAGGGCATGACTTCCTAAGGAAAGAGGGAACGGCAAAGGAGGGCCACCATCCATCTCCATCCAACAGCAGAAACCTACCCAAATAAACTAGGGAATTTGTTACTAAAACCCAACTAGGTATTATGACCTTTGGCACAGAGGAGAGGAAAACCCCCCTTTGAGTGGGAAACCTCTGGGGATCCAAGGCCCAAGTTGCCTTCCCTCCAGGCTTTGGGATATTTTGTTTAGTGATGGCTCTGCTGCTGCAATTTAGAAACCCAATTCAGGGGAGGTGAAAAGATTCCAGTTTGGAGGAAGGCACTTGCTCTATCCCTCTAACGTGAGTGCCATGAAGGGTTGTGAGCATTCTCTGCAACAATGGTCCCCCAAGGCAGGAGGAAGAGAGTGACAACTGCTGAGGCACTCAACTGACCTACTAATCTAAGAACAAACCAGGTGAACCAGAGGCAGTCATGGGGAGAATAGCTTAGAAGGTGCAGACAAACCAGCTTGGCTAGCTAAAGGGAGCCCTCTTGGGCTTAAGTTCCCCACCCCTCACAGCTGAAGTCTTAAATTGTACATCAAGAGGTGCCGCTGATATGTCTGTGTGGCTAAAGCTTTGTCTAGAGTGAGAACATTCCCAATATGGGCCAGATGAGAAGGACCCCACCCCAAATTTCACATGCTCAAGATGTGGACTTCGTGGGTGCAGAGGGAGACCGTCGGCCACAGGGCAAGCCCTGAGCCATGGTAATTAATGGTCATAGTGGGCATGCCTCTGATTAATGAATGAGAGCATAAATTCAAATGTGAAGTATTTGTAGATCCTCATGTAGGTCATACACACTTTTCATCAATCACAAAAAAAGATTAAACCTCCACGGAGGCTAGTCTAAGCAATCATTGGACCCCTACGTGGGTCTAAGAAAAATATCACCAGAGAAAGAAAGCCAACCAATTCCATTAAGGAAGCCAAATTATTCATGACATTCGGAATAAGCATAACTGTTCATTCAGAATTGCTATTGCTGTTCAAGTCATGAGCTTTGCATAAGGTTAGTGGTAGTCACTGTTTCAATTCAGTACATTAAATACATTAGACATGTCATAGTGTGACTATAGACTCATGACTGAGAAAGATTGCAAAACATTACTTTATGTAAACATTTGGTAACTGGAAAGGGCACAATGAGCTGAGGCTCATTTCCAGGTGCGACCCAGAGATGGGGCAGAGGGATTATAACACACAATACAGTTATAATAAATATAAATTATGGCATACATAGTATGTAGAGAATAATTATGGGATATATACATATGGGTACATTGTAAGAATCATACATGGTTAATTGAATTTTGCTAGAGTATGCAGTGCATCTACACAGAAACATTCACATTGTGATGCTGAAATACAGGCTATTGAAGAATATATAAGAGTATACACTGAAGAGAACATTATATGGACCATATGAGAATGCTAGAAAAGGCAGTGCAAACACAGCAGAAACTTTTTTGAAAGGATACAAGTAATACATACTGTATGATTAAGTAGAGATAATGGCATGCGTACAAGGTGATTACAGTGCAAGATGGTGCAGAACAAGTAATAGCAAATAGTGCATTGGTAGATACAATATGTAGCGAGAACCGAGAGGTATGCTGCTTGTTGGTTTAAAGGCAGGAGTGGGGGGGGAGTGGAAGCTGACATAGTTGATATTTGATAGAGTTGTGTGAGAGTGAGTTTCTTAGGAGAGGTGATTGATTGTTCCATAGTGAAGGGAGTCTATAAGTGAATGTGGATTTGCCAGCAGGTGAGGAGGGTTTAGGGAGTGAGAAGGAGTGGGAATTCCTAGTACATTGTGTGTAAGGTGAAGTAAGTGCTGGTGATAGCTTCTCAGACAGGTAAGTGGGGAGCAGGTTAAACAAAAATGTGAATATTAAGGTGATGGAATGGATGAAATGATGATGAGACAGAGGTGATATATTGAGGGTGGAGAGGAGAAAGAAATGGTGGGTTCTGAGGGGAGAGTTTGTGGCAGAGCAGCAGAAAGCATATAGGTGGGCATGTAGCCTGGCTAATGAAGAGGAGGGTGCAGTGCAGTACACTAAGTCTGTGTAATCAAAAATGGAGGTAATCATTTTAGTTAGTAATTCGCACCTCACAGGGTAGTGGAAGTGATTCTCTGTTTCGGTATAATATTCCTAGATTAGGGTGAAGTTTCGAAGTGGTGGTATCTATATGAATTGAGAAATTTAGCTGGGAGTCCAGCCACACTCCTAAGTATCTGTAGGACGAGAGGCACTTAGAGGTGTTCCATCCAGAGAGTTGAGTGCAGGCGGAGGGGTTAATCTGGCCAGCTTTTGCATCATCCTGAAGGTCATGGAAACTGTCTTGGATGTGCTAATTTTGAGTTGGTTTGCCTGGAACCAGGATTGTATGGAGAGGAAGTTCTGTTGTAGAAGGGTTTGAACCTCCCTTAGTACTGGGCTGGATGTGAAAAAGATGGTATCATCCACGTACATGTGAATGAGGGATCTTGAGCAAACAGATGGGAGGTCGTTTATAAATAAGGAGAACAGAATGGGACCCAGAATCGATCCTTGGGGCACACCAGTAAGTATGGGGAGAGGGGGAGAAGTGGAACCTGTTTTCAACGTAGGATTTGAACCACTGAATGGCGGGGGTGCAAGCCCACTACCTCAAGTTTATTTAGAAGCAGGGGGTGAGAGACTGAATCAAGGGCCTTAGCCAAGTCTACAAAAACTGCAGCAAACTGGCAGCAGTGAGATGGCCTTGGTCTGCTGCTGAGTGGAGGTGTCCATGACATTAGGGATGGTGTTTCATATTCATAAAGGTTACATATTAAAGTTTAAATGCTGTCCAGGAGGAATACAGCACAAACTATATAAACATTGAGAAGCAAATAAAAAATTCCACATTTTACATATATGCTTCCTCTTTTGAATTAAACTTTGATACATCAGTGGCAATAAGCTGCAACAACGACAAACAAGGAAATCCCAAAAGGAGTGTACACAGACAAAGCATGGGGGGGAGGGTTCAAATTCATAAATTTGTCATGAAAACTATGAAATGCCATCCCAGCATGGGCTGAGGAGGAGCAAATACCTAGTTAAACTAAAATAAAATATATTATTACAGTTTGAGTTCGTAAGCTTTACATATGACAGTTAAATATGTACTGTTTCAATATTTGTGAAATGCAGGGGAAGTATTCACACAAAATACTTAAATACCGACCCATAACTAGGGAGGTTAGTGTGGATATGCAAACAGATTTGGAGGGCGTACACGTAAACATTTTTAATGTTATTCATAAGGAATACAGCAGAATGATAAACTGATGATGAACAAGGTAAAATTCATGGAATTATATATCTGCGTGCTCCTTCAAGTGCCCATCCTCAACCAGAAACCAATGCCCCACTGTGACACCGCAGTCCTCTGCCATAGGAATAACAATGATGGCACAAGCAGACCCCCAGGACAATGGCTGAGAAAGACTACTAAGCACTAGAGATGGTGCTTCAAATACAGAAAGTTACACATTAAAAGTTGAAACACTGGAATAAATAAACTAAACTGCTAAAAAGGTTAAAGTACTAGCATGAACATATGTTTGCTCCTTGCAGAGCATAACTGATAATGAGCACAATAAAAATCATGAATTTACATATATGCTTGCTCCATGAAGTAAATTGTAATTTCATTGCAGAAGGTAGGCTGAGGGAAGCTAGGTATAAATTAGGGGAGCGCACTCCAAATTTCATGAAGCAGCATCAATTATTTAAACTGCTAAGAAAGCAGGAGAAATTGGCAACAGAGCAACAAGAAAATTGGCTGTAGAGCCACATTAGAATGCTAGAAAAGCAAGCAAGGAAGTAAAAACTGGAAGATGTAACTGCAGTGTGAAGCCAGGTACTGATTGCAGCCAGGTAAACAATTAAGGATAGGTGAACATAGAGAGACTGCTGCAGGTAGGGAAACAGCAAGTGGAACTGAAAAACACATAGATAACCAAAGCAGATAAACTGAGAGATTGCTAAAAGTATGATAAAAGTAATACATTAAATAATAAATAATAATACATTTATTTATTATAGTGCCTTTCACGTATCAAAGCGCTGTACAATCAAGATAAAAACAGAATACAATAAATACAATAAAATCAGGAAAATACAGAATAGGCTTTTCCCCACAAAAAAGTCTTAAGAGCCTGCTTGAAGCTTCCACCATCCTGCACTCCCAATAGCTGAGTGGCAGAGAATTCCAGAGGTAGGTGCCACAAACCAACACGTGCACCAGATGACTTTAAACTTACCCTCAGAATCTCCAGCAACCCCTCATCAGCCGAGCGGAGCTGTCGCAGAGGGGTGTAGGGAACCAGGAGCTCTTTCAAGTAATCAGGACCCTGTCCATGTAGGGCTTTGTAAGTCAGTAGACCTACCTTCAAGGTGATCCGCCACTGAATAGGCAGCCAGTGCAAACGGTGCAGCACAGGGGTAATATGACTTCTTCTAGATGCCCCAGTCAACAAACGTGCTGCCGCATTCTGCACTAGCTGCAAGCAGCAGATATCAACCCCAGGAAGCCCTAAGTAAAGGGAGTTGCAGTAATTGAGGCACAATGTCACAAAGGCGTGGACCAAGACAGGTAGGTCGCTAGACGGAACAAGGTGCCTAATCCTAGCAATGTTCCTAAGATGGTAAAAGGCCAGCTTGATGACTGCCGACACCTGATGACCATGGGTCAGACCATCGTCAAGCACCACTCCTAGGTTATGCACCCATTCAGAGGTGAGAATCTTGGCCCCACCAAGACTAAGCCGGAGGGGACCTCGGTCCTCAACCACTCTGCCCTATGACCCGGGTCCACTACCAAAACCTCAGTCTTTCCTGGGTTCAACTTTAAACCGCTGGTACTCATCCAATCTTGGATTTCTATGAGGCAGCAGTTCAATACTGAGATAGCACTAACCTGGTCGAGGGCAAAAGACAGGTAGAACTGGGTATCATCTGCATAGCAGTGAACCCTCAGCCAATACCGTCTTACAATGTCTCCGAGGGGCAGCATATATACTGCAAATAACATGGGGGACAGCATCGAACCCTGGGGTTCCCTGCAAGGCAGAGAGAAAGCCCGGGAGGAAAATATACCCGAGACAACTCTCTGCATTCTACAAGCAAGGAAAGATGTAAACCATCTGAGAACTGTACCAGACAGCCCACAGATGGACCTTAGACATTCGAGTAGAACCCCATGATCCACAGTATCAAAAGCTGATGATAAATCAAGGATAACCAAGATGGAATGGTGTCTCCGATCTCTCGCCATCAGGAGATCATTGAGCACCCGAACCAGAGCAGTCTTAGTACTATGCCTCTTACGAAAACCCGATTGGAGAGGTTCATATAAATTATGGATGGTTAAATGGTTATCCAGTTGAGCTGCCACAACTTTCTCAATGACCTTCTTCACAAAAGGGAGGTTAGAGCTAGGCCTGTAGTTTGCTAGGTTATCCGGGTCTAAAGGAGCTTTCTTCAGGAGGAGTATCACCACCCCCACCTTCAGGGAGATAGGAAACTCACCCGTTTCCAGAAAGCACCGGGCAATTCGAGCTAAGACTGGGCCAATGATGTCACTATAACCCAAAATCAGGGAGGTAGGGCCCGGGTCTAAACTACAGCAGGTGGGATGCTTTGCCTGGACAATCTTCATAATATCCACAAACTCTGGCTGATCAATGGTACTCTAGGAAACTCCGGGCTCTGTGACATGGCACCAATCAACAGCATCGCCCACAGAGTGAAGTTGGAGGCATTCCTGCCTGATGTTGGCCACCTTATTCGCAAAGAAGCAAGCAATCTCATCACAATCATTTTGTGAAAAAACTCGACGGAACTGCTGACAGGCTGTGTTGCACAGTCTGTCAACAGTTCTGAAGAGTTGAGCCAGTCGATTCCGTGTGACAGCTATTTCCCTGAACAGGAATTCTGCCTTCTTACAGGAAATTTCTGTTTGATAGAGTTTATAATGTTCTAACAAAATAAGGTGGTCGGCATCTAAGGCTGTCCTCCGCCAATGATGCTCCAACCTATGCCCCTGTTTCTGCAACTCCCTTAGAGTCCCATCAAACCAAGGGGCCCCAGGGCGACGCGGGAGGGGGCAAACACGAATAGGAGCAATCAGATTGAGAGCTGACGAAACAGCCCTATTATAGGCCGTAACTAACCGCTCAGGATCTGTGCTAGTCTCGCCCAATAACGAGAGGTCAATTACCACCATCAGGTCTTCAGGGACCACATCCAGCAAAGGGCGATAACTGACCATCTCCACAGGGGGCTGACCTACCCAGGGGGGCCAAAAAATTTAACCCAATGGAGTAGTGGTCAGACCAACCAACTGGTTCCACCACCAAGTGGGAGGCCTCAATCCCCAGGAGGAAGACCCAATCAAGAGAGTGACCACCCTTGTGAGTAGCTCAGGAAACAACCTGTGTGAAGCCCAGAGTAAATGAGAATGTGAATGTACAATGCCTGCATAGCATAATGCAAGCAAAGGGGAGCAGCAGCACACTAGTAAACTAGAACCCCCACCCCAAAAGAGGAAAACTGAAAAAACACAAGCACAGGAAAACAGGAGAGCAGACACAGACAGAAACAGAAGCAGCAGCCAGAGGCAAAAACAAGTACTAAGCTAGGAGGCAGGAGAAACACAAACCATCAAAAAGGCAACAAGAACCAAGCAGAAAATTTGAAAACACTAGAGGAGGGAGACAAACACTGAAGGGAGGGCAGAACCCCACAGCTGAGGAAAGCAGTGTCCAACAGATCCTCCGTTGGCAAAGAAAAAATGCCTCTAAGCGAGGCAGGAAGAACTGTCTTTAAATAGTTGAGGCAGGGGGTGTGGCTGGTTGCTCAGCTCACTGAATCACAGGCAAAACCTTTCAATTATCTTTATACAGGGCTATGGTGAACAGGTCAGGTGTACTCCCAAATACTTTATTACTTTAACCACGTAAAGCCTCAATGCGTATTATCCAGATATGCTTATAGCCCCACTGCTTATCATCCAGATATGCTCATCTGAGGTTCCCCACAGGGAACAACTCATTTTTGTCCCAGTTAATTTTATGGTAAAATGGTGATTGCCACTGACCATGTGGAGGGGGGAAGACATCCTGGGCTCCATTTTCAAAGCCACCTGCTTCAGATGCAGCTTGTAGCAGAAAAGCAGGCTGCGTCCCATGCAGCTGTGGCACATGCAAAATTCACTATTCCAGAAAGTTTGGCACAAGTGGCAAACTTTCTGCAATAGCTGCAACATGCGGCTCTGCGCCAGGAAGAGTGGCGCAGTCAGAGGCTGTGGTGCAGGGCTGGGACGTGGCTCCAGAAAAGTGGGCAGGGAGTAGCTGAGGTGCCCTAAGAAGTACCAAGAACCTCAGCACAAATGGGTCAGGACCTGCAAGACTGTGGCACAGGGCATCTTGACCTCATAGGGCACTGTGCCACAACCGCCTGGGCACCTGTGTGCCACTAGGATGGAATGTCTGCTGTAGCAGGCTATCACCAACCCCCCACCTCTCAGAGTAGATGCAATGCAGTGGTAGTATAGTGTCCCCCCAATGCACAAATAGCCCTGATCCCCTGTTGCCACTTGTGAATAAGAAAACTCTGGTCCCAGTCTGTGTTCCTCGCCCCATCCCCCCATGCTCCTGCCATGCCCACACCCAACTGCCCACACATTACCTGGTGGTCTAGTGGTCCGACATGCATCCATGACTGGCACAGCCCTCCTCACACCACCATGACCAGCTGCATTTGTGATTGCTGCATACTGTTCACTGTATACTAGACAATGTACAGCATGTGCCACATGCAGTCTGCGCCTGGCCACAGTGGTGTGAGGAGGGCTGCGCTAATCACGGATGTGTGTTGGGGAATGGGGGGGTTGGGTGTCCACTGCCAATCAGGGTGGGGAGGGGGACTACTAGACCACCAGATAATGTGTGGGAAGTTGGGCGTGGGCACAGTGGGAGCATGGGAGGATGAGGTGGGGAAGACAGACTGGGAGCGGAGTTTTCTTATTCATAAGCGGCAACGGGGGATCAGGGCTACTTGTACATTTGGTGGGGACAAGGACTGAGACCGGGGTTTTTTCACGAGTGACAATGGAGATCGGGGCTACATTGTACTTGGGAGAACACTATACCACCAATGACCAGGGCACCCAAAGGTTTTTTTGGGGGAATAACAGCTATAGTGTGGCACTGTCTGGGCACAGGAGTGCCCAGGGTCCAGGCCAGTGGATGCTGGCACCATCACCATTCATGCCACATGCTGGGGATGTTGCCACCTCCCAGCCATGACCCCATCAGCACATATCCTGTGCCTTGTGCACCCCTACAGGCCCCTCTCCCACCTCACCCCATTGCTGCAACCCTAGTAGACCACCTCCTGGCTGGTCTAAGTGGCGGCCCCTCCTGTGTCCATGGTGGGGCTTCCAAAATCAAAGAAAAGAGGATGTGGCAGTCCCGCCATGGTACAAGCTCCCTTGTGACATGGCGCTCTGGGTTGTTGGATGTATCCCTGGTGCAAGGGAGCTTTGCCTCAGCTATCCCTGGATCAGACACAGGGCTTGTTAGAAAATCTCATTTGATGCAAGTTGTGGTGCAGATCACCACTTGCGTCAAACACCTTTGCTGCAACTCCCTTGCATTGGGCACACAACTGAAAATTGAGCCCCTTCCCCCGAGTCCAGACTGTCTCTTATTATATCATAGAGGGGTTCCCTCCAGTTCCTGTAAGAAGACCTTAATAAAGACTATAGGCAGCCATTCGGGCTGGGGGCTTTCTTTCCCTTCAGGGCTGTAATTGCCTTCCTGACCTCCTCCTTTTTTCAGCAAGAGCTTATTAGCTACATCTATTGGGACAATGGGGGCCTTGTTAAAGAAAGCTTGAAACAGCTCTGCGGTGGGACTGATCTTTGAGGAGTACAGGTCATCATGAAATGTGCTAAAAGCTTCCTACAGAGTAGCTATGTTAGACGTCAGACCGCCACCCCACTGTCTAATCCGAACTATCATCCTAGCACCCTCTCTGCTCTTTAATTGCCAGGCTAAAAGCTTCCCCACCCCATCTCTGTCAAAATATTGTCCTGCCCTAGTGAGCAAAATGGTTCTCTCCTGGGTCACTCTGCTGTGTTTATTAAACTCCCACTTAATATTTTTTGTGGATAGTAGAGTTCCATGGTAGGTTATCCATATGGTCCTACTCCATCTGTGCAATTTGTGACTCTAGCTATTGTAGCCAAGCTGTTTTCTCTTTTTTCATCGAAGCTAGCAAAAGACATAATTTGACCCCCTTTAGAAGGCTTTGAGGGCCTCCCATCTAGTCACGTGTGAATTCTTTCCTGTTTTGCTATTAGACAAATACCTCTTTATTGCCTTAGGAATGCTAAAGTGCAGAAATTCCTGCTTAGTGAGCAGAACTGGGTCCAGCTGCCAATTTTTGGGGGAGGGAGGGGCTGGACCAGTTGACTGGATTATTAAAGGCACTGGGCCATGGTCACACATTAGAATTGGTTCATTCATATGCAACATATGACATGTATTGCACGTATGGGACAGAAGCCATGATCTTATCTATGTGAGCATGGGCATGAGACTAGAAACTATATTTATTTATTGAATTTTCTTGACCCGGTAGGCCCACTGTGACTAGAAGTCCCCTTTTCAGGGGTGACCGAGGGGGGATACAGACGGTAACCAACTAAAATTGAACCAGATTAAGCTGTTGGTGGTATTTTTTTAGTGAAAAAAATATATGCGTATGCATGCAGTAGGGTTCAAATACCTACAAACATCAATAAGACTAAATGTTTTAGTTAAGCCACGCAAGGCTGTCGCATTTACAGAGACAGGCACTGGGGCAGTGTTCAACCTGTCATGCCATGTTAGCCACACAGTTAAAATCTCCACCGAGGTACCAAGACTCCACAAACGCCACCATGTGCAAATGCCAGTCTGCTATAAAGGCTCCATTTTTGATATAAGGGCCGTAGAGGGATCCAACTGCAAACCAAGTGATGTCATATAGTTCAGTCTATGCAAGTACATATCTCCTACCCCTGTCCAGCCTGAGACTATGGACTCCAGAAATTGTGGCAATAGCCACAATGCAGTACCCTTCAACTTAGCATTAAAGCATGACCCCCCCCCACACACACAGCACTTAGTTGTTTTTGTCATTTCCCCCTCTGTCATATGTGTCTACTTCAACAGCAGAATGTCCATGCAGAGCTTCTTTCCTCCCTTGGACCCATTTATGTTTTATAACATTTTTAACATTTTAATTCCTTACCTCTGTAGCCCCCAGTATTTTTGTACTCTATCCTTGTTTATTGAGAATGTTTTTCTCATGTTTATTGTAACTGTCTTTTGCTCTCTGTAATTGTGCTTAAAATATGCAGTTTTTTTTTGTCTAGTGCACTTACCCAGTTAACAAAAGCAAATAAATAAATAAATAAATAAATCCTAATTACATTCCAAGATGTTATGCAAAACGTGTCAGCCATACTCTTTATAGAAGGAGATTCTCCATTTGGCCCCTGTGGTGGTTTCACATTCAATAGCAGTTATCCATAAGCTCAAATATCTGTCAAATCTGTGTCGGTCAAATCTAAAACCATTTAAAGTTTTGAAAACTGTAACAAGCATCTCTGTTGCCCCAGTTTTTTGGTCTAAGTACTGTAGCTCTTCTTTTGTAGTCTGGTCTACTCTTTTCCATGCTATCTCTATAATCTGTTGACTGTAACCTCTCTCACGAAATTGATCTCTTAAATGTACTGCATGCTTTTCATAGTTTTCCTGTTGGTTACAGTTCTTTTTGAGCCATATAAATTGGCCCACTAGTATGTTTTTTGCCACATGATGAGGGTGACAGCTCATAAAATGTAGTAATGGATTTCTGTCAGTTTTCTTGCGAAACAATTCAGTGGTAAAAACACCATTTGGGGTTTTAGAGATAACAAGTTCTTTAAATTTTCATTATTGCTCTCCGATATTGCACTAACATAAACAGTTCCTTTCTCCTACGCTTCCAAATGAATATCAAGTCTTCTATGAAAAGCTTATATGAGACCTGTAAGACCCTACATGGTCAGGGACCAGGCTACTTGCAAGATCTCCTTTGACCCTCCCGCCCTCTCCGCACACTCCGTTACGCAGACGAGGGATTGCTAGAGATTCCCAGGGTTCATCTTCAGTCATCTGGGGCCAGAGCTTTTTCTTTTATGGCCCCAACCCTGTGGAATTCTCTTCCTCATCGGATCAGAGAGTGCCTGTCCATGGAGTCTTTCAAGGCCTCTTTGAAAGGCTATTTATTTGAACTAGCCTTTCAATAAATTATTTTGCTGCCTTTTAATTGGTTTTATGTAACCCCTCACCCCTGCCTTTTTGCCAAAGCGACAGGTGGCATGCTGTTGAAGCTGACAGGAGTACCTTGTGAGGACCTGGGTTCGGGGAGGATGAGGTTACTGGGCACAGGGGGACCTAGGTTTGACTACTCTGCACAGGGGCACCCAAGTAAATCCGAACACAGGAAGCAATAACTGTAATGTCCAGAACCAGGAATGGGATTCTTCAACGTGGCTTTTATTCACATACTAGCTCAACAAAACAAAGCATAGATGGACCCCCATGGGGCTACATTTCCTGGTAATGCAGATGAGAGACTACAGAACACTTTATCACCATTTCCAGCCCTCAGGCTCTGAACGCACCAGGCACACAGCCCGGACTTGCACGTAGCTTTGGGTACACAGCCCGACTTGTACACACTTGGGTTTTCCCCACGGGCCAGGCTCCCCCGCCGGCCACTTGATCCGTGGTCCATTGGAAGAATGAACCAATTATCCTGTCGTGGCTCCCCACACCACTTAGAGTCGGCGACTCCTAGAGAGAATTTATCCTTGCACTTGTTGTGGCTCCCCACACCACTTAGAATCTGTGACTCCTAGAGAGATTTTTCCTACTTGTTGTGGCTCCCCACACCACTTAGAGTCTGCGACTCCTAGAGAGATTTTTCCTACTTGTTGTGGCTCCCCACACCACTTAGAGTCTGCAACTCCTAGAGAGAATTTTCCCTTGCAACCCCACATCTGGGTACTTCCCCCATCACTGGCCAAGTGCATGAGGCAAAGTAGCAACCACAGCAGAAATCCGTAGAGGTGAGCCTGGTCACTAAAGATGGGGGGGTTTGCCTACCTCCAGCTTCAACAGCCCATACCCGGCCATTTCCCTGGGAAAACTGAACCATTCTTTTGTTGAACTTCTAAATGTAGATTAAAGGGTAGATGATCTGGTGCATCTCCTCTACATATTACTTGAACCACACAACACTCTAGCATTTGACAGTACTTTACTTGTTTGGCCCATTTCTCTAGGCTTCCCAAAATGTAGCGCAATCCCTAGATTTTCACACATGTCCCAGGGTGAAGAAAACATTTTGCCCTCTTAGTCAGAGCAGACACTCACCCTTTAGTTGCAGGTGCCCCACAGGTGACTCACAAATCTTCCATCTTTCAAAATAATTGCTGAACTAAACAGGCAGCTTTTCTTCCACTTGGCAGAATTAAGGGGGTTGCTCCAGGAATCTGCTAGGGGTCTTTACATCCCCCCCGGAGGGAGGGAGGAAGGGGCACTGAGACCTGAACAGCGGTCTCCACCACTTGAGCACACCTTCACTTACTGAAGACAAACTGGACACTACCTTTGAAAACTCCCAACATTCTACCTAACTCCCTTTGCTGCAGATTCCAATGTGGCTTATGCAGCTGTGAAAGTTCTATTGGTGATGTCATCCCTCAGTCTCAGCTGAGACTGAGAACAGAGTGAGACAGTGTGAAACCCATTTAACTGGAGTTTCACAAGCTGCCTTCCCTGCCTACCACTAGGTCTTACCGGGATTCTAGTAACCCCGGGTAACAAGGGGATTACACTCGCCCTTGACCAGGAAAATGACTGTCCGCAGTCATTATTTACCGGGCCTTAGGCCATCCCACCCTATGTGCTACTTGCAGAGGGGGGTGAGCAGACCCCCTCCAACCATGTGCAAGCACAGGCAGGCAACACTAAGGGCACAGAGGCCTGTAGCTGACATATCAGCCTCTACACTATGCACTTACTATGGACACCCAGTGGCTCTGGTAGAACCATCCAGAGCATAGCCCTGATAGATCAGCACTGTGGTCCATACTGCAGGTCAGGGCCACAGCCTGTCTATCCCCCCTAACCCTCTAGGGAAAACCTGTCTGCCTTTAATCTAATACCCCCAAAAACAAAAACAACCCGGGGACCTCTCCAGCCTTGGGCAACCTGCAACCACACACCAATAAAATACCACATTACTGCCTCCTCCCTACCCCAACAACCACACCTGTGGAAGGAAAGGGTTAATACAGCAATAACAACAATAACACCACAGTACTTTAAATTTCTAAATGCACTAAAAGCACTGATGAGGAACTCCGATGAGCCCCTCCTCCTCTTCTTGTCTTCCCAGGAACACCTGTAAGAAAAAGAAAGACAAAACACACTCCTAATCTGCATACACAGTCTACCTAAACCCCTACCATCAAAACACTGCATAATCCCAAAAATATTTTTTTTTTTGAAAAAGGTAGAAAAACAGTATTTACATTAGAAAATGATGACATTATTTACAATACACATTTGGGGGGATGGAGTGCCCTAAAAGTCCCAACTAGTGACCACAATGCCAGAAGGCTAGTCCAATAAAGAGTCTCTCCTGGGCCGGAGCCCGGTGAAGCACAGTTCTAACAGGCCAAAGTCCCAAAGGGGAGAGTCTTTACGGACAGTTCACACATTTTGAAGTCTGTTAGTGTAGGGTGTATACTGCAATGTCATAAAGATAGAAAAGTTCGGACTCACCAGCCCCTTGTAGTACGAAATTCAGCACCAACCTGCACCTCTGACGAAGACTCTCCCTGGCAGCATTTCTTCTGATATAGCTGGGCGGACATCTTCCGGGAACCACAGGAGGGCATATCTGGGAACAGCTGGGCTGATGTCATCTCTGGAGATGGAACCTTAGAACAGGAACAAAAAGAAAACAGCTGGTCCGACGTCATCCGATTACCAGGCGATGAACAGGATACAGCTGGGCTGGTGTCCTCTCTGGATCTGAAGTCATCTGGTGGGCCAGTCGATGGTTGCTAGAAAGGACAGTACACTGTAGACTGATGAATGTGGGGCACCTGAGTCCTGGATATTCATATTGGCGGATCAATAAGGCACTTCACAGTCTAGTGTAGCAGTATTGACTACCACTGCTTGGCTCTCCACTTTGTAGGCACAGGCACATTTGCTGAGAGGTCCTTGCACTGAGGCCAATTGTACTGGGAGTCAGGAGCTTGAATTATTACCCCTTCTGGGTGCACATAACTCACAGTGGGAGATTTCATGTCCCTCTCCGTCCACTATTCTCACTCTGTCTATAAACAGTGTCCTGCCTCTCTTCCACTTGGTATACTTTTCGTGGAACAGTCTGTTCTTTACATGCTTGTTGGCCCCAGGATGCACACTTTTCATGGCTTCATCCCAGATCCAGGATTTCCTGCAGTTCTTAATCTCCTCCCAGACTTTCCGAGGAAAGGTAGGAAAGGTCATACCATAGATCTCATTTGCCTTTCTACGAACCAGTCTCCCCTCTTTACTTGCTTTGGTCAATCTGAGACCGCTGACCTGGCTTGGGGTGGCCAGTCCTGGTTCTGCCAGCTACACATCCTTAAGGAAATTAGAAACGGATCCCTGACTTCTTCCTCCTGTGAAGCCAAGGCAGTGGCACCACCACTTTCTTCCATACATTCCTCTGAGGCAAGATCTTGAGGCTGTGTACCTGTTCCTTTTTCACAAGGCCCCATAGGTTCCCCCTCATCTTCCTCTTCACTGAGGATCTGAGCCCAGGAGCAAGCAGTCGTTCTCACTCCCGAGACTATCCACTCATCACTAAGCGCGGAGGTCGACACCTCCAACTCAAAGGCTTCCCGCATCTCATCTTCGTCTAAGAGACTTGGGCTAGGTCCCCCTTCCAGAGGTCGATTGATGCTTTATCTGAACTTTCTTTCTGGGATCCAGCATCCAAAACTTCAACTTCTGGTTCTGTCTCTAACTCTGCACCCTCTAGCTTTGTGCCACACTCCCCCGAGGGGCCTTCCTCCACAGGCTGCGCCTGGTGCTGTGTGCTGCCAATGGCAGATTCCTGAATTTTTGTCCATGTGGGGCCCAAACGAATTGGAGACGCTTTATACAAGCCATATTTTTCTAGGCATCCAGCACAGTGAGGAATCATGAAGACGTCCCTTCCAGCTCCCAAGCATATTTGACATACACTCACTGGATAATTAGGAATCGCCACCTGAGGACGCAGTTGCACTCCATAGCACCACTTTTCAATATCTCTCAGTCTATTTACTGCTGCTGTTATTGCAACCCGGGCATGATCCGGGTAACAAGCTGGTCCTGAGGCCATAACTGCAGAAAAATAAACAAAAGTTCACTGTAACTGAAAGTCCCACTTTATTGAACACACTCTTTAGCTGTAAAATGGCTCCTCTGTTGCTGTGTTTACTTTACTACCCCACCCTGTAATGGCGGCAGCAGCACTCCTGTGCATCAACATTTATAATCTGGGTCAAACCACTGCGCACCCGATTTACACAAGCTACTGATAACTTTTACTCAAACTGCACAACTTGCTCTGATCTGGCTTTAAACACATTTACAGGATTTTCCATGGACTTTTCACAAGCTGGTAACATTCATTTATTCACAGTCCCTAAAAGCTTCAGGTTTTTAGCAAAGGATTGCCTGTATTTCTAGTGCCGCACTTTGCTACAACCCACAGTCTCTCTCTGGCTGCAAACTTTAAACTGAGGCTGATTTCATTACTATGCACACAGTCAATTGCTTAACAGACTTGCACTTGCTGGCAGGACATTACACAGTCGTTACTTGTAAAGCGACTACACTGCTGCACATACATTTTATATGGCATAGGCTGAAAATCACTGTTTGAGCAGTTTATTGGTTGGTTACTTACTGTTATCAGTAGCAGTTTGCTGCGATGGGGAAAAATGGCCTGCAGCCAGTTCTTGAAGGCCTCGGTACACAAATGGGTGGGCAGTCCTACCAATCGTCTTCTTAAACACCAAACTTGCAATTTGGATGATCGATTAGCGGGTTGAGCCCAATTTTAAACTAAATAGTCCATTTTTAAACTGTTTACAATGCTTTGAACACTCCATGACGCTCCTGCACTGCCAGTACATGCACTCCACTTTCACTCCCTCTCGAATGCTGGGGCAGTCTCTGTAGAGCTGGCTGAGGGGCGGGACTGATTGCAGCCTGACCAACCACACAACACCATGCAAATGAGCCTCTTCTTCCTCGTGAGGGCTCTTCTCCTCACGGCGATCGTCGAGCAGTCAAATTTAAACTGCAGAATGCAACTTTTTTTCTTTTTCAACTGACTCCACGACGGGAGCCCATTTTAGCCATTTAACATAGCCATTTACTCTGCAGTCTCTTAATTCATTCAGAAAGCATTTCCAACGTCCAGGGCACAATTTTCCTGTTGCTACCCCTAGTCTTCCACACTTTTCTTCACAACAGTTCATTTTAAAAGCATTTCAAATGTCCAGGGCACAATTTTCCTGCTGCTACCCCTAGTCTTCCACACCTTTCTTTACCAAAGTTCATTTTTAAAAGCATTTTAAATGCTGTAAACTATTTGATGCAGGACAAGGTCACACTCTTTGGCTTTACTGCTCCTTGGTAACAGTTGGCAATTTTAAACAGCAGCACAAGATTCACAGCACACAGCAACACACTAGGAAATTGCTTCAGCTTTTTGGGCTACCCACTGCCAGATAGCCAAAATGCTAGCCCCCCCTCGCCCAAGCACCTTCCTCTCAGAACAAAATCCAAAGTGGTGCCTCCATTTTTGTAACCCCTCATCCCTGCCTTTTTGCCAAAGTGACAGGTGGCATGCTGTTGAAGCTGACAGCAGTACCTGGTGGGGACCTCGGTTCAGGGAGGATGAGGCTACTCAGCACAGGGGGACCTAGGTTTGACTACTCTGCACAGGGGCACCCAAGTAAATCCGAACACAGGAAGCAATAACTGTAATGTCCAGAACCAGGAATGGGATTCTTCAGTGTGGCTTTTATTCACATACTAGCTCAACAAAACAAAGCATAGATGGACCCCCATGGGGCTACATTTCTTGGTAGCACAGATTAGAGACTACAGAACACTTTATCACCATTTCCAGCCCTCAGGCTCTGAACGCACCAGGCACACAGCCCGGACTTGCACGTAGCTTTGGGTACACAGCCCGACTTGTACACACTTGGGTTTTCCCCACGGGCCAGGCTCCCCCGCCGGCCACTTGATCCGTGGTCCATTGGAAGAATGAACCAATTATCCTGTTGTGGCTCCCCACACCACTTAGAGTCTGCAACTCCTAGAGAGAATTTTCCCTTGCAACCCCACGTCTGGGTACTTCCCCCATCACTGGTCAAGTGCATGAGGCAAAGTAGCAACCACAGCAGAAATCCGTAGAGGTGAACCTGGTCACTAAAGCTGGGGGGTTCGCCCACCTCCAGCTCCCACAGCCCATACCCGGCCATTTCCTGGGAAAACTGAACCATTCCTTTGCTGAACTTCTAAATGTAGATTAAAGGGTAGATGATCTGTGCATCTTCTACATATTACTTGAATCACACAACACTCTAGCATTTGACACTACTTTACTTGTTTGGCCCATTTCTCTAGGCTTCCCAAATGTAGCGTAATCCCTAGATTTCACACATGTCCCAGGGTGAAGAAAACATTTTGCCCTCTTAGTCAGAGCAGACACTCACCCTTTAGTTGCAGGTGCCCCACAGGCGACCCACAAATCTTCCATCTTTCAAAATAAATGCTGAACTAAACAGGCAGCTTTTCTTCCACTTGGCAGAATTAAGGGGGTTGCCCCAGGAATCTGCTAGGGATCTTTACATGCCCCCCCCCCGGAGGGAGGGAGGGGCACTGAGACCCGAACAGCGGTCTCCACCACTTGAGCACACCTTCACTCCTTCACTTACTGAAGACAAACTGGACACTACCTTTGGAAACTCCCAACGTTCTATCTAACTCCCTTTGCTGCAGATTCCAATGCAGCTTATGCAGCTGTGAAAGTTCTATTGGTGATGTCATCCCTCAGTCTCAGCTGAGACTGAGAACAGAATGAGACAGTGTGAAACCCATTTAACTGGAGTTTCACAAGCTGCCTTCCCTGCCTACCACTAGGTCTTACTGGGATTCTAGTAACCATGGGTAACAAGGGGGTTACATTTATATTTGTATTTATTGTGATGGACATTTTTTGTGATGTATCTGTGCTTTGACATTTTGAAAAGCGCATTACAAACAAATTTTGATTTGATTTGATTTGATATTGATCGACATACTGATAAGATGGATTCACTGTGTTATCAAGGATTAAATTATTCTCCCGATGGAACAAATAAATGTTCGCATAATTGGGGGCTAGGGCTGTCCCATTGTTGTCCCTTCAATCTGGAGACACTTTTGATCTAAAAATAGGAAGCAATCACATTTGCATGCTTTTTCAGTCAGAGTAAGTGTGAATTCTACAAACAATGCATCATAATACACGTATACATTCACAATTTCCCTTAAGGCTCCTAAGGCTTCCTTGAGGGGGACGTTACTGTACAGTGACTGGATATCCATGGTAACAAGATACCAGTCAGAGTGTACACTAACATCCCCCAACAGTCTCAGAGCATCTGCTGTGTCTTTAATGCATGATCTGGCTCTATAGGCTATTCTTTTTATATGCCCATCATCAAACTGAACCAATGGCTTGGTTAAAGAAACAGACCACGACGGCAGAAAAAGACCAGAGGTCCATCCAGTCTACCTATATTCCCTGGAACCTATTGTTCTTCCAATGTACTAACACTCTCCGTCCTATCCCCATTCTCCTCCCTGGTCTTACTGCCCCAGGCATCCACTATTACTTTCATTCTATCCCCATGCCTGTTTGAATCCTCTGACTGTATTCAAACCCACCACGTCGGCCAGCAGACTATTCCAAGGTTCCACCACCCTTTCCAAATAAGTACTTCCTCATGTCCCTCCTAAACTTCCCTCCTGTTAATTTCCATTCCTGACCATGTAACTTTGAGTTGATATTCAGAGTAATTAACTCCCCATAGTTTGCCTTGTTAATTCATTTAAGGAACTTGAAGGTTTCTGTCATATCTCACCTCTCCCTTCTGGTTTCCAGTGAATACATATTTAGTGCCTTGAGGCACTCCTCATAGGATCTAAAGAGCCAGTACTGGCTACAATTAGCCTAGCAGGTGGTCTTTGTAAATTTTTGTATATCTTCAGGAGATCATAAATAGCCTCCTGAATCAGATGTTAAACTCTTAAAAACTATGGTCATCTTTAGTAATCAACCCTTATGGCAACATGTCATGAATAAGTACATCTGTCTCAGTTTTAAACTCATCAGTTGGATTATTTACCAGAAGAAGATACACATTATTGACAGCTGATTCAACATTTCTTCCTCATAATGATCCCTTCCACAAATAAAAATGGATCCCCCCTTGTCAGCAGGTTTCAAACCAATAAGGGTGTTAGATTTTAAACTTTCAACTGCCATTTTTTCTTCTTCAGTGCAATTATAAAAGTATGTATTAGAATCAGATTCAGAAAGTTCAGAATCTGACAAAACATTTTTCTAAGTCATTTAACACTTCTTTCTCAAAAACAGTTATTGTTTTTGTTCAGGTGAGGTATACGCATAGACTACCTCTTGAAACATTCATTTAAGGTGGCATCAAGTTGGGAAACAATCATGTCAGTCTCTGACATGAAACCAGATTATAATCCATAGTTAATGTCGAGCTTACAGTATTGTTTAAGGGATGTGCCATTTTGTCGCTGTTAAAAGGCCTTTAAGTGGAGCTTTCCTGTAAATTTATGTAAATCCACTACTGCTGTAAAAGGATCAAGCTTTTGTGTTGGAGTAAATGTTAAACCTTTCTGGAGCATGGTAATTTCTACTCTGAAATATTAACCACAATATTGTTTCTTAATATCAATTCCCCCTGCTGGGTCTCCAAATTTCTAACATCTGTAGTTTTGTTCTTTCTGTGGATATTCCCTGTGGTAACTTTCTCTGTCTCCTTCTGCCCTTGCCTCAGTTCCCTGTTTTGTTCATCTTCCTCTCAGAATCTGGCTGTGCAGGGGCTGCATCTCAGTGAACATTGTGGCTGAAGATCGTGGAGTGTGTTCTGTGGTTAATTATGAGTTACTGTTTGCTGAGTTTGCTGGTTGAACGGCATCTCCTTCTGACTTAGCTCAATAAAAAGATGAGGAGCTCTGTCCATTAGTATCAGAGTTGGAGCCACTAGTGTAAGAGTCGCTTATAGGGCCAGTCCCACTGCTCTTTTTCAGAACTGATTTCTCCGGTTTACTTCTTTTGCTGCAGTCAAAAATTTTGCCATTGCAGTTGTCCTGCCTATCCCATTCAAATTTCCTTTCTTACTGTGCTCCTGATCTTTTTATTGTAATTCTTTATAGTGGTATCTAATTTTGTTTGACTGTGTTGAATTCTGTATGACTTGTGAACTGATTGATTTGTGATTCTTTTTTAAAAGTTTTTGCTTCACTGTGGCTTCTACCTTTTCTGTCTTTTAGCATGTATCTGAAAAGTTTGTCTGATGATTCAAGGAAAATTATACAATGGCAAGAAAAAATCCTGGACTCTGATTGGTCAGTCTTGGGCTGGACCCATGATGTTATCCTAGCACAACATCATGGCTCAAGTCTCAGCCTCACTGTGAACCTGGAGATGATTGTATGCTTGATTTTTTTCTGCTTGATTGTCTCATCTTCTCTTAAAAACCAAAAATATTCTTCCACACAAAAACATCTTTAAAATGATTTTTTTATTCTGTATAACAACGAGCCATTGTATAATAGCAATAATGCCCTCCAAGGTGTGTGTCATTTGGGATAACGTCACGCCTCAGTCATTGGACACACTCGGCCTGCGGCCTCGTGCCCAACCACCTGAGGCATGACGTTATCCCAGCACGACACACACCCTGTCGGGCATTATTGCTTAAATTCTCACCACACAGCTACAAAATTGTCTCTCTTATTACACAATGCAGGATGTTTAATTAACTCCAGACCTCTAGGGACTCGATTAACACTGAGGAAGGATGACAATGTGAGACTCTACCAATAGATTTGGCATGGTTTCAAAGCAACTTGCTCTAGTTAAATGAATGCGGTTCTAATATCCAGTGGAGGGTCCTTGTTGGATGCTCACAGCAACTAAGGGGTCAGGCCACTGCAAACACTTGTGCCATGCAGGAATAGATTAACCTCTCCTTCTTTATAATAAAGAGATTATGCAAATGAACTGGCAACATTTGGAGGTGGAGTGTCTCTGTCATTAGAGTCACAAAAAAGCTCCGGCATAGACATCCTACACTTTTGATGCAGATCTGGTTGACCAAGCATGTCATAAAATTACTAACAGTCACTTCCAGAGGCAAATACTGGTGCCAAAACAAAGAACAAGAATTGCCACTCACAGGAGACTCAGGGATTTTCTCCAGGCTTAGGTTTGGGTCCAATCCAATGGGCCCTCTTTGGTTTTTAAATTTGGTAGAATTGGAACCTAGTTGAAGGTTTTCCACCAAAGATTTCTGTATGTTAGTGGCAGGAATTTGCCCTCAAGGCCTTCAGGCAGCCCGATGATTCAAAGATTAGAGCACCTTGCTCTATTTTTCTGATCGGCTGCACATTCTGTTAGCTCCTCCACCTGTTTCTTGAGTATGTCTCTCTCCTTAATCAGATCAGTGACAGCGCCCTCTAGCTCACTCAGCCACCACTTAGTCTCATCCAGGTGGCTTGAGTGTGCAGTAGCCACTACAGTTAGTCTGGAAACTATGCCCTGCAAGTGTAAAATTGGGCTGTTATATTTTCAAAGCCTGCTTTGATCTCAGACTGAAGATTTGCTAATATAGCAGGCAAGGAAATGAGCACATGGTCAGTGTCCTTCTCTTTCCTTTTTTCATCCGTGGCAGCCATGCTTTTAGATCTCATGGGTGCCTCTGTAGCTGCAGGCATGGGAGACCCACTCAGTGTATACAAACGTAAGAAACTGCCAGCAGAAACAGGCTTCATGGTCTATCGAGTCTGCTCAAGTGTGCTGCTAGCCTCTCACCAAGCAGCTTCTCCTCCCGCCCCCCTTCGCAGTATCCCTTCCCCTGTCCCAAGCCTTCTTGAAACTATCCAATGTCTTACAGGACACTATCTTGTCTAGAAAGGTGTTCCATTTGTCCACCACTCTTTCTGTGAAAAAATGTCTCCTCATCTCCCTCCTGAATCTTCTCCCTTCCAATCTCAGTGCATGCCCTCTCATGTCCCTCTTCCTTCTCATCTGAAAATCCCTACTGTGTTGGCCTTGTTTATCTCCTTTAGAAACTTAAAGGTCTCAATCATATCCCCTTATCCCTCCTCTCCTCCAATGAATACATGTTCAGCTCTCCCAGCCTGTCCTCGTAGGGCTTGCTCTCCAATACCCAAATCATCTTTGTTGCTCTTCACTGCCCCCCCCTTGTTGATTAAATGGCTAACTGGCACTACCATTTTTGCAGTCACTGGCTGGCTGGCCATGTGCCTCTTCTATCAGGTTTTCTTTCTAAGATAGGCTGAAATCATAGATTTAACTGTTTCGTTATCATGCCATGCAAGAGCTGGTCTAAAGTATGTCCACCATGCTGGTCAGTCTGGCCACACCCCCAGCCTTACAGTACTAGAGCTTGGCAGTTGATGAGTTGTCTTGACATGGTGCTGACTGAGTTTGCCCATTGATTTTTACTTAGTCTGACAATTGGGATTTGGTAAAATCTGGACCATTGGCCAGATCAGATGCAAAATAATGAAAACTGGATTGACTGGTGCAGCCAGACCAGCCAGACCAGTTGCGACTTGTGCAGTCCAGGCGTTCCAGCCAGATGAGCTGTTCTGCTTTTTATCATTTTAGTATGTCTGTTCTGGATGGTCTGATGTTCTTCTATGGTGGTTATGGATGATATCCAGACAATCGGACCTGGATAGAACCAAAACTACAAAGGTCCCGTCTGGGTTTGGTGGTCTGGATGTCAACAATACAAACTGGACCAGACAGACCAGAACAGTAAAAACCACATGGACTGGTCCATCTGGAACAGCTGGATGGTGCTACTTGTGCCCAGTTCAGCTGGTCTGACTAGACCAGTCAGTACAGTTTTTAACTTTTGGGTCTGGTCCAGTAGTCTGATTTTAACCCATACACTTGGAACTTCACTGGACTAAGCACTGCACATACAGTATATGACTTTTAGAATAGCCTTCATCTAAAACAATTAAAATCATACAGAGTGAGGGATATGGTTACACCTGGGTATCTCTTTTTTTTATTTATTTTTACTAAGTAAGAGAACAGCATGACAAACTTGATGTAACACCTGGGTATCTCTGATGTTCATGTTTCCTGTCTCTATTTTTAAAGAAGTGAAACCATTTAAAATCAAGGCCAAACAGGTAAGAAGAAATGACATCTGCATTTCAGAGAGCCTAACAGAAGTACACAATTCTGTGTCTGTAGTTGCATTACTGTATTTGTATGTAGCTCTCACAAGTTAATAACGATACAGACCAAATAAAAATAATGTACCCTATTTAAAAAGTATGAGTCTGGATTGTATTTAGACAAATCTATCGAAACTTGTCTCTAGTTTATACTGCAGCCAGGGCCCCACTGATGAAAGGATCTGAATCTCAGTGGGGCAAAATTCCAAAACAAATAATTATAAGAACAGTGACCTGGTGATCTAAAAGAACAGCACAGAGTGGGGGGCAGCTCTCCAAACTCTGCATCACCTTTATAAGAAGGCAGTCTGATACTTGTGCTCATTATAACCCTTGTGGCTACCAGACAGGCTCTGTGGCATCTGCATCATCATTATCATCAATCACATCCCACTCCGGAGTAGCAGCTACTATTGTACTTCAACCACCAGTCACTACATCATCCTCCCTTGCAGCTCTGAGCAACATGAGGACAGTGGTGCTGCACGGTGTGGTGGAGTTGTTCCTGGGCCAACACCTTTTGTTACCCGACATGGCATATAGTGCTGGGTCTGGGGAAAGAACAACGATGGTGGTCCGATGCTCCAGTACAGAAAGGAGAGGATAAGATACTGGGGACACTACTTCAAGGTGAAATGTAGAGCAGTACACAAAGAAGGACAGCACTCTACTCTAGTATGAATAAAGCTACAATTACAGGGGGAGCCACTGGACAGTAGACAATTGCAACGCACTCAGGAGTGAAAGAGAGTATGAGCCAGCCCTCTGCTTACACAAAACAATATGCATCACAGCAACTATTGTGTATGAGCTTTGTGTGATGTTGGTAGCGCTGAGGGGCTTACAATTTGTGTAGTCTCTGTTTTTTTTTCATAGTGAGTGAATAGCAGAATCTAAGGTGAAGCTATAGTGCATAGTGGAATGTCATTTAGCAGTAAAATCTAGCGCTTTAAAAATGTTGTTCTGCTACACTAGTGATATCCACAGTGCAGCAGAATGACATTGTGTCCTCGAGCAGAAATCTGACAGTTAGGGCACATTCAAAATACCTTCATGAATTAGCGATGTCTGCAGCAGTACTATCAAGGCCACTGTCCAAAATGGGACAGATTTATTTTGGAGAAGGAAAATCAAAAGACGGTGGAAAAAATGGAAAATGACATCAAGCAAATACATAGTTTCCTCAGAGACAATGACATGCACAGGGCAAATCGTGGAATTCCTACTACTGAGCTAGACCCCCTGTTAGCTGATTTCATTTACAAAATTAAAAGGCTAGATGGGAGCGTGTATGAGCCCTCAACACTCAGAGGGATACTGGGCAGTGTGGGCCGACTCGTAAAGAAGTGTGGTCAGAAGGAATCTATCTATAAATCAGCAGAAACAGCATTCCCACAAACATCAAAGACATTGTGTGCCAAGCAGAAATACCTTAAATAAACATTTGTCAATGATGAATGTTGTTTCGCTGGCATTGGCATTGGTAGTACAGGAATTAGAGATGCATAATAGGAATGGCAGTGAAGTATGGAACTGATGCCAACCCTACTCCCACCCTGCAGAGACTGACAGGTGCTGGGGTGTGCCATTAGGGTGTCAGCTATAATGCTCATGTCATTTTACCTCACCCTACCCTGTAGACACTGACAAGTGTCGTGGTGTGCTTTGGGGTCTTTGGGCCTTATACTTACCCATTCCATAAGGAAATACACTGAGACGGGTGCAGTATAAGAGAATGGGCCTCACCCTACCCTGTAGACACTGACAAATGTCGTGGTGTGCTTTGGAGTCTTTGGGCATTATACTTACCCCATTCCATAAGGAAATACACTGAGATGGGTGCAGTATAGGAGAATTGGGTGAACTTTAGGGCCGAACACTCCAAGGCACACCTCGATGCCTGTCACTAGCTGCAGGGTGGGGGTGGAATGGGGTGAGCATTACAGTCAATAATCCCAAGTCACACTCCTGATGCCTGGCAGTCTCTACAGGATGGGGTGTTACAGTTGGAAATCTTAACATTGTAGGCATTTGTTGGTATTTTCACTCCAAATTTTCAACATAGGCTTTTTGTGACCCCACCTCATGAAGAGCGGCATAATCAGTTTGTTAGCTGAAAGGTGGTTTTGCACAGTGGCTATGCCATTTGGTGACACAAGGATGAAAACACATTTTGGAAAGGATGTGGAAATTGACAACTGTATTGTTCATGAGGAGGCATAAAAAATGACAACATTGAAAATCGGGAATGAAAATATGAAAAATTGGTGAAATCATGAGCATGCATAGAAACTGCACAACACACGTCCTTAACCCAATTATTTTTGGGATTTTTTTAGCCACATTTTCAAAATAGGCATTTTGGGACCTCCTCGCATAAAAAGTGGCACTGTGATTTTGTTACTCTGTCCCAAAAGTTGATTTCCCACAGCGACCACACCATTGTGTGCCAAAGGTGTGGAAACACATTTTGGGCAGGCTGTGAAAAATGACAACTGTATTGTTCATAAGGAGGTGTGGAAAAATGCCAGTGTTGAAAATGTGGCATGAAAATATTGCAAATTTGTAAAGTTACAAGCGTGCGTGGAAACTGCGCAAAGCACACTTGTAACACAGTCATTTTATAGACTTTCATCACCAAATTTTCAACATAGGCATTTTAGGACCTCTGCTCATAAACAGTGTCACCGTCATTTTCTCAAACTGTCTCAAAAACTGATTTAGCACAGCGACTGTGCTATTCTATGCTGGACATACGAAAACACATTTTGGCCAGGATATGTAAAATGACAGCTGTACTGTTCATAAGGAGGTGTGGAAAATACCAGTTTGAAAATCTGGGTGAAAATATTACAGATTTACAAAGTTACCAGATGGTGGAACACGCATGGCACGCCTTGTAAAACAGCCATTTTCTTTGATTTTTCACCAACTTTGTAACATAGGCATTTGAGAGCCTCATGAACAGTGGCACTGTCCAAAGTTACAAGTGTGCGTGGAAACACCGCAACGCATGCTCGTAAAACAGCCATTTTTTTGATTTTTTCACCAACTTTGTAACATAGGCATTTGAGAGCCCCCCTCATGAACAGTGGCACTGTCCTTTCATTACTTGGTCCAAAAAGGTGATTCCATGCAGTGACTGCGAAATCACCTTTCAGACCGAATAATGCCACGGCTGTGACTGAATTCATGAGGAGGGGCCCCAATAACCCCATGTTGAAAATGTGGTGCAAAAATTACAAAAAAGGCCTGAGATATGTACCAAAGCTGAACAAAAATGTATTTATGCCATTATACAGCTTACCGGCATTTCTTCAGTTCGTGGTCGGCTTTGAAGAGTGCAGACATGTTCCCGGCCCTACTGAAGATCGTCACGCTGGACTTCAGAGGTGAGTATGGTGTGAGGGGGTGTGTGGGGAGGCACAGTGTACAGAGGGTAGCTGTGGGTTGGGGCAGGGAGCTTGACAGATTACGAGGGACCATTTTCTGCTTTAACAGGTTAAAAAAAACATAGCGGGACTTTTTTTTTGTTTACAGGGGCATTTGGCATGCTGGGGTGGGCTCCCAGCGTGCCACCTGAGTGTTTGGGGGCTGGCTGATGGGGAAGTGGGAACCCCTGTCAGCACATAACAAATGGGGGGTGCTTTATGCCGACGGGGAGTGGGCTCCCCCATTGGCACATAAACTGGGTCAGAGCATGCCAACAGGGGGATTGGGCACCCCTGAAGTTGGCATTGTGGCAGGCAGTGTGCCACCATGCTTCCTCTAATGTTTCACCAGGGAAGGCATGTCAAGAGGTGCCACTGTGTATGATGAGCTTTGCTCTTATTGCAGTGGACCTTTCCTTAGATGTTCTTGCCACATTACTTATTCCTGGTGTGGCACCTGCATGCTGGCTTATTTGGGAATGAGGGATGCACCTACTGATGCATGTCCTGCATTCACCCAACAATGACCGCACCTCCAAATCTGCTACTAATGCAATATGTTGGCTGGCACGCAAGTGCAAGCCAACATAAAAATTGGGGAAAGGAAACAAACCTCACTGTGCTGAAGCACTAAGTGACACAGACATAGAGAGGTTGTATAGTAGTGGTGCACTTGGATTACGGAACCTTTCCTCACTGCTTAACTTGATGTTTTTTAACACTGGCCTATATTTTGCCATGAGGACCTCTGAGCAGTACAACCTGAGGTGGGGAGATCTTGAGTTGTGCACAGATACCGAAGGCACCCATATCTGGAATATAATGAACGCCAGACAAAGACCCATTCTGGAGTAAATGCAAGAGATGTACTACCTGTCAAACCTCGCATGTACCAATCCGACTGCCCTGACAGAGACCCAATTGCAGCCTACATACAATACAAAGATTAGAAGCCACCTAAAATGCTGGACCCAGATGCCCCTTTCTATCCAGCACCCAATGTGAACCACAAGCCAGGAATTTCTTACTGGTATAGGACAATGACAGTCAGTGAAAAAAAAATTTGCACCATGATGAAAAACATAAAACAGTCAGCAGGACTGCCTGAAACCAAAAACATAACATATCATTCTACCCAGAAAACTTCTATACAGAAGCTTACGGATCACAATATACCCTGCACTGAGGTGACTCAAGTGTCTGGGCACCACAATGTCCAATCAATTAATAACTATTCTTTTTTATTACAGATCAAACAGAAGAAGTATTCAAAAATATTTTCCAGTGCTGTCACACAAAGTCTAGTTCTACCTGAGCCAAGAAGTTCAGTTCCTAGCAAGTTGGAAATCCAGGACACAGCAGCACAACCAGCCAGGCAACCGCTAAGGGACTCAGCAAAAATACAAATCTTTGGCAGCGGCTGCACTTTCAAAAATTCCACTATAAAGATAATACAGCCAGCAATACCAATGAAATGGAAGTGAGTCACAGTAATTCACAACACATCCTCTGATTCTGAATAAGGTAAAATCTAATTGGACAGTCTGTTTTTGTTGTTCTGGGTGGTAGTGAAAGACCACGGAGGGGGAGGAGGGTTCTAATTTGAAAATGTCATGAAATTTGATCCTCACCTCCTACCCCTTTTCTCTTCTTTTCCCCACAGATCGTGAATTGCTGCTGCTGTCTGTGAGTTTTCAAGAACTGCAAATGTTCAATGTTTTGAAACTGACTGTAGTTGCCAAATTATTTTACTTTTACTGCCTCTGTAAAAATTACTTAAAACAAAAAGCTGTGTTTATGTTTTTTTGAGGGGGACATTGCACAATACACTATATAGAAAAGTGCATGAGTAACAGTTCCGACAAGGGGAAAGAATGGCCCTGTTGTTAACTGTTACTCATGCACTATTGTATATGTGATACACAGCTCATGTGTCACTGTACTGCAAACTGTAATTGTTGCTGTTCTCCTGCATGTACCTGTGCCAAAGAACCTACACAAGTACCATGGTGTTGTCACCAGGACAGACAGTACTTTGCTCAGTTTTGTTTTAGTGCCATGCCCTGTACCCATGTGTACTGAACACTATATGTAGTGAAGCTGTGGGTCTGAAGGGAGTGTGGCACTTCCAAATGCAATTCCATGCTCTGTTTGCAGTGCTTAAAAATACAAGCTGATCAGTGACTGACAGTACAGTTGCTCCTTGACCCCAGGACAGGCAGCAGGGTCAGGAACAGAGGAGAGATGTGGGTGAGTGGATGAGGAAAATGGTGATCATGATACTGCTCAGCTGGCTGCTGGGTGGCATCATGTACCTGAAAGGATGCAGTGGCACTCTGATAGGTGTGGCTCCATCCTTCCAACTGCACAAAATGTATACCCATGAGCCAGGCTGAACATTGTCACCATCAGCCTACTCTTCATTGGGCCATCAGTGGCAAGCCTCCAGCAGCATAAGTTGCATTGGTAGTACAGTGCCACACCTCATCAGCACCTACTCTCTAAGTAGACACAGCATGTTCACTTTGCACATGCACATGCACAAGAAAGCATAACAAACTCTGGTCAGAGCCAATACAGCTGCAAAATGATGTTATTATTTCCACAGACCCTACTTGATCTCTGGCTCCCTCACCTGCGTCTCACCACCCTCACCCAATACCACCCTTCTCCCAATGCCACCCTTCTGTTTTAAAGGATACAAGATTAATGAAGATGGCAATACACACAAAGTTTGTTAGCAATTATAATATTTTTGTTTTTAATTTTTACCCAAAATTTTTAAGATACTCGTTTTATAATGTGTCTTATAAACATGAACTGTACTATTTATAGTATATTGGCCAAAATGTAATTTCACTTCAGAAGTACAAAAACACATTTCATCCAGGATTTAAAAAAAATGACACATTAAGTTTATGAGGTGGTGTGGAAAAATTGTCATGTTGAAAGTTTGGAGTCAAAATATTGAAAATTAGTGAAGTTATGAGTGAATGTTGAAATACTGTAACATTCAGTCATAACTTGGGCATGCTACCATATTTGTAGATTTGTAGACCAAATTTTCAGCATAGCCTTTTTATTAACCCACCTCATGAACCCGGTAGTTAAAATCTTAAAATCCCAGCCAAAACATCATTCCGCACCACCAAAACATCATTCCATGCCACAGGTGTAAAAACACATTTTGGTCAGGATTTGAAAAATGACAGCTGTCACATTTGTGAGGTGGTGTGATAAAATGGCTATGTTGAAAATTTAGAGTCAAAATATTTAAAATGATCAAATTCAAGAGCAAGCATAGAAAAATTTCAATATATGTGTATAACTGCCATTTTTACATATTTTGACCCCAGCTTTTCAACATGGCTTTCTTATGACCCCACCACATGAAGAAGGGTGGTAAAGAATTTCATATGTTATCCGAAGGGTGATTTCACAATGAGACTGCGAAATCATCTTTCGGGACAGATTTTCATAATTCCACCATGATTTGTAATGAGGTGGGGTGCCAAAAAGACCATGTTAAAAACTTTGGGGAAATATATGCAAAAATGACAACATTATGCATCAAATTTCAAAACCCCATTGAAATACATTGAGCCACACTTGTCTTCATTTCTCATATTGCAGTTGCTGGTTCCAGCAGCAAGAAGTATCTTCAACCAGAGAGTGGATCTTTTCTCTGAGACATGTTCAGGTAAGTGAGGGTGTGTGAGAGGTGTGGGGGGTGTGGGATGGTGGGTGCTGCTTGGGAGGTCGTGGTGGGTGAGAAAGCAGAATGGCAAGGGACCATTTTCTGTTTTATAGGTTTAAAAATTGTTGAGGGTCAGTTTTCTTTATTTCAGGGTTATTTAAACACTGGGGGTTGGGCACCCCATTGTTGGGCTTGTGTTCAGTGGCACCATGGATGTCACCACCTTCATAAGGGGAACAGAGTGGGTGACCTGGAGGGAATGTGGGGGTCAAGAGAACTGAAGCAGTCCACTTATATATTAAATATATCCATCTATCTATCTATCTATCTATCTATCTATCTATCTATCTATCTATCTATCTACCTATCTATCTAGGCAAGCAACCTTGAGGGGAGGGAGAGAAAGAAGCAGTACTGGGGGTAGGCACCCCAGTCTGCTTGATAGATAGATAGATAGATAGATAGATAGATAGATAGATAGATAGACAGACAGACAGACAGATGGATGTAATGATGCTTATTAGCACTTTTATCAAAGTCCAAATTTCACACTAAGGTTCACACTAAGGTGGTTTTAGGATCAGCAGGTCAAAGCCCATTTACCAAGATTATGAAGGGCTAGCAAGCAACCTTGAGGGGAGGGAGAGAAAGAAACAGTACCGGGGGTGGACACCCTGGTGCACTTAATAGATAGCTAGATAGATAGATAGAGACAGACAGATAGATGTAATAATGCTTATTAGCACTTTTATCAAAGTCTGAATTTCACACTAAGGTGGTTTTAGGATCAACAGGCCGAAGTCCATTTGGCACTCCTATCTCAGTACCCGTAATACTGGAGATTGGCACCGGACAATATGAACTTATCTAATTTTGTCTTAAATGAAAGTTTACTATCACTGATAATTATACCATATAGTAGTGAGTCCCAGCAGTTAGCTATTGTTTGTGAAAACTAAAATGTTCTCCTTAGACTGTTCAAGTTATGTCTGATAGGGCATCTGAGGTCAATGATGCATGTTACACATGCGTGTGGTATGTAGGGATTGCTACACATCCTTCCCCAGGTCTATCCACCATGCTGCACACCAACCTGTAAGATGAATTTAAAAACACAAGATTCAGCTCACATTTAAATGGCCATTTGAAAGTTTTACTGACTGGCTCCAGTTTTCTTACCAGCACTCCAGTTTTCTGGCCAATAAGACAGGTTGCTTTAGTCCATCAGGGAGAACAGAGAAACAGTCAAATACACTGATGGCAGGCTCACTTCTATAGGTGAGCGTTCTATTATCTCACTGGATGTCTTCTGTGGATTGCACTTTTGGTCCTACTGAACTTACTGAAAGCCTTTTTAAGGCTGAAGAAATTGGAAAATTGGATTATCATTTTTCCGAGCCAACTACAGGATAAAAAAAAAACTGGCAAGAACATTTTTTTACAAACTGTATTGAACGTATGAAAGAAGAGCTCTCAGACCAAGAAATCTGCTGCCATTGTTACTTCCTGCTACTTAAATCCAGCAAGTTTCAGACTTCTTTCAGCAGCTGAAAAAAATACAGGTTGGAGCAGTGTCTTCTATGAAATAATTACATTTACCTTACATCAGATACAAGCGCACTTCCATAATACTTAATGCCACTGACCAATCAATCAATCAAAATCTTTATTTTGCCAGGTGGAACATCATTGAGACAAGCTAATTTACAAGATGGATCTGGGGCAAAACAATTGCCAACAGGGTTAAGACATAACACGTTGAGTGAACGTAGATAACAATTACATAGTAATATTAATAACAACATAATAACATGTAACTATCACGTGTGACAAGATACTTGCACCAGAACATAGCAATAGGTTCAACAGGAGGAAGAGCCATTTAAATACAATTGCATGGATACAGATTTATGGATATAAGGTAATGAGCTAAAGTTTATACAGTAAACATCATTGGAGGAGTCACAGTGAGCAGGAGTGGCAGTTCCTCTAGCGTCAAAGTGTGAAGAAGATTGAGATGTAAGAGTCCTTTGATAAGTACTGTAGGCATGTCCTGTCAAGTGGGATGGGAAGGGAAGAGGGGTATTGGAAGTGGGAAGGGAAGGTCAGCCAAGACAGGAGAGGGTTGGACATGATGGCCTAGGGAGGAAGGACTGTTCAAAGTGATAACATGACAGATGCCACAGGCAATGGTTGGAGTTTAAGTCCAATATTTGAAGCAAAGACAGATCATGATGTTGGTACCTTGATTTGGACAATGGCAGAAAGGAGGATTCAAATGACGCTTCAGGCAATGATTGGGGTTTAAGTCCAGAATTTAAAGCAGTAATAAATCATGATGTTAAGACCTTGACTTGAAGCAATGACAGGCCTCAGCGAAGGTCCTCAGGAACAAAGATTTGAAGAGGAAGAACGGGATAGGGGAAACAAGCCTTAAGGTTTTCTGGATCTTATTCCAAAGTGTAGGAAGAGTGAAGCTTATTGAGGCTCTACCAAAGTGTGTTTTAACTTTAGGGATAGTCAGAGATAAGATGGTAAGACTTCTGAGAGAATAGGCACTAGGGATGCCTGGAGTTAGGCAGCTTGTGAGGTACTGAAGTAATTTATGAGTGACTGTCTTGTATGTCCATAGAATAGCATTCTTTTGCCTCCTGAAGCTAAGGGAGCTCCAGCCTATGGAATAATAGAGAATGCAGTGGTGCGTGTCATAAGGGGCATCCAAAATGAACCTAAGGGCTCTGTGGTATCAGGTATCAAGCTTGGAGAGAGCTGTGCTAGTACTATGGCCATATAGGAAGTCTGCATAGTCTAGGAGAGGTGAGAAAGTAGCTTGAACTAGGAGTTTTCTAGTCTCCTGGGTTAGTGAGTGCTTGATCCTGAAGAAAATATTGAGCCTTTGATGCAGTTTCTTAGTGAGTTGTTCAATGTGATCAGTGAAGGACAATTTGTAGTCAATCCAGATCCGCAGGTATTTGAATTGTTCCATGAACTCCAGGGCTTCTCCCAAAAGGGTGTTTATGTGAGGAACCTTATCTGGGTTTTTTTTTTTTTTGGAGATGAGAGGCCAGTGGACAGAAAATCATGGCCTTGGTTTTTTTGGTATTGTGCAAGAGTTTCAAGTTCAGTAGATTTTTTTGGAGGCTGTCAAAATTGTTCTGGAGGTCCAAAATGGCTTGATCCAGAGTTGATCTGTCAATGTATAGCACTGTATCATCAGCAAAGAGATGCATACTAGATGACTTTAGGCCAAAGTCAATTTAATTACTATAAATGGCAAAGAGAAGTGGACCAAGTATGAATCCTTGGGGGACACCTCAAAGGAGTATTATTTTTGGTGATAGGTCTCCTTCAGCCTTGACCAGCTGCTCTTGGTCCACAAGACAGTTTGCAAACCAACTTAGGGCCAGGTTGTCCACCCCAACTTTCTTCAGGGTCACCAGATGTAAATCGTGGTCCACCATGCCAAGAACCTTACTAAGGTCCAGAAACAAGGTGCATATATATTGCTTGTTATCAAGTGTGGACTGCCAGTCATTTATAACCTTGGCAAGGGCAGTGGAGGTACTATGCATTGGACAGAAACTGGATTGAATTGAGTTTAGTAGATTAAGACTTTCTAGATGATATCTGAGCTGTTCATTTACTACTTTCTCCAATAGTTTTGACAAGGCCGGGAGCATGGAGATTGGGCAGTAATTATTTAGGTGGCAGGGTCCCCTGATTTGAATACAGGGATGACAAGGGCCATCTTCTAGACCTTGGGGAGGGAGCCCTGATTGAGAGACAAATTGAAAAGGTGGGTAATAGGGGGATCCAAAATATAGTAGGCCAACTTTAGGAAGAAAGGCTCAATCATATCCACACCCACACATTTCTTGGTATCAAGTTGAAGAAGGAGATCCTCAAAATGTTTGATGGTGACCAGACAGAAGAAGAAAGAGTGGTAAGAGTCAATAGATTCCTGATCATGGAAATCAGATGACTGACTAAGGAACTGTGCCCTGATGGCATTTGCTGGGGAGGTATCAAAATCCATCCCTGCTGTGGCAAAGTGATTGTTAAGGAGGTCAAGGATCTCAGTTTTATCTGTAGTGTGGGTACTGGCAGTTGAAAGTTTGTGGGGAAGTGAGCCAGCGCTGTTATGGCCTTCTACCTCCCTTAAAGTTTTCCAAACTTAGTAGCAGAGTTAGTGGATGTGTTAAGCTCAGAACAGAAATAACTAGACTTTGCAGCTCTGATAGTTTTCGTGCAGAAATTCCTTTCAGTTCAGAAAGCAGACCAGTCTGTGGGCAATTCAGACTTTCTGGCTCTTTTCCAAAGAGCATCCCTATGCCATAAAGCAGTCTTTAGGTTATTCATGAACCAGGGACAAGATTTTCTTTTGGTTCTGCTTTTGTTAACTGGGGCATGGAGGTCTAAGGTTCTGGTGAGTTTTTCATGAAGTACCTCATGTGCCTCTTCCACAGAAGATGCAAGGTAAACTTTTTGCCAGTTAGCATACTGGAGTTCGTAGAGAAAAGCATCTGGGCAGAAGTTCTGTTTACATCACTTGTGGATTTATTTAGAAGAAGAGGAGGTTTGGAGTTGCACTGACCCTACACATGCAATTTCACAGTGGTCGCTGATGTCGTTAATGAATACACCTGAGTGGAAGAAGAAGTGAGGCTTCCTTACAAGGATTAGGTCAAAAAGGGAGCTACACTCTGGGTTTTTGGTATTTGGGTGGGTAGCTTCATTAATGATCTGGGTAAGTCCATGGGCATCACAGAATTCTTTCAATGGTAAGGAGACTGGAGAAAGCCAGTCAAGGTTGAGGTCACCAATTATGGATACTTCTGATGAGGTGGTAGCTAGAATGTCACTTAGGTGTTTGAGTAGAGAAAGGCTAGCTGAGGGGGCCTATAGCACCCACTAATGCAGATAGAGGTAGATTTGGCTGGTTGAATTGTTAGCGTGAGGCACTCAGACTCCTTGGGGACCGTAGTTGTGTCCACCATAGTTGCAGTAATGTTGTCCTGGACACAGATCACTACTCCCCCTCCCCAGGATTTCCTATCAGTATGAAACAAGTTGTACTGATGGATTGTAAACAAAGACGGTACTGGCAGAGTGGCTCTGTGATACATCTTCAAGTTATTTAAGGTACTCACGTCTTTTCAAATTGGAAGTGGTCTGTGTGTTAAATCTGCTCTTGATAAAGTATATAATTAGCCTGAAGACAGTCATTTATTCATTTAGCTATTCAACTAAAATTTCATTTGGATAGAAGGTGGTGCATTGAGCAAATGTACACAGTTACTGGTTAAGTTTATACACACCAAAACCTAAGGGGCCCCATAACCGTCCTCTGCTGTATTAATCTCATTTTTTTCCTTGTTGCTGTCCTGGATAATTTAGAGCAGCAAGACAAGAAACTCAGTAAACTATTTAACCTATCCAGACCTAAACAAAGTGGCAGCAGCATAGCATAGGGTGCAGTGTGCAAATCTCAAACTGTGATCCACAACGGCCCCTATTCACCTGCAAAAAAACTATTTCAGACCCAGTTTTCCTTTGCTAAAACAGGCAGGTATATTGACAAGAAAATGGGCCCTAAAGCCAACCCCAAGAAAAGAAGAGAAAAAATATCCCCAGCAGACTGTAGAATCACAAGATGATAATTTAGAAGATCCACACAAGGGCCCTGATACTATTCAGGACAATCTATCAGCCACAAAATCTGCACCTGTCCCCTCCATCCTGCATGTGGATAATCCTAATAAGGAGGTTAAGCATGGAGAAAAAGTTGAACAAACTCAGGCAACTGTATCAGAAGAAGAGCCGCCAGGATGGGTCAAACAATTAATTAATAATAGCTAAGGATTACAGAGTTCTTTTGATTAACTGAAATCTCTCACAGAAATGGTAAATGATATAATCTGATCATGACTAACATTGATACTAAAATGGAAAAAGAAATCAAAAGAGTAAATGAGCTTGAACAAAGACAATCAAATTTGGAGGACAAGGTGAACCCCCTCACCCAAGAAATTATGCAGCTAAGGAAGCAACAGGATACACTTTCACCAAAATTGGATCATCCTGAAAATAGATCAAGAAGGACAAATCTGAGGATTTATGGCATTTCAGAAGAATGGACAAAAAAGTCTTCTCTACAGAAGATTCTCATAGAATTATTCCAACTTTTACTGAACCCAAAGGAGAATGTTCCTATTACTGACAGAGCACACTAGTTGGGCACATTAAGACAAACTTCAGATGCTAATAATTTGTAGCCGGCGATTGCCAAATTTTTGAGTTCAGAAGGGAAACAACAGATTTAGCAAGCTTTTCAAGCATATCCAAGGAACTTACATATAGAGGCCAAAGAATTTACTTAAAACAAGATTTCTCTAAGGTCTTATGGTCACTCAGGAAGCAGTATAACTTTCTGCAACAAACTCTTTGGTGGGAAAATGTCAAATCCTATTTGATCTATCCGGCAAAATTGAAAGTTTTCCTGAACAATCAGACGTTGTTCTACCATACTTACACTGAAGCAACTCAAGATTTAAAAATATGTCTGCCTAATATTCTCATCAAATTTTGAATGTTTAAAATAATCATTGATGAATAGGAGTTGGTGGCGTACAGATAGCACAATGGGTGGCACTAGTAGAGCATGGTGATTGATTGGAGAAATTATATTCTGGCACACATAATGTAATTTTCATGAGCTGATTGGATGGTGGAGGGATAATATCATGCATCACTGCACCTTCTGTTGGGGGGAAGGAGATTAGGATGTTGTTAGGTTTGGGAGGAGGAGGAGGGGCATTCCAGGTTCTTGGGGGGATGAATATATTAATCGATTTTCTTTTACAGGTATCCAAGGTCAGCAAGTTTAGATTAGATCAAAGGAAACAAAATTTCATCTTAGATGGTTTCTTTTAGGGTTATATCCTGGAATGTTAATGAACTAAGTTAACCTATGAAAAGTTATTGAATACTCAACACACTTAAGAGACACAGCACTGACATTGCAACATTACAGAAAACTTATCTAAGTTTAAAAGATCTTTGATTGTTCAAAAAAATGTTTGGTGGATCTGGCAATAGGATCTTAGGCCTCCTCCAGGAATTGCATGGTGTGGCTATTTAGTTCCATAAAAGGCTCAAATGCAAGATATTGGACTCTTTATCAGATAAAGAAGGCTGCATAGTTCTCACCTTGGTACAGATAGACATAGAAACACTAATAATTGGTTCCGTGTGTGCCCCATTTAAAGGTTTCAGTGCATTCATCTTGGCTAATCTTAATAAATGAATTAATATTTGGGGATGCACCAATTTATTAATAGCAGAAAACTTTAACTGTTTAAACAAATCTGGATTTAGATAAATCAACTCCTGCATCTAAATGGGACAGATATAAATCTCACATACTGAATAACTTTATGTCTGATAATAATCTTGTGGATTTATGGTGAGAGCTACATGTACTTAGCAGAGCTTATACTCATTACTCAGTCCAAAACTAACCCATCTCAAACAGAGTTAGAAGATTATAAAATATTTACATACACTAATATGGTTACGGAGCAAGAAAAGAACTTACTAGTGAATCCTATTTCGTCAGCAGAAATTAGAGAGCCAGTTTTAAACTTTGTCAAAGGTAAATGTCCAGGAAGTGATGGGTACACTTCTGAATTTTACCATGACTTATTAGAAACCTTACTTCCACTGTTACTACTATTTAATCAGATACAGAAAGAATTATGCACGCCTAATTCCTTTTATCATGCTTATATCATGGTAATTCGGAAAAAAGGGGAAATGATAAACTGGTTCATAACTATAGACCCATTACAATATTAAATATAGATTATAAGTGATTCACCAAGATATTAAACAGTAGACTACTGCCTCTTGATAAATTGATTCATAAGGATCATGGTGGATTTATCCCTAATAGATAGATATGTTCTGGTCTTCATAGTGTGCAATTCATAACAGAACATCTTCTAGACTCCAAAACATCCACTGTGTTATTATCCTTAGATGCATGTAAAGCTTTTGACATGCTCAAATGGGAGTTTCTTTTTTTGCTCCAAAAACTCATGGATTACCAGACACTTTTATTGAATTCATTAAGATTCTGTACAAGGAACCAAAAGTGAAAATCAAGGTTAACCATATCTCTTCCAACACTTTTACATCATTTAGGGGGTCAGACAGGGCTTCCCCTTCCCCCACCTTATTTGTGCACAGTTTAGAATTATTATGAAGATTAAAGAAAATGGAAATATTAAAAGGATTTTGTTGGGTACCTTTGAAGTAAAGACCAATGCTTATGAAGATGACCTGTTACTGATGCTTGAAGACCCAATATTGAGTCTGAAAGAGCTTAAAATAGTTTAAAACAATTTCTCCAATGTCTCAGGCTATTCAATTAATGAAACCAAATCTGAAATGCTATTTTTTATTTATGTTTTAATAATAATAATGATAATAATTTTATTTGTATAGCGCCTTTCAAATTATCAAAGCGCTGAACATGTTAACAAAAATACACATAGCCATTCACACATAGACTTATAAAAGCGCATCATAAATACATCAAAAGACTTAATAAATTACAATAAAATCCAGTCAGATACTGACACTTTAATCCTCCACAAAGGCCTTTTTCCATAAAAAAGTTTTTAATTCTTTCTTAAAAATCTCCACGGAGGTGCAATCCCATAACCGGCATGGTAGAGAATTCCAAAGAGTGGGGGCAGCATGAGAAAAAGCTCTGCTGCCAGAGATTTTTAAACTCACTCTTGGAATCTCCAGCAACCCCATGTTGGCTGAGTGGAGTGATCGGCCAGGGCAATAGTGAACCAGAAGGTCTTTCAGATAGGATGGACCCTGATCATGAAGGGCTTTGAAAGTCAATAAAATGACTTTAAAGGTGACCCTCCACCAAACAGGCAACCAGTGCAGTTTGAGCAGCACCAGGGTAATATGACAGGACCTACTTGTCCCAGTCAAAACCCGGGCAGCAGCATTCTGCACCAGCTGCAGGTGGCAGATTTCAACCCTAGAAAGCCCAAAGTAAAGGGCGTTGCAGTAGTCCAAGCATGAGGACACAAAAGCGTGGACCAACGTTGGCAAGGAGTCAGACGGAACGAGGTGCCTAACCCTGTCAATATTCCTAAGGTGATAAAAAGAAGCACTGATGACAGCTGACACCTGAGATTGTAAAGTCAGCTTGTCATCAAAAATCACCCCAAGGTTAATGCACCTGGCTCAGAGTGTCGCAGTGACACGCCGCCAAGAAAAATTCCAGAAGGCGCGCCAACACACGACCTCTCAATCTGACCACCCTGATCCACCACCAACACCTCAGTCTTCTCTGAGTTCAATTTTAACCAACTAGAATCCATACAGTCTTGGATTTCCCCCAGACAGTTGTTGAACATTGAGAAAGCTCCATCCTGGTTGGGTGCAAAAGACAGGTATAGCTGGGTATCATCTGCATAGCAGTAAAACCTCAACCCATACCATCTTAAAATGTTTCTGAGGGGAAGCATATACACTGCAAACAACATGGGTGACAGCACAGAACCCTGAGGCACTCCACACAACAAAGAGACTGGGCCAGAGGAAAAATTCCCCGACACAACCCTTTGTGATCTCCTGGTGAGGAATGACGTGAACTATTGCAAAACGGTTCCTGACATTCCATAGATTTTCCTCAGGCGTGCCAACAACACGTGATCCACAGTGTCAAATGCTGAGGAGAGATCAAGGAGAACCAGAATGGAACGTCCCTTTTGATCCCTCGCCCTCAGAAGATCATTTAGCACCCAAACCAGTGCAGTCTCAGTACTATGTCTTTTACAGAAACCAGACTGGAAGGACTCATAGATACTATGGATGGTTAAATGGTCATAAAATTAAGCAGCTACAACCTTTTCAATAACCATCCCAATAAAGGGAAGGTTAGAGATAGGTCTGTAGCTAGAAAAACAGTCTGGGTCTAAGGAAGCTTTCTTCAAGAGAGGTGTCACCACCGCCTCTTTCAGGGAGCTAGGAAACTCACCTGACTCCAGGGAGCACCAGACTATTTGCACCAAAACTGGACCGATGATATCAATACAACCTAAAATTAGGGTAGTCGGTCCAGGATCCAAGCTGCAACAAGTAGGGCGCACACTATGGATAAACCTCATAATATCCACGAATTCAGGTCGATAAAAAGAACTCCAAGAGAAACAAGGCACTGCATTCTCACACGTCCCCACAACATCACCCTTAGAGGTTGTCAGACACAGATCAGCCCTGATGTCAGCCACCTTAGTTGCAAAGTAACGAGCGAGCTCATTGCACTCTATTTGCGAAAAAGCTTGCTGAACAGGCTGGGTTGCACAGTCTGTCTACAGTTCAAAACAGCTGAGCCAGTCGATTCTGAGCAACTGCAATCTCCGTGGACAGGAACTCTGCCTTCTTATGGGTGATTGCAGATTTGTAGCTAGCATAATGTTCTATCAATCTAAGGCGGTCGGCATCAAGGGCCGATCTACGGCAACAATGCTCTAACCTTCGCCCTTTCCTCCGCATGTCCCTCAGAGTCCCATCAAACCAAGGGGCCCTGGGGTGCAGTGAAAAAGGGTGTTTGTGAACAGGAGCAATAGAATCCAGGGCAACCGTGATGGCCTTATTATAGGCCACCACCAGTGCCTCTGGATTACTGCTCACCAACACGGGGATGAGAGGTCAAGGACCGCTGCTAGGCCTTGTGAAGTAACATTCCGTAAGAGGCGGTACCTGACCATCTCCACAGGGGATGTCCTCCTAAGGGGGGTGCAAAAATTGAACCTCATGATGTAGTGGTCAGACCAAGCGACTGGTTCCACCCCCACGTTGGATGCATCAATCCCTAGAAGGAAAACTGTCCAAAGAGTGCCCAGATTTATGTGTAGCAGCGGAAACTACCTGTGTAAGACCCAAAGAAGACATTAATTGGAGGAAGTAACTACCAAATTGTGAGAGTTCATCGTCGACCCAGGCGTTGAAGTCACCCAGCACCATCAATCTGGGAGACTCAAATGACATGTCGACGAGGAAGTCTGCTACTTCCTGTAAGAAGTGTTTCCCATCACCGGGTGGATGGTAAATGAGAACGATTTGAACGCCTACACCTGCTATGACTGAACATTCAAAGGACTCAGCCTCTCCTACTACCACACTCGTGAGACCCAATTCAGTCTTAAAACAGACTGCAACCCCCCCCCCGCAGTCCAATCTCGGGCGGTGTATTACCGAGTACCCAGCCGGGGTCATGGCCTCTACTATAGGGCCAGAAGTTTCATCCATCCAGGTCTCAGTAATGCAAGCCAGGTCAGCCGAACCAACAAGGTCGGCAATAATAGCAGTCTTATTCCTAACAGACCTGGCATTGCATAACACCACCCGAGTTGGACAAACCTCGGAGGCTGTCGGGCCTATCTGCTTACTAAAATCAGTAATGCCCTTGGGTATGGATACCAGACAGGGTGAACCCCGATCAGGATTCCATTTCACCCCAGGGCGCCTCTGGATTCTTATAACTCCCGATATGATGGTCTCATTGCTCATCCTCCCCAGTTCATGCACCCCGCCCCTCACTTCCCTGTGGCAATTCCTAGTGCTCTACATCACTGATAAACATCAGGTTGCAGGGGAGGAGTACAAAAGGGGCAGAGGGCGCTAAGAGAGGAGGATGAATAGCACACCACCGTGTGAGATAAAGGCCAGCACATGACACTGATTGACTAAAATAAAACAAAAATAAACCAAAAATTAAAACTAAATTGACTTATACAATTTCAATAAACATATAAAAACAAAACAAATGATGAAGTTCTGTATAATCCCTTCTCCCGGTCCTCTCACTACCGGGGAAGCGAATACACTGGCACTCTCACTGCCACAACAACATAAAAATAAACTCCCCCAGTTCTCTCACAACTGGGGAAAATAATATCAGTCTTTCTCCCTAATTAGGAGAAGAACTCAAACTATAAAATAAACAAAAAATAAAACAAGCAAATAAAAAATTGTAGACCCAGGGTCCTCTCACCACCCAAGAGTCAAACAGAATCCAAAAAATGATAACGATCCACAGTCTCTTACAGTAGATCCAATAAATCCACTTAAGTTCAAAGATCCAAGTTCAAAAGGACAATCACAGAACTCCAGAAAGGAAACAATCCGAGGCGAAGGTCCACAAAGGCTCTATGTAGCAGGAATAAGAGGTCCGAGGGGGGGTTATCCAAAATACAATTTCTGCCCCACAAGCTCCCTATCAGGTACACACCAGCGCAAATTATGTCACTCACACCAAAGGACCCTATGAAAGAGCCACCATAGCAGCAATTCCCAGGGTCCAAGGGCACGGGGCACTCCACTCAGTTCCCTAACTAGAAAGTACCCCAGCCCCCGTGGAGTGACAAAACCCTGGAAAGCACCAGCTGGAGCAAAGGAGTTTTGTACCCAATTTTTTCCCCAGTTTTTGTCCCATTCCTGCATACGCATATAGAGGCATGCATGTGTTGTGATACCAAGGCATCCTCCCTCTACTGTGTTGCTCATCCACCTGCACTGCCCTTAGACCTCCACCTGGGGGTAGTGGAACTACAGTGCATTACAAGGATCCTCCCTGGGAGAGGAGAGCTGCCTTTTCAGCTGCTTGATCCTGCTCCATCCCTCCCTTCCTTTCCCAGCCAGCTCCCGATGACCCTGGCTCATTCCTCAACCTGGGTCACTGACATGATGTGAGGTAAGGCATCTAGCACCTCAGCACTCAGCACCACCAGGCCTGGTCAGAAATGCTAATTTTTAACTGTCCTCAGGTTAGTGAAATTTGGATGATCTTCAACACTACTCTTGTTGAAACAGTGATGTCCTATTTAGGGATCCAGTTAGTGAAAGATTTAGATAGTATATTTGAATAGAATCATGTTAAATTGATCACTTTTATACAGGACAAACTATTTGGTTGGGGAAAATTCCAATTTCTACATGGCAAAAAGTACAGATTCTTAAAATGTTTATATTACCAAAGATACCTTATACATTACAGGCACTGATCACTAAGATCCCTGTTTCATGGTTTAATAAAATTAACTCCCTCTTATGAAAATTTATCTGGAACAACAAACACCCAAGACTTGCATGGAAGAAATTATGTTTGAATAAAGAACAGGGTAGTTTGGCCTGTCCTGATGTTTACTCATACTATTTATCATTCATGGCAAAGTTAGCAATTCGATGGGCAAGGTTTAATATTGATCTTTCCATAGAGAATGCAATTCTTAATAATAATAAACCTGGATGAGAATGGCTGGATATTAAAAATATTTGTAAAGGTTGTAATCAGCTGGTCCAGAACATTTCACAAGTTACAAAGTACCAAAGCCATTTAAAATGGGAAGCTAATCTGTCTCCTCATAATAATATATGGGCCAATCCCAACTATAGGGGGAGAACTTTACATAAGAAAAGTTGGCAGGACAAGATGATTTTAAGATGGAGTAACATGTTAGATAATAATCGAATCATAAGTTGGGAAAAATTCAAGACCAACTATGATTTGGATGACCAACTTATGAATCTATTCAAGAAACATTTTAAATGATAGGAGAGGGCACCCAATACCAGGGAGAGGGGAAAAAATTGAGATGCCATACTTATCAGGCAGCTGAAATAGCTTTTTTCATGGTTAAAGAACCATTTACAGAACAATACCAATATTTATTCTGGAATGATTAAATAATGGGCTTCTGAGCTAAATGAACTTACTTTAGAATTCAATTGTCAAACTGTATGCACCCGATTACTAGATTTCAAGCTCACAAGGGATACATCAATACAATACAAAATTATCAATCTGGCATAATATACACCACATAAACTATACAAAATGAATTTTAAATCAGATGCCAATTGCTGGTATTGTGGTCGTATAGACATGGACATTTTACTTGTACAGTATATGTAGACTGTAAATTAGTTAAGGATTGGTGGTTGCAATCATTTGTTAATTTAGCACTTATTGGAATAAACACTACCGAATACAACAATTCACTTGTAATATTATTTAACTATGGAAAAATAGATGCTGTGAAATACAGACACAAGACTGCATTTTTGAGTATCACTGCCCAACATTTCAGTGACAAAATGTTAAGAGGTATATAGTGTCTCCCATGCAGGCAGTGGGCTTTATCCCAGCCTCCCCATAGTCACTCCCTCTCATTCTCTCTTCTCAATCCTCCAGCTCTTTACATTCCCTGGACACCACTGCAGGCCTATGACAAAGGAGGACTTGAATGCTTAAATTAAATTAATTATGGCAAATAAAGCTAAACAGATGTCCATCACTGATTACTTTAAAGCTGATTGATGAGAATTGAACTAAATTGGATTTTAATAGTCATACTGTGTTTTTTTAAGTATTTTTGTTAACAAACTGTACACAAATAAAGAAACTGAACAGTTAATATCTAAAGGCAGTGCAGTGCTAATTTTCCCATATTTGACTGATGCAACATAGCACACCTCTATTATCCACCACCCTGGCACCACTTGGGCTTTAAACCCTTGGATAATCCACAGAGACAGCTACAGTGTCAGGGCAGGGTAAGTGCTCGGTTTCCACACTGTCTGCATTTAGTCCTGGTGAATGGTGAGACACTGCCAGAACTGGGGACTACAGCATTTTGTTTATCTACAATGACAGGTTGCATGCACACACTAGCATGTACTCTGACTAAATAAATTCAAGAGGACTGAATTAGCAGCATGCCAGTTTTTGATGATTGTGACTGAACAGCACTATACGGCACCAACAAGAAAAATATAAATTGCTATCCAAAATGTTTATCCAAAATAATATTTGAGTGAAAGTATGGGAAAAAATTAATAAAATATGTTTTCCATATTTGTTCATTGCTTCTTGATAGTCATGCAATATTACTTCAATATGTAGTGTGTGTTTTAAATATTTCACTTGTAAATGCTGTTTATGCTTGTTGTTATGACCATATCATGTACAACAGCAAAAATAATCTCTTTCAAAATAAAAACTCAAAAAGGAAATGTGCTTGTATTGGAGATAGAGATATTGTAAATGTATAGTTTGTCAGTAATGTTGGTAAAAATCTAGGAATGTGACAGTTCCCGAAGCTTTGCGAAGTTCCTCAACCTCATATCAAGTTTGCTACCAATTTCTGAATATTAAAAAATAGTGCATTCACTCTGCAAAATCACCTTTTGGTACGAGGGAACAAAATGATACTGGCACGCTTCATGAGGAGGGGCCCCAAAAAGGTCATGTTGAAAATTTGGTGCAATACCTCCAAAAATGGTCAAGTTTCACCTGAGCATTGCATAATTTCTATGCACATTTGTAACTTTGGTCATTTGGTTAGCTCTTCACAGCCCTATCAACTCTAGCTACAGTTTGTTTACATCCACTGTGTCCAGTTCTGGAGGCCACATCTCAGCAAGGACATTGTCAGAGTTGAAATAGTCTAGAGGAGGGCTACCAAAATGGTGACGGGGTTGCATGGAAAGTCATACGAGGAGGGACTACAGGATCTCAGCATATATTACCTAGAAGAGAGGAGAACAAGAGTGGACATGATTGAGACCTATAAGTACTTCACAGAGGTGAACAAGGTGCAGGTAGAGAACCTCTTTCAGAGGAGGAAAAGCACTAGAATACAGGGGCATGCAATTAAGCTAGAGAGATGGTGTTTAAGAAGGATGTGAGGAAATATTTTTTCACAGAAATGGTGGTGGATGCCTGGAACAACCTGCCAAAAGAGGTAGAGGAGACAAAAACAGTGGGGAGCTTCAAGCACGTGTGGGATAGGCACATGGACATAATCAGCAGAGGAAGGGGAGGTGGGAGGGTCATGACTAAATATGGTCCGAGGTGTTGGACTAAGCAGGGAAAAACAGGGAAAACTAGATGGGCCTAATGGTCCTTTTCTGCAAAAAAAGTTCTATATTTTTATGTCCAGGCCTGGTTGAAAATGACACTTCCAGGTAAAACCAAATGAAAAATATAAGTGATCAGAGCTGATACCAAATGAACTGGCACAAAAGTGTCAGAGCAATTTTATTTTGCCCACAGCAGTTTTGAAAGTCCCTCCCCCAACACACACACGCATTTTATTCCATATTTTTGTGCTGCCCTTGATGAGAGAACCCTTTGTTAGGCTCACAGTGCTAATTTTTCAACAGTTGGGGCAGGTCATCAAGTAAATGGAATATCATCCTGGATGTCATCCCCTCCATGGTGGAGCATTTTCCTTCAGAGCAGCTTCTGTAGGAGGAGGAGAGCAGATTGGGGAGTGGCAGGTAGGAGAAACTCTGGTAAACACAGAAGGGCACTGCTTTAGAGATTTGCAATTACCTAGGATTATGTTCTCTATGAAAAAAAAATCAGTCAATCTCAACAGAGGTTTAACAATTTTTTTCAGACTCCACTAATGTCAGAGAAATAACAATTTAAATAAACCAGTACAAACAGCAGGGCTGCTGTAAATATAGAGTGCTGCTTATAAAGGAATTCAAACCCATACCTGTATAAAGATGATGTCATAAGGCTGATAAATGTGGTAAGAATGTTTGTCCACTCAGGTGGGAGCTGTACATAACTTGCAAAAGATGAGAGCAGGTGTTCACTGTTCCCAAACAATAAGTAACAGTAAGTATCAGGAGCCAGAAAAGTAAAGAGCAAGATTTTTTCATCACTGCAAATCATGCTAGTGCTAAAAACTCTGGGCTGCAAGCCCTATAGTACTTGTTCAGTGTTTCACTTCCCTAGCTGGAGGCTTTGTCAGGAGTTACAGCACCCTCTTGTGATATACTTGTATAGTGTTATCTTATAATGCCATAAGTATGAAAATAAGAAATGTAGCAATGCTTTTTTTTTTTAAGTTTTAGTTATGAGGGTTTTAAAGTGAAACAGTGACTATCTGAATCAGCTCAGTAAAGCAGCTACTATGCAATGCTGATATTGGGAGACTGGTTCAGTTGTGCATGAAAAAAATTCTAATTTCAGTGCATCCTGCAGGTATGGTAGCTCTTGCTGTAGAATAAGAACATTGGACCAGCTAGTGTTGATTGGCAAAATAGTTGATGACATATCTACATGGGAATAAACATTTATTCTCCTGGCTATACATGAAAATAAATATTTAGTGTTTTACACACACGCACACACAGTATATAGATAGTTAGATATATACACATACACATTCATTACAAAAAATCAGACATTAGGGTTGAAAAATGCAAAGTGCACAAAGTAGGCACATGAAAAAAATATTAGGATTTTGGGGTTTCAGAGTCTTGGTGAATCAGTCGTAGGGTCTTCCTTGGGGTTGTCAACCCAGATGCCCACTCCCTTCCCACAGCCAATAGCCTTCTGTCCGAAGCACAAGGTATAACTGTGAGCCAGTGCTTTGTAGTGATATAGTCTTCAGAGGTGAGAAGTATGGTTCACTTCATGTTGCAAACAGAATCTGTCGTATCTTGCTTCACGAAGAAATGAAACCACATCTCACCTTGTTTGCTCAGTGGAGGGATGGAAAACCCCAAGGAAGACCTCACCACTGATTCACAAAGATTCCAGAGACCCAACCCCACAATATTTTTTAGTTTCCCTACTTTGTGCCTTTTTTTTTCTTCAACTCTGTCTACATTAACATCGGGGTTTTTTTCAGTGAATTTCCCTTCTTTTTTTAATAGTGGAATTGTATCTTCATTAGTGCAGGTCTCAAAATGAAATAAATAGAATAATGAAGATGGTCCCAATGCAATGCATTGGCCCATCAGGCCTGGACAAGTATATCAACCGCTTGTGAGGGAAGTCACCCTGGCCCACCACAAGGTGTAATCTGTGTACCAGAACACTGGTCTATCCTTCTCCAGGCTGGGGCTGGTGCCGCATGCTGCGGCACCTTCCCTCCAGCTTTGGCCTATTCAGTGACTCACTAAGCTCACATCTGAACTCAGGTCAATGGAACTGGAAGGCAACGTGGTCCCCACTTGGCCATCCACCACCCCAGAAACACAATGTTACATCATAATGTTTTTTGGGGGTGACATTTTGACCCCAGATTTTCAAAATATTCTTTTTATGACCCCCATTTAAACATGATAGGTGTCATTTATAAAAAAAAAAAAAAACTGACTGAAATGTCATTTCAAGCCAGTGCAAAAACACATACTGGCCATGATTTGAAAAATGACATCTGTCACAATCGTGAGTTGGTGTGAAACAATTGTAATGTTTAAACATTTGCTGTCAAAACACTGAAAATTACCAAAGTTTTGATACAGAAGCAAATAATTTGATACCTTTTAATGGACCAACATAGATGTAACAACAAGAACAAAGTGCTCTAGCTTTCAGACCAACCAGTCCTTCTTCAGAAGTTCATGGCAGTTGTTTAGAAAATACAATACTTATAACAGCTAGATAATGCAGAGAAAAACAGGAAAAAATCCCCATTGGTTAAAAATACTCATTACAAAAAAAAAATGTCAGAGATGTTTAACAGTACCATACTGCCTTCAGCCAGGTGGAACACACATACAAAGAATCCTACTGCATATAAATTTAATTGACATAAGATAACACTGCTGAAGCAGATAACTTCTAAATCAAACTATGAGTGTCACAGTTTGTATAAGGATGTGATTACTGAAAGGCAACCCCCACCCAGATTAGAGACAAACTAAGATTATTATAGGGCTCATGAAGTTTCAATGGCTGCATTATAGACAAGAATTTACCAGTAAAGTTGTCTTAAAAACATCAGTGCACACTGTGTGATGTGTAAAACCTAGCTGGACCTGTCACCCAGCTGTACTCTCAAGCTAGATATAAGGCCCAAGAAATTTCAAAAACCTCAGGACTATATAAATGATAATTTAAATATAAATTGACCATATTAGTGTCAAACAAAAAACTCTAGTCTAAGGAATCTGAAAAAGAGATAAAAATGTAATTTCTCTCCTCCTCTTCATACAAACAATACACCCTAACCCACCCCACATCACCATAATGTGGGTGGGGGAGATACATAGCTTTAAGGAGATGTCTCTCTCTCTCTCTCCCCCCCTTTTTTCCTCCCTCTCTCTCTCTCCCACAGACACACACACACACACACACACATACACATACACACACACACTCTCCTAGCAAACCTTTATTCACTTCAGTCACTGCAATTGTTCCCCAAAGGAAGTCAACTTGTCATGAAATCCTGAGTAAAAGGCTTATGTCTCCTAATACCTACAGAGCAAACATATGACACTATTTAACCATACTACTATCTGCATAGTAACATTTCCAAGGGTTCTGGATAGAACTACCATGAAATAAACCTGCCACTCTCCCCAGGATAAGGTAATAAGTAAATATAGAGTATGTGTGTAAGACCAGAGGTCTAACATACCTACATATCCACAAATTACTACAATATTAGGCTAATGTAAAAATATCTGTGCAGGACCCCCATGCAAATGAGATCATGCACCCCAATAGGTGCAGAGTTACAAAAATTATATGTGACAGTATATGATAACACTCCTGTGTGCACAGCAGCAGGCTAGGTAATCTGAATATGGTGCAATAAAATCAATCCCACCCCCAGGCAAAGATGAAAAGTAAGGAGGAATTAATATTCATTATGTGTGTGAAGTAAGAATAGTAACACATTATAACTCCATATATCTAAATAGAAACCTACCTTAATGTGACAGCAGGCTCCACATCTGTTATATCACATACCTCACAACACATACCCACACACATACAGTACATACACACACACACCCGCATCCCACACATGCTGAAGTACTATAATACATCAGTCTGAAGAAGAAGAGGTCTGTGGATGTTAGTTTCTGTAGTGTCCCATAAAACCAAGATCAACGTTCATCCCATCTGCTACCATATTGAGATGCAAAATAAGTTTAATCTCAAAAGCTCATCTCTGTTGTGTGTTTTTGAGATTTCCTTTTAAGACCATTACTGACATATCTGAGATTGAGTGGTCAGGCTGGGAGAAGTGGTGCCCCACTGGTTTTTCAGTCTTCTTTGCTGTAATAGTATGTCTGTGCGAGTTCATCCTAGTGTGGAGCTGTTGGCGTGTCTCTCCAATATAACCTGTTTGTGGACATCTCTTGCACTGAATGAAATAAACAACATATCATGACATGCATGTATAACTCCCATGCACCTGGAATTGTCTGTTTTGTGATGTAACCACACAGTCCGATGTAGAAATGAGCCCACAGGTCTTACAGGGGTGTTGATTGCAGGGTCGTGTGCCATTGTGTGACATGGTATTCTGTTCTGGTGAAAGTTTGCTCCTAATAATTAGGCTGGATAAATTTGGTGGTTGTTTAAAAGATAGTAGTGGGAGTTCCTTAAAATACAATTAAGGGTTTCATCCTCACTAAATATTGGGTGGAGGTCTTTAATAATCTTATGCAGACGTTCAAGGTCTGAATGATATGTGACTACCAAGGGTATTCTGTCTGTAGCTGTCTTTTCTTTGTATTGAAGTAGTTGTTGTCTTGGTACTTGCGTTGCCCGTTCTTTTATCCTGTCAATTTCCCTGGAAGATTGTCCCTGCTCAATAAAGGTGTTTTTCAACATAGCCAAATGTGTATCTCTGTCATCCTCATTTGAACAAATACAGTGACATCGAGTGCTTGACTGTATATGACAGATTTTTTTGTATGGTTTGGGTGATTACTTTTCTTGTGCAGGTATCTCTGTCTGTCTGTTGGCTTCCTGTAAATACATGTATGTAAGGTTCCATCCTTAATGGTAACTGTGGTGTCCAGAAAGTTAACCTTGGTGGTAGAGTACTCCAGGGTAAGCTTTATGGTAGGGTGGAGATTATTAAGTTTGTGATGAAAATCTTTGAGTGCATCTGTGCCCTCTGTCCAGATGATAAACAAATCATCAATGTAATGGAAATAAGCTAGTGGTTTGTGGGGATACTGCCTTAAAAAATCCTCTTCCAAGTCAGCCATAAAGAGGTTAGCATACTGTGGAGCCATTTTGGTGCCCATTGCTGTTCCCATAGTTTGAACATAATGTTTACCATTGAAGTTGAAGTTGTTATGTGTCAAAATGAATTCCATAAGTTCATCCACCACTCCAGGGTTGATGTTTTGTTCCGGTCCTTTCTCATGTATGTATTTAAGGCATGCTGCAATGCCATCTGTGTGTGGAATATTAGTGTAGAGGGATGTTACATCCATTGTCACTAAAATGGTATCAGGTGGTAAATCCTTATAACAAAAAAGTACACATAAAAAGTGCATAGTGTCCTGGATATAACTGTCTCTTTCCATAACCAGCGGTTTCAAATGGTCTCTACAAACCCTGAGATCCCCTCAGTCAAGGTACCATTACCAGAGACTATGGGTCTCCCTGGATTGCAAGGTTTATGTATTTTAGGCAGCATGTAGAATGTCCCTAGCCTGGGTTCAGCAGGGATGAGGTGAGTTAGTTTTTCTCAGACATGGTCTGGAAAGGTTCTAATTAAGTCAGTAGTTCATCTCTATATCTTGTAGTGGGGTCACTTTCTAGTTTTCTATGGTACGTAAGATCTCTTAGCTGTCTATTAGCTTCATTAATATAATCCTCTCTGTTCAAAATCACCACTGCAGAGCCTTTATCAGCTTTTTTGATGATAATGTTGTGGTTTGATTTCAGTGTCCCTATAACTCTCCGTTCCAGTGGAGAAAGGTTATAATGGGTCTGTTTTTGCCTAGTAAGGATCTGACCACTGACTTGTTGGTGGAAACAATTAATGTAATTGTCTAGTTTTTTGTTACGCCCACTTGAGGGGTAAAATCAGATTCCTTTTTCTTATCCATTACATTATTGCTGTTTGCACTGTCGTCACTACCAGTGATTTCTTCCCTGCCATGAAAGAATTCTTTAAGTCTCAGTCTATGGAAGTATTCCTCCAGTTCACCACAAAACTGTATGTTATCCAGTGGTTTTGTTGGGCAGAAAGTGAGGCCCCTTGAAAGTACATTTAGTTCTCCAGTAGTCAGTGTGTGGTTGGACAAATTAACAACTGAAAGGTGCCCATCAGTATTGTGTTGTTGTTCAGTGACTCCATTATGTTCTTCATGGTTGTTAGGAAGTATGGTATGTTGAAGGGCATCCAATTTCCTATTTTTCATAAGCATGGCTTTTCTTAAGGTCCTTTGGTAGTTAATGTGTATCTCTCGCAAGATGTCCTGAATAGGTTCCCCAGACCTCCTTTCCAGAATGGTAACAATTTCAGCAAACTCTTTGTTAAGAACAACTTTTTTGGCATATGACGTGAATCCTGTGATTTCTCAGTTTCTCAGAGATCCTATGACAAAGTTGTTCTGCATATGTAGAATTGTTTGTATTTCTTAATGGATTCCAAATAGTAAGACCTTTAGGGATCATGTTTCTCCTCTTGCATTGGGTTAGAAAATAGATGTCACTGTCTAGCTGTGCCAGTTTCTTCTTGATGTTATGTAACTGCCATATTCTACAGCGAATTCTGGTATCTTCCATGTTGAAATCTAGATTTAGTAGTTGCCGTATTGTAAGTTTTGAGCAAGCATTGACAATTACAATGTACAGTACCTTCATAACTTTGCTGTTTTTTAATAGTTTGACCCCAGATTTTCAACATAGTCTTCTTATGACCCTGCCTCCTAAACCCTGTATGTAAAAATTTTTAACAGATAGTGATGGGTCACTTTTTTACATTATAGGTTATAACAACAACAACAAAAAAAGACATTGAAGGATCTTTTTGTTTATAGCTAGTACCGACACTGGGGATTGGACACCCCAGTGTAGGCTTCAAGTTTGGTGGCTCTAGAGGTTGGTACCCTGGTGTCACAGATTGTTGGATAAGGAGGTTGTCAGAGATGACTCTGGGGACAGGGCACCCCGGTGTTGGTATGTTGGTGTGGTGGTGGGGGAGAGGAGTGTAATCCAAATGGTAGGGATGGGGGACTGAACTGACACCGGGGGGTGGGCAACCAGGTGTCAGATTTGCTGACTATTAACTGGCACCAGGGGACTAGGTGCCCCAGTGTCCATTTAAATGAATTAGGCCACTGATGTGGTTAATGGCTGCTGAAGTGGCCAGTAAAGGGAAAAAACTGCTCAGTTCTGCTCAGCAGGGGCAGGGCTGTGCACAGATGTGTAACCTAACACCTCCTGAGTAAACACTATAGAAATAGATATGGACACTGTTTGCAGCATCTGATTACAGCTGCCCTCTCAGACATGACCACAATCTCATAAAAAGAGTACATTAAGAAACATAGTAATAAAAAAATTTAAATATCCTTAGCGTGCTTATTTTTCTAACAGTGCATGCTCAGAAATGGAACAATTGTTCTTAAATATTTCAAAAACTGCTTAAGTTTGGGAGATAAAAAAACACAAAAGCACATACCCTGGGGCAATCGCTATCAAACCTGTAAGTGTCAGGTTTGAAATTCATCTAGTTTTTTAGTTCTAGATGAGTAAAAAAGTCTCAATTTATGTAATTTTTACATTTTGAGCACCCCTGTAACTTTGCCCCCAGTGAACCAATTGCCATAAAATTGTAATGATCCAGTAACCTTGGCAACAACTCTGTGCCTTCCAAATTTAAAATAAATTGGTTGAAGAGGAGAAGAATTATTAAGGTACAAAACAATCGACAAATCGGGGTTTGGGATTAAAGTGCTTACTTAGCCCAAATATACAGGCACGACCACGTCTGTATAATATATACTGTATTTGTGTGTGTGTCTCTCTCTCTCTTTATATATACTGTATATCTGTCCATCTATCTATCTAGTATAGTGGCACGGTAGCGCCACTATAGTTAGGGTCCAGCGGTCTCTTCTATAGTAAACCCAAATTTTGCACTTTATTAACTTTGCTACCATTCAACCAATTCATGTGAAATTGTACATGCACCTTTGGGGATCAAGGATCTCTTGATGTGGGAAGTTTCTTTCTGGTCGGATGTGCAGGTGTGGAGATGTGGAGTATCCAAAAATGCGAAAATTACCATTTTTGTGTAAATTTGTGTCACGCAGTTTCTCATAAACTGTGTGGAGTTGTACTCTGAAATTTGTAGGGTATATTGGTCTTGGGTCAAAGATGTGCCTTTTAAAGGTTTGGTAAAAAAATATTAATCCATTCAAAAGTTATTAAGCTTCCTATTTTCCCATAATTTCCCATGGGAAAAATTAGATGTGCCATGCGAAACAACTGTTTTGTTGCCGCGAAAGTGGTATTTACTGTCGCAAATGCAGGATGTACTGTTGAGCTTCTGCCATCTTGTTTTCAGCTAGCAATGCAAACAAATTAAACTATTTCAAAAACTACTTTCAAATGGTAAATGCCAACAGTTGTGTTTACCTAAGGAATCTGATTTTGTGATAGTTCACCAAACGTGCAGAAATATGTTTATTTTATCCACGGATGTTTTACTGCGGCAAATTGTGGCACTGCTTTCATGAAACAAGGGGGGGGGGTTCTGCCATAAATTGCAGCAAAAGGACTCAGTGTTGCAGCATAACCTTTCCCCCCATTTCCCAAAAATAGTACCGCTATTTGTGGCAGTAAAATCTCTATGGATAACAGAAACATTTCTGTACATTTATTGGCCATAATGACCACAAGATCAAAATCCTTGGGTTTTGATTTGGTAAACTCAAGTGTTTGTGCTTGCCATTTACAAGTAAAAGAGCCCTGCATAACATTTCTTTGTGGTCTAGTGTCCCTCCGTCTCCAATCCCCAATGCCTATATTTCATTGGTGATCGTTGCATTCCCCCACCCTCCCATGCTTGTTTTGCCCCTGAAAATAAGAAAATCATTCTTCTTTGTCTTTTTAACTTTTTGTTTACCTGTGGGGAAAAAAAGTCTATCGCCGATCACACCCACACCCCCACCCAATCTCCCACTGTGTACCCACCTCCCCACATCCATCTTGATGCCCCCACATCCTCTCGCTCACCTGAAAAGGTCCCAGGTTCGAAATCTGATCTTCCAATCAAAGATACATCAAAAGTGCTGTTTCTTTGCAATGAACTGGCAAAGAAACAGCAACCTTTAAAAATCCTTTTCGTAAACTATCAAAATCCCTTTTTGGAGCCAAATCCCTTTTCATGAGGTGATAAAATCCTTGTTTCTGAGCCAGTCCTTGTTCACAAGATAGATCCATCTGGTCCTGATCTCATGAACAAGGATTGTGACAGCTCAGGTACAAGGATTGACTTGCGAACATGGATTTTGACACCTCTTGAACAAGGATTGGAAGCGAATGACAAACAAGGATTTTTAAAATAAAAAATTACCATTTTTTGATAAAAGTGAACAGAACCAAAGCCATGGGTTTGTAGAAGGCATCACCCTGAACAAAACTCATACTTCAATTTTCACAGAACACATCCGTGGGGCAAGTTACAATGTTTTTCTAATTAGCAAAAATGGAAGACAACATGGTGGCTTATGAAGGGGGATATTTCCTTATGAACAGGAATTTTGTAAATCCTTGTTCATTAGGCCAATCCCTCTTCGCAAAATATACACCTATAAGAACCCGAAAATTCAAAATTGAATAACTTTGAAATGGATTAATATTTGTTCACCAAACCAATGCTGGAGTGTTCTTTCAGGCAACCTCTTATCTGTGGTTGCTTGTGTGGGCTTGTCCTTTTGCAGCTTGGGGGGAGTTAGGGTTGGAATCCCTAATGCCAAATTTCCCTACTTTTGTGTTGTTGAGTTGAACCCTAACTGGTGCATTAACGCAGTTTTTTTGCAATGAATTTCCTTACTTTTTGCAATAGTACAATCGTATACTCATGCCTGTGGGAACACAGGGCCCTCCATAGAAGTCTTGCTTCAAGAAATAAAACACAGTAAATATTAAGTAGTATAAAAAGTTTGTAATTTATAAGTTTTCTCATACTGTAAGTGATTAACATGTTTCCTATGATGTATGCCTGTTTTGTACTATGGTGTGAGTTTCTTAAATTCTCTTTCTGTTATTTCCACAAATGTGATATATTCCAACCCTGAAAATTTCATGAAAAAAATCCCACATGGTCTAGACTGTAGGTGAAAGCCGAAAATACCCAATGTTAAGTATAGGGAAACCAAACATGTTCCCCAACCCCCTTTGTTTGGTACTCCATATCTCAAAAACTGTACAAGATTCCATCACACAACTTCCACATCTTGAAACTGTGACAGATTGATAGTGCATATCAAATTTTGGGCTAGTTCATCAAACAATGTCAAAGTTATCAAGGTGCAAAATTTGGGTTGTAACATTAAACAGGCTACTCAACCCTAACTATAATATGTATGTATCTAAACTGCTTTGATCATTTGTTTTATGTTTCCATTGTTTGTCATAAATGTGTTAGTTTTGTTAATGTACTTAAATGACATCAATAAATGTAATGCTTGCCCACTACTGGTCCCATCACGTATGATGATGACTTAGTAAAGGGAAATAAATAAACAATATAAATGTTCAACAGTCATGTTTTATTGCATTTGATTGATGTGCTGCTGTATCTGGGGTGTAAACAGTTCCTCTTCTATGCACACTGTTGGGGACAGCAATATTTGTGACTACAGTCAACACTGTATATATCCAGAAAATGAGCTGCAAATTTTAAAGGCCTGCAGGAATGCACATTTCACAGTTTAGAAGTACAATGGTTAATTTTCTTATTTTATTCCAGCCAGAAAAGGCTTATTAAGCAGTTGTACTATATGTTCAGTAAAGAGTGCAATTCTCCTGGTGTTCTTCATTGTTCGGTAGATAGTATATGGAGCATACAGGACTCCTTACATCTGTTAACATGGGCCTATAACACCAATAAACACCTGCAAAATCTGAGGAATTACCAGCTTAATTAGGTTAGACTACCTGGAGAAGAGGCAAAAAAAAAAGTTTCAAACAACTGAAATGGGCTATGCTTATAACTGAAAAAAAATACATCATAAACTAGGGAAGGATTTGGGACTGAAGGAAAATGTGCATAAATAGTATCTGAAAATTGCATACATCAGAATTGCATGCAAGTGGACTGACAGTAATTAGAAATGGGACTCTTATTTCAATTTACTCTCTCAATCAATTGATCAATAAAATTAACAATTGGCTTATTGGAGCCATTGCTTCTCATAACCTACAAATATGGGTGGGGGGAACTCAATATGGATGTCTTTGATTGTGAAGGTGTAATACAGCAACCCTACTGCTTGTAGAAATGGCTTGCTCAACTCTCGCTTCGATTTAGGCTCTTTTGGGGGAGTTTCAAGCTGAGGTGAGACAATAAACTGCCCATACTGAAGCTTCGCTTTTGGAGATATCTGTTCATTGTTCTGCTTTTGAGATACAAATGGAGAAAGTGGAGAGTCTACTTCGGAAAAATGAGGAGGAGATAAAGGGAATATCAACTCATGTCCTTACAGTAGAAGGGGCTACGAATGCTGCTCTACATGAGCAGTTGGAACAAATGGCAAGACTATAGCGTCTTGAGAACAATATGCTGAAAAAGAACTTAAGATTGATTGGGTTCTCTGGAAATGTCCCAAATGCTGAGCTGAGAGATGAGGTACAGAGGGCATTAACCATCGTATTTGCATTGGAGTCACCCTTAGTTCTTGAATCTGTATTTCACACTGTATCACACCAATCCAATGATCCTACTCAGCAATCTGAGGTGTGATATGTTATTCTTTCATTTAAAACCCTTGTGGAGAGAAGAATAAAATTCTTCAGCTAACGAGGCAAAAGCAGCAGCTGTTTTTTGATCAGCATAGATACATTTGTATCCAGATTTTTGTGTACAGACACAACGAAGAAGAAAACGCTTCTAGGCTATTCTTTCTGAGTTTAAAGAAGCTGGACTGCTTGCAGTTCTATATACTTCTGCCCAACTGAAAGTAAACTTTCAGGATAATAATTATTTTTTCAAGGATCCAGATGCTGCAAGATCTTTCTTTGAAAATAACGTTAAAATTCCTGAAGATGTCGGCCCTGATTTCGAAGATGAAGATGCAGCTGAAGTGACTGAATAACTTCCAGCTTAAGTTTTCTTTGTCTCGCTTTGCTTTGACTTTTTCACAATTGTCTTGATACTTAACAGACTCTAAAAGACAGATGCCTTACTGTATGATTTATAAAGTAATTCTGCAGGGCTGTTTAAACTTGGAGCACTGATAGACATAAATTCTTCTTCTTTCTCTTTTTTTTTTGGAAAATGATTGTAAGGTATTAACAGTCTTTAACCCCCCAATAATATAAAAATACTTTTTTGTGTGTCTTTATTTAATTACATGAAAAGTAATGTTAGGGGGAATGTAATGTTCTTAATGGAATTTTATTTTCTTTGATTGTAATTATTTAAAAGTGGATATTTTTTCCTGTCTTAAGGAATAAAAATAAAGTACAAAAAAAAAAAAGAAATGGCCTGCTTGCCTTGCAGGGCTTAACATTAAAGATGATTAAAAGCATCACAGCATCTCATTCATAGCTACATGCCCCCCCCCACACACACACATGCACTTTCTCTTTCTGTATATGCCTCTATGCCTCTATTTGCTTTTTTCTTTCTTTCTCCCTTGTATTTTAAATATCTCTGTATATATAGCTTTCCTAAAGTTCCATTACAAGTGCTACAAACAGTAACATCAATAGTTGCAATCAGTGTGCTCAATTTTATTTGAAGCAGCAACCTTTGAAAACAGTTGTGTTAGTATCATGAACTACAGCCAAACTGGAACACAGTAAAAGTGCTTCTCCACTAAAATTTACTCAGAACACTCTCCATGGCAGCTGCATTGATAGGGTGGTAAACAGGCAGTGGACAAGTGATTAGTTGGATGTGAACATTGTGTCTCCCAGTCAGCATGATCACTGGGTTGCTAGTGAGAAACTTTGAGAACAGTGAGCTTTATACGTGGTGCTACAGTTCAGAAACATCAACTGGCAAATAAAAAAGATAAGAGGAAGAGGGAAAAATGGAGAAAAAGGGTAGAGGGAGAAATAGTTAGAATGATATTGAAAACTAGAAAGAACAGAAAATAAAAAAATAAAAGTAACAAATATGAGACTATCAAAATCAAGTTATAGGGGACTTTTTATAGCAACATAGGCCAGTTAAACTGATTTAACATGCAATTCCTTTAACCAAAAAATTACTGTGTTTCTACCAAGTCATTTAATTCTACACATCTGGTATGTTTGTATAAATGTGTTATAAAGTTGTAGGTAACCACCCCCGAGGAAGAGGTAGTTTCCATCTCCAAGTTGGGGCTCCTCAGTCAGTGGTTCTGCACAGCTTGTATTTTTCATTTTTCATTTTAGTTTTGCATATACAGTTAATAAAGTATAAACTTTTTTCCCCAATACAGTAGAGTGATTGTTGAGGTTTGCTTTGTTGGGGGTGCTCAGTAAATACTGTTAAAAAATATGGGGAGTTGTTATCCTGTTCAGTTTGATAGTTGGCTGGGAACCAGTGCAACATCAATACATTGGAAAAATTTCACCTTGTGTAATTTGCCCTCCCTATATTTAGCTGAGTTGAGTAATTCAGTGTATGTAATCTTATATTTGCAGATAGACAGATAACCTGATCCTGTTCAGTGAGTGACTGAGTCAGACAGACAGACAGTTGCATATGGTATACCATGTACAAGGTGACTGCGACTGAGTGCTTTCAAAAAGGGTGACTCAATCACGGCACCTGTGTATAGGGCTACCTGGCAGGGTAGTGACCAGATACAGGGGTAGATGAGTACAGCGACGGGAAGTCACTGTATATACACACACGAGTAGGGGGAGGACCACGTCATGTGATGGGCAGAAGAGGAGGGTATGTGAGGTGTAATGCAGCAGTTGGCTGCCGAACTGGCCATGTGGCATGGTGGGTAGGTGGCGGGCTGGGGTTGGGAGGGTGCCAAGTGTGATTCTGGGTGCAATAGTGTTTTGCGTCAGGTCAGGTTTTTTTATTTTTTTTTAAGTTTTACAACCCCCGACATGCACCCCCAAAATGCACATGTCTTGTGTCCAGAAAACTCCCCAGCACTGATGAAGTGTAATGAGAGCACAAGAAATGCAAAGTCTCCCAAAATTAATAGTGCACTTAGATGTCATGCATGCAGTAGTCACACACAGTCACCAGAATTAATGGGCATCCCCAAAATGCTACTGTCTTGTGTCCAGAAAATTCCCCAGTGCTGACAAAGTGAAATGAGAGCGTAACAAGTAATATGAAGTCTCCCAGAATTAATGGCGCACTCAGTCATGTGCACAGTGGTCACAGCCACCAGAATTAATGTGCATCTCCAAAAAGCTACTGTCTTGTGTCCAGAAAATTCCCCAGTGCTGATGAAGTGAAGTGAGAGCGTAACATGAAATATGAAGTCTCCCAGAATTAATGGTGCACTCTGCCATGTGTGCAGTGGGCACACATAGTCACCAGAATTAATTAGGGTCCTCAAAATGTTACTGTCTTGTGTCCAGAAAATTCCCCAGCACTGACAAAGTGAAATGAGAGGGTAACAAAAAATGCAAAGTCTCCCAGAATTAATGGTGCACTCCATCATGCACACAGTGGTCACACACAGTCACCAGAATTAATGTGCTTCCCAAAAATGCTACTGTCTTATGTCTAGAAAATTCCCCAGTGCTGATGAAGTGAAATGAGAGTGTAACAAGAAACATAAAGTCTCCCAGAATTAGTGGTGTACTACAAATGCACAGGCAGATTAAGATTGCGCTGCACACTCAAGAGATGCAGACACAAAGGCACAACAACACCTGACCAGTGCTCACAAGTCACAAATTCAAATCTGGAAAACAATACCTTTTGCTGGTTGGGAAGGGGAGTAGTGCATGGCAGTAACAGTCTACTACCAGTAAAGATACCACAAAGCAGTATAAAAAATTCATGCACGTACGGTGGATAGCAAGTTCACACTGCTGCAGTTACTCTGTGGCACAATAAAAGGTGTCTGATTTAATGGCACGCATCGCACACACACTCACACCCACTACAAGTAATGCATAGCAAATTGAAAACCTTTAGTAATGTAACCAAATGTTTTAAACAAACTGAAATTATGCACTGCTGCACCACAACAATCAGCAAAGAAAGTCAAGAATTACTGAAAATATTACTGTGTGTACATTAACACAGTTATACAAGAAAAATATAACCAAAACAGAAAGACTGACTTTTTCACCCAGTTAATCTACCTACACCGCAGATACGCCCCTCTCCCCAAAGCACACTTCATAGTACACAGACTGACTGTTCTAAATTAACATTCAAAATCCACACACAAACAATAAACACTCGATGATATGAGCACAGGAGGGGTTCCTATAATCGATGTACTAAATTGTGAGCAAAAAAAAAAAATCTCAAAAATATTTTTTTAACAGCTTTTAGAGGATATGAATCACAGAGCTCTGAGAGGAAACTGTCTCCATCTTCTACTACACTCACACACACACACTACACAGAACTGAGGCTGTGCAGAACAATCTAGAGCCCATGTGACCTGAATCCCATAAAGCACTGCAAAATTCGCCTTTGGAGCTCAAAAACAAGGCGAAGTGAGGTGAAGTACATTGATTTCAATGTACTACACCTTAAAATTGGAGGAAAAGTGGTTTGGGGAAGGCAGAATAATGCAAAGTCATTGTTTCCAATGGACTTTGTGCTCCCCATTATGACGCGAAGTACTCCGCTTCGCATTATGGAGTACTTCGCGGATTCCGTGTTACTCCGTGAATCACTTTGCAGAGCGAATTTCGGCCACTTTGCCCACCACTAATTACAGTCTGCCTCTGCATAGCTTAGATCTTTACTTAAAACAAACTTACTGCTACTGTGAAACTGACTAAATATATAAAGTGCCCAGGTCTCGAAGGAAATATGACACTCTGTGATCTATTTCTGCTAGAATCATTGGGGCCAGTAATTGTATCTGGCAAGGCATTCCCCCTAAAGGACATACAATTTTGCAATGGTCACCAGTTAGGTTGCAGCTTGAACAAGGCAGCTTTTTTTGTATGAGGTAATCTTGTAAGCAATGATTGTGGGACAGTTGTAAATGTACTGGTGATTATCCCTTAATTTTACTATTTACTATTGGTATCCCCTTGCAACAGAGCATGTAACCCGATTTCAGGTTGAGCTGGAAATGTGCTAGTGCTTTTTATGGGACTGCTGTGATATTCTCTACAGGAATTCATTCCCATGCCTTCACTGATCACATAGACCCTGCCACTGTGATTAATACAAGTATATGCTGAAAGTTTTGTCCTCATCATGGTAGCTCTGCAGCTATATGATTAAAAAACCAAGTTTTTTATATTTGCTCATATAGTTTTCTATGGGGATTAACATTAGTGATACCTCCTCCCATTTGATCAGCATCAGAAACATTATTGAAAAGCGTAAAGAATATGATCCTGGTTTTCAGTCACTGTTTGTCTCTCCAGCAGAAAATTATTTTTAATCATGAGTATTTTGTATACAAAGCATCATGAGTGAAAATATCTCAGAAGTAAATTTTACGTTTTCATTGATCTTTAATGTTTTACATATAGAATAATGCGTGGGTAGGTGTGCAAAACGAGAATTGTATACACACCCAAGGTGTGTGATGCTTCATAAATCCTGAGAGCAAAGCTTGAGGGGCTTATAATAACATCAAACATCAAGGGTGTGTATAAAATTCAAGTTTTTTCCACACCTACCCATGTGTTATTTTTTATAACTGCTGGGAAGTATTTTCTCGCCTGCATGGTTCCTGTAAGCAAAAAAACAAGAAAAGTAATAGTCCGGCCAGTAGATGAGCTCCTGTTTTAAAGCAGCATTGGTGTTTTATCCCCCCTCCCCATTCTGAGAGGTTGCTATTTGTGTCCAGTGCCTCTCTATGTCTCTTTGTCTATTTCCCCCATTTTAGAATGAGAGGTACAGGTAGTGGACTGGTAGCTCTAGGTCAGATGCGGTCAGCTGTCATGTAGATATACAGTACTTTCACTTTCACATCCTCAGCTATCACAATCATGATGTTCGTATTCCTTTGTGAACTGGAGTCTGTGGCGCTGGGAGGTAATGTGCCTTATAAATTGTTGAAATATTCAAGAAAGTGTGGTGGAAATTCTGAATTGAGTTGCAGGATAGAAGTAGTCCGAGTGGCCAACATGTGCAGCCCAAAAGCAGAGTTTGCATGCATGGAATGAAAGACACCTGGCACGTGTTCGCCATTATAACCCGCATATTATAATGGCTAACTGTAACTGGGTTTGTCTATGGGAGAAAATGCTCTCAGTTATTATACAAGTCCAATGATCAATGATGAAAAATATAATTACAGTTCAGATTCAAGCGAAAACAATGTTGATAAATCCCCAGATTGCAGACATCAGCTCATTGCTGACATTTCAATGATATCCATGCTGTATAAGAAAAATACAGGTGTTTCTCAATTTCAATGAACATTGTTTGTCTTTTGCATTAATTAAAAGGTTCTTGTATCACTTGAAAATATGCATACCAGAAAATAGCACATATTCAGGTTCTGTCTGTAGAGTGAGTGCCCCGACCTTTACTTGGCGTTTCACTACATTGCTGTGAAATATTGCCTAGAGGTTTGTGGGCTAGTTTTAGGCTTGACAGGGGACCAGTGAAGGTTCTGCAGTGGCCGCTGCTCTGTACCTTGAGGCTGTGGTTGGTGAGTGGACTGGGGATTTGTAGCTCAGGCTGTAATTTTCATTCTTGCAGTTCTACGCTGAATCCAGGCCATTGCAAAGTACAGGGAGTTCAATAAGAGCTGCATGAATAAACCTGAATAGAAAGTTGTGGTTGGTTTAATGTGTAACCCTCTTATATCGGACACATTCATGTGTCCCACATTTCTCCATTATAAGGGTTGTGCACTGTATCATGAAGTCATAAAATACTGTATACACACACAGCTGATATGCCTGCTGCAAATGGCAATGTAGTATAGTACTGGGCATTTGACTATTACTACACTTTGTTTACAGTGTTATACAATAATGGCTTTTGGTTCAAAAAAAATAGATTTTTTTATTAACCTCATTTCCCCCACATCTGCTGCACTGAGCTGTCCCTTGTGTGTCAGTCAGTAGGTAGAGCAGGAATAGGTTGGTGCTAATTTCTAGAAGGAAACAAAGAGATCTTCCTGTTTTTAAACCTCTGCTACACGCAGACAACCCACTTAAGCCTGCCACTAGCATTGATAACCTTAACACTTATCAGCTATTTAAATGCTCACCCGGTGTGCAACCGCAGATAAAGGGAGTGGGGAGGAGGCAGATTAACACATTTGATATTACAGATAAGGACAAGAGTCAGGAAAAAAATATCTGTTACAGATTTCCCACCACTGAGCTGTTTGGGGTGAGATTCAGACAGGAGTGGGGACCAGGTGCAGGGTTTAGCTCAATGAGAACAAGTGGAGCTGACAAGCCAGGATAGCAGGGAGAATATGTTAACAGTATGAATCCCCTTCCCCCCCCAAGCATGGCCAATATTCTGAACTGTTTGTGGGCTATTTACTTCTTTTATTTTGGTTTTATTTATTATTCACTATTTTAACAAAACCCAAATCACCTTACACTTCACAAGCAACTGAACAACCGCCTCCCGCCAGCTGTTGGATTGGAACAGAGTTTACCTACCCCTTAACAACCTGACTAGCACAGATCAAATCATGAAAAAGGAAAGAAAAAGCAGAAAATACACAGGTGTGAAACAGGCACTTAATTTGTTATATCAAACGGATGCAGTACACTAATTCCCAATTGCCAAAATCACACCAACTGTCAGACGTCACACCAGGACAGACCTAGTAAATCTTTTTGTCCCTCAGCAATGCTTGCTACATACAGACAGTTGATTTAATCTTCTATAACCTATCCTTTTTGAGTGGGTATTGCACAAACTCATTCAGTTCATTCATGTTCGGTAATGGCTTTTGGATGGAAAAAAAAAATTTTTTAAACCTCATTTCCCCCATGTGTTCTACATGGAGCTGTCCCTTGTGTGGCAGTGAGTGGGTGTAGCTTGGTGATGACTTATGTAAAATAAAAAAAAAATAAAAATTTTTTTTAACCTCTGCCATGAAGGTTTCAGGTGATAATATCACCCGCAAAACAGAGCAGGATAAAATATCGCAGGCATGACATTGTGGGCAGTAACACTGCCTGACAATGACATTGTGGAACAGAATAATGTGGGCCATGTGTTCTGGACACCTCAGTGCTCCACAGTCACGGGTGGAGCCGAAGGGAGGTGACACACAGAAGGACTGATGGTGTGGGCACTGAGGTGTCCGGGACGCACCGCAGGATGGTGGCCCGCATTATTCTGTTCCACAATGTCATTGTTGGGTGATGTTACCACCTGTGATGTCATACCTGCGATATTTTATCCCACTTTGTTTTGCGGGCTATATTATCACCCGGAACGGCTATGAACAGAAAATCCACTTAAGCCTGCCATTACCACTGACAGCTAAACACTTAACACTTATCAGTTACTTAAATGCTCACCCAGTGTGCTACCACAGATAAAGAGAATGGGAAAGGGGCAAATGAACTCATTTGATGTTACAGTTAAGCACAAGGGTCAGGAAAAAAATGACTGCTATAGATTTCCCTCCGCTGTGCTGTTTGGGGGGAGACTCAGACAGGAGTGAGGACCAGGTGCAGGGCTCAGCTCAATGAGGAGGGGTGCAGCCCCCCAAAGCACAGCCAGTGTTCCGAACCATCAAACCTGTGAATGACCAGAGGTCAGCCTCACCAAGAATGTTCATTAGGAAAGCTAGTTAATATTTAAGAATGAAACTGCCTTAGACATACACATAACTTTATGCGATCTAGGTGATACACACTGCCTGGGTTAACACAACAGAATGATGTGTGAGATAAAAACATACTGATTTTATTTTATCACAATAAATAAACAAAAACAAAGGGAATCAAAGCATTAAAGCAGATGGGCAGTTCTTTGAAGAAGCAGCTGAAGAGGCGAGCAGGTAATATTGTGTTTGAAATATTAAGGGGGGGTGGGCTGTAAGCCTGGTAATTAAGAAAACATTAAGAAAATACATTCTGTTGGCCCCTATACAGAGTACCAGTGGGCTGAAGGGCCAGGGCATCTTGGACCAAGGAATTTTAGTTTCTGCCCTGGACATAGTCTTCCTTTCTCCTCCTTTCGTCTACAAATAGCTGGGCTCTGAAAGGCTCCCATTTAGATAATTATTACCTGCAAGCTGGCCAGCTCCTGTTCTGAAATGTGGCACCAAAAATCTCAAACACAGTATTCCTCATTCGCCTCTTCAACCGCTTTTTCAAAGAACTGCCCACCTGCCTTACTGCCTGCCAGTTTGATTCCCCTTGTTTTTGTTTATTTATTGTGATAAAATAGAATCAGTGTGCTCTTATCTCACACTTCAGTCTGCTGTGTTAACCCATGCAGTGTGTATCATCTACATGGAAGTAGATGGAACAACACTATGTGTATAACTAAGGCAATTTCCTTATCTGCAGGCATTTCCTTTCCTTTCTTCCCTTTAAAGCACTGTGTGTGTGTGTGTGTGTGTGTGTGTGTACTTTCTTGGTTCCAAATGAACTTCCTTGGTGAGGCTGACCTCTGGCCAGTCACAGCCTGACTTGTCTCACACCATTAACTTGAGAGACCCTGCCACACAAAAACCCCCAGCGCTGCCATCGACCCTTCAAAGAGATTATTCCTAACAGTTTGGAAGCAATTACAATATCATAAGCAAAGGGCCAGAAATGGGGGAGTTAATGACATTCTGGAGATTTTTGCTTCACGTCTCTTTTTTATACTTTCTTCTTCTAGTTTTTTTTTTTCATTTTCTTCTTTCTTCCACAGGAGAGGGTATGAAAATTGCATATTAGCATAAATAAAAAAACATTTTTTTGGGTGAGCGCCATTCAATTGACAGCCCCCATTCAGCACCTTGCAACTCTCTCCTTTTCTTTGTTTTTCTTCTCACCCTTTTCTCCTTCCCTTCCCTGTTTTTTTATTTAATATCCAATTTATTTTGAGTCTTTCTAAGTAAAATGAACTATGACATATAAGTAAATGCTTTCATCTCATTGCCCCCATTCAGAGTACAACTCCCAGTGAAAGTTTTCTATGCTTAATTTGCATTACCCAAATCCTTAATATTTTGAGGTTGAGTACCAGGAGATTTGAAAACATTGTTTGTGAATACAGAAGTTACAAAATGGGCCCCATACCAAAATGATCACCAAAGTCAATGACTTTTTGTATTTTTAAGAGTCAGACAATGCACAGATGGGTGAAGACTGAAATGGACACTCATGTACTCTGAGAAGCTATGACTTTCTTTCTTCCAAAATGTAATGCTTTTCTGAGTATGTGTAGAAGGGATATGGTAGTTTCCTCACTAGCAAAACAAGCATTTGTCAATGTTGAATGTTTGCTTGCTGGCATTGGCAGTGGTAGTGTAGAATTGTGATTGGTTGGCATCCATGGCACTCCAGACATTATTACCTCATGGGTTTTAGCCCACCTGATAGGCTAGTGATGCACATGACCCAGATCAAATTTCCAGCATATCCAGGTCCCAGAAACCCCTGCTCTCCAGTTTCGAATCGTGCATCTGATCAGGCAAGAAGCACACCAGGAATCCCTGTCTGCTCCTAGAAGGTAAGACCTTGAATCAAGGATTTATATCACAAAATGTTTTTCTTCAGGCTAAGTCAGAAGGCAGTTACAGCAGTTCTCTTCTTGTTATTGATTTCCCTGGATTTTCCAGGTGCAGTAATTCTGAGTTAGTCCCTGCCTTAACACCAGAGGTTTACTAACAATATGTGGATCATAGCAGGCAAAAAGGGGAATTTATTTGAAGGAAAAAAATGCAGCTGATTGTGATGCCGGCAATTTATGTTGCTATGACTCAAACATGTGTGATGGCCCTATGGGCAGGCCCCTCCTCGGGCCTAAACTAGCAGAAGGGCTACTACTTCCTTGCCCCTTGAACCCCTCCTCGTGAGCAAGTCCGCCCGCTACAGCGCTCACTTGCCTGGCGGCCTAGTGCTCCACTCCTCCCGTTTCCACTGTTACGGGCCTCAGCAAGGCCACGGGAGGTCCAGACGCCCGCTCCGGCCAGGCGCCGACCACGTGGTGCCTCCTGATTCAGTCACTCCCATCCTGGAGTGTGGAAGGCAAGCCCCCTCCTTCCATTGCCTCACAAATGCAGAAGGCCTTCATCCACTGCACCATGACAGGCTCTTGAGCGCTGCTTCCACTGAAAGGGCAGTCGAAAGTGGCAGCGGGGCAGAGGGCTGCTCTCCATAGGCCTGTTGGCCTACCGCTGCCCGACCAACCTCCTCCACTCCCAGGACTGCAGCTAGGCCCGCTGGCTCGAAGGGGAACTCGCCTCGATTTGTCTGGGCGGGGTGAATTCTTCTAGCCTTCTTTTCGCTTCCCCCCACCACACGCCTGAGTCAACTGGGGGATGTAGGGAGACCCTCCTCGTGCTCCCTCCACAGCAAGGACCACCTCCAATTGGCACAGTGGTTTAAAGCTCTGAGCTTCACAGCTGAGGATCTGGGTTTGAATCTCACAGGCCCCAATGGCATCGTTAAGGGGCAGAGGCAGGGTAACCACGCTTCCTACCTGGTTCTGCCCCCCTTCTCTCGCGGGGAGCATAGAAGCACTACCAGTCTATCCCCTGGCCTCGCGAGGTGAAGGGGAAGATCCGTGGATTTTCCTCCGTGTTTTCCTGTGGCTCCCTCCAATAGCGACCCCCTCCATTCCTCCCAAGCCTCCTGCTCCTGTTGCTTCTCCAGGGCCCAATCCTACCCCTGCCACTCGGGTCCCTCCCATAGCGACCCAAGTAGGTACCTGATTCTTCTAGTCTCCTCCCCGGTTGCCACGGCTCCCTCCCATAGCGAGCCGTAGCACCAGACCGCCGTCCGTCGTTGCAGGGGTCCTCACATAGCACCCCTCAACCTCAGGCGCTCTTCTAACCCAGGGTTTGTGGGTACAATGTTTTTAAAAAAAAAAAAAAGGGGGGGGAAACTGCGGGGCCTATACCAGCTCCGTTTCTAAGTATACCTTCTCTCCTTCCTGATGGTGAAAGCAAAGAAATGCGCCACGTGCAGCGCCAACCTCCTCCCCCAAACTCCGGGCCCCCTCTGTGCAGCATGCCTCCTGGACGATGACGATTCCTCCCTGGAGTGAACCCCGCCCCTGGCCCCCAACAACCCCGGACCCAGCAACCCTACGTGGATGGATCTGGGCTCCCTTCTGATCCAGAACCAGCAGGCCGCGGTTGCCATGATGGAGAGCCAACAGAACTTTATGCTCAAAATCATGGAGAAGCTGGAATCCCTCACCCAAAACAGGGCAAAGCCTCCAAACTCAGAACCCAACAAGGCGGGGGGCAACCAGAGGAACTTCCAAACCCTGAGGACACCCTTCCCACCATTCCGTGCGACAGCGCACACGAGGACGGGGAGAGGGATGATGCAGGGGAAGAGGATGAAGCGGACTCGGATACAGAGGATATGGAGCTGCAGACGACCCCTTCACTGACTTCAAAGTTATGCTCATTTGACACGATCCCGGGGCTCATGAAGATCATCAAGGCCACCATGGGTTTCGACACGAAGACACGAAGAGAGCAGGCCAGTCAAGCTCGACCCAATGATTCAGCTTAGACCTTCAACCACAGAGACTTTTCCGTATGTCCGAGTATCGAGGACATCTTCAGTACAGAATGGCAATCCCCAACCGGCAGGATGTCAAATCGTAAGAATCTGGACAGAATGTACCCAGTACAAGGGGAAAAATCGGACGCCTGGTGCAAGGCTCCCACCATCGACCCCAAGTGGCGGCCCTCAGCAAAAAGACCATACTTCCATGCGGCACAATAGCCCTCAAGGACCCTACGGACAAAAAGGTCAAAGACATGCTCAAGAGGGCATTTGAGATTGAGGGCACCGCTGCTAAGGCGACCACCACAGCCATCTACATGACCCGGGCACAGATCCACTGGCTCGAGGAGCTCCAGGAGCAGGCCATCCCTAAGTCTAGGGAGGCAGAACTGTTGAGTGCACCTTTGGATGTGGCCAACATTTAGCCGATATGGCGGTAGACACCCTGGGCGCCCAGGCAGGGCCACCGCCATCACCAACCATGCCCGTAGGGCACTGTGGCTGAAACTGTGGGATGCAGACCATGAGTCAAAGACATTGTTACAAAACTTAACGCTTTGGGGAAAGCATGTTTTCTGGGAGGGGCTGCAGGATTATTTGAAGCAAAAGGAGGAGGGCAGGGACCTCCTCAAGAATAAGGCCAAGTTCCCCTATCTACCCTCCTCGAGACAGAGGTTTCGGGGGGGGGGAACAAACCATACCAACCCCGAAGGGATACACACCAACAGGGCCACTCCTTTCGAGGCAGAGGCTCCTCCCCTGGCTTCCATAGCCCGTACCTCCAGAACTATCAGCCCTCATCCTTCAGACCCCGGGGCCAAAGAACCGGAGGTCGAGGTAGAGGCTTCAGGGGAAAGCAGCAGTGACTGCCCCCCCCAAAAACACAAAGCCAGGACCAGTACCCACCGGTGGGGCAAAGGCTAACTCTCTTCGCCCACCGTTGGATCAACACGACATCGGACAGATGGGTACAAGACGTGGTGGCCAAGGGGTACTCCATAGAGCTATCCCACGCCCATATTCCACACAGGTTCGTCTCCTCCCCCATAGCCAGGAGAAGGGCGTCTCCACATCAGATCCAACAAATCTTGTCAGAGCTACTTCAGAACAGGGCCATTCAGCCCGTTCCAGTACCAGAGCAGGGGCTGGGGATTTACTCCATATTCTTCCTGGTACCCAAAAAATCGGGGGAACTCAGGCCCATCCTAGACCTGAAGCATCTGAACCGGCATGTAGTCTCCCACCGATTCAAGATGGAGACCATCCGATCCACCCTACGATGCATCCGGGTAGGCGATTTCCTGATGTCTATAGACCTTAAGGACGCCTATCTCCATATCCCCATCATCCGGAAACACAGGCAATTCCTCCGCTTCCACATCCTAGGCCACCACTTCCAGTACCAGGAGCTGCCCTTTGGCCTGTCGTCAGCCCCGAGAGTCTTCACCAAGGTCTCCATAACCCTGGTGGCCAGACTCAGGGAACAGGGACTGGACATCATCCCGTATCTGGACGACTGGCTCATCCGTGCACGGTCAGAAAACCAGGCACGGATACACACGGAATCCGCCATGCAGGCACTCGAAGACCACGGTTGGGTGGTAAATCGAGAAAAGAGCCATCTCAGCCCCACTCAACAGATCAAGCATCTGGGAGCACTCATCAACTCGGCCGAGGGGTGGGCAAAACCATCCCCAGCTCGAGTTCGCAACTTGATGGAGCTGGCACGCCAGATGAGGGCCCACCACCACACCACAATGGGGAAGATAGCTCAGTTGTTGGGCTGTATGACCTCTTGCATAGACCTCGTGCCCTGGGCCAGGTGGCACTTGTGTCCGCTCCAAAATTATGTCCTATCACGGGGGGCACCGAGCGAACACAATCTTCAGTGCGTGGTACCTCTACCCCACGCTGTGAGATCCTCTTTGACATGGTGGACAATGGAGGGGACTCTGACCAGGGGGGTCCCTCTGGAGCCCCCACGCCCAATCTCCATAGAGACGGACGCGAGCCTCTCCGGCTGGGGAGCTTGCCTGGGAGACACCACGGCACAGGGCCTATGGTCACCAGCGGAGGCGAAGCTCTCCATCAACATCTTGGAGATGAGAGCTGTGTCCCATGCCGTGAAGGCATTCAGGCACCAAATACTCGGTCGATTGGTTCTGATCCGTTCTGACAATCGTGTGATGGTGGCCTACATAGCAAAGCAAGGCGGGACCAGAGCAGAGCCATGATGAGGGAGGCAACGACAGTCCTCAACTGGGCCCAGGCACACCTCACCCATCTGGGCGCGGTCCACCTTGCAGGGAAGCTGAACGTCCATGCAGACTGGCTCAGCAGACAACAGGTACACCTGGGGGAATGGCAATTACACCCGGCCCTATTCCGGATGATCCAGGCGACATGGGGGCCCGTGTCCATGGACCTCATGGCATCAGGGGACAACACCCAGGTCGGGGAGTACTATTCGCAGTTCAGGGACAGCCGCTTCCAGGGAATGGATGCCCTGTCGCAAACCTGGAGGCGGAGGAACTCTTACGTCTTCCCACCACTTCCCCGATCCCCCAGGTCCTAGCCAAGATTTGGGAGTCAGGGCACACGGTTATCCTGGTGGCCCCTTACTGGCCGCGCAGGGCTTGGTTCGCAGCAGTCCGAGAGATGTCGCTAGCCAGCTTCAGGATACCTACCGCTCGGACATGCTCTCGAAGGGGCCAGTGCTCCACCCGACCCCGCGGACCCTGAAACTCATGGCCTGGCTCCTGAAAGGAGGAGACTGAGGGCAATGGGGTATCATGAGTCAGTCATCAGCACCCTACTTCAGTCCAGATGGGCTTCCACCACTTCCACATACGGGAGGCAATGGGCCATCTTCACTCGGTGGTGCCGGGAATGGGGGAAAGTGCCCGAGCAGACTGACATGGCCACTATCCTACTATTCCTCCAGCAGGGACTGGACAAGGGACTAGCGCACTCTTCCCTCAGGGTGCAACTGTCAGCCATAGAAGCGGCCATAGGTCTCATTGAGGGATACTCCCCAGGAGCTCACCCTGACACCATACACTTCCTGAGGGCAGCAGAGATCCTCCGACCGTGGACTCGACCGAATATCGCACCGTGGGACCTCCCAATGGTCCTTAAGTCCCTCAAATTGGCGCCTTACGAACCCCTCCGAGTGACGGACCTGTTCTGGGTTGGCCTCAAGACATGCTTCTTGGTGCCCATCTGCTCGGCTAGGAGGATCGGGGAACTTGGAGCCCTATCCTGCGCAGAACCCTACATAGTGTTCACCCCACTAGGGGTCAGTCTGAGAACAGTCCCAGCCTTTCAACCAAAGGTCTCCACCAGATTTCACAGAGAGCAACCCATCGAGCTGCCCACTTTCCCAAGCGGTCCCCCACAGGGCCCCAGTGGGCCCCCTCACCACCTCGATGTGGGATCAATCCTCTCTGTGTACTTAGCCAGAACCCGCCCCATTCGCAAGACAGAGAGGCTGTTCGTCATCTCGAAGGGGCAGAGGCAGGGTAATGCTGCCTCCAAAACCACCATCGCCGGGTGGCTAAGACGAGTCATCCAGAACGCCTACACAGCAAACCGGCTGACTCCACCACAGGGGATCAAGGCTCATTCCACCAGAGCTGTTGCCACTTCCTGGGCGGAGAGAGCCAGCGTATCCTCAGAGGACATTTGTAGGGCAGCCACATGGAGCTCCATACACACGTTCGCCAGACACTACAGGCTGGAACAATTACAGGCCATACGGCCCACCTTCGCCACCCAGGTCCTGGTGGCAGCATCCTCAACCGGTCACTCTTAGCTACTCGGTTCCCACCCGGATTTCTCACTGCTTCTTATCTACCCATGAGGTAATGTCTGGAGTGCCATGGATGCCAACCAATCACAATGGGTGTTTACTCACCTGGTAAAGGTGATTGTGTTGGTTGGCATCCATGGCACTCCAAGGCCCTCCCTCAGAGTGCTCAGAGTGACCGGTTCCGGACTAAGGGGGTCCTCATCCATGTAGGCCCACAGGGGAACAGATAGCGTGATTGTTTCTAATGATAAATGACTAGTCGGACCCTTGGGTCCGGGACTAGACTGTTAATAATAGAGGAATAAAGAACAGGCCCCAGGGCCATCGTTACTACTACGTCGTGGTCCACTTCCTTTGTGTCTATGTTCATCTCTCTTAGTACGTTTCTCTCGGCTGTAACTGCACTGTATGTCTTTTTCTTGTGTACCAATTAACCTTATTTCAGCTATGGAAGATTCGAACTGGAGAGCAGGGGTTTCTGGGACCTGGATATGCTGGAAATTTGATCTGGGTCATGTGCATCACTAGCCTATCAGGTGGGCTAAAACCCATGAGGTAATGTCTGGAGTGCCATGGATGCCAACCAACACAATCACCTTTACCAGGTGAGTAAACACCCAGTTACAGAGCTGTACAATATGAATGGCAGTGAAGTATTGAACTGAAGCCAACCCCACCACCGCCCTGCAGAGAGTGACAGGCATTGGGGTGTGCGTTTGGGTCATCAGGCATAACAGTCATGCCATTTCACCACACCCCACCCTGCAGACACTGACAAGTGTCACGGTGTTCCTTGGGGTCTTTGGCCCTTATGCACACCCCATTTCATTAGGAAATACGGTGAGATGGGTGCGATATAGGAGAATGGGGTGAACTTTGGGCCGAAGAGTCCAAGGCATACCTCGATGCCTCTCACTGGCTGCAGGGTGTGGAATGGTATGAGCATTACAGGCAAGAATCCCGAGTCACACCCCTGATGCCTCTCATTCTCTACAGGGTTGGGCATTATGGTTGGAAACCCTAATACCTCAGGCATTCGCTGGTATTTTCACTCCAAATTTTCAACATGTTTTTTTTGTGACCCCACCTCATGAACAGGGGGAATATCAGTTTGTTAGCCGAAAGCTGCTTATGCACAGCGACTACAGCATTTAACACCACAGGTGCAAAAACATTCCGAACAGGATGTAAAAAATGACAGCTGTACTGTTCATGGGGAGGTGTAAAAAATGGCAATGTTGCAAATCTGCAGTAAAAATATTTAAAAAAATGGTGAAGTCACGAGCGTACATAGAAACTGTGCAATGAACACCCGTAATATAATTAGGTTGGGGATTTTTTACAGCAGATTGTCAACTCAGGCATTTTGGTGCCTCCGATCATGAACAGTGTCACTGTGATTTTCTTTATCTGTGCCGAACAATGATTTCCCACAGTGACCACAGATCTCTGCGCTGAAAGTGTGAAAACACATTTCAGCCATGTTGTGAAAAATGACAGCTGTACTGTTCATAAGGCAGTGTGGAAAAATGCCACTGGTGAAAATCTGGACTGAAAATATTACAAAGTCATGAACTTACGAGGGTGCGTGGAAACTGCGCAATGCTCATTCGTAACACAGTCATTTTATGGACTTTTGTCACCAAATTTTCAACATAGCCATTTTAAGACCTCTGCTCATGAACAGTGTAACTATGATTTTCTTAATCTGTCCTAAACATTGCTTTCGCACACCAACAGCACCATTATGCACTACATGTACGAAAACACATTTTGGGTGACATATGAAAAATGGCAGCTGTACTATTCATAAGGAAGTGTAATAAAATGGCAACATTGAAAATCTGGAGTGAAAATATTAAATTCGCAAACTTACGAGCATGCATAGGAACTGCGCAACGCACGCTCTTAAAACAGTCATTTTTAGGAATTGTTTTACCAAATTTTCAACATAGCCATTTTAAGACCTCTGCTGATGAACAGTGTCAATGTGATTTTATTAATGTGTTCCATACATTGATTTTGCAAATCGACTGCGCCATTGTGCGCTACATGGGCGGAAACTCATTTTGGGCAAGATGTGAAAAATGACAGCTGTACTGCTCATAAGGAGGTGTGGTAAAATGGCAATGTTGAAAATCTGGAGTGAAAATATTGAAAATTTGCGAACTTACCAGCGTGCTTAGGAACTGCTCAATGCACCCTCGTAAAACCGTCATTTTAAGGAATTTTTTCACCAAATTTTCAACATAGCCATTTTAAGGCCTCTGCTCATGAACAGTGTCACTGTGATTTTTTTAATTTGTCCCGTACATTGATTTTACACACCAACTGTGCCATTGTGCGCTACATGGGCGGAAACATGTTTTGGGTGAGATGTGAAAAATGACAGCTGTACTACTCATAAGAAGGTGTGGTAAAATGGTAATGTTGAAAATCTGGAGTGAAAATATTGAAAATTGGCGAACGTACGAGCCTGCGTAGGAACTGCACAACGCACGCTCATAAAACAGTCATTTTTTGGAATTTTTTCACCAAATTTTCAACATAGCCATTTTAAGACCTTTGCTTATGAACAGTGTCACTGTGATTTTCTTAATTTGTCCCGTACATTGATTTCGCACACAGACTGCGCCATTGTGCACTACATGGGCAGAAACACATTTTGGGTAAGACGTGAAAAATGACAGCTGTACTACTCATAAGAAAGTGTGGTAAAATGGCAATGTTGAAAATCTGGAGTGAAAATATTGAAAATTCACGAACTTCCGAGCGTGCGTAGGAACTGTACAACGCACGCTCGTAAAACAGTCATTTTTTGGAATTTTTTCACCAAATTTTCAACATAGCCATTTTAAGACCTCAGCTCATGAACAGCATCACTGTGATTTTCTTAATTTGTCCCATACATTGATTTCGCACACAGACTGCGCCATTGTGTGCTACATGGTCGGAAACATGATTTGGGTGAGATGTGAAAAATGACAGCTGTACTACTCATAAGAAGGTGTGGTAAAATGGCAATGTTGAAAATCTGAGGTGAAAATATTGAAAATTCGCGAACTTCATGCGTTGCAGTGAGGAACTGTACAACGCACGCTCGTAAAACAGTCATTTTTTGGAATTTTTTCACCAAATTTTCAACATAGCCATTTTAAGACCTCAGCTCATGAACAGTGTCACTGGGATTTTCTTAATTTGTCCCGTACATTGATCTCCTCACCGACTGCGCCATTGTGCGCTACATGGGCGGAAACACATTTTGGGTGAGATGTGAAAAATGACAGCTGTACTACTCATAAGAAAGTGTGGTGAAATGGCAATGTTGAAAATCTGGAGTGAAAATATTGAAAATTCGCGAACTTACGAGCGTGCGTAGGAACTGTATAACACATGCTCGTAAAACAGTTATTTTTTGGAATTTGTGCACCAAATTTTCAACATAGGGGTTTTTGGGACCCCTTCTCATGAATGATGTCACTGTCATGGCATTATTCAGGCCGAAGGGTGATTTTGTGCAGTGACTGCGAAATCACCCTTCGTGCTCTGAATAACGCCCATGACAGTGACATCATTCATGAGAAGGGTCCCAAAAACCCCATGTTGAAAATTTGGTGCAAAAATTCCAAAAAATGCCTGAGATATGCAATAAAGTTGAAAAAACCCTATCTAGCCCATTATACAGCTTACCGGCATTTCCTCAGTTCGCGGTCGGCTTTGAAGAGTGCAGACGTGTTCCCGGTCCACTGAAGATCATCGTGCCGAGCTCTGGAGGTAAGTATGGGGTGAGGTGAGGGGTGTGGGGAGGCAGGGTGCACAGTGGGTGGGTGTGGGTTGTGGGGGCTGGGAGAGCGCTGTGGGACCGTTTTATTTTGCAGGTTAAAAAAAAAGGCGTGGGACATTTGCCACACTGGGGTGGGCTCCCAGCGTGGACAAGAGATGGCTGGGGGCTGTGGAGCCGACAGGGGATTGGGCACCCTGTCGGCCATATGATCAGTTGCCATGCTGGGGTGGGCCCCAGCGTGGCACCCAGTACCTGGGGGTGAGGACAGTGGAGCCAATGGGGATTGGGCACCTCTGTTGGCTATTCTATCAGTTGCCATGCTGGGGTGGGCACCCAGCATGGTATGTGGAAGGCTTGGGGGGGAGCGCAGCACAAGCTGATGGGGGATTGGGCACCCCTGTCAGCTATACGTGTGTGCAGGGGGAAGGGTAGCACGCAGTATGCTTGCATTTCTGTGTGAGTGTATGTGTAGGGGGAGCTGCGCTTGAGCAGGCGATATCTTATCGCTGCTCACTGAAGCGTAGCTTCCCCTTTCAACTGTATGCCATTGCATTTTGGAGCTTGTCATAGACAGCTCCAGCATGCATTGGCTTACAGGGGCCGCACCTGCCAACACACTGACTGAATTGGAGGAGGAGATGACACACCTCCGAAATCTCGGATGATGGCACTATTTTTCTTGCACATGCGTGCAAGCAAACATAAAAATTACCCTTTAAATCTTGGCAGTAAGAAAAACTCTCCAGAACATCTTCATTCAGATCTCTGACTCTGGCGTTTGAATGGGGCATGCTGCTGATTGGACAAGGGGCAGGCTGCATAATCAGTACTAAAAAAATACAAAACAAATAGAAAGAAAATTGTCAACTCAATAAAAAGACTTTTTTTTTCTGCAGATGTTAACCAGGTTTTGAGCTTTGCTCCTGCAGTGGAATGCTCTATTGTCTTATTTTATGTCCCAGCTGTTAGGAACAGCACAAAAAAGGGTTTTGCTATAAACTCGCAAGATCTGCAATATGTATCATTATATGCACCCCTTATGTGTAGCATTCATGGGTTTACATCTGTGTAATATATTAATGAGGTACTATATAGGGATGCAAATGAAAATGCACTGCTTGAAACTCTAAAATTCAATAAAAAAACCTTAGTGTTTACCCCAGGGAGGGCAATAGAGTGTGTGTGTGTGTGGGGGGGTGCGCATCACCACCAAACACCAGGGAAAGAGTGGCTCAAAGCTAACACTGTGCAGCCAGTAGCACAAGTTCAGCCACTAGACACCAATGAAACTTACAATTATGAAAGGGACTTTAATCAAAGGGGTGTGTGTGTGTGTGTGTGTGTGGGTGGGTGGGGGGTGCCACTAGACACCAGGGAAACCATCATTGCCAAGGAGGAAAGGAGTGTGTGAGTTTGGGGGGGGCACCTCCATACACCAGGAAAACTGCCTCTCACAGCTCAAACTGTAGCCAGCAGAAGGAGTTCCGGCTGCGACTGCAGAAGTCAAAAAATTCCCACTGTTCTCATACAGAAAACATGGGAAAGTGCTCTTCTCACTAAGCTGGACACCTGGGATATTGGGTGTCCAGAAAACATATTTGTGGGCACAATATTAAAAAAACAAACATCACAATCTAGCTAAACTGGTCTCTTTTAGCTAGGTTTTGATGTTTGTTTAAAAAAAAATCTCAGTTGTTTTATGTATTTTCCAAGTTTGTCAGTTTGTGGAAAAAATCAACAAGATGTCAGTTGACAGGACATGAAAAATGTTTGGTGCCCTGCCATTTCAGTGGCATGAAAGCAAAAAATGGCATTTACAGCATCAAATGTTTACTTTTGCTGCACAACCTTATCGGAAAAGCAGTACTGCACATGGGCAGCTTGAAAAATACTAACATTTAAATCCTTATAACTCTGAAACCCTTAACTGTTTTTTCACCAGACCTGTCAAGGGCACTGTCATAGGGCATGGCACATGACCCCTGCAAGTTTGGGATAAGAATTCCATTCCACATAGGCTGTAGGGACAGCAAAAAAAAAAACAAGTGAAGCATAGGAAAATAGTTAAACATTTACAAAAAATAACACATGCAGATCTCAGTAAAAGCACAAGCTGCCATCAGAAAAATTTCCACAGATCAAGACCATGCCTCCTAGACTACACATACAATTTCTCTGTGTATAATATGACGTAGGTCAAAATCGCTCAACACAGACAGCGCAGGTGGATATAGTGACAGGGTGCAAAACCACAAAATTGTGTATGCGTGGTTGTGCACCCTGTTGCTATTTCCTAGGAGAGGCTAAGACCTCTGCTGGGAGGAGGGTCCACCGAGCAGCTGCCATGGCTTGACAGGATGAGGTGCAGGCAGCAATGGAGGCGGTGTGTCTGTGGATTGGGTTTCGAATATTGGTCCCAGATGAATGTCCATTTTGGACATATTTTTTCATTTTGTACTTTGTGCAATGTAAATTTTCAACCCCCCCCCCGAGTTGCTTATTTAAGTTGGGGTTAGCACAGCCCTGCACAAGAAACATCAAGAATTACCACTGAGCAATATACCGTGTTGTATTCAGAGTGTGGTATATTGCTGCACTATTTTGGCATGTGGCATTATGACTCCATTCTACATATATATATATATATATATATACACACACACACACACACACAGAAGTTGGGATGCTTTGCAGCAAGGGGAAGGTCTCTGGATGTGCCAAATTTTGTGTCAATCCCTTTTGTAGTTGTTGAGATACAGAGTGCTGAAAAAACAGGTGGTTTTGCCATTTTTGGCTGTTTTTTTGCTCACCTGTATCCCTTAAACAGTGTAACGTTATTGGCTGATATTTTCAATGAAAGTCTTGGCCTCACAGATGTGCCTTTTGAAGATTTGGTGGAAAAATATTAATCCATTCCAAAGTTATGAGATGTTGAATGTCCCATTAATTCCTATGGGAAAAAATAGATGTCAGACATGAAGTAGGATTTCTGAATCAGAGTAGTATTGCACCCTCATTCGAAGGAGATATGCATAGCAGGACTGATGATCAAAGGAGAGGTGCAGAGAAGGATGCCATTTTACAATGCACAATCCTGCATTGAAATGGCACTTTGATGCAGGAATGAGGGGTGGTGATTTGAAGGGGGACCATTCCCATCCCAGAACAAAATAATGTTGTCTGATGTAAAACTCAGGTCCTTGTACTGTAGTCCCTCACCCTCACGTGATGTCCCATCCCTGTTCTTCTTTCTTTTTGCTTTGTGGCATGGTAGGAGGTAAGTTTACTGTACTTCATGTGATGGTATTATACCGGAAGTTTTTATAATTCTCTGGGTCTTCTCAGTAGGCTTAAATAGTTCTAATTATTTAATTTTCTTTACTTTTTAAAATTCTGTATCTGAACTTTGATTTCACTGGGGATTGTGCTGAAGGAAACCATAGGAACAACATAATATTATACAGGGAAAATGAGCAATGAAGTACAATTCATTGCTCATTTTTCTCTGCTTAATATTATGTTGCTTCTATGGTTTTCTTCCTTTGTTTTTGGTTTCCAGATTATAAGTTTGCTGTGCATTGGGGTGATGGCAATAATTCAGTAGACATTCACCCTTGTTAACTTTCTGAGTAAAAATAAGAAGATAATCGTATGACCCAGGGAAGGCATTGAACAGCATACTGGGGATAGCTTCAGAGCTTTTTGCAGTAAAACAAGAGTGTCTGATTCTCCACACAAGCTCATGAATTCTACTTGCCGTATTTGTGTATCCCTGAGGTTCCCAAAATGTGATTTTCTTTTACAAGTGTATGTTGTGTCATTGCTAGTGTGAACAAATTACTGTTCTATTTTTACCATAATCTGTTGTATTGCTTCTATTAATTGCTATTATACTTCGAAGTAGGAATACAGGAAGAGAAATAGAGCTGATAGCTCACAATGGAATGTGCCAGAGCAAACCGTCCTGCCACTGTTCAGTTCTGACCCCATGTGTATGTTGTAACACATATCATGCTGAACTACTTTTAGTAATTCATACCAGAAAACCACAATGTAACAAGGCTCTTCTGATACAGTGCTCTTTTTACGTTTATGCTTCCAAATATGTTTTCCTTCATTAAAATGTCATTGGGATCCCTCTGGAACAATATGTGATGCGCTGATTGCTGGACTTCTTAACCTTATCCATACAATCATGTTGTAGAATCAATCTTTGTGAGCAGGTCTTAAAGTCATAGGGAAGTAATGCAGATATACTTCTGACATGCCACTCTTACCACAAAAATCGTACATCGAAATAGGATTTATTGATTCAACCCTGCCGTAGTAGTTGGTGATTTCGTAAATGGGGTTCACATTTATGTTTCAAAAAACAGAAGTATCTGCCTTTTTTGGGGAGTACACTGTAGCAGTATGTCTTGCATATAAGACTCGGCTTGGGATTTGCTGCTCAATTGCTTCGATGTTTCATATCATGCTCTGTTGCAAAATCCTGCATTGAAGTAGGATTTCTTTACTAGCAGCCAGGTATGACACCACATAGATTCAAAGTCGTGGAACACTGTTCAGTTTAACAATAAATAAAAACAAGGTTCCTGTTTTGTGCTGGCTGGTACTCTCCTCCACTCTGTCTTTCAAATAACACAGGGGTTCACTTTTACAGTGCCTCTGCATCAGTGTTGGATATCATGCTGCGTTATGAAATCCTACATTGAAGTAGGATTTATTGAAAACAAACCGGGTGTGATAACTGTTTTTTTTGCCACTTAAAACAATTACAAATCAGACACATTTTCCTTTGAAATGCTGCTGCTTTGGTGTTTCATGTCCTCCTCTCTGCTGAAATCCTGCAATGAAACCCTAATTGTTTAATAGGAGCCCCTTCACCGTGAGGATGTTTACCAGTGAAATCCTACATTGAATTAGGATTGTTTTGACAGAATCTGCAATGATACTTTCATATGTGATTGCTGGGATTCAAATTTATGGTTAGAAATGATATATCTTTGTTTCTTGGGGAGTACTCCATGGCAATATTTCTTACAAATGAGACACAGCTTCAGTTTTTCGTTGTGGTTACTTCAGTTTTCCATGCCATTCCACCTTGCGAAATATTACATCACACAAGGATTTCTTTACCAAAAGCCACCACATTTATATTTGAAAACACAATTATCTCCATTTCTTGGGGAGTACTGCGTAGGCATATCTCTTACAAATAAGACGCAGGTGCAGTTTTACTGTGCAGTTCGTTTGGTGTTGCATGCCATTCTACTTTGAAAAATTTTACATTGCACAAGGATTTCTTTACCAAAAGCCATCACATTTATATTTGAAAAAACAATTATCTCCATTTCTCGGGGAGTATTGCATAGGAATATCTCTTACAAATAAGACACAGGTTCAGTTTTACTGTGCAGTTCTTTCAGTATTGCATGCCATTCTACCTTGTAAAATCTTACATTGCACAAGGATTCTTTAGTACAAGCCACCCTATGTTAACCCCCCCAAAAAATGTTCCTACTCTGTAATAAAATCCTACAAGGAATTAGCAATATTTTAATAGGTGCCCTCTTCACTGCAAGATAGCTTTACACTTTAAATTGTGATAACTCAAAGTAATAAAAAAAAGGCATGGTTCACAATGATTGAAAATGGGTGCATAATCCTCACACAAATTATGACAGCAACAGCATGTACCATATACATATAGTAGTAAGCTACGAGCCATGTTTACAGGTTCTTTTAATACTCAATAACACACTTGGGGTGTGGAGTTGCAAAACCTGCAGCTGACTGTCATAATGCTCTGGGGCGTGCTTAAGTGATTATTCCTCTAACTCCTAATATTGCCTTATTGCTCTGACAGTTTTCCTCATTTACAGGTACACTACTATGACTGCAGTTATTCCACCTACAGTTTCATAATGGTACTGCTGTATAGAACAAAATGACAGTATAACATGGATTACTGTAACTCTGTTGCACTCTAGACTAGTGGTCACAATCAACAATTTCTGTGACCCTGTTAGTAGTAAACATTGCATTTTGTAACATGGCAAATTTAAGGAACCTCAAAACAACACCTGGATTGGATAAAAAAGATCACCTGGTATAGTTTGGAGCGGGGATTAATCCAGAGTAATGCCATCCTCAAATGGAACTACCATAGTGAGCCACAGAGGTAGAAAAGCAGCAGAGCACAGAACTGGCAAGTGTGTGTCTAAGCCACTCACCCAAATGCCCATGACTGCCTGTCTGTACTACTCACCACAACTCAGTAGCAATGTGCAGGTGGAAGCAGGAGTGATGGGCAGTACCAGAGTATAGCAACCCGCGACAGATGTCTGAATGACATTGCAGTGGCACACAGAGAATAGGCGAAATGAACTGTGTGATGGATGCGCAGTCGGGAAAAGTAGATGGCATGGCAAACGGGAATTAGTAATGTGAGAAAGCAACACAGGACAGGCAAAAGACGTGTAAACGAGGGAGAAAAGCAAGCAACATGCAAGGAATGGCAACTAAGCAAAAGGGGACAGAATCACATTGGATCCCCGTACTAGACACACATAGAAGATCACGTAGTATGCAAAGCAGATAAAGTTGGACATAAAGGAAGTGTTAAACGAGCATACTGGCTACCTCCCAAAGTGGCTATTACGGTAATAGCTGTGTAGATTTGAATAAATGTTCACAGATAGTACCTTGATACAAATCCTTGCTATCAATTTCACAACATCAGCACATAAATCGCAGTGTCTCAAATCTTGAGCAAGTGCAGCGCACAAATGCAAAGAGTAGAAAAAGTGTGTCTATTGTTGTATTCACAGTATGCAATTAAGAGTGGTATTAAACAGCTGCTCATAAAAGCCATGTTACAAAAGCATTAAGTCACTCTGAAGGTGGCATCTAATGGGATTAATGCATGGTTGGGCCATTGTAGGCACTCAGCCTGCAGCCTCGTGCCACAACCCTCCCAACCATTCATTAATACACCATTAGATGCCACCTTCGTCGTGGCTTAATGCTTACTCATATGATGGCTACACTGTATTAAAAAGCATAAGTATGCCTCTTTTACATTTCTTATTCACTGTACAGATACGTAAATGGATGACATTAATGTCTAAATACTTACAGTATTTACAGTCTTTCATAGTAATATTCCATCAACTCATATTGTGTCTTGACTTCTGTTTTCTGTATTTTATATTGCAGGTTTTGGCATCATTGTGTTTCTGTAGAAGAGATGCAGTGAAATTAAATTTTGCTGGAGCAATTCTGGGGAAATCTCGAATTTCACCATGCAAAACATTTCAAGAAATTTGTGGATTTCGCTGATGAATTTCACGGATCGAAAATGTGAAATTCCACCAGTGAAATTGCGAATGGTTCATTCACATTTCGGGACTGTGTAGTACAGTACGGTCTGCATACCCATTGGCCCACGCAGTAGACCAATAGGCATACAGCCGTACTGTACGCTGTCAGTCGGTGAATGGCCAGGCGGCTTGTGGGTGGGGAGCTGCCACCCGCCACTGACCGGGGGGGAGCAGGGTGGCGGGTCTTAGTGGGTGGGTTGGGAGGGGTACTGCTGGCCCACCAGGGAATTTAAATACAACTAAAGCCCACGATTGGGCTGGGGCTCAAGTCCACTGGACCACCAGGAAATGTAAATATAACTAAAGCCCATGATCGGGCAGGGGAGCAGGTCCACTGGACCACCAGGGATTTAATTAATATATACCCATGATTGGGTGTTGGGGCGCGTTGCCCACCAAGGGGCAGGGGGCGCCGGTCCCGGATGGCTGCAGCCTGGCAGAGCGCCAGGTGCAAGTCACTGGGGATCGGCACACCTGCATGCAAATGGGGCCATAATGACATGCAAATGGACCCAATTGTGCCTTGCATGCATAATGTCCTCATTTGCATCCCCAGCACTGAATATCACAGTTGATGTACCTAGCACACCTGCACTTGCACTGGTGCATCCCCCTGCTCCTTACTTGCCACTTGCGCTGGTACAGTGTCACTGCGCCGTGCGCAGTGCGGGAAGCCCCAGTGCCATATTCAATGGTGCTGAGCCATGGCTCAGCACCATTGAATATCACCCGGTCCATGCCCTGGTGCATCCCAGTTGTGCTGCACCCAGGCTTGCGCCACTGCCTGGTGCAGTCTGAATATCCCACCCTTGGAGTAAAAAGGTTAAAAAGTATTGAGGTTATGAGTGAGCATTGAAATATTGCAATGTTCACTCATAACTTGGTCATTTTAACATATTTTTACACCAAATTTTCAACATAGTCATCCTATGACCCCCACCTCATGAACCCGGTAGGTGAAGATTTTCAAAATCACACCCAAAAGGTGCTTTCATGCAGTGGCCGTGAAATCAACTTTCATGCCAGACTTCAAAACTTCCACTACCCTTGCTCATGAGGTGGGGTCCCAAAAGGCTCATGTTGAACATTTAGTGTAAAATATAAAAAATTAACAAAGGTATGAGTAAAAGTTCAAACCCCATTGAAATATATTTATTTATTTGTTTTTTGCTTACCAGATAAATGCACTAGACAATAATATGCCTATTTTTCAGTCACGACCCAGGAGAGTGCAGTTACAAGCACAATGGAGTACAAATACAGTGAAAAAATAATGGCATTAGAAATATCAAACTTTCACAGTACAATATGCGAGCAGAAGCATTACAGTACAATACAGAGGTAGGAAGGAGACAGTACATTGCAACAAAAGAACAACTGGAGCATAAGGTGCATCAGTAATAAGATGCATCAAGATAATTAAACAAATTTGTCAACCACTTTCTAGCACAAGTAGCGTTAATTGAACATAGAGAATAATGGATATGCAACTGTGTGTTATGGATTTATTTTACACACCCAAGGTGTGTGACGACTCATAAACCTCAAGAGTGAAACTTGAGAGATTTATGAGGTCATCACACACCAAGGGTGTGTAAAAAAATCTATAAGAACACAGTTGCATATTTATTATTTTTTATAATTACTGGTGCAAGTAGTTAGTCCCATTGGTCAGTCTCTCTTGTGCAACCAGTGTCTCCCCTACCTACAGACACTCTCTCTCTCTCTCTCTCTCTCTCTCTCACTTGCTCTCACACACAGACACACACACACACACACACTATCTTGCTCTCTCACTTACGCGCGCATGCACACACACACACACACACACACACACACACACACACACACTCTATCTCCCTTGCTCTCTCAGGTAAATTGTTTTTTTTCTTCTTTCTTTTTGAAATTGTTAGCTACTGTACCTTGTCTCCCCTATAGCCACATCCTGGATCGCACTCCGAGTCAGCGTCTCTGGATCTGGAGACACAGTGGGATTAACCAGATATGTTTTTGTATTTAAAAGGCAGGATCAACCAGATAAAGAATAAAAAATGTAAGAAATATTGGGAGGGTAGCAAAGAATAGCGACTCATTGGTAAGCAGAAAACCAAGCTGCTATTTTTAAAATACTGTTCAGTCCAACCACACACAGAGCATGAGCCAATGAAGGGACATAGTACAGTTGAGTGACACACAAAGAAGAGCCAGAGACCATTAGATGATGGTAGAGCTCCCTTTTGAAACAGGCATGGGAGGGAAAGTGCTGGAGGGCAACTGGAAGGGAGTTCCAGTAATTGGGTTCAAAGTGGGAGAAGGCCTGAAACCCATATTAATAGTATATCTGGGAGCAGTTAGAAGAGACAGGTCAACTGATCATAGGGAGTAAGCCAGCTCAGAGGGGTTCAGCAGAAGAGATAGAGAGGAAGGAACCCCAGTGCTAAGAATTTTGTACTTAAGGGCACCCAGAGCAAGAGAACAACATGCTTCAGGAGATAGCCACTTAAACCCAGTGTATAACAGGCAATGGTGGGTGAGTCAGACTGAGGCCAGGGCAAAACAACATATGTTGCTGTAGGTAACATCTCATTTGTGGAGATTAGCTTTGGAAGTGTGGTAATAGGTGACAGAGCCATAGGTAAGGCTGGGAAGGAGAATGCTGCAAGCAATGGCAATTTGGCTGAGGGTGTGAGGGCATATTTGGTTCTATAGGCCAGGCCAAGCTTGGTGTTCACAGATTTACAGGTATTAGATATGTGAAGTGCAACATTGTGATGGCATCGGGGGATATATCTTGGGGTCATCAGCCATAATTTTCACCCCATTCTCCTATACTGTACCCATCTCAGCTTAATTACTTAAGGAATGGGGTGAGCATTATTACTGATGACCCCAAGGCACGCCTCCGATGGCTGTTGGTGTGTGAAGGGTGGAGGTGGGGTGTTATGGTTGGAAACTCTAACGTCATATTTTCTTCCTTTTTGCAGTTTGAAATCAACCCTGACTTAAGTCAGGGAACCTGCCTTTACAGATATGCTTTCTGTGTCCTTTCAGACTTATACTACTGAGCTTTAAGAACAGAGGGTATAAATCCTATCAGTCTGTCAAGATGTATAGCAGGGAAACAAACTGCATTTCCATTTTAGTGTATGTCATACAATATTTAATTTGTCCCATCTAGCTTGCTATGCATTCCTCATGTACAGATTTATTTTAATATTTTGCTCCTTGGATACAATCTCAGATTTACAGCGAGAAATGCTGAATTTTTAACATGTGGCTGTGTGTCCAAATTTAAGCTATATGGACTATTGCAGTTCCCTCCATCAGTTCATGACAAGGACATGGCTGGAATTTCAGTCTTATCTGCCAGCAACACTGAAGCTAATGAAAACATTAGCTCTTTCTGAATAATGTGCTTTTTAAGTACTGGGGCTCGTTATTTACCTTCAATTCCTGCTAACAGATAATTGTCTTACTTTATTTATCCTATTGGTTAAAAACAATAATAAATCAACAAAACCAAAGTTGATCTGTTTTTTACTGTATAGAGTCAATACATTTTGCATTGCTCTTTTATTATTATTTTTTTTTTATTTGTATTTTATTGCATCTATAAATTATACTTACAAAACTTGATTTACAGTACAGGTACACAGAATATGCATAGTATTACACTACAGTAGCAATTTTTGCACCACCCCATTCAGGTTGGTATATCATTGAGGGCCCACTATAAACATTTTAAACCACATATGAACTATACAACTAGCCTCATTTTTACCATATGGCAAATGACTAGTTAGGAAGATACTAACATAAATAAATGTTCAAAGTCACCTCTTGCTGAAAAAGTCCTTGTCACCAATAAAATATAATCACAGAACCTGTGGTCTAACCCAGTCCCATGAGAAATAAGTACAGAACTTTAATACTGTGAATCTTTGCATAGCTCATTAATTGATATTAAAAAAATAGCAGTTGGTTGCAAAACCATTGCAGCAATTGTGCTGTATTTTGAATCATGAACAATGTAACTTCTGAGTTCAAATATATAAAATCCTCATTGCTGTTGCATAAAGAAAAGGACAGGGGTGGGGAAACAGATGCAGACAGTGCATTTTCAGCCACAAGGATGGTGCCATTTTGGAGCACTACAAATCATTTTAGTAATAGAAACATAAAACCAAAAGTTCAGAGCGTCTAAGTGGCATTAGTACCCTGACTGCTAAAAAACATTCCACCTTCAGAGCTGCTCCCCAAGAGTAACCAGTTCCACAGCTCACACCAATCTGCACACCAACAACTGCATACCACAAGTTTGTTTATCCATCTTCCACCAAATCCTTAGCCCCAAAGTCCTGCTTGACTCTGGCTATCAATTTATTAGCATCCTTTGGGTCTCCAAAGAGATACAGTTCCACAAAATACACGATCTTGAGCTTTCTTGGCATATGTAAACTTTATTTAATCAAAGTTTTTTTTTTTACAAGATTAAAATACATGCATTTACTATATGGATGTACAAAAATGAACAAGTGTGGTGGTTACCATATGTAAAGTTCAGATAAATTATAAGCAGTGAACTAGCACTTTCTATATGGAAACAGAGTATAGGGCCCAGAGAGTATCCCAACAAAATAGCGAGAGAATTTGAGTGAGTGACTAACAGCGAGTGAAATATAATGAATAGCACATGAGTGAAGTGGTCATGTCAGTGCATGGCTGTCTTGGCAGAAATGTAGGTCAGCAATGTAAGTGGGCTGGTGTATGCTGCAAAGTGGTGCTGGTAGTGTAACTTAGAGGTTAGAGTCACCACCTGAGTGTACTACGTATAGCAGACCCGGGTTCGATACTCATGCTTCCTGGTTTTTTTTTTTTTTTTATTAAAGTGCTACACTTGCCTTCGTATCTCCTCCCCAGTTTTGTCCCCCTCTGAATTGTAATCTGCAATCTCCCCTCTCCCAACTTTGTCCCTTCCCCTAGTTGCATCCTCCCTCTGGAGTGAGAATATATAATCTGCCCTCCCCCCACGAGTTTCTCCCACTTCCTGAGTTGCATCCCCACCCTGGAGTGAGAATATATAATCTGCCTCCCTCCAAGTTTCTCACACTCCCTGAGTTGTGCCCCCCCAGAGTTAGTTTAATAAATCTGCCCCCCTCCCGACTTTCCCTCCCAGTGCCATTCTCCTGTTTTGTGGTTATGCGTGGTTTTGTCTGTCGCTGTTTTTTGGAGTAGCTATTGTAGTTGGTGCTGATCTTGATGTGCTCTTTTTGTGTTTGGCCTTTTTGTTTTGCTCATATGACATAGAACCAGCCCAGAACTCCTCCATACAATCTATATGGGAGAACAAACACATGTTCTTGCCTGAGCAGTGGTACAGATGTTCAGGTGTCTACTGGGCTTGCAGATATTATGTTTCACCCTAGAGTTTCATTACACTGGGAACATTGCCATTCCTATTGCTCCAGTAAGTGGGCCACAATTTCCAGCAACCTACTTTCCATAGCCAAAGCTCTGTGCTGAGTTCTTTCCAATTTTAAGCACAACCGAAGATTTGTTGACTATTGCACTATAAATGGAGGTTTTTTTCCCCATCCAGTGTTGGGCCATAATTTTCCTTGCATTAAGTAGGGCTAGGCACAACAGATGTTTCCTCTTTCAATCTAAGAAGGATGGGTCAGCCCCCCCCCCAGAAGAAATTCCATGGGAGAGCTAGGGAGCAGAGCACCTTGGACACTAGACATGATCTTGTGAACCACAAACCAAAAAGGAGCTTGGGGGCATGTCAAGACAAGGAGGAGAAAGGTCTCTTCAGCTGATTTACATTTTATGCACAATTAGTCCTGGTCAACATGAACTCTATGCAAGCAGATCAGAATAAAGTATGCTTGATGCAAAAAGAAAAATCAAATCTGAATTTTTTGCTGTCAAAGTAGGTCTGAAGGTGTAAGACAACTGGCTCCCTTGCTTCCCCAAGATGTGCGACTGCTGATATGTACCCCAGTTCTCCTGAATCCTGGCCATGGGTGATGGCTGACTTTTGACATGAGTTTATGTAAATGCATAAGTAGTTTAATACTTGGGTCCCGGCTGTAACATAATAACGGTCTACTAGTCATGTGTATAATTTTGATAACTATATGTTTCTTTGAATTTCTGCTTATGAGACATGGCCAGATCAGCAGGCCCGTGGGAAAGACTAGCTTTAAAAGTGGCCTGACCTTTTGACCTCAAAGGCCCTTGCCTGCTGGAACAGCTGGCTGTAGTAAAACTGACCCAGTGAATAAATTCATTAAGAGCTTCCTTTTGACATCTACCTGTCATGCCTCTGTTAGCTGCTATATACCAGGTTGTAACAGGTTGCAAAATGACAAATTGCTTTGAACCTAGGAAACTAGCCGTAAAAGACTGCATTTTTATGATATCAAGAGAGAAGCCAGTTCTGTTGGATGCCTGTGACAATTCACACTGCTGAGAGAACTGTTTTTCAAGATGTTTTTCTGAAGATCAAAGAGGGAATGCTCTGATGAGGAAAGAGACTGTTATAATTTAATATTGCTATCTTAGCAGATTTCAAGCAAACAGTAAAATGACAGCCTTTTGGGTATACTTAGTCATGTTACAAATAAATTACAGGACTAACAGTGACCTCATGTGCTGTGACATCACAAAGAGGTTGGAACTTTGAACTTTGAATATTGCCAAGCAGTCTGACGGGACTGTGACTCACTCTTATTCCAACTTTGAAAGAGAACACACACTTGTGTTCTGGACTTAAGGGCACTTCTGTCAAGAATAGGTAACACACAACTGGAAACTGAGTTAGAATTAGCAATTCAGTTACAAGGTGCTTTGTTTTTGTAATTTCCATTTCTTTTGACTGTACGCATTTATGTATATATGTTCTGTGTTTTGTATTTCATCTGCTATTTTTTTTATTGTAGTAAACTTGGTTTTACTTAAAATTCTGCCTGAGTCTTTTTCTCATTTTGAATGTGAGTGCTGGGACAGTGTTGAGAAGTCTGATACAGCTGTTAAGTGCTTATAGGGCCAGATAATCAAAGCAGTTGCACCAGCGCAATTTCCGAGTTGCGCCTCCGGGTGATACTGAAAGCGACCCGTGGTGCAGTGCAAATCCCATTGCACCATTGTGCAACTGTAATGTATGTGGCACAAGTGCATGGGGGCATGCCCATGAATATATGGCGCAATGGCATATTCAATGGGAAAGCAAAGTGCAAGTGTGGAGCAAACACCAAGTTGCACCAGGCAGACTTGAGCATATAAAAACAGGTTCAAATACACAGACAGCAGATGCACAACAGTGTGCATAGAGAGAGAGAGGGAGTGAGAGAGTGCAAGAGAGAAAGACAGAGAGTGGGAGAAAGGCAGACAGTGGGGGAGAGAGAGAGAGACAGACACAGACAGATGGATGGAGGGACAGTGTGCCACAGGAAGCCAGGGACAGACACAGTGACTGAGAGATGGACAGTGGCCCATTCCTAATGGACACCATAATGAGGGGTGTGAGGAGGCAGGAGGAACACCTGCATGGTTGACAAAGGGCCCGGTGGTAGTATGCCCAACATAGGTGGTACCATGCCAGGGTCACGTTCCAGAACTTTAGTGACACAGAGATAGTGGGCCAGTACCACCTGAACAGGACAGTTCTGAGGCAGCTATGTGAGCTGTACAGTGAGGAGATGCAGGCACCCACCAGACATAGTTATGCCATATCAGTGGAGACCAAGGTGACCACTGTAATGTGCTTGCTCACCACGGGCACCTTCCAAAAACCCATGGGGGACACCACGGGTATCACCCAGTCAGCCACATCCTGCCTTCTCACCCAGTTCCTCAACACTCTGCTGCCACATGCCTTGGAGTACATACATTTCCCCAGCACACAGGCAGAGCATACAGCAAACATACAGGAGCTCTACCGGGTGGCACGCATGCCAGGTGTGATCAGGGTCATAGACTGCACTCATGTCAGTATCCGCACACCACCAGGCCCAGAGGGCCCAGTGTATATAAACCAGAAGGGGTATCCATACATCAACTGCCAGGTGGTGTGCAATGCCAAGAGGTGCATCATCAATGTCTGCGCCACACACCCCAGGAGTGCACATGATGCCTACATATGGCACAGCTCCACACTGTGCCATAGGTTTGACCAGGGAGACATCCCCATGGGCCACCTTGTTGGTGAGTAGGACATGTGCCATTGTGTCTGTGAGCCACGGGGGGGATGGCAGGTGGGGAGGGCAGGCTATTGCCATGGCAGAGAGTGAGCATGGGGCAGCACAGCACTGGACTAACCAAATGTCTTCTCCCACCCAGGTGACAGTGCATACCCCCTAAGAGCATGGCTGCTCACCCCCTACTGGAGACCACCATCCCTCTTGGAAGACAGATATAATGAGGCACAGACCAGCATGCGCAATATCATCGAGTGTGACTTTGGCATGCTTAAGTCATGATTCTGTTGCCTAGACAGGTCAGGCAGTGCCCTACAATACAGCCCATCAAAGGCCTGTGGCATATTTCTGGCCTGCTACATCCTGCACAACATGGCCATTGACCATGGAATAGATGCCGAGGCTGAGGAGGGTGACAGTAGTGTGGATGATGGTGATGAAGGGCCGGAGGGCAGTGGGCAGGCATCCCCTGGAAGAAGGGACCCCAGAGCAGCACAGGAGGCAAGGCAGCACAGGGACACAATTGCAAGGGAGCATTTCAGTCAATGCAGGTGAGTGTACATACACACTAACATGGGCATCAGAGGACAGCACTCCACATCATGGTAGGGATGTGCACAGTGGATGGCATGCAAACACCGGTGCACACTACACACAGCAGAGCCACTGGCACACAGGTGCATGGCAACACACACGCAGCACTGGTATTCGCACAAGAAGACACACACATGCACACACACAAACACTCACACATGGTGTGGGACATGGCATGGATCAGAAGCATGACACTGGTGCACAGGCACCACCAGTGCTGAGCAGCCCTTATCACCTCCATTTCACACATCCCAGCAGCATGGACCAGACACACAGGGGTCATGTGGCACAACACACACATGAGTGCCACCGCATGCATGCTGCATCAACAGCACCCATGTGTGCATGTGGCAATGGCAGCAGATGGCAGGGCAGCACATACGGCACTATGACTGCACAGTCCCACGACCACCATGGCCACTTGGGCAGCTGCACCATGGCTGAGCGGCAGCTGCATGCTGTGTGTCGACCTCGGTGGGCATATCTAATGCCCCCAGGGGTTTAAGTGTGGGACTGCAACTGTGTCCATGCAGGGGTGTAGAGACAGCCAAACAGGCCTGCCCAGGGGTGTCTTAGATTCTGACATGAGACCCTGGTGTCCACCGTGCTGGGGTCACCAGACGCCGGGATCGTGGGGTGGAGAGTGCAATGCAGGGTGTCCCCTGCACACGGCAGAGCCCAGTGGCCACCAGTGATGCCAGACCAGTTGCAATGGCACCGGTCATGTGGTCCAAAGTTGCAGTCATGGCCTCCCACATCTGTCTGAGCTCATGAATAATCTGCGCAGTGCCTCTGTCCTGCTGTTTGGCCATGAGAAGCACATCAGCCTGCAGTGCATGCACCTCAGAGGCAAGCAACGCCTGGTTGTCCATGGATGCCTGCAGTAACCGGGTGTGCTCTGCCAGCCACTCAGCATCCTGGGCCACCTGGGGCATCTGTCGAGCTGCAGGGAGTATCTCAGCATGCTGCACAGTCTTCCGCTCAGGTGGATACTGCACAGTGGGCCGTACAGGGGTTACGCTTGTGTCAGGCACACTGGCAGTGTGCACTGTGCCTCACTGCCCAGTGTCACCTGCATCCAGCTGTTGCTGCCTGACCATCTGCTGGTCAGTGCCCTGTGCCTCCGCTGTGCCACCAGCACCTCTGCCACCCACACTGGACACAGTGGTGGCACCACACACCGCAGCCCCAGCATGAATGGGGGTGGCTGTGGAGCCATTGGGGCAGCAGTGGGCCCTTATGGTGCCTGTGTAGTGGGTAGGGCTGTTTCTGCCACCAATGGCCCTATGCCGTCCATGAACATTGTGATGTCATCATCGGCGTCTGACAACAACCCTAGCTGGGTCTCTGCAAACAGCACTTCCAGGCTGTCAGTGTCCAGGATCCCAGCAAGAGTGTCATAAGACACCATGTCCAGCATGTCCACATGCTCTGCAGCACCAAGACAGGGCCTGTTGTTGCTCTGGATGCCAGCTGATGTTGATGGGCATCTGTGTCAGCGTCCTCCTCCACTTCATCCCCTGTCCGGAGGTGTGCTGGTGCTGCAAGACAATAACAGAGGGTCAGTGTTGCTACATTGTCCAGGGCTCCCCCATGGCACCCTACCATCCCCCAAGGTCCTCCCCACCATGTCACCCCAGCATGCAGGTGCTGCTAACTGGCACTGCAGTCCACTGTGCATCCACAGACACACTCACAAGTGGCCAGTGGCACGTCAACAGACAAACACGTGCAGCACACACACAGGCCCACTCATACTCACCATGTAGTGAGGGGCTGACACCCATCTGGAACCCACCACCGGCACACGCTCCACCGACGCTTGGCTAATGCTGGGCACCACCAGCTCCTCCAAGGCTGTCAGCAGAGGCACTGCTGCTGGCCCACCACCTGTCATCCTGTGGGACACCTGGATGGCAGCTATCTTCTCCTTTATGCACCTCCTGTCAGTGCCAGTCTTTTTCTTGCTCTCCTGGGGTGTGCGATGGTGTCAGCCATGGGTGTTGACATACCATGCCACCTCATCCCAGCCCACAACCCGCTCCTGCGGCATGCCTATGGCACCACTGAGAAGGTCCTCCCTGTCTATGTAGGCCTCATACAGGGCAGTGGTCTCTGAAGCAGTAATGCTGGACCTGCATTTGCATGCAGGACCCTGAGTTTCCGCACCTTCCTCACCCGACATTCTGCCACCTGTGGGAATGGACACCAGTGTGGGTTAGTGGCAGCAATGAATGGTACATCTCTCAGTTGCAGAGGTGCAATAGACCCTGTCAATCCATGTTTCCAGTCACTTACCTGAAAGGTTGCAATACTGGTCTGTGGCCTGTGCTGTTCATTGGCACTTTTATGGCTCAGTGCATGCAAATGAGGGCGAGCGCAATTGTAATGATATGCCAATGCTCCCCACTGTGTCATGCATCAGCTCATGAGGTAATTTGCATACTGCAGCTGCATATCATGTACTTGCACTGTGTGCATTCGTGTTACGCTGGAGCAACCCCAAGGTGCAATACTTGCATACTGCAGTTGCGATGCTCACAGTGCATGTGCACGACACATCCCACAGTACAATCGGCAACACAACGTGACCACACATGCAATGGCACTGGCAAGATGGGCACATGCTCACATCTCGGCATGCACGTCATGCACCTGCGCACTGCACGCTGGGTACTGACCTATGAACCATGGGTCACCTATGTGACCCTGTGACCCCACTAGTCCATGGCATAGTGTGCATGCCCATCATTGCACAATGGTCCTGCACTGTACATCCTGGCACGCATCCACGTGCTGCGCAATAGGGGTCATGCATAGCCTATCACAGATCCTGCCACTGTGGCAGACACGTGTGCTTTTCACCGCTATTTTCATTGCCGATCTGAATGATGACCATGGTGCATGGGACTGGCAGACATGCCCTTAACTGGTCAGGCATTGTGGTTGTGAACTTCGTGGCTGTTGTCCAGCCCTATGAGGGGCAGCTTTTTGGGCAGGTGCCCCTGCAGCAGGCAAGGGGCCTGGTGTGGCAGTCTGTTTCAGAGGCCTTGGAGAGGAGGACTGGTGTGCCACGCACACCAGAACAGTGCAGGCACTGTTATGGTGACCTGCAGCGGAGGGACCCTGATTGCCTCTGGAGGCTGCCGGCCTGCATCCAGCATGGTGCAGTGCCACAGCCAGGTAAGTATTCACATGTTGCATGTCTGCCCTGGTGCAGTACTGTGGTGTTAGCATCACTGCCTGGCATGTTCCACAGTGCGGAACATTGTCATCCTACCCAGCACCATGTGTCATGTCCGGCTGCTGCATGCATTGCAGCTGTGTTGGCGTACGGGCCACGGGATGGACAGGGGCATGCCCAGTGAACAGCGGGCTGTGTGGTGTGGGGACCAGCTGGTGTGATCATGTACTAATGTCCACCTCTCTTCTTTCCCTTCACAGGGCCAGAGGAGCACAGGCGGACCAGAGTGGCAGTTGAGCAGAATAGGGTGGCATGCCCTGATGGTGGCCAACCAGTGCCAGCAGCACTGCAGGGGGCAGGTAAGCAATGTCATGGTCATTCTCACTGCACATGAGGAGTAGCAGTGCTGAGTGGGTACGGCCATGGCCGCCTGTGTCATGTGCCTTGACTGCTGTGTGTGTCGCACAGTCCGTTGTGCACGCCACTGTGGCCCATCCATTGGCCCCTTGTAACGGCTGTTGGCGGGATGGGCGTGCACACGGATGCCACCAGCAGTGCTGCGGTGCTGCTTTTGCTGTGTGCCATGTATCCATTACTGTGCGGTCGTGTGGCCACTGCGCTGCAACATCCTCCTCTCTGCACCACCGTCGTGTGCCATGTTGTTGGCTGGCATTGACCCCCCTCGCGGGTGTCCATACCGGGCTCTCCAGGGGTGTGTGCTCATGCTGAGCATTGTGCACCGTGGGTGGGCCTGGTTCCCTGGGTCATTGCACTGATCATCTGTCCTTTCCCATGCCATAGGTGTCAGGTGGCCATCGGCCCGACGGCCTCGGAGGGCTCAGACATGGCTCCTGTGTCAGATCCTGCTTGTGGTCTCCAGTGTCCTGGCAGCAGTGATTGCAATCAGAAGAATGACGGCAGCAAACAGGTGTGGACAGAGGCATGGTGGGGTGTCCGGCCGTGGACACCATTGATGTCTGATGTATATAGCCCCAGTTACCCTTGTTGCCCCTGTTCCCCTACAGTCCCCTTCCTACTGTACAGACCCTGTTCCCTGTCCCCATCCATTGTTGTACCTGCCCCTGTCACTGACCCCTGTTGCTTTGTATTGTTAATCACTTTCTACTTTTATAAACCTTTTTCACCTACATGCCTGTGTCTGTGTCTGCTTTGCAGGTGGTGTGTGGAGCCATGCTGCAGTGATCCAGTGTCTGTCCATGGTGTTTGCACAGGGGTGGGGGCATGTGTGGTGCTACCGTGGTTCCCTCCTGTGTACAGTAGTGTGCCACGTTGTGGTGCGGGTCATCCCCCAGTTTGGTGGGTGTGCTGTGTGGCTTCAGGGTCTCCATAGAGCTGTAGTCAGGGGTGGGCATCAGGTGTGTGCATGGTGGTGGCACACAGCCATGGTCATCATTCTGGACGTGTCCACATGTTGGGGTGGGGACTTCTGCATCCCCTGTTGGGCACCCTGTCCTGTGTGGTCTGGCACTTTTCCTGGATCCTGGCTCATTCACTGCCCAGTGTGTGGGCTTTCTGTGTGCATGTGGGGCATGGGTGTATTTTGCTCCATGGTCCTGGGGGTGTACTGCCATTGCAACATGGCAGTGGATACGGCAGGCTGGCTGGTGGCCAGGGGGGCACCCTTGGCAGCCTTTCATTAGCCATTGTCCCCTCCTGTTGCCTGCTGGCCATGCCACCATTGTGTTCAGGGGTATGGTTCCTGGGTGCCTGTGTATGCACTGGTGTGCCCTGCTGGTAGGGGGCTCCTGTGACCATCATCACTGTGCTTCCCTGGTGTGTTCCTGGGTCTCTTCTATGTGCACTGCCCCCCAGTGTTGATGTGCAAGTCTACTCTGTGCTTCCACGGTTGCGCCGGTGCATCTCAAGTTGCGCCGTGGTGCATGTGTGCCATATTCAGCTGAGTTGCGCTGGTGCAGTGCAGCCTGCACAGCTTCTGAATATGGCACACATGCAACCACGGCGCATCTGATTTGTGCTGCACTGGACTTGCGCCTGCCTTTGGAGCATTTCTGAATATCTGGCCCATAGTGTATTACCATTTGCTCCAAAGTAAGAAAAGTACTTAGGTCTCTATTGAGTCAAAAAGAGGGATTGTGAACCAGCTTGGGTGCCTGCTGGGTTAAGTATTGCACTGCATTTCCCCCAAAGAGGGTGTGATATTTGGTCATGTTAACTGGGTGTGCTAGCAAAAAAGGGTTCATATTTGACCTCAAGACTCGAGCCTGGTAGGTGTTTTGGACCCAAAACAGACAGGAGGGTTACCCTGTTTGTCTTCTGTTCACATATTGCACTTCGAGGTTTGACACTGTGGGAGCAGAGGGCCTGAACTGTAGAGTGCATTTGTGAGACTGGCCTATCAGAATAGATTCTGGCAGGGATTCAGAGGATGCTTTATTTGGAGACCCCAGGGCTTGAACCAAATAACCTCTGATTTTGAGATATGCGAAAAAAAAAATGGTGAAAAGGTTGTGAGCCCTTTTCAAAGCAGTAAAAATTGGACTGACCTCCATGTACAACTCAGAAATCATGCACAGCCCCTGTCTCTTTCAATACAGCAACTCGTGGTGCAGAAACATTCTGTACCTCTACTGTTCTTAAATACCTCTGAGATGCACCAGGATTGATAGGCTGCTGGTTGCTGCATCTCTGATGGGTACTGTGAATGACATTTAGTACAACCAAATTCTAGTCTAGGACCATCCCCCCTTCATACAGTGGTGTCTTGGGGGCTCTACTCCCCACAAAGTCTTGGCATTTAGACCCAACCCTCTTGAAAAACCTCGATTACCAAGAGGCTATCTTCACAGGGATTTTAGACTATCTGTCCCACAATAGGGTAGGGAACATTATGCACTCAATGAGATGGGAGGCCCTCAAATGAGTTATCAGGAGGCTGATGGTGACCTTCTCTAGTCACCACCATAAAATACTGCTGACAGAGCAAAACATGCTAAGTGCCAAAATAGCAGTATGGAGAAAGACCACACGAAGAACCTCACCATGCCTCTTTCCTATAGGCTGCAAAAACTGAAATGGAGATTTAACACTATAGCAACAGAGAAGACAGTGAGAGCCATACTGCTCAAGCAGGGGGACCAATATTTTGATAGCGACAAAGGGGGCAAGCTACTAGCCTGGCAACTCAAAAGCCATGAGGGGGTCAGGGTTATCCCACAAATTTTAACAGAAAATGCGGAGCTCAGCACAGACCTGAATGTTATGGAAAAGGTGTTCTGCACTTTTTAGAAATTCCTGTACTCCCAAGAGACGTGGCCCACTCAACAGTAACATGATCATTTTTTCTCTAACGCCCCAGTTAGTCCCGTAGATGGAGACACAGCATCTGCAATGAATAGCCCAATAGTAGGCACAGAATTATCGATGTCATGTGAGCACTTATGGGAGGCAAAGCCCATGACCCAGATGGCCTACCTATACATTTCTATAAAACTTTTGTGTCTGACCTAATTGAACCTCTGTCCCTTAAGATATATGAAAACCTTGATAACGGTGTACTAACCCCCTCCATGTAGTCAGCCACTATCACAGTACTTCCAAAACAGGGTAAGAACCCTTTGATGTGTGCCTTATGTCAGCCAGTATCCTTATAGTGTATGGTAGGATGCTGTTCCGCATAGAAATCCATGCCCAGAACAACATTGTTCTGCACTCAGTGCATCACGATCTTGTTGTGCTGCGCTGAATACATCACTGGTGCAGCACAACCAGATCAAATGCATTCACGCATGCACAATGTTGGGCCGCGGCAGTGACAACGGACAAGGGACAGAGGAAACAAGCGGTGCTTGAATAAACCACACCAAGAAGATACTTCACATACCACTAAAAACTTGTCTGGACTTACCATATACTATAAAAGATTGTCTATGGTGAGTCATTCACAGACAAGGATATTCTCTGATCTTGAGGTCTCCATGTCAACAGATGACCTCTCGAGCTTCGCTCTGGAGGTCTAGCATTCCCATGGAGACCTCTCGATCAAGAATATCCTTGTTGTGAATGACTCCCCATAGACAATCCTCTATATTGACTGTCAATTATATGCTGACTATAATGTTTACAGCTAAAAGTCTGGCTACCAGGTTGGAACCAGTGTTACAAAAATTATTCACACTGACCAAGCGGGCTTCATCAAAGGGTGGCAGGGGAAAATTAATGTTCGGAAGGCCCTTAATATTATACATAAATGGTCAAGAACCTTCTCAGGACATGGAACAGTGGTCCTTACCCTAGATGTGGAGAAGGTCTTTGATCATGTGAAGTGGGGGTACATGTTTGAAACTTTATGTAGGTATTAGGTAGGTGTCCGTTTTACTAAGTGGGTTGAAGCCCTGTATCATACCCCACAGGCACAAATTCTAATCAATGGTGGATTGACCTCCCCCTTCCTCCTGACTCGAGGTAAAAGGCAGGGGTGTCCACCGTCTCCCTTCTGTACATGCTTGCACTGGAGCCTTTAGCAGAGGATATCAGACAACATCAGGGGATTCAGGGTTATTGGAGAGGGGATCAAGATGAGTACAAGTTGGCATTATTTGCCGATGACATCCGACTATTTATGCAGAACCTGACAACTGGCATCCCTGAATTACATAACTTGCTCACTGAACAGAGGCTGCTCTCTGGCCACAAGATGAACTGGTCAAAGAGCAAACTCATACCAGTTGGTAATGTGAACCGGAACTCCCTTACCCACACTTTAGTGGGGATCCAAGTGGTCAACACACTCAAATATAAAGTATCCATTTGTCGTGCTCCCCAGCAGATCTATACAAGAACAACTACAAGCCCCTGCTAACCGCACTTTAAGCAGACTCTGCCAGATGGTAAAGCTTGCCCCTCTCTGTATTGGGAAGAGCAAACATGGTCAAATGTATATGTTGCCTAAATGTCTCTACCTGTTCCAAGTCCTGCCTATACGTGTCCCTACTGTACTTTTTAAGGCCATTAATGTTCTTGTACATAGCTTTGTATGCAGCAACAAACTGGCCAGGATTAAAAAGGCCACCATGCAGAAAACTTTGGAGGACGGTGGCTGTGCTCTGCCCCATTTCCACTTTTACTGCTGGGTGACACAATTGGCCTACCTTCCCCTACACTCAACATACAAACCCTGGCCTGGCTTACAATGGAGGAAGATGACCTAGGTGTTACACTCCATAATGGACTACTGTCTCCAGCACTATTAGGCAACCCATATCCCCCAAGTTTTCAACTTCTGTACAAAGAACCAGTTTAGAATCTGGCAACTAGCCCATAAGCATACACATCATTCTGGTGTATTGTCTCCATACGCCTTGCTAATCAGCATGTTTAAATGTTTAAAAATTGTAATGTGTTCATTCATCTGGCCCTATTGAGATGGCACCACCTAGGAGTGCAAACAAGCCATGGTCTGTATGAGAATTCACACCTTAGCAGTTTTCTTGAGCTGTGAAATAAATACAACCTCTCCAAGGGTGATTTTCTTTATTTTATCTTAGAGGTAGACAATGGCTTAAGACCATTGCTCCTTGGGGCATGGTGGTTGGCAGTGGTTCTGTACTGGAAGAGCTACTTTATCACCCACACCTGAACTGCAAACATATTACAGCTCTATGTTCTCAGACCTGGGCCCATCTCCCCCGATATATGTTAAAGGGGAACTGTCAGCAATAACAGCCTCACACCCAAGTGTGAGGCTGATCCCAATTTGCACTTTGTGTACAGAAACATTTGTTTTACTTACTGTTTACTGCAGTATAGTAGAATGCATTAGGCTAATTGTGCTGACTTCTAAGATGCCATTTCTTGTAACCAGAAATCCCAGAATCCCCTGCAGCTGATATCAGAGAAGGGCTGCAGAGCTGGGAGATTCAATAGCCTGCAGTATACATGTTAACAATTTTGTAATTTTAAACTGGATGTTTTGCTGGTCCTGATGTGCTTACGGGGCTTGACTGTACTTAGCCCCAGGAGAACAGCAAATGAGCAAACAGAAGATTACAGCATATAAAAAACTTTGACATTTTGAGTTTATCTTTTTATTAAGTTTAAGTACATAAAGATATAAAGGCATACATAATGAAAGGGAAACCTCATATAGATTACGAAAGGGTATCACTTAACAAAACACCTATTTTAGGCTGAATATAATGAGAATGCCTTAAATATATATATAACATAAGAGTTTGTCTTATTTATATCATAAGTAGTGAACAAAGAGTTACAGTTATTAAAGTATTATGAATTCAGAGAGATCAGTTAAGTGCAAGATGAGTATGAGAACAAGTTATAGCAGGCTTTCAAACCATTACATGAAGTGATACCTATAAGAATACAAACAGTATACAGTAGAGGAGGAATATAAATAAAAGAGAGATGTATTTTGAAGGTAGAACATAGTGCAGGGTAGAAAAAGAAAGAAAGAAGTAGGGCGGGAAAGAAAAAGAGGGTAGATATTTGTGCACAGAGTGTTAGGGAGACCCAGATCTAATTAACAGAGCAAAGACATACCAAAAGGAAAGCTAAATAAATTTTGAGGATTAGGGTCTTAAGAACCAGCTGTTTCAATGAATTTAAAGTAATCCTGCTGGCACCGATAAAAACTCTGACATTCACTGCAGGCTACCGAATCTCCCACTGCTGCAGCCCTCTTCTGATGTCAGCTGTAGGGGAGTCTAGCATTTCTGGTTACAGGAAATGTCATCTTACAAGTCAGTGAAATTAGCCTCATACAATCGACTATACTGCAGTAATCAGTAAGTAAAAAAATGTTTCTGCACACAAAGGGCTAATTGAGGTCAGCCTTGCACTTGGGTGTGAGGCTCTTATTCCTGACAGTTCCTCTTTAAGAAAAAAATAGGAGAATGATCTTGGGCTCCATATTACTGATCGTATATGGAGAAGGGAAGCTGCCCATTACAAGCAGGGAGCTTGTACCAATCACCTCCATCAAATCCAGCTATTTTTCCTGGATCGCATCTACATTACCCATTCCAGATTGCATAGGTACGATCCTGAGAAATCCCAGATGTGCCCCAAATGGTGACTTTTTACACGTCTTGCACCTGTATAAACTCAGCCAGGTTCTGGCCAGAAATACACTCAATAACATAGTCTATCTTAAAGCACCCCCTCTCCAGGGCCCCTGTAGAGTTGATGCTGGGGGCAGACACTAGCGCTTCTCTCCCACCACACCTCAGGAGACTGTGGGAACTAGCCCTATTAAATGCAAAAAAGATTATTGCACAAACTTGGCTAGGTCACAGCCTACCCACAATTGCTCCATGGATTCACAATCTCTACTGCTGTATTAAATTAGAAAAAGTGCAGCACAGAGCCAACGGGAGCCACTTGGCATTCCAGGCAATGTGGGAATCCCTTGAATCAGCTATTGAGGTAGGTACATCTCCACTGTAACTTGGTGAGCTATTCATGGGTGAAAGCTCCCCTGCTATCACCCAGCTTAATACCCTCTGCCATACACCACCCCTGGGGACCTTTCTTGGTAGGACAATAATCCTCTCCAAATGGAATGCTTTTTTTTATGTAATTTTATGTGCTTGTTATAATTGATCCATCTAATATTAATTGTTGAGGAGTGCATACTATATATGCTTCTCTAACTGCTGATATTCATTGTATGACCTGTGTTGTTGCTGTCTGTATATTTTACCTCCTTGTTCTAAATAAAGTTTATAAAACAAATATCTCTGAGATGAAAACACAAAACAACATAGCTTGTATCAGCAGAAAAGGACCCCAAGGTCTATCTAGTCTTCCCCTCTTTTCCTGCTTAGCTCCATGCATGGCCTAATGCCAGACTGGGTATAGAGACCTGATACCCCTAGTGGCTGATCATCTCCTCCTTCTCCAGATATCCTTTACCATCTTCTGCCTATGGGTACTACTGTTTCCTTATTTTTAAAGAGACTTACCAGTCTCAGGCTGTGCACCTGATAGATAGGTGCCTTACCCCATCAGATTGCTTCTCATGTGGAGATTGCCCCAGATAATCCATTAGTTAAAAAGAGCTTACACTTGTAAAAGTAGAAAAACTGGGTCCCAAGGACTTCCCAGTATTAAGTGCCTCCCACAGTCTGCCAAGTTATGATGCGATGCTAGGAAGAGCGCAGGGATGCGCTCCATTGTAGTCTATGGGTGGCACCTTTATGATAATTTTTTTATACTATAATGGCCATTTGGTAATGAAACCTGGGTACTGGTCGACTTATGAGGCCCTCATTAGTTGATCAGTGCTCATGTTTCATTACCAAATGGCCATTATAATATAAGAAAACAATCGTAAAAATGCCACCCACAGACTATAATGGAGTGCGTCACTGTGCTCTTCCTAGCATCGCTTCATAACTTGCCAGAGCACGGGGCGGATCGTGGGTGGCACTTAATACCAGGAAGTCCTTGGGACCCAGTTTTTCTACTTTTACCAGTGTAAGCACTTTTTAACTAATGGATTATTTGGGGCAATTTCCACATGAGAAGCAATCCAATGGGGGTAAGGCACCTATCTTTCAGGTGCAGGGGCTGTCCAGTTTACCTTGGTGGGTCTCTTTAAGATAATATACAGTTTAAAAGTAATTGATGGACTTAAAAGAGAAAAACATTATTTCATTCCTACAGTTAGAAAACACACATCTTAGATCATTAACCCCCTGTGGCATTCTGGACTCAGCTGTTTGATCTCCTCAGTCTTAGTTCAGCTTGTGCCATGTAGTGATGACCTTTTCTCGGTATGTGAGACTATCTTTCCATTGGTCTGCAGCCTCACTTCTTGTGCTTTTCCAACCAAGCAAAACCTACAAAATCACATACAAAAATACATTGGTATATTTATTCAAAACATTTCATTATAAAATAGCTGAATAAGAAGCAAGAGAAACATAGACTGTGTCTGCAGAAAAAGATCCAGAGGTCCATCCAGCCTGCTCATTTCCCTGCCTAGTTCCATGCACAGCCTAATGCAGGACTGGATTTAGAGATCTGATAACCCTAGTGGCTGATTGCCTCCTCCTTTCCCTGGTGTCCCTTACCCTCTTCTGCCCGTGGGTCCCACTGTTCCCTTATATCTCTCCCACCAAAGTTTAAACCCCAACACAATCTTGGTTTCAACCAGCTCCCTGGGTAGTTTATTCCATTTGTCCACAACTCACTATGTGAAAAAGTTTCATATGTCCTCTCTCCACCACCAGACCCCACTTGCGTTCTCTAGGTACTGTGCTCTCATTCCATGTGAAAAAGTCCTTACAATTCCCCCTGCTGGTTCTTTGCAAGAACTTGTATATCTCAATCCTTCAAATTCCCCCTTTCCCTCCTGGCCCCCAGTGCATACACGTTAAGGTCTGCCAACCTTTCCTCATATGACCTCCCCTGCTGCCCCTTAATCATTGCAGTGGCCCTCCATTGTATGGTCTCTATGCAGTCCCTGTCATTCTTGAGGTGTGGATCCCAAAACTGCATGCAGTATTCCAGGTGCAGCCTTACAGTATCAGGATCTGTACAGGACAGGGTCAGTATCTCCTCTTTCCTTCTACTATCTAATCCCTTTATATATATATATATATATATATATATAATATATATATATTAGAGCCAAAAAACTCCGTTTAATGCATCAGTTAGGGTTGTTCCACAGCGACAAAAGTAAGGAAATTCGGTGTTAGGGTTGAAACCCCACTGGACACCTCCAGCCAGCCCCCCAACCACCATCAGGGTGCACTTTGGGGTCATCGGCCCTAACTCTCACCCCATCACATGTGTAAAGAAGCAGAGGTATAGGAGAATGGGGCGAGAGTTAGGACTGATGATCCCAACGTGCACCCTGATGGCGGTTGGGGGGCGGGCTGGGGTGTCCATGGGGGGTTTCAACCCTAACACCAAATTTCCTTACTTTTGTCGCTGTGGAACAACCCTAACAGATGCATTAAATGGAGTATTTTGCCTCTAATTTCCCTTCTTTTTGAGAATGATGACGAGAAATGCTGAATGTAATGTGGTGGCGGGGGCCCTGAACTCCCGCCACGTTATGTCTCGTGACATAGTAACAGGAACAGAAACACAAACACAAGGTGAAAACGCAAATGGTAACAGTAACGAAAACACAAGGGCAAATGACAATGCAAAGGGTAACACACACGGTGGCACAGACAGGAACGGTAACACTAACAGGTACATAAACGCAAGGAGAAACAGTAACTGTAACAGTAAGAGAAGCACATACCCTGTTTTTGCTGGACAACTGCATAGAGAAACACAGTGTGTACAAAGAATGTATGCATTGTAATGGCAATGGAAGCTTAAAACGAGCATTGGAAGTACTTCCTTGCAAATATCTCAGCAACTGTACGACGTAGAAAAAAAAATGTAAATTTCACAGAAATCATTGTTTTCCTGGCTACCATTTTGTATTATGGGCTATGTAACTCACCCCAAAAAATCCATATCATGCATCATTTTCGAGATACGAGCCCCGAAGGACGCGTCATACGCCACCATGTTAGTCTATGGGAAAAAACATCAACTTCAGAGTACCGTAACTTGCCATCCGTGCAATATTTTTTCACCAGACCACCAAAAGGCACATCTGTTACATGTTGGCTGCCTTTCCTCCAAAATTGAACCCAAAAGAACAAACCGTTCTTTACCAGCAGGTTGGCAAAGAACTCCTGTCATTTCGGCCATATCAAAGAAAAGTAGTGTCGCAATTTTCGACACTTTTCGCAAAATTTTGCGAAAGTGTAGCAGGTACGACACTACTTTGTGACACTACTTTTTCCAGAAATTTGAAAAACATATTTCTGGGGTGTTTATCCCCCAAAATGAAGACATGGCTAGCATCCTCAGGGTCCGACCAGATTAACACAAAAAGAATTGTGTCCCTAGAGGGTCCCAATTTTAAATGCCAAGCATTTTTCTGATTGCTAACTGAAAATAAGATGGTGGATTTGCGACACTACTAGGGCCATTTGTGAAAGTAAAAAGTGCATTTGTGACACTTTCGAAGTTTTTGTTAACTTTTCCCATTGACTAATAATGGGAACTTGTTTTTTGAATAACTTTTGAACCGTTCAATATTTTTTCACACAATCTTTAAAGGCACATTGGGCACCCTCACCACATGTTCCTGAAGTTTTTGGACTGATGCTTCCAAACCGTGCAACCTGGTAGCGAGCAAAAGAGATGTGCAAAAAAAAACACAAATGCGGCACATGGATGTCACTTAATAACTCTGCAACTGTAAATCCAACTGGTACAGCCCTGTGCCTGCCAAATTTCAGACAAATCTGTTGAACGATTGCAAAGTTATTAAGATGCAAAGTTTGACCCTTTAACATTAAAAGGGCTCCTCGACCCTAACTATGGTAGCACTACCATGCTACCATAATATATACATATATATATATATAGCTAGATAGATAGATATATATATATATATATATATATATATATATATATATATTGCAGTATCCTGTTTACCTTTGCATAAACTCAAATTAAGATAATTTAGGAAAAATACAATAGTTAGATTCTGCTTCAACCTGCGATTGATGGACTGCAGTGAGTGGTCATCAGCAAAATGGAGATTCATACCAGACACTTTAGCAGTGCGACACAGGGCAATACTGTTATAGTGGGGGGATTTCATTCTGCCGGGGGTTGACTGGAGCACCCTGGCTACCTCTAGTGCCAGGGAACAGGTCCTACTGGAGGCTTTCCAGGACAGCTTCCTGGTACAGAGAGTAATGGAGCCAAGCAGGGAGGGTAACATACTGGACCATGTGTTGATAGATGGGGAGTATGTCCAGGTCATGGGGTGGAGGACCCACTAGCAGGAAGCAGCCATCGCACATTGTGGTTCTTCTCCAGTTTAGGTAAGGAGGTAGCCAGAACCAAGACAAAGGTGGTGGACTTCAGAAGAGCATACTTTGGTAGGCTAGGAGACACACTAGAGGTTCATCTTGCCAAGATCTGCCCAGACATAAATGCTGGCCAGAAATGGTCCATTATCAAGCTGGGTCTGGTGGAGGCCACTAACAAGTGTGCAAAGACCCAAAGTAAGAAGTCCAGGACCAAAAGGCTGAGCTGGCTATGCAAGGAGGTAGTAGAGAAAGTGAGGGAGAAGAGGGCTGCCTTCAGCAGGTACAAAAGATCCATATGAGAGGCAGACAGGGAGGAGTACTCAAAGAAATCCAAAGAGGTGAATAGAGTACTTAAGATGGCCAAGGCTTCAAGGGTGCTAAGGCTGGCACAGGGGATCAGAGAAAGGGAAAAGGATTTCTTCAGATACATAAGGGAGAAAAGAAGCTGTAAAAATTAGATTGTCAGGATCAAGAGAGATGAGGGTTGGCAGAAAAGGGGGGGGGCAGGCAAAGACACTCAATGAGTACTTCTGTTCGGTATTGACCAGGGAAAAGGATGGGCCCATGGCACAGGGGAGAAGTGGGATGGGCATGGGAGGAGCGGGGGTAATGGATGGGGAAATCCCAGTGAACAGGGTTTTGGAGGGCCTTAAGTCTCTGCAAGTGGACAAGGAGCCATGACTGGATGGTGTGCATCCAAGAGTCCTGAGGGAGTTGATGGAGGTCTTGGTGGGCCCTCTGGCAGGCCAGTTCAACACCTCTCTGGAGACATGGTGTGTGCCCAGGACTAGAGGATAGCACATGTGGTGCCTCTCCACAAAAGTGGACCCAGGGATGAGCCAGGTAACTACAGACTGGTCAGCCTTACCTCTATTGTAGGGAAGTTAATGCAGACCATTCTTAAACAGAAACTAGTGATCTTTCTGGAAGCAAATGGTCTCCAGGATGAAAGTCAACATGAGTTTGCTTCAGGTAGATCCTGCCAGACCAACCTGATTGACTTTTTCAATAGGGTGACAAGGGTACTCGATAAGGGCCATGCAGTGGGTGTCTTGTATCTGGACATCAGCAAGGTCTTTGACTCAGTGCCACATGAAAGGATGCTCAGTAAACTGAGTAACCTGGGAGCTGTGGAGAAACTGGTAGGATGGGTTATGAGCTGGCTACAGGACAGGCAGCAGAGGATAATTGTAAGGGGAGAAAAAAGTAAAAGAGGGGATCAAGGTAACTGAATCCCAGGAGGTGCGAAATAAGGCTGAGGCCCTCTGGATTACTCTCAGAACCGAAAGAAGGACCCCCATAAGAGTAGGAGTGCTATACAGACCACCATCTCAGGAGGTCAAAAAGGACAAGGAAATGCTAGAAAGCATTCTAAAGATGGCCAACAAGGGGGAGTTACTGCTGGTTGGAAACTGTAATCTACCAGATGTAGATTGGAGCTGCTGTACAGTAACATCCAAGAAAAGTAGGGAATTCCTAGTGGCACTCAAGGGAGCAGACCTAAACCAGCTGGTGGAAACCCCCCACAGAGAGGAAACGGTCCTTGACCTTATGCTAATAAACAATAGTAGAGTCTCAAATGTACATGTGGGAACACATCTGGGATCTAGTGATCATAGGATAGCATGGTTCACAGTAAACACAACTGAGGCCATCAGTCACTCCAAACAGAAAGTTCTAGTCTTCAAAAAGGCAGACTTCAGCAAAATGAAATACTGTCTGAAACAGATTCTGGCTTACAAAGCAGAAGGAGGAGTAGAAGAACACTGTAGCAGACTGAAGGATGCAATAACACTAGTTACGTCACAGTGCACCAAGATAGTAAGCACATCCAAAAGGAGAAGAAAAACACTCTGGTTTTCAAGGAATATAGCATCAAAAATAAAGGAAAAACAGAAAGCATTCTGGAGATACAAGGAAACAAAAAAGGACAGTGATAAGGAGGCATATAGAGAATTACTGAAAGAGGCTGGGAAGGCCATTCGAACTGCAAAAGCTGAAACAGAGGAGAGGATAGTGAAAGGGGGTCAAACGGTGACAAAATTTTTTACATATGAAGGAGAAAAGAAAGAGCAAAGGGTGAATAGTCAGATTAGCTACAAACAAGGACCAGCATGTAGAAGATGACAAGGAAAAAGAGCAGATACTAAACCAATACTTCTGCTCAGTTTTCACACAGAAGAAAGCAGGCAAAGGACCATCCTTATGGGGAAAAAAACATAACCTCCAGGGAGCAGACACGAGACCTTTCACAGAGGAAAAAGTATTTCAAGAACCCAAGAAATTAAAAGTCGATAAGACGATTGGTCCAGATGAAATATACCCAAGGATACTGAAGGAGCTGGGTGAGAAGCTGGCAGCCTCACTGCCAGAGTTATTCAACAAATCGTTGGAGTGTGGAAAGCTCCCAGAGGACTGGAAAAAGGCTACAGTGGTGCCACTTCACAAAAGTGGCAGTAGAGAGGAGGCAGGAACCTATCGTCCAGTCAGTCTCACCTCGGTAGTGGGGAAACTAATGGAATCCCTACTAAAGGAAAGAATAGTAGCTTTCCTGGAGGAGAGTGAACAACAGGACCAGAAGCAGCATGGCTTCACAGTGGGAAGATCCAGCCAGACTAACCTAATCAACTTCTTCAATTGGATAATGAAAACGACAGACCAAGGAGGTACGGTGAATGTGGTATACCTGGATTTCAGCAAGGCCTTTGATTCCATCCCACACAGGAGGCTAATAAACAAATTGAAAAATACAGGCGTAGGGCAACAAATTGTAAACTGGGTCTGAAACTGGTTAGATGGTAGGACCCAGAGAGTACTGGTAAATGGCACTCTGTCAGAGGAGAGTAGAGTGGCAAGTGGAGTTCCTCAGGGCTCAGTACTGGGTCCAATCATTTTCAATATATTCATCTGAGACATAGCTGTCAACCTAAATGAGAAGGTGTGCCTATTTGCAGATGACACTAAGCTCTGCAATAAGGTGGACACAGTTGATGGGGCTCAAGTCATGGAGCAAAACCTTAGAAATTTGGAAGAGTGGTCAGACCATTGGCAGTTGAACTTCAATGCAAAGAAATGTAAGGTTATGCATCTGGGGAGATGTAACCCAGGGAAGAAATACTTTCTAAATAGGGAACAGTTGGCAGTAACAGAACATAAGCGAGATCTTGGTGTTATTATTGCCAACGACTAAAGGGTAGGCAAGCAAAGTGAGAAGGCTGCATTAAAGGCCAGTGGCATCTTGGGCTGCATAGGGAAGGGCATAACCAGTAGGAAAAGGGAGGTGATTATGCCTCTCTACAGGTCCCTGGTGAGGCCTCACCTGGAGTACTGTGTCCAATTCTGGAGGCCTCACCTAAAGAAGGACATAGATAGACTAGAGTCCATACAGAGAAGGGTAACCAAAATGGTACATGGGCTGCATCACAAGCCATATAATATAAGGCTTAAACAGCTAAACATGTACTCCCTGGAGCAAAGAAGAGATAGGGTGACATGATAGAGCCCTTCAAATACCTGAAGGATATACACTAGGTACAAGCACCGGATAGCCTTCAGGTAAGCAATTGCACATGGACCAGGGGTCACAAAATGAGCCTGAAGAGGGGTAGGTTCAAGAGCAATCACAGGAAGTTTTTCTTTATGGAGAGAGTAGTGGAGCCCTGTAATCACCTCCCTGTAGGGGTGGTTGACTGAAAAACTGTTAGGGAATTCAAGCTGTCATGGGACAGACAGTGTGGAAAACATCATGCACCAGCCTTGGTGGGGGGGGGATTGTAAACATGGGCAGACTAGATGGTCCACAAGGACCCCATCTGCCGATACATTCTATGCTTCTATGTTAACTCTCAAAACACACAGCTGTAACCAGTGGGGTCCATCAAGGCTGAGTACTAGGACCAGTGTTATTTAACATTTTCATTGGTGACATAGCAGATGGGATTAAGAGTAAAATCAGCCTGTTCACAGACAACACAAAGATTTGTGTGGAGGTGGGCAGTGTGGAAAGGAGACAAGAACTCCAACAGGACCTGGCAAAGCTTGAGCGCTGGTCAGGCAGATGGTAGATGGGGTTCAATGCTAAGAAGCGCAATGTCATGCACCTGGGAGCCAGAAACCCTGGGAATATCTACTGGCTGAGGGTGAGCAGTTAGGCACTTCAGAAAAGGAGAGGGATCTGGGGGTACTAGTCATAGGGGACATGAATAATTCTGTGCAGTGCAGGAAGGCAGCAGCCAAAGCTAATAAAATACTGGGGTGCATTACCAGAGGAATCACCTCAAGGAAAGAGGAAGTCATCATGCCACTGTACAGGTCACTGGTGAGACCACACTTGGAGTGCTGTATGCAGTTCTGGTGCTCCTATTTAAAGAAGGATGTCAAACTACTGGAGAGGGTGCAGCGTAGGGCAAAAAAGATGATCCTAGGCCTGGGGGACAAACCATGAGGAAAGACTGAGGGAGCTAAACATGTATTCCCTGGAGGATAGAAGGGAGAGAGGTGATATGATTGAGACCTTCAAATACTTAAAGGGCATGAATAGGATTAGTACTGTGGGCATTTTCAGACTAAGGTTGGGGGGGAGCACGAAGGGGCACACTCTGAAATTGGAGGGGAAAGATTCAAGAGAAAAATGAGTAGACACTGTTTCACAGAAAGGGTGGTAGCAAGGTGGAACACACTGCCAGAGGAGGTGATATCATTGAAAACAGTTAGAAGTTTTAAGAGGGGGTGGGACAGGGTCAAAGGAAAGGTCAAAACTGAGGGGAGGCTGGGAAGGGGGGAGTTGGCGGACTGGGCGGATAAATCAGGTGGATGGGGAAATGGGGGCAGCTGCAGTAGATTAGACTGGGAGCTACACACTCAAGCAGACTATATAGACCATTATTTATTTATATATTTAATTACAGTTTTACCAGAAAGAACATACTGAGTACAAGCTCGTTTCCAGATGTGTCCTGGGGGGAAAGGGAACAAAATGGGAGTACAGACAATCATAGTGAATACAGCATTAGAGGATTGAGAAATACAAAATACTGATGCTCGACAACACAAAAACAAATACAGCATAAGTAACTAAAATAAGTAAAATACTAATACAAAATGTAGGAAATTTACAATAATGTAGATGCACATTTTAACACAACTTAAGATTAGAGCAACAGAGTAGCAGCACTTTCAAATATCCGAGTACACAGTACTACTTACATGTTGCATAAATAGGAATACAGAATTGCTTTGGTAGAGGTTAATACATGCTTATATGCCTATAGCCTGACATACTAGCGGAAGACAGCAGGGCAGGAACAGCAGGGGCATTAGAGGTAGGGGATTAGAAACAGGTGAGGGGGGGTAGAAATGTTTTTTATGAGATAATTGAAAGGCTTGTATCAAGGCTTGAAAGGTTATGGCTTGTATCTGCTGACATTTTCGTATGTTCTTATCACTCGGGGCATTACTGTACCTTCCTTGTATATTTTTCAAACTATTTGAAATATTAAAGACACTGGTACATACTGTATAACAATACAGAAGTAGCATGGTCTAGTGGCAAGAGCACAGACGTGGGGACCAGAAGATAAAGGAGGCCCAGATTTAAATCCCACCAGAGCCACTTATACAGTGTGTGATGTGACACGAAGCATTGTCACTTAATCTGACAGTGCTTCAATCCATTTAGCTGTAAGATGGATAATGGCAGGACCCAGATACTACAGCTCACCTAGCTTATTCTGGATAAATAAATTGTAATATACATAAAAAAGATAGATCTTCATGGCAAAAAACATACATTATGTTTATTATTTATTTATTAATTGGTAACTGGGAGAAGCTCACTGAGCCATGGCATCATTTCCAGGTGTGACCTGGGGAAAGGGAAGGGGAGAGCACAGTTACAAAGAGATACAAATAGTCTGAAATTGATAATTACTAAAACAACTACATAAAGTGCATAAGTCAAGAATCTGGGTCACCACAACACAAAAGTCAAACCCCCCACAAAAATTGAAAACAAACTACCAGGTGACAGCATGGAATGAGATACCTGGGGGGGGACAGTGTCAAATGTGTCAGTAAAGGGAAAGCCACAGGTAAAGGGTCTACCTTATAAGGGGATTCCACATTTTCTGTGCCAATACAGACCGCTATGCCAGGGAAGACACCCCAACAAGATGGGACCCCAAAGGTGATGTTCCCACTATCACTCTCCAAGTTGCTATGTCCTGTGGCCATACAGTGGAGAAGCTAGAGTAGGTGGGATAGAACACATGTCTTCACCATACTGCTATAACCCTTGAGTGAGATAGGGACCAATAACCAGCACTCACAGTCCTGTCAAATGGATGTAAGGAGTTGGGGGAAGTTGCGCTTATATCATCTAAGAAGGTTTGTTGGGGATCTGAAACCCCAGGTACTTGAAGGAGTTCACTGCCTTCAAGCTAACACATCAGAGGCCATGAGAGAAGAGAGTTCCCCTATGATTGGCACATACTCTTAGCCCAATTGATTTTGTGGCCTACTGCAGCTTCATGCCTGTCTAGAACCTCACTGAGAGCTGAATTCATCTGCTGAGGATTTGCAAAGTACAAAAGGATGTTGTTTGCAAATAAACAAAATTGTGTGAGGTGACTCCCCTACCAACAGTCCCTGGATACAGGGTTTGAAATGAATAGTCATTGCTAGGGGTTCAAGCATAGTAAAGAAAAGGGACAGCACTGTCTGATGTTCCTTTCCCCAGGCAAAAGATTGAGACAGGGAACTGTTAATTACTATTTGGGTTTGTGGGGAATAGTACAGTGCCAGCACTGAGCTATACATATTGTGGCCAGAACCAATGCATTCCAGGGTCTGGGTCACACTCTACATGGTCAAAAGCTTTCTTGGCATCTAAAGTCAAGATGTTACCCTGATGTTTTGCTTATTTTTAGACCACTCTCAAACCATATTTAATGCCTTATGAATCTTATGTATCTTCTGACAACCCTTAACAAACTCTTCTTAGTCCATGTGAATGAGGCTGGGAAGGAAATCCTCCATACTATTGGCTATGATTTTTGCAATAATCTTGTGCTCTGATGTAAGTAAGGAAATGGGTCACTAAGGGGTGCACAGTTCTGTATCCTTACCCAGCTTGGGCAAGACTATAATTGTGGTGGTCCATATGGAGGGGGAACAAAGCACCATTAATCAAGGCACTCCTAGATCATCTAGGAAAGGAAACCATGAAGGAGTTCTACAGAAGTCTTGAAAACAGCCACAGGGAGGCCATCCAGCCGAAGAGCCTTACCCTCATGCAGGCCTCCCACTGCCTGAATAATTTTGTCCCAACTCACCACATCATCTAGTTCTGGTTCTGGTTGTTTGGCACTTGAAAGCCAGGGGAGCTGAGTCTCTCTCAAAAAGATTCAATCTTTGAGTTCCCATCCCCCACATTGAGAGGAGTACAGCTGCTTATAAAACTCCTGGTAAACCATCCCTGTCTCCTGCTGGTCTGCAGTATGCACCCCTGCTTGAGTTTTAATGTATGAAATATTCTACTGGGCATTTCATTTTCATTTCATTTTATTTTATTTTTTTATCCTTGTAAGAATGATGAGCATAACTGCCCATTTTCACAGATGACAAGCATTACATAAATATACAAATACAGTAACATAGAGGATAATGCCTGATGTACAGGTGATAACCATGGTGTAATCATCTCGAGTGGTTGCTAGGGCATCAGTAAACCTCGAGAGTGCAGCTCGAGAGGTTTACAATTGACCTAGCAACCACGAGAGATGATTACACCATAGTTATCACCTGTACATCAGGCATTGTCATTTATAGTGTATGGGACTCGACATGAGAAGTTACCCACCCCTGAACATGAGTAATTTGGCCTTACCTTATTAATGAATCTACACTACAGCCACATGATTGTGTAGAAAAACAATTTATTAGGATACATGGACTGAATGGCAGTGGGCCAAAATAGCACCAGAGTTAAAATCTCTATCACACATAGTTGCTAGACTCGGTAACAGTAAACTGAGACAACTGGAATGTTATTTGAATACTGTACTGGGGCTAGCAATCACATTCTGGGTGTGTAGAATACTGAATTACACTGGCATTCCGTTTTGTAAACCCACTGCTATGACATTGATGAGATAGGTTTATAAGGTTCTGACATCACAACATAGAGAATAGTGGATGATTGACATCCACAACAAGGCTGTGTTTCCATCGAGGGAGTCGATGGTGTCATAGAAACCTCGAAAGCGAAGCTCAAGAGGTTTTTATGACGCCTTTGACTCCCGAGATGGAAACACAGCTTTAGTTGTGGATGGTTAACCATCCACTATTTTATACAGTATATGGTTCCTCAACATTTAACAAGGTTCATACCTTGTGTTCACATTCCCACATCAGAACTCAGCATTTTGTCATTCTCTGCAGTTCCCTACCTAAAGATTGCAGTCCACCACAATGCAGTCCTGCCTCAGAAGTTATCGGTTCTCCCGACTCCTCGCTGCAAATCCCATTCTGCTTTGGCATCTGTAACTGTGCCAGTAGATTTTAAAAAAGAAAAACACTGAAAACTGATAGTTTGGGCACATGGAGCTGACAATATAGTCCGTGTCCAAACTGTACTCATGAGTTGCTCACCTGACCGCTCACTAAATGACGCCACCATTTTCTCCTGCGTTTTTTGAATCCCCAGTCTGAATCAGGTAATCAGGTGGTAGGGCAAGTCAGAAAAGTTGTACTATCGATGTGACGTCACAACGATAGTACAACTTTTTTGACCTTTGAACTGTCCTACAACAAGATTTTGAAAGCCACTGTTTTCTATTCATAATAAACCCTAACCATATACTATAGTGGGATTACAAGGTTGTAATCTGCTTGATTTCAGTGGGTAATAAGGGCTACCCATACATTATAAAGTACAAAACAAACATTAAAAATGGATACAATTATAAGTCAGCAAATACATTCCTGTGAAAGTTGTAAGTGCCTTTTCAATCTAGATTTAAAAGACAGTAACGAATTACAGTTCAACACATCTTGAGGAAGGGAATTGAAGAAATATGGACCACTGTATAATAGGGAACATTGACCTATAGCTTTCTTAAAAGATGGTAAACCAAATGTAAATTTTGATTGAGTTCTGGTGCATTTAGAATTTACATATCTAGGAAAATATTTGCTTATTGAAAAGGGCAGAAGGCCAGATTTGATTTTGAATAAAAAAAATACTCATTTTAAAGTGAATCCTGTTAATAAGAGAGAGACAGTTGGATAATTTCAGAACAAAACAGTGGTGGGTTCTTGCAGAAACAGAAAGCATAAATCTCAAGATAGAATCGTAGGTGACACTCTTGTATCCAAAGATTTATGGTTCATTGCTGCATAGACTGTTAGCCCATAGTCCAGAACACTGAAGAGAAAACTGTGTGGCAATAACTTCCTAGATTCTGTTGTTATAAAAGGCTTGATTCTGAACAAGCAGTCAAGCATGCTTACTATGAAGCTGCCAGGTGACCCACTTTCCTCTTTTGGCTCCCACAAAATATTGCCCCAGCCTGGTAAGTAAAAGTTGGCTCACCACTTTGTTGTTGGACCTGGTGTTAGATTACATTTTTAATTTCTGGAATCAAAAGTACAGTTCCGAGGATGGACAGGCCTTGTAAATGGCCACATAGGCTGCTATTTTCAACTCCAGAAAGGAGAGATCCTGCTACTCCAGATTTTTGCAGTGTGTTGCATGTGGAATAATATACTCCTTGAGGGCTTCCCAGTGAACTGAATGAGATGTGTCTCCCTCTTGGTTGCAAGCTAAGAATGTCTCTATTCTGTTTCCTGGTAGGACTGTAGGCCCAGAGGTGTGGTGCTAACCTCCTCCGCTGAGAAGAGATGTTAGTATTGCCACTAAAGAGCAGGAGGTGGACCAGAGCATGTTCTGAAATAATGATGGGGCTGTGATCAACCTGTTTTAGAGTTGAGAGCAAAGAAAAGGAGCTCATATTGTGCACCAGGGGAGAATGAGCCAATCTGACACAGGCACACTCATCAATAACAATTGCATCCAATTGGTTCGTTTTATTATTGTCTGGCCCTTCATGTTGGAATTTCTCTTCTTCATCTTAATATCTGCATTTGAACCAGATGGGAATTTAGGTAATACATCAAGTGGAATAAATGATAAGACTCCTGGTGCCTGCTATTCAAAAGTTAGCACTGGTGGTAATGGGTTTGCGCCTGCGCTATCTGGGTGTGTGCTCATTTTTGGAGTGGGGTCTATATTCAGAGGCCCCTATAGTGCACACTAAACCCCTTAGCACTGAGGTGCTTACATAATGCTGTACCCATGCAAATGAGTACGTCTCCTCCTGCATGCAGGCACAGCAGCATCTTCAAAGGTTTGCGACATGACACCAAAAGCAGTTATATTTACCTCCTCCAAGAACCTCAACTTAACCAGGTGCTAAACCCACATCCCCACCCCAATAATAGTGGGACAGTTGTACTGCAATTGTTCACCCCCATCAGCTGTCACGTTAGCATGGTTGCATGCCAGGTGTCAACTGGCACCCCCACCCTGAGCACTCATCTTGTGCCTGATATGCATATCCCTGGCATCTAGTGGCACCCCACCCACTGCACATCCATTTAACATGTTGTATACCCATCCTTGAGGTCTAACAGCACCCTCCACCCCCAATAACCTGCTCTGTATATCATTCAAATATCCCTGGTGTCTAGTGGCATCCCCTGCCCCAATCACCCATCCCAAGAAAGTAGAAGATCTCCCTGGTGTCTACTGACACCCACCCTGTTTTTCAAACAATTTTTATTGTATTATAACAGAAAAGATACAAAATAGGCAATTCAATACATAATATCATGCAATTAAAGTATATACAACAAGGCAACTACACACAATATAAATGATGTGATAACATGTATTGGTAACTGTAAGATCTTCTAGGTCAATATAGGTCAAACATTTATACTAGATTATACAGCAATGGTGAGTATAAAATACTATGAGTATTTAAAGGAAAAGAAAGTTGTCCTACATAGATTTTAACCATGAGTTCAATGTGTGGTACATAGCTCAGTGCTTGTGTATACTTATGACCATGACTGTTACTTGCTTGATGTTTATGACTTAGACTTTGGCTTTTCTCTGTCTCCCGCCCTCAGTGGAATGCTGGGAAGGTGTAGGATTTAAGGCCTAGTGCAGAAGGTGCAAGAAGAGTGCCGGAGGAGGAGACAGGTGAGGATGGTGGGAGATTTTGAAATGCTCAAAACTGAGCAGCAGAAGGGCTGCAGATTAAATAGGGGATGTGGAAGAAGCTATTCCCAACCCCTTGAACTACAGGCTATAGCCTCTCAAACAAGCATTTGTCAATGCCGAATGTTGCTTGCTTCTATGTACTGTTTAGGTATTTGGAAGTCATTGGAGTGCAAATATTGAAAATTTACGAACTTACGAGCGTGCATAGGAACTGCACAACGTACGCTCGTAAAACAGTCATTTTTAGGATTTTTTTCACCAAATTTTCAACATAGCCGTTTTAAGACCTCTGCTCATGAACAGTGTCACTGTGATTTTCTTAATTTGTCGCTAGACATTGATTTCACAGACACCGACTGCGCCATTCTGCACTACATGGGCGGAAACACATTTTGGGTGAGATGTGAAAATGACAGCTGTACTACTCACAAGAAGGTGTGGAAAAATGGCAATGTTGAAAATCTGGAGTGGAAATATTGAAAATTCGCAAACCCCTGGCGTGCGTAGGAACTGCGCAACGCACGCTCGTAAAACAGTCATTTTTAGGAATTTTTTCACCAAATTTTCAACATAGCCATTTTAAGACCTCTGCTCATGAACAGTGTCACTGTGATTTTCTTAATTTGTCCCGTACATTGATTTCGCACACCAGCTGCGCCATTCTGTGCTACATGGGCGGAAACACATTTTAGTGAGATGTGAAAAATGACAGCTGTACTGCTCATAGGAAAGTGTGGTAAAATGGCAATGTTGAAAATCTGGAGTGAAAATATTGAAATTTCGCGAACTTACGAGCCCGCGTGAGGAACTGCGCAACGACGTCATAGAAACAAAGTCATTTTTGAATTTACATCAATTAACATGGTTTTAGATCTTTCATGAATGATACTGTCATGGCAGTATTCAGGCCTGAAGGGTGATTTCACAGTCACGTGCAGTTACCGCGCGAAATCACCCTTCGGGCCTGAATAACGCCATGACAGTGACATCATTCATGAGAAGGGGTCCCAAAAACCCCATGTTGAAAATTTGGTGCAAAAATTCCCAAAAATGCCTGAGATATGCAATAAAGTTGAAACCCCCCATCTCAAGGCCATTATACAGCTTACCGGGATTTCCTCAGTTCGCCGGTCGGCTTTGAAGAGTGCAGACGTGTTCCCGTCCACCGAAGATCGTCGCGCGAGTCCGGGTAAGTATGGGGTGAGGGGTGTGGGGCTGGGTGCGCAGTGGGTGGGTGCGGGTTGTGGAGGGGGTCGGGAGAAGCACCGGGACCGCTTTTGTCTTACAGGTACAAAACAAAAAAGACTTTGTGGGACTGTTTGCCACGCTGGGGTGGGCTCCAAGCGTGGTACAAGGATGTTGGTTGTTCAGCCGACGGGGATTGGCCACCCCCCGACGGCAAGGAGGGATTGCCACGCCTGGGGTGGGCTCCCAGCGCGGCACCAGCTACTGGGGAGGGGAGATGACGCAGCTCAGCCGACGGGGATTGGGCACCCGTTGGCTACACAGTGCGTCTTGAGGGTGCGCACACCTGCGGAGTGGGGAGCTGCGCATGAGCAGTCTCTTATCGCTGCTCACTCAGCGTAGCTCCCCTTTCAATCAGAGTTACTGCATTTTGGAGTGGTTATAGACAGCTCCAAAATGCATTGGCTTACAGGGGCCGCGCCTGCCAGATCACTGAGTGAATTGGAGGAGGAGGTGACACACCTCCGAAATCTCCGATGATGGCACTATGTTTCTTGCACATGCGTGCAAGCAACATAAAAAGGGGGGTTCTAGGCTGCATCATATTTGTGCAAAGCCCTAGCATTATGATGTCTGATGTATTCATTGATGGCTACCTTAGATAAGGACCTGATCCATTCATCTAAGTCTGGCGGGCATTTGTCCTTCCAATGACTTAAAATGAACCATTTAACTCATAAGGAGGCCATCATGAACCATCTCTTTTCTAGTACTGATAGTGATGCTAGTAAGTTAGAATCTCCCAATATAAAAATTCCAGTATCAAAGGGGAAGTTAACCTGAAGGACTTGTTTACAAGCTTCCCAGATTGCTACCCAAGCAGGAGTAAGCAAAAGGGCAGCTCCACATCATATGTAAGAGATTAGCAACCACAGAGCCACATCTCCAGCAGTTGCTATTTGAGGAAAGGCCCAGCTTGTGCATTTTATCAGATGTAAAGTACCTATTGTGAAGCAATTTAAACCGGATTAGACGACCTTGCAAGTCCGTACTGGAATTGTATGCATTGTGCCACATGAGCTCCCAAGACGCATTAGAGATAGAGGGTCAGATTTTCAAAGGCCAGAGAATGACGCAGGGTGCTTGCATTAAAGACAACTGACGCAAGGAGCAGGATGTCTCAAACTTTGCACCAATTCTGATTTTCAAATTTATTTATTTATTTATTGAAATGTTTCACCAGGAAGGCACACAGAGCAACAAGTCGCTCATCTCCTGGTGCAACCTGGGGGGAAGGGGTACAACTGGAATGAGACATTATGCATTCGAGTTACAAGATCAACATTAACATACAGTTGTTAAGGCAGGTGTTACAAACAGTGTTACAACAGTGTTGCACATAACATGTAGAAAGAGTGGACAATAATAAGTGCCAGGTTAATAAGTAAACAAGTGCTTACATGAAGGAAAAGGGGGAAAGGGAAGGGAGGGGTAAGGTGGGGAAGGGGAGAAGTCATGCCCCTGGAGACCCCTTCAAGATGCAAGGAACTCTGCAAGGGGACTGGTGGGACCAGAGAGAAGGGGATAAGACAGAGTCAACGAGAGACCCCTTTAAGATGGTGGGGGAAGGGAGTAAATGAGAGATACAAGCCCCTTGGGGGGCAGGAGAGGGAACCATGGAGAGCATTCAGGGTTCTTTACATTGTGTGAGAAATCAAGGGAGGCCAGAAAGGGCAAGCAATTAGGGGGAAGGGGAGAAGGGCTAGAGATTTGGGGGGGTGGGTGTACACGGGGTAAAATGAAGGTGAGGGTAGGGGGGTAGGGTTTGTCCAGGGTTTAGAGGAGGGAATTAGGGAGGGACATGGCAGGAGCAGCTAGGTGTAAGGTAATCATTGAGGACAAAGCTGATGGAGTAGATGGAGGATGAGTGGCAGATTTGGTGGGGGGGATTCAAAAATTTTTGGGAGGTGGTGAGAGTATCTGGATTGGCTGATTTGGGTGGATCTACAGGGAACAACCAGGGTACGGGAGTCAGATGATCTAAGGGAATGGGAGGTTGGGGGAGTGTTATAAAGGAGGAGGTGAGGTAGGAAGGGAGCTCACCCAACCAGTGCTTGGAGGTGAATTTAGCACAGTGGGAGAGTCACCTATTTGTAAGAGAGGAGAAGGATAGGGCATGATAAAGATCGCAGCGATGGATGCGAGGGGGGCATCCAGGGCAGAGCAGCAGAAGGAATTGAAGAGGGTGTCCAGTCAGGCCAGAGAAGACTTAGTGGCAGCACCATAGACCACGTCACAGTAACCAAAAATGGGCAGTATCATCTTCTGAACAAGTTCACGCCTAGCCATAGGAGGGATGCAACTATGGTTCTTGAACAGGCACCAAGCTTGAGGCATAGTTTTTTCTGGATGGCATCAATATGTCCAGAGAAGTTTAGATGTTGGTCCAACCAAACACGTAAGTACCTGAAAGAGGATGTGTCCTCAAGTAAAGTCCCCTCAAGAGTGTGAAAAGTGGGTGAAAAATGGTGCTTGTGTCAAAAACAGGTCTGCATGCACCAGAATGGCTTGCTCCATGTTGGCACCACAAAAATGCCTGCACCATGTCGGAAGGGATGCCTGCATCACCGAAATGATGCACCATCCCCTTATTTGGGATTTTCAAAGAATGCCTGTCCTGTCCTTGTGCCTAAGATGCATGTCGCTGTTAGACCAGCCATAGCTGGTCTAAGGGACACTTGAGCATATAAAGAGATCCACTGCAGGTGGTCAGACCACCTGTTTTAGATTTTGGCGATCGGGACTTTTTTTTTTTTACAAGGCGCCATGGAAACAGTATTCCATGGCCCCACAAATTTCATCTTGCCCCATTATACGCTGTCCCCTGGAGTGAGAATCCTTTAGTCCAGGGGTGGGGGGGCAGAGTCCCCTGTATTGAGGGGTGCAGGGGGCTGAGTCCCCCACAAAAACAATAGAAATGGCTTTTTTGCTGCACGGTTCTTGACCGTGCTGTTCTAGTTGGAGATGTTCTGACCCAGCGCCACTGGCATACAGTTCTAAGATACTCCTTATTGCCCTTTAAGGGAAGTACTTCAGACTTTGACCAGTTAATAGACAAGCCAGAAACTACTCAAAAATTTTCAAGGAGCTGTATAGTATGCTTAAGAGATCAGCAAGGGTTAGATAGGGATAGGAGCAGGTCATCAGTGTAAGCAATAACGTTATGTTCCATTTTGCCAAACTTTACACCTGTAATATTATTACTTTGCCTAATTAAGTATAATAGAAGCTCTACAGCTAAAATGAGTAAGCAGGGAGAAAGTGGGCATCCTTACCTTGTCCCTCTCTCCAATGAGAACGTCTCAGAGAGAATTCTGTTAGCTCAGATTCTTGCCGTAGGGGCTTGGCACATTATGGCCACCCTTGAAATAAAGTTGTCTCCCATCCCAAACCCTTTTAATACTTCTTACAGATAGTCCCACTCGATTGAATCAAACACTTTGTGAGTGTCCAGTGACAACAAAACTGGCTTGTCCTGTTTTTTGAAGGCCAACCATATTGTGGACAAGATTCTTCTAATGTTCTCAAAGTCCACCCTCTCTTCAATAAAGCCAGCCTGATCCCTATGTATATGATGAATTAGAACATTCTACAACCTGTCTGCTAGAATTTTAGCCCAAATATTTTAATCAGTGTTTAGGAGGGATATTGGACGATAGCTAGCTGGACCAAGGGAGTCTTTGTCTTTTTTCAATAAGACTGTTATAATTGCTTCAGACATTTTCTGAGGTAGGCCTTTATTATCTTTAGATTCTGCATAAACCTTTTGGAGCACTGGGGCAACCTCATCACTCAAAAGTGTATACAATTCAGCTGGCAGACCATCAGACTCTGGAGCCTTAGCCCTAGGCATATCACAAATTGCTCCTTTAATATCTTGAAGTGAAATATCTTTGTCTAGGCCTTGTTGTTCTGACTCCAACATTTTTGGTAACTTAGTCTTTGATAGAAACTGTCCAATCAGGTCCGAATTATTGCTGCCCTTACTCCTATATAGATCCGAACTTTAGGATTATCATCTCCAGGTCAGAGCTGGTCTGGGGTGCGGAATACTGGCGGACAGCAAAGCACCAAAAAAGGACCATTAAAGCGAATGTCACCATAATGGTCTTTTTTTGTGTTTTGCCGTCGGGGTGTCAACATGAAGGGGTGCACTGAGTCATAGCCAGTTGTGCATCATCCAATTCTGGATCTCATCCAGGCAGTTGTTAATCCTTGAGGCCGCCATCTGGTTTCTGGGTGCAAGGGCAGGTATAGCTGGGTATCATCAGCATAACAATGAAAACCCAGCCTGATAATGTCTCCCAATGGGAGCATATATACCATGACTAACAAGGGCAACAGGACCAACCCCTGCAGAATACCACAAGACAGTGGCATTGGGTTAGATGAGGCTAATCCCATTGTCACCCTTTGCATTCTGTCTGTGAGAAAGGATCTAAACCAATTGATGACTGTTCCATTTAGTCCAACCCAGTTCCACAGGCAGTTCAGCAGCTCCTTGTGATCCACGGTATCAAATATTGTGGAGAGATTGAGGAGGATTAAGATGGTACACTCTCCCCTATCTCTCACTATCAGGAGATCATTTAGCACCCTCGCCAGGGTAGTCTCGGTACTATACCCAGATCTAAACCCAGACTGGAAACACTCAAAAATGGCAGAGGAGGCAAGATGCATCTCAAACTGACATGCCAATTTTTCTAGAACCTTCCTTAGAAATGGGAGATTTGAAACAGGCCTGTAGTTGCCGAGACACTCCGGGTCCAATGTGGATTTTTTCAAAAGGGGCCTAACCAGCGCCTCCTTCAGAAGTCTAGGAAAGACCCCTTTCTCGAGGGAACTCCGGACAATCCTGGCAACCACAGGTCCTATCCAGTCCACCCATCCAACCAAAAGATGGGTTGGACCTGGATCCAGATCACAATATGTTGGTCACAGCATCAAGATTATGTCTGCCATCTCCTCCATTTCAACCAGCTCAAACTCATCCCGGGCTGGAGGGGTGCCCTGGCACGGCTCAGGATGGACACTGCAATCCCTTTGAGCAGTACTGGAAGAGATCTCAGCCCTGATAGAGGACACTTTGTCAGCGAAGAACAAAGCAAACTCATTAAATCTTACACTTGAGCCTGCTACTCCCACACAGAGGCAGGCCAGATGTAATAGCCTATCTACCATGAAAAAGAGCTGAGATAGTCTGTTCCCTGCCACAGCAATCCCTCTAGACAGGAAATCTGCCTTCTTTCAGGAGATTGCCCCTGATAGACACCAAAACATAGACACATAGAAACATAGAATTTGATGGCAGATAAGGACCGCTTGGCCCACCTAGTCTTCCCATTTCCCTACCTGATGGATAAGCTGCAGATTCTAGTTAATCAGCAGCTTACTTCCTCCTACCCCCCACTAGAATTGCCTTATGCCTGTCCCATGAATTCTTGAATTCTCCCACTGTTCTGACTCCACAACCTCCTCAGGAAGGCTGTTCCATGCATCCACAACCCTCTCTGTGAAAAAATGCTTTCTAACATTACCTCTGAGCTGTCCTCCCTCTATCTTCAAATTGTGCCCCCTTGTTCTTGCATATCTCTTCTTCCGAAAGATGCTACCCTCTTGTACTTTGTTAATTCCCTTGAGATACTTGAAAGTTTCTATCATGTCCCCCCTCTCCCTCCTTTCCTCAAGGGTATACATATTAAGTTGCTTTAGTCTCTCCTCATATGTCTTCTGGTGCAGAGCCTGCACCATTTTGGTTGCCCTCCTCTGAACAGCCTCCACTCTGTCTATGTCTTTGCAGAGGTGGGTCTCCTGAATTGCACGTAGTACTCCAGATGGGGTCTCACTGTCTGTACAGAGGGATAACAACTTCCTGTCTTCTACTGTTGATGCCCCTCCCTATGCATCCCAGTATCCCCCCAGCCCTCCTTAAATGCATCCTCAGGGCCAATTTGTCCTCCATCAGACTAGACCTCCTACAGTACTGCTCCAACCTCTGATCCTTAGTCTTTAACTCCCTAAGCTCCCCATCAAACCAAGGGAGTCTCCCTTAAAGGGTAATACCAAACCATCTCCACAGAGGCTGGACTTCCAGGGAGGGCCCCAAATGTGAACCCCATAGTGCTATGATCTGACCACATGACCGGATCAATCCTGAGGTCATCATTCCCAAGACCCAAAGTGAACACCAGGTCAAGAGTGTGGCCATCCAAGTGGGTCACAGAGGTGGCAATTTGCAACAGGCCCAGGGTCTCCATAGTCTGCAGGAGGTCACGTCCGATCTACAAGAGCCCATCATTGACCCAGGCATTGAAATCCCCCAGAATTAACCATTTGGGAGATTCCAAAACCAGACCAGTGATGAGACTCTCAAACTCCCACAGACACTCTACCCCCACACTGGGAGGTTGATACACCAGGAGGATCCTGTAGCCCACACCTGGACCCCCTCCAGCACAACAATACACTCAAACAACCTGGTAGAACCCATTGGTATCACTGTGAGGCCCAGACTGGTTCTGAAACAGATGACCACACCCCACCTCTGCGATCCTTCCTTGGGCTGTATATCACAGAGTACTTGGCTGATACTACTGCCTCCAAAATGGGTACAGCACTTTGCATAACACAGCCTGAATAGGATCAGGGAAGACTGCAGGAGCAACCTCCTGCCCACCAACACAGGTGGAGCCCTTGGGTATGGGAACCTGACATGGAAGACCCCTCTCCAATTCCCATTTTGCACCAGGGCACCTCTAAACTTCACCACCCAAATTGCAGATTCCCTGTCACCCACTCAAGTTATATGGCTAGTTGTTGGTGATACATCACCCTCTTTATACCACCCATATTATTCATAACTTATTGCCATGATGCGTGCAGGAGCTGTTAGCCTCACCTTGTGTGCAACTGCTCTCCTTCCGTTAATCCCCCCAAAGCCTTAATTTTTCTGTCATTAATTATCTTAATCTCCACTATAAATTTCTGTCATCTACCTCTCTCTCTTATTTCACTATGCCTCTTTATATTGCACAATGCTGTTTTCAAATCTGCAATCAAGATGGTATGTGTGACATGTTGGCTGTTGGATACTATGAGTGGATAATTTGCTGGAGGCTCTGGGTAAAAAAAAAAAGTACTGTATTGGTCTGTGTACATATACCAAGGCATGGTGGGCGTGGTGGGCACAGCCCCCACAGAAAACACTCACTGCATGAGCAGCACAATACCTGTGTCGGTACTGTGCCATCACTGTGGGGGCCATTGGCATTTTTACTGTCAACCTCCCTTGGTGCTTCCACTGTGACTCAGTCCAGACAAGATGGAGGTACTAGTGGTGGAGCCAGGTTGCTGTTGTTATGGGACGGTAGTAGGGGATCTCCCCGGGCTTGTTCCGGGGGGGTGTTCCCCTGGTTCCCTCCACTCAGGTGAAGGATCTGGGAGTGATCCTGGATGATGGCCTGATGCTTGATACTCTGGTGTTGGTCATCATTAAGAGTGTTTTTTGCCACTTGAGGAACATTGCTTGGATCCGAGCCCTGATACCATCCGGTGACTTGCCCACCCTGGTGCATGCCTTCATCACGTCTTGGCTGGACAGCTGCAATGCCCTGTGTCACAAATGCGCTAGGCAGATCAGGCCCTCTGCTCCCACAGTGTCAACCTCAGAGTGCAATAGTGTGAACAGGTAACAGACAGGATAACCCTCCGGTCTGCCTTGGGTCTGAATCATCTTTAGCCTCAAGTTCTGGATGGATTCAAACTGTGAACCTTGTGCTAGCACACCCAATGTACAGGCTCAGATATGTCCCTCTTTGGGACTGCAGTACAATCTTTCAACAGGGGCACCTAACCAGGTATCCAAAATAACCCCTTTTAACTCTATAAGAGACCTAGGTAGTTCTTACCTTTATAAGCAAGCTCAGTAACACAATCAAGCTTTTCAAACAGCTGTCAGACTTAACCACCTATACATCACATGCAAAAAGAACTCACAGACACCCAGGCAGTATTTCAAAGAAATGATTGTTTACTAAAAGATGATAAAAATATGTAAAATTAAACACAGAACAATATATCATACAACTTACAATCTTATAAAACCAAAAGGAAATTTTATAACACCACTCCTACCACACTTAACTTGCTTTCTAACTATTACCTTTTTAAGTGCTCTCCCAGTCAGAGTCTATTTCATATGTCCATTCCATACTATGTTTCATTCTTAACTCTATCTGTCCCCACCCCTTTGATGAGGTCAGCTAGAACCTCTCCAGTTTTAATATTCTTACATCAGTGTCTCTGAGGATGTGAGTCATATGCTTTTAAAAAATTCTGTAACTAGCCATTTCCCAAATATGACAGTCTTTAATTAAACATTTCTCTTTGAACTTAACAATCCCACACTCATGTCCCTTATTCTCAGATACGTGAGAAAACCGTTAAGAGTCAGTCCAGTGACTTCTTCTTCCTGCTACATCATAAAAGTCATATATGTGAGACACTTCAAAGGCAGCACAGGTTATAAGGGCCATAAACTGTGTCTCTAGAATGATGTCTTAATTAATGGTTCATCTGGTCTGTTTAATTACATCCTGTAGTTCCAGCTACTGACTTTTAAAGTTACGGCCTAAATCTGCCAACTTGTGTGAAACAATTTCATACACAGACCAGTTATTTATTTTACAGATATCATACAATAATCATCAGCAAGGGGGAAGAGTGTCACACCCTGTACCTGGGGCTATTGGGAGGCAACTTTCATTGGCTGCAGCTGGTGCAGAATGCGGCGGCAAGGTTGTTGACTGGCATTTCTAAATTTGACCATGTCACACCTGTCCTCCATGAACTGCACTGGTTGCCAGTGAGGTGGAGGATTGCCTTCAAGGTCAGGTTGATGACCTATAAAGCCCTGCATAGGAGGGGACCAGCCTACCTGCAAGACATCATGATTCCTTGCCACCCATCCCAGGCTCTCCATTCTACCAAGGGTTGTCCCCTGGTGGTTCTCAGAGCTAGACTGTGGCAATCTGCTGATCTAGCGTTCTCAGTTGCCACACCAGCCTTGTGGAACTCCTTACCTCAATATCTGCAGGAGGCACCCTTGGCAGAAGCCTTTAAAAGAGGGTTGAAAATGCTGCTGTTTTTGCAAGCATTTAATTTGGTTTGAAAATTCCCTGCTGATTTATTAATTAAGTGAATTACTGATCGTTTAATGCATTTTTAGAATTTAGTGTTATTATTATATTGTTTGTATTATTAACTTTTAGTATACTGCTAATTGAAGGGGAGTAATTTGTATAGTCTCTATTGTATGAGCTCTATGATGTGATTTTGTAGTATGTATGCATGTATGTATGTATGTTTTTAATATTAAGTGCTCTGAGCCTACAGGAAGGAGCACTGTATAAATAAAGTTCATATTCTATCCTGTCCTGTCCTGTCCTATCCTATCCTATCCTATAATATATACCCCTAATCCACGCCAGCAATTTCCTTTTACATAAATTCAGAACTACTAAAACTGTAGCAGCACATATAATATACACCCCTTCCTATGGATTAATAAACATGGAAACAGAAGCATGTAGGTTCACATAGCATTTTTTTGTTTGTTTGTTTCCCATACAGACTACAGAATAACACCAGCATTCAGTTATGTATGATATGCATTGGCAATCACCATAAATGAGCAGGGCTAGCTATTTTGATCTGTGTATGTAGGGTTAGAGTTCCACATAGATGCTGCCCAAAATAGACCCTTTTTTACACCAAGACTCAAGTAAGCAACTTACCACAGGCTGCATTGTCAGTATCTTCTGTGGACAAACAGCAACCCAAAGAACAGACCATAGAATGATAGATTAGATCTGTGAAATTGACCAGTGGTATCTTGCAAGCTGTAACTTTAAATTGCAAAGAAACTGTAGATTCATCCCAAACTAACAGTGATCCATTTCTGAGGAACAGATGGGCATGCTGGAACCTCTGGATCACATGGAAAAGAGGAAGCTTCCGATTGGTCTCTGCCATAACTCCCATCAATTGGCTGGATGTCTCTAAACTCCTTTTCCTGTGAGAACTCCATATTATTGGCTAGACTAGCAAAACAATTGCTCTGTAAAGTGGCATTGGATTTATTTGCAACCACTCCTTTTGGGGTAAACATGGTGGACTTTTGACAACCCCTGGTTAGGCCTTTACATTTCCTATTAATTGTGTGCCAATCCCATTTCTATGAAAACTCTACAGGGTTGAATGTACAGTAATTATAGTGAGGAGTCCGATTACCAAAGGAGAAACAGGTATTAAAAAAAAAAAAGGTTTCTAGAAAGGGGCTATGCTAGAAGTACAATTGCATCAGCAAAAGAATGTTGTAATAGTAAGAGTAGGGAGTCTCCTTTAGCCCAGAAGCCTACTTACATCCCTTAAAAGGATAGACAGGCAGATAAAGATGTACATTTTTTCACAATGTACAACAAAAGGGCCTGGAAGGTGAGAGAAATCATAAATAACAAATTCTGGTCAGAGCCAACATGGCTGCTTCAGAGTGGTGAGTCTCAGTGAAAACTACTCAAAGGTCCTACTGCGGCTGATGGTGTACTTGCACCGGTTCAACAAATGAGGTGGAACGAAAGGCATGAGACTGCAGTCCAGGAGTAACACCAATTTGTAGAGGTAAAGAAATCCAAACTGGATCAGTTCTTCCAACTGTGGGAACATTTTATAAGTTATAGCCACACAGAGAGTGCTGTATTTACCTAGCGCTTCAGACATAAACTCAGTTATGTTCTTCGTCTGGGGGCCCACTGATGAAGATCTGAGTTTAAGTCTGAAGTGGCAGCTAAGTGCAATGCTCTCTGTGTGGCTATAAGTACTCTCTGTGTGGCTATAACATAATAAAATGTTCCTACAATTGAAAGTACTTATCCAGTCCATTTTTCATTTACCTTTACAAATTGGTGCTACTCCTGGAGTGTGGTCCCCTGCCTGCTTCAACAATAAGAACACTCTTGCAGTGAAGTAGGTTTGAAGACACTGAGCCACTCAGGTGGTGGGGCCCCAAAATGCTGCAAGCACTTTCAGGTTTAAATTAGGATAATAGAATAGAATAGGATTTGGTATATGCTTGCATGTACAGTTACTGTGTCTCTTATGGTTATAAGAGTACATTTTTGAGTTCTTCAGGTGACAGAACTACAAAGCGAAACTGAGCAGTTCTGGGACACATAGGACTTCAGCAGAAACTCTTGTAGCCACAAAATACATGGGAGCTGTACACATAAATATAAATCATGTTGAAGATTTCTGTTAAGAAATGCAACTTGAATTTAAAGAGCAAGTTTCTATTCTGTAACCACCCCCTTAATATAAACAGATATCTATTAGGCACTTAATTCATGAAACTATAATTTATTTGACTTGCTATATTTATAGAAATTATACTTGTAAAAATCTCCATGAAGTGGGTAGCAGAATGCTCCTACTTCCTTATGCAGAGCTGCGCCCCTGCACTATGCATTTGTGATGTCAGTACAAGAAGTAAAGGTCACTATAATTATAATGGTTTAGCCACAAGCACTTTTATAATATAGTGTGACATTGAGAGAGGAAGGTCACCTCTTCTCAATGTCAGTACTTAACAGTATAAAAAAATGCTTGTGAAAACCGGCCCCATTATAGTCTATGGGGTGCACCCCCACACCATTCTTGTACTGACATCCACATAAGGAAGTAGGAGCATTTTGTCTACCCAGTCCACAGAGGTTTTTTATGAGTGTAATGTCTATAAACATAGCGAGCCAAAAATTAACTTTATGGTTGCATGGATTAAGTGCCTGGTAAGGTGCTGTTTATGTTGAGGGGGAGTGAAAGGCAAGGCAAGTCAAGACACGGCAAATTTTATTTAAAAGATGCCCAATCCCAGAGGCTGTAGGCGCTGTATATAAAAACAAACAAAGGAAACACACCTATAAATAGCAGTAATAATAAAAAACTACAGTAATAGATTTAGAAAGATTCAGTAAATGAAGAAATAAAGAAATCAGCGAAAGGCAATATAACAAGTTAGAACAGGGCGATATTTACAAAAAAGGGTCAGGAAAAGCCTGCATAAACAAGAAGGCCTTGAGGCGTGCCTTGAATACCTCCACTGAGGGGGCCTCCCTTACAGATGGAGAAAGCGAATTCCACAGAATGGGACCGGCGACACTACAGGCTCTGTCACCAACTGTTTTTAGCCTTGTCCTGGGAATCACAAGGAAGCCCCTCGATGAGGAACAAGGGGAGTGGACTGAGGTAGCAGGTGTGAGAAGGTCCGCCAGGTAACCAGGGTCCAGGCCATGTAGGGCCTTAAAGGTGAGCAAGCCCACCTTGAAGAGGACCCTTCACCTGACTGGTAGCCAGTGCTGTTCACGCTGCATCGGGGTGATGTGACAATACTTAGACTGCCCGGTCAACAACCTGGTGGCTGCATTCTGCACTAGCCGAAGCTGGCGAAGGGTACATCCCGAGATCCCAAGGTAGAGTGCATTACAGTAATCAAGCCTTGATGTCATGAGGGCATGCACTAAGGTAGGGAGGTCCAGGGGCAGAACTGTGGGCTTAATCCTGGTGATATTCCTCAGATGGTAAAAACTATTACAGACCATGGTCAACACCTGAGCCTCAAGTGTCAGTCCTCCATCCAGAATAACGCCCAGGTTATGCACCCTAGAGGAGGCCTTCAAAGGCACAGATCCCAGGACAATTCCTGTCTTTGTGCCCGAGGCCATCCTATCACGTCCTCTGTTCGACTCCACTACCAGTACCTCTGTCTTATCGGGGTCCAGTCACAACCAGCTGGAGGTCATTCAGTCATTGATTTCACCAAGGCAGTTGTTAAGCATGTCCACTGCTTTGGATGTCCCCGGTGCAAAGGAAAGATATATCAGGGTATCATCAGCATAGCAATGAAAACCCAAGCTGTATTTCCTAATGTGCCTTCCAAGGGGCAGCATGTACATGGTGAACAACACTGGTGACAAGACCGAATCCTGAGGTACTCCACAAGACAGGAGACCAGGGGAGGAGGAGAAATTCCCCATCACTACCCTTTGCCTCCTTTTTCTGAGAAAAGACTCAAACCAGCAGATGACTGCCAGCGAGTCCACAAAATTCCCTCAGGTGGTCAAGTAGCACACAATGGTCCACCATGTAGAAGGCTGAGGAGAGATCAAGGAGAACGAGAATTGTTCCCTCCCCTCGATTGCTCACCGTGAGGTTATTGTGCACATGAACTAATGCAGTTTCTGTGCTGTGCCTCGCCCAAAACCCAGACTGAAGAGGCTCATATAGATCAAAGGCCACAAGGTGCTCCTCGAGCTGAAGTGCCACAATCTTCTCAACAACCTTACCCAAGAATGGAAGATTATAGATAGGACGATAATTTGCCTTGACGTCAGGGGTCCAAAGATGGTTTCTTCAGAATGAGTCTCACCAGTGCCTCCTTCAAGGCATCAAATCAATCAATCAATCAAAATTTATTTATAAAGTGCTTTTCAAAAAATCAAAGCGCTAATACAAACAGAGATAAAACATCAACATGATAAATAAAGACTTAAAACAATAAAATATTCATAAAATAAACTAATCATATGCCAGCATAAATAAATAACTTTTCAGGGATCTCTTGAATACTTCCATGGACTGGCACTCTCTAACCTGACGTGAGAGAATTCCACAGGGTCGGAGCCATAAAGAAAAGCCCTGGCCCCAGATGATTTATAACAAACCCTGGAATCTCTAGCAATCCCTCGCCAGTGGAGCTGGAGGGCAGAGAGGACGATAAGGGCAAAGGAGATCTTGCAGGTAGCCTGGTCCCTGGCCATGCAGGGTCTTATAGGTCAGCAATGCGACCTTGAAGCTGATTCTCCATCGCACTGGCAGCCAGTGCAGTTCACGCAGCACAGGTGTGACATGACAAGTTCTTGGTAGCCCTGTCAACAGCCTAGCTGCCGCGTTCTGCACCAGCTGCAGGCGACGGAGATCAACCCCCAGCAACCCTAGATATAAAGCATTATAGTAATCAAGACGGGAAGAAACAAAAGCGTGAACCAAAACAGGAAGGTCATCATGTGGAACAAGGTGTTTTATCCGAGGGATATTCCTCAGATGGTAAAAGGAAGATCTGACAGTGGCCGACACCTGCTTTTTAGTGTCAGCGCACTGTCAAAAATAACGCCCAGATTTCGCACCTGTTCAGAAGGTCTCAACTGGGTATCCCCTAATAAAAAATCAGAGGAGACCCCAGGAGTCAACTTCTTTACAAGATGACCTGGGTCAACGACTAGAACCTCAGTCTTGTCCGGATTTAACCTCAGCCAGTTCGCACGCATCCAGGGAGACCCCCTCAGACAGGGAGCACCAGACAATCAAGATAAACACCAGGCCAACTATGTCGACACATCCCATCAAGAAACATTTCAGCACCCGGGTCCAGTTCACAATATGTGTGCCTAAGCTTGGAAGCAACCCCAGTGACCTCAGCCACCTCCACTGGTCTAAACTCACCCCAAGCAGACAGAGTTCTCTCCGGGCTTCCAAGGCAATCACTGTTGGCCAAAGACTGGCTCACTGGTGGAATTCCCTGCCTGATGGCAGACACCCTGTCCGAGAACCGAGCAAACTCTTCACATAAAGCATTAGAAAAGGCTTTTTTCGGCTGCAGACAGGCTGGATTTAGCAGCCTGTCTACAGTCTGAAAGAGCACAGATGATCAATTCTTCCTGTTGGCAATCTCCCTGGAGAGGAACTCTGTCTTCTTATGGTTGATTGCCCCCTGGTACTCACCATAGTGAACACACAGGGCCACCTTGTCCGCCTCCAGGCCAGTCCTCCATCAGCAGCGCTCTAACCACTGACCCAAAATCTTTATCGCCTTGAGCTGCCCATCAAACCTCAGGGACCTGAAGTGAGAAGATTTGGGTCATACACAGACTGGTGTTAGGGAGTCAAGTGAGTCAGACATCACCTTATTATAGGTGGCAACTGCAACGCACATACCCTCCTCACATGCAATGCCCACACTAGATAGGTCAGCCACTGCCAGAAGACCCTCGGGGGTCAAATCCCTCAAAGGGTGGTAGTTTACTATCTCAGTAGGGGGAGGGCTCTTGGGGGTGCTTTGAACAAGAAATCTACCATGCAATGATTGGACCAAGTGGCTCAATCAGTCTTGAGATTGTTAATCTCAAGCCCCAGCAAGAAGACCAGGTCCAGCATATGACCACCCTAATGTGTCATGGAGGAAACTTCCTGTGACAGACCCAGAGATGACATAGTTTGGAGGAGGTTATAACCAAGCCTAGATGATTTGTTGGCAGCCCTAACATTGAAGTCCTCCAGAATTAAACATCTGGGGGCCTCCAATGCACCACCAAAATTGGCTACCTCCTGCAAAAATTCTCCCACTGCCCCAGGGGGTGGTAGATCAGGAGAATTCTGCAGCCTGAGCCCGGACCCCTCAAATGACCACACATTCAAAGGAATCTGGCCTTCTCACTGGGTGCACAGTGAATCCCAGCTCGGATCTAAAACAGATGGCCACTCCCTTGCCCCTGCGTTCCACTCTGGGGCAGTGCACAACAGAGTACCCCAGGGGGACAGAATAGAAACCTGCTCTTTAAAAAAACTGTTAGAATTTGTGAAAAATTAAGAAACCTTTATGTGATGAAATGGACTACACTGTCTGAACTTAGAACTGTAGTATTAAAACTGTTTGCATGAAATGTTGTGTGAGGAAAATAGCACTTGAAATGTTTAGAAATAAACAATCCTGATTAGCCAATAATGATGTCAGAATGTATTTATTGTGTGTATAGAGGATAGTGGATGGCCAGCCATGCAAACCAAGCCTGTGCTGTCACCAACCTCAAAAGTAATCAGAACCCTGCTGGCAATGCAGGCTTGTGTATGTGACTGGGCATCCACTGTTATATATTTTATTTTTTTATCTTAAAAAATGCATTGTTACCCCCACACAAACACACACAAAAGGCACATCATTTTGGGAAATTTTAAAACTAATAAACCCATGCTACACCCAACTGCTAATACTGCTTGCCATGCTTACTGGCAGTTTATTTGCTTTTAAAGTCACTTAAAAAAAGCTTACTTCATAAACAAAATCTGGCCAGAGCCGATAGGGCTGCAGGAGAGGAATCTGGGTTAAAAATATTGAGAAAGATTTTTTTTTAAATATTTGTACACCAGATATTCAACACAGCTTTTGTTATGACCGTGCCTCATAAAGAAAGGCAGAGAAAATGTTCAACTCCTGGCCTTAAGGTGATGTCATGCAGGGACTGCAAAATCAACTTTTGGGCTGCAAACACACATTTTGGGCAGGAGTTGAAAAATGACAGCTGTCACATTCATGAGTTGCTGTACTGAAATAGCTATGTTGAAAGGAAAGACATCTAAGTGGTTATTACACCTGCTGGAACTTGATGGCATCACAGTTTTGCATTAGGGCATTTGTCCTAAAGTAACTTCTGTACATGTAGTTTTTGTAAAATTTGAGTTTCTTCTAGTATGGAAGGAGAAAGAGGAGACAAGCATTGGGAGTGGGTGTTTTTTTCTTACACAACAGAATTTAAAGATTATGCAGGGAGGAGCAGGAGTGCCAGTGGTAGTGCCAGCATTAGCACCAGCACGACTTTCAACCCATGAAGACAGGAGAATATAGCTGATCATCATTAATAATAAACAAAAAAGGAAACAAGAAGCTCTTTTTGAACTAGTACTTTGTAGGCAGTAGGTACATTCATTTGTTGTAATGGGGGGGGGGAGTACAAGCAGGATCAGTTGTGCTTCTGTGTTGTATTGCCCAGAATGTTTTTACTGAAGGAAAAAAATGGCATATATTTTTAAGGTTGTGTACTGGACTACTGTATGAATTTGTAATCAAGCCAAATATCAGATGATCATGCAGCGAGCTAAACTGTTGCACAATCATGTGATTACACCAATTAGAGTGCAACTGCATACTTTGAAAATTAATAACATCATCTGTCCACAGTACTATTATTGGTGCTATTGGTTCTATAAGTAAAATAAATTCCAACAGCTGAGACTTGGTTTCAATCTGTGGAGGACCAATGACTCTCTAATGAGGTGCAGTATAAGGTATTTTATTTTGTTAATTGATGCAGGAAATACAGTGTGGGAATTTACATCTGTGTGTAATGTTCCTGGTTTCAACAATTGTATTTATACTTCCTTACCCACCAGTACGTAACTGTTCCTGAGCCTAAATAAAAGTTGATGTAAAACTGTGTTTTGTATTGCTTTCTTTTTAGGGGCAACATTCTGTATATTTTTCTTCATGCAGCCCGGAATATAAGGCACACTTACTGAGGTAAAATGCTTAGAAGGTAGGCTGCAGTAATTTCTGCAACACTAAGGCTTAAATGGGCTCCCAAATACAAGTTCTGAAAGGGCTCTATACTATTCACAGCAGGACTGGGAAGTAGCAGTATGGCAAAATAGCAACAGTAAGAAGAAATGTCTGAAGAGTGCTAATTGCTCTAATTGCACTACATGTAATTGCAGATAACCTCTAGGTTTTTTGTTTTGTTTTGTTTTAGAGACGTTCTATAAAATTTCATAGGATCAGCTCTGCACCAATTCCTACACCTCTCAGCACCCAATTCTACACAAATTAAAATACTTAGGCTGGGTTAGAAAATAAGGAAAGAACTCATAGTGAAGAAATATACTGTGGACAGTACAGGACCTACACATGGGCTGTCTTTCTGTTGACAGACTAGCAACCAGTATAGCATGATTTAATTAAAAATCTTAAGATGCAATCTTAAGCTATAAATTTATAAATAATACTGCTAAAAAAAAAAAAGATGACCAAACAAAAATAAGGCTTAAAACAGAGTGCTATAATCTAACAGTGAGTTCTCCCGGATGTACAGATGGGAGTTAAGGTATCACAGCTGATTAAATGGATAAAAAACACCATAGTTTGAAACAGTCCCAATTAACACAGCTACTGACTTAATTTACATAATTAATGTAATAAGACCATCAAATGAAGCTAAGTAAACAAACTCTGGCAAAGCCACTACGGTTGTAAATGCATTAACTACATAAGGATGTTTCATGGGCTTAAACATAAGCATGAATTGCCATTGCATACACAAACTGAATCAAAGTACGGTACATTGAGAAAGGGCAGATATAAAAATAATGCTGTCTATATTACAGTTACCTATATGTTTCACATTTTATTCTATGCACTGTTATAGCAATCAACTCAACAGAACTGGACCATCATATACATGAAGGTACTGTACCTTAACTGCAAACACTATATGTTGTGACAAGGTAGAAGATAAATACAATGTTGAGACATGTTTAGGAAGACATTTGATGTGTTTAATTGATTTTTTTAGATTGCTATACAGTACACACACACACACACAAAATTAGTATAATATAAAAGTACATATACCTAAATGTCAATGTAAATCTTACACATTTCATTACACATTTCATTACAAGTTATTCTCTTGAAGGAAGATCTTACTGTACAAGGCCTAAAAATGGGCGTTAGGTAAAAGTAAACTGGGGTAGGTGTGTTATTTAGGGTATTGCATAGTTTATCTTTTATTGCTGCTCCACCTCATGCACACACAATATGAAAATCAACAACCCCTTGATATGAAGCAACAGGAATTAGTTAGTACAAGGACAGAAACAAGTAGGTAGACAAGCATGAGTATGATAAGGCAAATAACATTTCAAAAAGTCTCACTATTATAATTCATTTTTTAAGAGTGTTCACCCGGCACCAAGGGGACAAAGCAAGTAATGTCCAGCGATTGAGATCACTCTGTATTAGGAGAAGTAAGTGATCCAAGTTATATTTTTGGAGTTAAGTGGGCCAGTACTGAGGTATAAGCCCAAATATTTTAGCTTGTCCTTTACCCAACAGAATCCCAGGTGCTCTACCATAGTGGGTGGAAGTGTTCAAGGGCATAAGTTCTGTTTTGGATAAGTTTAATTTATAGTTAAAAAAGGAGACAGAGTAATAATGTTCAAGGCCTCTGGTAGCGAGGTAGCAATAGTTCATTTTTTTACAAATGCGTCTGCACAGTTGACAGTTTTCGTAAAAGATAACAATAGGAGTTATTCCACAAAACACATAATTTAAGTGAGAGGAATGAAGTTAATAAAAATAAAACAAAGTAGAATGGAAGAGAAGTAGCTATAAAATGAAGAAATGAAGGGGGGCGGAGAAAATACAGAGCTATTCCAGCAGCAACAGGTGATGTGTTCAATTGCTCTGCATCTCAGGTGGGTGCACAGGCAAAAAGAACATATATGGTAATAAAGAAAAATAAATAAAATACAGCTTACTGCATAGCAGATTTGCAACCGCACAAGTGTCCGTGGCTGAGACGTTTCTGAAATAAGCAGTAGAAGCAGCTATGCCTCTGGTTGAATGCCCTTTCACTTCCCACGGAAAAGGTTTATTGTACTTCTGGTAACAGAAAACAATGCAGTTTGCCATCCATTTAGACAAGCACTGTTTTGAAACTTCTGTGTCCTGTCTTTTGGGTGCAAAGGAAACAAACAACTGATCAGACTTACTAACATCTTTAATCCGGTTAGTGTAGTAACGCAGAAGTCTGTGCACATCCACAGTGTGCAGAAGAGCTTCCCCCTGATTAGAGTACTCAGGGAAGAATACTGGCAGTTGAATTATCTGATTCAACGTAAACTCAGAAACCACTTTAGGTAAAAACTTAGGGTCTGTATGCAGAGACACCTGGTCTCTGTAGAAAATCAAGTAAGGCTCCTTACACACCAAGGCGTGAAGCTCTGAAATTCTGTGAGCTGAAGTAATAGCAACTAAGAAAAGCGCTTTCCAAGACAAATAGTGCATAGCACAACTTGCTGCAAGTTCAAAAGGAGGCAAAGTAAGTTTTTCCAAAACAAAATTCAAGTCCCACAGGGGGACTGGATTATGAATTGATGGTTTCAGATGGAAAATTCCTTTCTGGAAGGTTTTGGAAATCTCCAACTGAACTATGATTTTGCCATCCACGGGGAGGTGGTAGGCCGAAATGGCAGACAGATGCACCTTCAAAGAAGAGTAGCTGAGGCCGAGATCTGAAAGATGCAAGAGGTACTCCATGACCTGGGGCACTGGGTAAGAGAAAGGGTCCCAACCCTTGCAGGCTGCCCAAATGGAGAATCTTTCCCATTTCATGGCAAAAATAGTTTTGATAGAAGGCTTTCTGGCCTCGATGAGGACCTGGGCCACTAGGGCAGAAACTCCAAAGTGTGAAGCAGCTATGTCCACAGGTGTCATGCATGCAGGTGGAGGGATCTGAGGCCTGGATGCACCAGTCTGCCCTGCTCCTGAGTCAGAAGACCATGGCAGAGAGGGAGAGGTACTTGGGGTTCCGTCGATAGCCGTTGAAGCAGAGGGAACCAAATCTGATGAGGCCAAAGAGCTATTAGAATCATATGAGCCACTTCCGCCTGTAGCTTCAGAAGATCCCTCTGAAGCACTGGGAAGGGAGACAGCATGTTGCAGCAGAAAACACCACGCCTGGGAACGAGTGAGCAAAAACTAGGCAGTTTTTCATTGGATGGGGAGACAAAGAGGTCTATCTCTGGCTGACCCCACAGATTGAATAAGCTTTCAACCACCTCTTGATTTAGCTCCCACTCATGAGACCTGACAGTGGTGCAGCTGAGACTGTCTGCCAGGAAGTTGCTGATGCCCGGCACATGGACAGCAGTCAGGCAGAGGTCATGCTGGACTGCCTAGTACCACACTCGTATTGCCTCCTGGCATAGAGGGTATGAGCGAGTGCCTCCCTGTTTGTTCAGGTACCAGACCACAGACATATTGTCGGCCTGAACCAGGAGTGTTCCTGGACATGGAAGAGGCTGGAAGGCCTGGAGGGCATACAACACTGCCCTCATTTCTAATACATTGATATGTAGAGACACTTCCAGCTGAGACCATGTTCCCTGGATCTGATGGTCTCCTAAGTGGGCTTCCCAGCCTTGACACAAAGCATCCATTGTAAGGATCATGGTAGGTGCGGGGGTTGAAAGGGAACCCCCATGGAGAGATTGGACAACTGCTGCCACCAAAGAAGATCCTTCTTCATGTACCCCAACACTAGGACCCTGTGGTCCAGGTTGTCCAGTCGCTGATCCCATTGGATGTGAAGAGTCCATTGGGTCACTCTCATATGCAGTCTGGCTAGAGGAACTGTAGGGACTGCAGCTGCCATCAGCCCGTGAAGACAGAGAATTAACCAGGCTGTGGTCCAGCACGAGTTTGCCACTAACCTGGCCTGTTCCTGCAGGGTCTCCACTCTGTCCAATGGGAGGAAGGCCCTGCCCTGGACTGTATCCAGCACCACCTCAAATCAATTGTAGGTGCTGGAAGGGGAGAGGTTGGACTTGGGATAGTTGACTGTTATTCCAAGTCTGGAAAAGAGGTTCAGGGTGAAGGAGAGGGACTCCCTCAGACTGCTCTGTGATAGGGCTGACAGAAGCCAGTCATCCAGATGCAGGCACAATTAGATCCCTCAGCAGCATAAGGCTACAGCCACCACTACTAGGCATTTGGTAAAAACCTAAGGTGCTGAGGATAGGGCGAAAGGGAGATCCTTGAACTGGTGATGTTCCCCCTGGAAGGCAAACTGAAGAAAGCAGAGGTGGGCCTGGAAGAAAGGGATGTGCAGGTAAGCATCCTGCATGCCCAGCACACAAAACCAATGGCCCTTGTGGAGCAGGGGTAGAAGTCTCTCAATGGTGAGCATGCAGAACCTCTTGTACTCGACAGGTTGAACATGCTGAGGTCCAAGATGGATCTTAGGTTGCCCATCTTTTTGGGCACTAGGAAGAAATGGAAGTAGTACCCTCTTCCTATCTGTGCTGGAGCCATGGGCTGTATGGCTGATTTTTGCAGAAGAGCCTGGATCTCTCCCCTATCAGAGACAGGTGCCTTGGAGGATAATGGTTGAGGCCTGGGGGATTGTCTGGAGGCCTGTCTAGGAACTCTATGGTGTGACCTCTTGCTATTAACTGAAGGACCCAAGAGTCCATGGATATGTCCTGCAACCCCGGAAGATGGGGGGAAATCTTACCCCTCATTGGTTCCCTCAGAGCATCTGGAGGAGGCAGGGGTGTCCCCCACGAGTCAGGAGGCCAAGGAGAGGGAGCCAGCAGCTCCTCCAGGGGGCTTATGGGACTTGACAGGGGGAGAAGGGGTTTCTGACAAAGGATACTGGATTTGGCCTGGCATTTGGCTGGGGCCCGTAGGGGTATTTGAGGGGCTGGCACTGAATCAGGCACAGGAATGTCTGGCGCTGGGAGATTCGGTGACTGGGAGCCTGACGGAAGGCCATCCAGCATTTGAGGAATGACCGGAGTGCCAGATATACCCTGACCCAGTGAAAGGTCACCTGGTGAAGGGTCACTTGGCATCGAGGTGGTAGTAGAACCCGACAGAAGATCCGCCATCGTCTGGGGAGCCGGAGTCCAAGATGATGGAACCTGGTTGTCCAAGGGGGCTTGGGTTGAGGAGATCCTGCCGGAAGGTCCCTGGAGGGATTAACAATAGGCCCAGTGGGTGAACCAGGAAGAGATGGACCCGGCGAAGGAAGGGGAACCTCCAGATTAGTGCCCACTTCCGCTCTTGATCTTCAGGCAAGTCTGGAGGGTCCAGCTGGGTCAGTGGGAGTGAGGAACCCTCTAAAGACTGTTGTGTGTCTGGCAGCTGGCTCAACTAAATGTCAGAGGTATCCTGTGACCCCGATGGGAGAGCCTCAGCTCTGCGGTCCCCAGAAGAATCGGGGGGGTGACTTATCAGCCTTGACCATGCAGACATCAGAAGAGGTAACATCCAGCTTATTGGCCTGGGTCATGCAGACAACAGCGGAACTGGAGTCCAGCTTACCGGCTGTGACTGTGTGCTCCTCGGTGGGACTGGGGAGTGACTTATTGACCTAGCTGCTGGTGATAGACTCTGAAGAAGATATGGGCCTAAAGAGCACAATAGGGGTTCCATCGTCCAAGAAGAGTCCCGACTGCACCGTGCATAAAGCAGGCAGGAAGGTTGTAGTCTGATCCACCAGAGTGGTAGGAGACCTGGCAGTAGGGGTACTTACCGAAGTGGAGACCCCTCCAGTGTTAGTGGTGCCCAATGGTTGCCGCCAAGTGGATGGAGACCTATCCCGGTCTTGGTGCCTGTCCTTGTCCTTTTTCTTCTTTTTGGGTTCTGACGTTGGAGAAGATTTTTCACTCAGATTCTGCAGCTCCTTTTCCATCAAAGCTAGGTGCTCCTCCAGCAAGTGGGCTTCAAGCTGTTTCTGATGCCTAATCAGTGTGGCCTGGTTAAAGTATTGGCAGGCCGCACAACCCTTGACCAGGTGTTTGGGGCCTAGGCAGATCACACAGCAGGAATGCTCGTCCGCATGCAGGATCTGGGTGCCGCAGGACTTGTGCTTCTTTTTGATGCATCACCCAACTATTCATGAATAGGCCAATGGGCAAACCAGGAAGAGACTGACCCGGCGAAGGAAGGAGAACTTCCAGATTAGTGCCCACCTCTGTCTCTTGATCTTCAGGCAAGCCCAGAGAGTCCGGTTGGGTCAGTGGGAGTGAGGAACCCTCTAAAGCCTGTTTTGTGTCCAGCAGCTGTCTCAACTCGACATTGGGGGTATCCTGCGACCCCGTTGGGAAAGCCTCAGCTGTGCGGTACCCAGAGGAACTGGGGAGTGACTTATCAGCTGTGGCTGTGCAGATGTCAGAAGAGCTAACATCTGACTTATCAGCCTCAGCCATGCAGACAACAGCAGAGCTGGAGTCCAGCTTACCAGCTGTGACTGTGCATGCCTCGGTGGGGCCAGGGAGCAACTTATTGACCTGGCTGCTGGTGATAGACCCTGAAGAAGATATGGGCCTAAGGAACACAATAGGGGTTCTGTCATCCAAGAAGAGCCCTGACAGCACCGAGAGTAAAGCAGGCAGGGAGGTTGTGGTCCGATCCACCAGAGCAGTAGGAGACCTGGCAATAAGGGTACATACCGAAGTGGAGGCCCCTCCAGTGTAAGTGGTGCCCGATGGTCACCACCAAGTGGATGGAGAACTATTGCAGTCTCAGTGCCTCTCCTTGTCCTTTTTCTTCTTTTTGGGTTCTGATGTTGCAGAAGAAGATTTGTCATGCAGATTCTGCAGCTCCTTTTGCAGCTAAACTAGGTGCTCCTCCAGCAAGTGGGCTTTGAGCTTCTTCTGGTGCCTAATCCATGTGGCCTGGTTGAAGGATTGGCAGGCTGCACAGTCCTTAATCCAGTGTTTGGGGCCTATGCAGATCAAGCAGTGGCAATGCTCATCCGCATGCAGGATCTGGGTGCTGCAGGACTTGCACTTCATCTTTTCGACGCATCACCCAACTGTTCATGTTCCTAATTTGTACCTCCAACTATATCCCATGCTGTAAATTTGTCACTATTTTTTATTTGCTTCCCCTTTCTTCCATATATCCCCTCAAGATCTCTGTATTAAATCTGTTTATACTGTATTTTACTATGTAATTGTTTGACCTGATGTTCTGTTCTCTTTTATGCTTAACTGGACATTTGTATAAATGAGCATTTTTGCTCACATACCTTTCAGTATAAAATAAAGATTGATTAACTGATTAAAAACTGGACTGACAGACCTGAACCACAGCAGTTTTGTAAAAATCCAAACTGGTCATACATGGTGCAACTTGCACAAACACTGCTGGCCCGGTCACTCTGGCTGCACTGTTCCATCAGACTTTTACGTATTTGGTCAACTCCTGGATGTCTGTTTTTCAACCCTTCCTTGGCATGGTTGAAAACAGAACCATCAGGACCAGACCAGATAGGTAAAAGCCAGACCAGATCATCTGGAGTGAGTGGATGTGACTCTGATTGGAGAGTCTCAGCTATGCATTCCCCAGAAGAACCGAGGAGCAACTTATCAGCTGCAGCTGTGCAGATGTCAGAAGAGCTAATGTCTGACTTCTCAGCCTGGGCCATGCAGACAACAGTGGCGCTGGAGTCCATCTTACTGGCTGTGACCGTGCACTCCTCAGTGGGGCTGGGGAGCAACTTATTGACCTGGCTGCTGGTGTTGGATCCTGAAGAAGATATGGGCCTAAGGAGCACAACAGGGGTTCCATCATCCAAGAAGAGCCTCAACTGCACATGAGTAAACCAGGCAGGGACACTGTGGTCTGATCCACTGGAGTGGTAGGAGACCTGGCAGTAGGGGTACTTACTGAAGTGGAGGCCCCTCCAGTGTCAGTGGTGCCTGATGGTCACTGCCAAGTGGATGGAGACCTATCCCGGTCTTGGTGCCTCTCCTTGTCCTTTTTCTTCTTTTTGGGTTCCAGCATCCTTTTTCTTCTTTTTGGGTTCTGGCATTGGAGAAGAAGATTTATCATGCAGATTCTGTAGCTCCTTTTCCATCAAAGCTAGGTGCTCCTCCAGCAAGTGGGCTTCAAGCTTTTTCTGGTGCCTAATCCATGTGGCCTGGTTGAAGGATTGGCAGGCCGCACAGTCCTTGATCCGGTGTTTGGGGCCTATGCAGATCATGCAGTGGGAATGTTCATCTGCATGCAGGATTTGGGTGCTGAAGGACTTGCACTTCTTCTTTTTGACGCATCACCCAACTGTTCTTGTTCCTGAATTGTACCTCCAACTATATCCCATGCTGTAAATTTGTCACTGTTATTTATTTGCTTCTCCTTTCTTCTGTATATCCTTCAAGATATCTGTGTTAGACCTGTTTATACTGTATTTTACTATGCAATTGTTTGACCTGATGTTCTGTTCTCTTTATATGCTTAACTGGATGTTTGTGTAAATGAGCATTTTTTGCTCACATACCTTTCAGTATAACATAAAGATAGAGTGATTGATTGATTGATTGATTAAAAACTGAACTGACAGACCTGAACCACAGTAGTTCTGTAAAAATCCAAACTGGCCATACTGGGTGCAACTTGTACAAATGCTGTTGATCCGGCCACTCTGGCTACACTGTTCAGTCTGACTTTTACATATCTGGTCTGCTCCTGGATGTTTATTTTTTCAACCCTTCCTTAGCATGGTTGAAAATGGAACCATTAGGACTAGACCAGATAGGTAAAAGCCAGACCAGTTCATCTGGAGTGAATGGATCAGCAATATTTGCACAAGCTGTGCCCAGTCCAGATTTTACAGCTCTGGTCCTGGTCTGTTGATATGGTTGTTACCTATACCCCACTGCATGTGGCTTAGTGAAATACTGTACAGATGGATGCAGCGTCTAACCCATTGAAGACTGAAGTTTCAGAAAAACATTATGCTAAAAATACCAAGACTCATTCAATTCCTGATGATCCTCCACCACAAGTCACACTTAGTCCTTTACCAAAGTCATGCTCAAATATTGATGCCTCTACATCCACACCATTAAGCTTTCAATGCCATCATGCCTCTTCTGCTGCCATGAGCTCCCCTATCCATTAAGTCCCATTCTGCTTGTGGCAGCCCCCCCCCAAACCAGGTAGTTTTCCAGGAAGCAGCTCTTTACACCACATCAACTAAATTATTGCTAAACTCCTTATTTTTAAACACTTTGTTGAGAAATTTTTGTTTTAGTATATCCATGGTCAGGAAAAATGAATCTATAAAAGAAACCAATTCCCCCAAGTATCAGTTCATTTAATCACAATACAGCATGTTATGAACTGATCAGATTCTATGTGTAACCTAAGTCAAACAAAAATTTGACACACACATGCCTACCTATTTGAAAATGAAGCAAATGTGGTTACTATCATTCAGTTGTGAACACCTATAGTCACAAATTGCAGGTTAAGAACATTCAATAGAATATAAACAGTAGCCCAGAACTGCCTTTCTGAGAAAATGAAGTTGGTGTATTATTTGGAAATGGGTATCACTGGGACTCTTTGCTATGGAATGTCCTGCAAAGTAACAGAATGACTGCTTTTAGGATGGTGGTGTCAAATGGCTTAATGAGATGTTCCTAGGGGCTGAGGGTACAGCAGTGCTTATTTGTCATGCAGAAATCTCCAGGAAGTGTTTAACCCATTCTACTTCCAATAGCTTTCTATGATGTCAGTACTATCTATTGGTAATCTGACACAGAATGACAGCCAGAAGATAATGAGTTAACTTTCTGTGGACTCAATTAACTTCTCAAGCCAGAGGAAAAATAGTGCTCTACAGCTTCCTATACACACACACAGGCAGGGTAGTAATGAGGCTTCAGCAGAGGAATATATTTTTAACACTCTATCATGTTGTTTGGTAGCAAAAATGATATCAGCCCTTTTCTGAATGCAAAACGTCTGCTGGGCTATGCCCACAGCCGTAAAAAGGAAACAAACTAAGTTTAAATTCGCCCTTATCCAATTGTATAAAACTAAGGGAATATAAACAGAATTAACTATGAGAGTATTGGCGAAGTCCTAGTGAAAACTGCAGAACAGAACATATGTTGACAGTCAGTAATCAATGTAAATGTACGTGAGCAGCATATAATGACTGCACGTCTGCCAATAGTTCCCAGTGATTTTCATACAAACAAACATGCAGCTCAAGCACTAAGCTAAATAGCTATACAGTGGACAAATAATAAAACTGAGCAGCCATAAGGAAGTAGGTGAGCTGGAACGCAAAAGCAAGTATTTAGAAAGTTAATCAAAAAAATTAGTCAATGACCAAAACAACCTCGAGTAGGTATAAAGCTTTTCAATGCAGAATATGTCTCTTTTTAAAATACAAACAAATATGATTAGCAAGTAGGACGTATTTATGTGATATGTACATTTCACAACACACATCAGTGCTTTGGAGCTTAATTTCACAACTAAGACTCCAACAATCTGAACATGTGTACACTGTAGACTATTAAAATGTCCTTGAGGGATTTAAAGTACACATGTTAAATCAACAAAATGCAGCAATAAAGATTTAGAAATTTCTAGCAATGACAACCAAGATGCCTGGAGCTCCTTAATGTTTTGTATTATTATAGATGACAAGAAGAAAGATTCAAAATTCCCAAGTGAATAGAAATAGCTCTGAGGTAAGAGAAGCAAACTGTTAGCCTGGTGACTCAGTAGACCTGGGATTAAATCCCACAACCTCCACCTGCATATCATGTCACAAGCAAATCACTTGTACTCCCCTATGCACCAGGAAATGAGCTTCAGCTACGTGGTCTGAGCTTCTGAGTGTGCCTTTTCTGGCCAAAAATTCTACCAAAAAAATAAAATAATAATAATTCTGATAAAAATGGGCTAGCTAGGGAGATAGAGCTGTTCAGGCTTATACTGTTTAGAAGAAGCGTGGGGTTCTGTAGTGCAGCCTTGTTGACTCTGCAGCAGAGCCATAACAGACCTGGCTGTTAGACTGCTCTGGGTCACACAACAGGTTTCTTTCAGTTTGTCTTGCTCTCTACCCGTGTATAGGACCTAGGCAGGCTGTGAGTCATAAGTTCATGAGGGGAGTGCACGGAGTACAGAATTGGGAAAACGGTTTGAGAAAATTCCTCTGGGCACCACACCATTGACTGTACAGTGATCAATTTATTTAAGACAAATTGACATTCATTTCTGCTCCCTTTTCAGTCCTTTGTGTTATTGGTCTGAAGCTGCAATGTCTTAGATTGCCTGTTGCTACTGCCTATGTGCCTCGCTACAACTTGGTACTGTGCTGGCTGCCTGGCTCATAGCAGTAATAACATTAAAGGAGTCTTGACTCTTTTGGGGTGCGCAGCTTAGGTCACAGACAAATGGTGGATCACCCAAAGCAGGACTGGGGCAGGCTGCATAGGACTTGCTAGTTTATATCTCATCACTGCTCTTTTGTTATAATTAGAACAAAAGAGAAGTTGTGAGATAGTTTACAAAGGTAGCCGGGAGGAAGCAAGTGCCCAGCAGTGGCAGAGTTCAAAGCTTTGCTCAGTCAGCTGCTGTCCCAAGGTATGAAATGCTGGGGTTAGTTTCTTGTGGTGTCTTATCCTTTCCTTAGTGGAGAAGGGAATGATGTGATGATGTATATTGAGACTGTTTAACTCAAACTATCTATCATTCAGCTCATCATGGACTCCTTTATAGCAGTATTGCTTATTGAATATTGGTTAAGACACCTCTCTCTGTCCCTCAAAAGACATATGGTTATAGCAGCATGAGTTAGACTATCATTTTAGAGTAAGAGGAGTAGTGCCCTCCTCTTTATAACCCAGTATGTATTCAGCTCAATAAAATACCTACTGTATGTGTTTTTTTAACTAATACACATAAAATCCTTATACTTGGAACTTTGTCTGGATATCCTGGTTGTGGAAATGTACTAAGGATGTGGGACCAGTACTGTCAGACTTTTTGAAGCGTAAAGAAGTGTAAAGAAGCAGCTAGAAGAAGATTCCACAAGATAAGTGATTGTGGATATAGCTACTGTTTCTTCGAACCTTTTTGAAATTAATTTTTGGTGGTTTATTGGGTTCTGGCGGTCCTGGGCTGGGGTCTCACGCAGTGGGGGGGAGTGGGATTGGCTAGAAGGCCGGTCCTTATCTTCTTCTCTATACTCCTGGGGTGGTTGGTCAAGGTCTTCCCGGAGTAGTAGCAGTGGGTCTCTAATCCTCTCGGACTGGCTGGTTCCTGTGATCTGTTGATAGTTTTATTTTAGTTTTCATTTAGGTGCTGATGGATATTGATTTATCGTACTGTTTGTATTTTATTTTTAAGATTTGTGATGTTTAGTTATTTTGAGGGAAAAATTTAAGCAGTGAGAGTGCTTGTTTTCATCCTATTTTCCACCCTTTCGGTCCGGTGAGAGAGTTCCAGTGGGTGGTTTTTACATTTTTCCCTGCAAATTATTTATTGTATTTTATTTTAGTTGTCACAATTGTATTATTATTTTTTGTCTCTTGGCCATGAAAGGGCTGTGGGATATAAAGTAATTCTTTTGAATGTTCAATTGTTATATTATAATATTGTTTTATTTTGCTTTATGGTGGATGGTAGTGTCCTTTATTTGTTGTTTATTTGTTCTATTTGGTTTTAATTTTGATGAGCAGCCTGATGTGCTTGCCAGTTCCACCAGTTGTTCGTTACTCAGCCTCCGCTCTCCGCACCCTCCGCCTCTTTTTCTCTCCCCCCTTACCAACTCAGGTTTATCAACATTGCCGGGCTTTGGGGATTGTGCGAAGGGGAAGGGGGAGGCGAGGGGGTGTTGGAGGTTGTGGACAGTAGAGTGAGCGCTGCTCTCCCATTGGGGTGGTCAGGCCTTGAAGACGCCCTGGGGTGAAACGGGTTCTGGAGCATGGTAATCCCATTCTGGTTCCCATACCCAAGGGCACCTCTTCTTTTAGAGGGCAAGTGGTTGGGACAATTCATCAACCTCGTCCAACTCGGGCGCTGTTGTGCAATGCCAGATCTGTCTGCAATAAGACTGCTCTTATTGCGGACTTTGTTGCTAGGGCAGATCTGGCTTGCATTACCGAGACCTGGTTGGATGGGAATGCAGCCCCATTTTTAGAGGCCACTGTTCCCACTGGGTTCTCGGTTATACGTCGCCCAAGATTGGATCTCGGGGGGGGTGGCGGTCTGTTTAAGACGAATTGGTGTAACTGATGTTCCAGTTGAGGAGGCCAGATCATTTGAGTGCACTGTGGTAGCTGGGGTGGGGTGCAGGATTGCTCTCATCTACCATCCACCGGGGATGAGAAGCTTTCCTGCAGAAATAGCAGATTTCTCTGCCGACATGGCCTTGGAATAGCCCAGATTGATGGTGTGTAGCGATTTCAATCATGGTTAATGACAGATCTTACGCTTTTTGGTCAACATTTCCTCCAGGTGATGACATCTGTTGGCTTCACTCAGGTTGTTTCCACAGCTACTCACAAGGGAGGTCACTCTCTTGATCTGGTTTTCCTCCTGGGGGATCGAGGCATCCGACGTGGTGGTGGAACCGGTCGGTTGGTCTGATCATTACTCAGTTGGATTCAATTTTGTGGCCCCCCTGGGTAGGTCGGCCCCTGTGGAGTTGGTCAAGTACCGCCCATTGTGGGATGTTGTCCCTGAAGACCTAATGGTGGTTATTGACCTCTCGTTGTGTGACAAATTGTGCTCTGATCCTGAGCGGCTGATGGTGGCCTATAATGGGGCCATCTTAGCTGCTCTTGACCAGATTGCACCAACCCGTGTTTGCCCCCTTCCACATCGTCCTGTTGCCCCTTGGTTTGATGGGGCATTGAGAGGGCTGCGGAGGTTGGGGCATAGGTTGGAGCATCGCTGGAGGAAGACTGCCTCGGGATGATGACCATCTTATTTTGCTAGAGCATTATAAGCTCTATCAAACAGAAATTTCCCGTAAGAAGGCAGAATTCCTGTCCAGGGAAATTTCTGTTGCTCGGAATCGACTCGCTCAGCTCTTCAGAACTGTTGACAGACTGTGCAACCCAGCCTGTCGGCAGGTCCATCGAGTTTTACGCAGAATGACTACGTAGGAGATCGCTTGATCTTTGCGAATAAGGTGGAAGACATTCAGAGGCAGTGTCCCCAACCTCACCCAAGGCTGTTGCAGTTGATCAGTGTGCTGTCACAAAGCCTGGAGTTTTCTGGAGTTCCTTTAATCTTCCGGACCTCGTGAACACTATGAGGATTGTCTCTGAGATGCGCCCATCATGTTGTAGTTTGGATCCGGGTCCCACTTCCTTGATTATAAGATGTAGTGAACTTATTGGCCCGGTCCTTGCTCAGATTATTTGGTGTTCTTTGGAAATGGGAGTTTTCCCTAGCTCTCTGAAAGAAGGGGTGGTGACTCCCCTTCTGAAGAAAGCTTCCTTAGCCCCGAATGACCTAGCCAACTACCATCCGATCTCTAACCTCCCTTTTGTGGGGAAGGTTATTGAAAAAGTTGTGGCAGCTCAACTTGATAATCATTTGACCATCCATAGTTTATACGAACCTCTCCAGTCAGGTTTTCATAAGAGGCACAGCACCGAGACTGCTCTGGTTCGGGTGCTCAATGATCTCCTGATGGCGAGAGATCGGAGACACCGCTCTATTCTGGTTCTCCTTGATCTAGCATCAGCTTTTGATACTGTGGATCATGGGGTTTTGCTCGAACGTCTGAGGTCCATCTGCGGGCTTTCAGGTGTGGTCCTCAGATGGTTTTCATCTTACCTCCTGGGGAGAACTCAGAGAGTGGTTTCCGGTTTATATTCATCCAGGGCTTTCTCTCTACCTTGTGGGGTACCTCAGGGTTCGGTGCTTTCCCCCATGTTATTCGCAGTATATATGCTACCCCTCGGAGACATTGTAAGATGGTATGAGTTGAGGTTTCATTGCTATGCTGATGATACCCAGCTCTACCTGTCTTTTGCACCTGACCAGGTTAGTGCTATCTCGGTGCTGAATAATTGCCTCATTGATATCCAAGACTGGATGAATACCAGTGGTTTGAAGTTGAACCCAGGAAAGACTGAGGTTATGGTGGTGGACCCCGGTCGCAGGGTTGAGGGTTTAGGGATAGGGTCCCCCTCTGGACTAGTTCTTGGGGTCGACCAGATCCCTACCTCTGAATGGGTGCGTAACCTGGGTGTGGAGCTTGACACTGGCTTGACCCTTCGCTATCAGGTGTCTGCAGTAGTCAAGACTTCATTTTTTCATCTTAGAAACATCTCCAGGATTAGGCACCTGATTCCACCAGGCGATTTGCCGGTTTTGGTCCACACATTTGTGACATCTCATCTTGATTACTGTAACTCCCTGTACCTAGGGCTTGCTGGGGTTGACATCCGCTGCTTGCAGCTAGTGCAGAATGCAGCAGCACGTTTGTTGACTGGGGTGTCTAGAAGGTCCCATATTACCCCTGTGCTGCGCACTCTGCACTGGCTGCCAATACAGTGGCGGATCACCTTTAAAGTGGGTCTTCTGACCTACAAAGCCCTACATGGGTTAGGTCCCGACTACCTGAAAGAGCTTCTGGTACCTTACACCCCTCTGAGACAGCTTCACTCCGCTGACGAGGGGTTGCTGGAGATACCGAGGGTGAATTTGAAGTCTTCTGGAGCCCGTGCTTTTGGTTTTGTGGCTCCCACCCTCTGGAATTCTCTGCCCCACCAGCTCTGAGAAAGTACAACGGTGGATAGTTTTAAGAAGGCTTTAAAGTCATTTTTATGGAATCAGGCATTTCCTGTTGTATTTTAATTGTTTATTTTAAATATTTTATTGGTTGTATTCTCAGTGTTTGTATTGTTACGTTGAATGCTATGATGCTTTGTACAGCGCCTTGAAATATTTAAAAGGTGTTTAATCAAATAAATTTTATTATTATTATTATTATTATTTTATTATAAAACAGAGAACAAAAAGAGAAATCCTCCTTCTTGTCACTAATTTTGCTTATAAAGACAGAAAGTTGACAAGCTAACAAGTGTGAATCTTGTTCACTTAAACATGCTGTTGCACTTTGCCATGCTATGAGGAAAAATCAAGGGAAGAGAGAAAATCCAGCATGTACAGTGGGAGACTATTTTGGGGAACAGCTTTTTGAAGTAGCGTAAACAGGAGCCGCATTGTTTTTGTTTTGTGTTAAACACATTTGGACTGGTTTGGCATTCACAATTTTTTTTTTCTGCAAATGTTTTGGAGCTTTATTGAACTGAAAATTAGAGGGATGCCTTTGTCCATTAAATCAGATTATTTGATTTGTAAGTTAGGTTTTTAGTAATAGTCATTTTCCTTAGATGTCGAGTTCTGGGATACCACAGTGAACCCAGTCAGTACCCATTTTTTCTGCTACTCCAGTGGCAGCTAGAGAACATAAACTCATCAAGTGAAGTAACACAGATACAGTGAGGAAGGGAGGCTGCTGTAGTTAAGTGGGACGCTCGAGCTAAACTTATATTATTTTAGTCTGGGGGGGTGGACTCTGTAATGTAGTGTTGTCTATCTGCACCCTAAAAAATATACGGCTCCAACACCAGCATATCCAACTAGGTAATTTTAATTTTTCATGCAGTTTGAAAATAGGCTCCTAATCCACTACATGTGGTTTTGACGTTTTAAGTGAAGCTTTGTCTTATGTGTTCCATGACCAAAGTTTTTATAGGTGTTTTTTCTCGGCTGATTTGCCTAATCCAGAGTGTGTTTTCCATTGTGTTCTCTGATCCTCTGTGGAAACAACTTCTGTGGGTGGCCATTCACTTATGCCATTCCCTGGAGGGTAACCTAGGACTTCAGCCACTCCCAATCCACCTCTCCTCAGGTGTGCTTATGGGAATGCATGCTGACAGCATGAATCCATCCTCAGAGCTGACACATGGTGGAGTAAGTGATCACTTTATGCTCCCTTATATCCATGGAAATTATTTATGTCATATGTAGCAAACCAATTTAGACCCATCATAACATTTAAGCATTTAAATCATTTTCTGATAACTGTATTGTTTTTCTACATTCTCTGGGGCATCGCTAATTAAGCTAGATCTTAACGTCTGCAAAATGTGATCTGTCTCTTCCTTTACAAATAGTCATTCAAAAATTATAAATAGCTACTGTACTGCAACTGTGAGCCACAGATTGGAATACCGTACTACATTTTGATAGCCATCACCCAAAGCAAGTATATTAGAGAAAATATACCACTGGGAAAATACTTATAATAAAAAGAAATAGCAGCGAGGAACAGATCAGGAATGAAGAAAATAACAGAATGCTTTTTTTAAGAAAATAATGTCTCCACAAGAAAAGTAGCTAAGCAGCATAATATTACTAAGAGATATTGCCATGGAGAATGTAGAAAAACAGTACAGTTATTAGAAAGTGATTTCAATGTTCATAAAGCATCTTGATTGATTTGTTCAGGACAGATGGATTGGGAGCAACTGAAGCCCTAGGTTATCTCCGGGGAACTGCGTAGGTGAATTGCTGCCCATGGAAGCTGGTTTCACAGAGGATCAGAGAACACAGTGGAAAACAAACTTATGGATTAGGCAAATGAGCTGAGAAAAAGCACCTTTAAAATCTTTGGCCACAGAACACATAAGACAAAACTTCACTTAAAACACAAAAACCACATGTAGTGGATTAGGAGCCTATTTTCAAACTGTATGAAAAATATATTTGGACTGTTGAGTCCAATTTTTTTTTTTTTTTTGCACTTGACTTCAAGCTGCTGGCCTGAATTTATGGAAAATGTGATGTTCATCATATCAGTAACTCAGCTGCTTTAAATAGCACTGTTACAGCTGTTATGGAATTAAAAGGAACTCCAAGCACGTTTATGTGAGATAGACTGCACTGCGATGAAATTAAATGCAAAAAAATGATCGTGCAGGTGCTTGCTCTGGAAAATTACAGCAATGCTGTTCATTTGTTCACTTATACCGAAATGGTCGTATTTAAGTTATTTTTAAACTACCATCTAAAACCTGGGCTCATGAGTTACTTATACCTGTAGGACAAACATCATCTTTTCTGGAACTGCTTGTAAGTTCTCTTGGGCATTAGTCAGCCCAGTCCCCTACACCATCCCTCTTTAACATTAGCAGCTCACAGTTTATTTTTCTTGAAGAGGTGTTAGTAGCTGATGAAAGCGGATACATTCCAAAGACACTCACACCATGCTGCCGATCTAAGTCACAGCTCTTGTAAGTAATCAGTTTGAATAAAAAATGAAGATACAACATCGTAACTGTACAATAGCATGTAACTTTTGTGAATACATATCCGCATGCCGCATCACAATATGTAATTAACTGATTGCAATACACTAGCTCTTTAAGCAAAGTACAGTATACCAAGGAGAGATGTGAAGCAGGACAGTGTTGTGGAATAGCCTTCTGATTCCTCCTTCTAGTGGCAGCATTGGCAATTGAAAAGATGTTCTGGTACAGGGAAGCCACTAAAAAGAAGTAATCGCACATGTGTGGCAGTCGATGGGGGGGGGTCGATGAATTTGGCATTGGAACACTGGGAATCAGCACCCCCGCAGTGTCGCTATTGTGTTTCTTTGGGAGAGGGAGTGGGGTAGTGAGTGCTGAGGGTTGGGTTGGATATGGATTTTGCATGAGTTTTCTACAAAAGAAATCAGCAGTCATGGCAGACCACTGAAAATTAAAAAACATGCAGTGCAGAGTGCTTCTGGTTCTCAGGCTCGAAGGGCACTATTGACACCTTATCAAGTTATATGGTTGCAAGGAATGATGTAGTCATTTTTTCAGTGCAATAGGTCTGCAGGGATATGCCCACTGCAGCCCTAAAATGGAAGACCTGGGTGATGAGAGAGAGCAAGATTTGCACTTATGTGCTTCCATTTATATCAACACAGATTCATACAAATACATTATAGTGCAGATCGTACTCATGCTTGTTTTCCAGTTCCTTTCATTTTTGTAAGTAGGATTCTTTTTAAATGATTTTGAAAGCAAAAGACTATCAGTGGCACTCTGTAGGGCATTAGCAGCTGAGTACAGGGTGGGTTTATTAGTTAAAAGTAATTAAAAAAATAGAAAGTCTACTGCGTTTGGGTCTATGGCCCCCATATTCAAAACCAGGGGGATGTGCGGCACATCATATTCAAACAAGAAGTGTGATCCCAACGGATCGCACATCTCGGCTAAATATAGCAATCCTAGCTGGCGGCACAAATTGAAGCAGCCGACAATGCACTGGCACATCCCGTGGGATGGCCTGAATACTGGGAATGGGGATGTGCGGTGTATCCCCAGATACGCTGGTCCCAAATTTCCGATATTCAGCCAGAATACTCAAATGTGGCCATCAGGAATGCAAGGTGCAAACAGGCAATTTGCATGCACATTGTGGCCGCATTTGCATGTGGCACATGGCATGATGCGCCGTCAGCCTGCCCCCCCACCAGTCCCATTCAACATTAAGCCCCATCCCTTTTCCATAGTGTAGGGACCCCCCCTCCCTGTCCCAAACCCAGTCTGAATACAATAAAATCAGATCCCCCATCCCATTTGCATAGCGCAGGGACCCCCATCCTGAACCTGGTCCAAATACAATAAAATCAGATCCCCCATCCCATTTCCATAGTGCAGGGATCACCCCTCCCCATCCTGAACCCTGTTTGAATAAAATAAAATCAGATCCCCCATCCTTTTCCATAATGCAGGGACCCCCCCATCCTGAATCTGGTTCAAATAAAAAAAATAATCCCCCATCCCTTTTCCATAGTGCAGTGGCCCCTATCCCATCATGAGCCCCGATCAGCATTCAATTTAAAATGATACATCAAACAATTTCCATTGTGTAGTAGCTCCTACTCACACCGCAGCAGGAATGAACTCTTCCCTACCCTCAACCCTGACCTATGTTGGCAACTGGCACAGCCTCCATATCCTCAGCCAGCCAGCTGTCTGACTGATCAGTCCCAATCTCATACTGTACAACCAATGTGCTCGTTCTTTGTACAGTACGAGATCAGGACTGATCAGTTGGTGGCTGACCATGGCAGGGTGTGGAGGGCTGTGCCAGTTGCTGGCACAGGTTGGGTTGGTGGAGTGTGGGGAGGGGTTCATGCCTGCTGGGGTGGGGACCACTACACTATGGAAATTGTTTGATGGATCATTTACATTGAACGCTGATCAGAGCTTGGGATGGGTTCGGGGCCACTACACTATGGAAAAGGGATGGGGTAATTAATTTTTTTTTATTTGAACTGGGTTCAGGATGGGGAGGAGGGGTCCGTGCACTATGGAAAAGGGATGGGGGTTCTGATTTTATTTTATTCAAACAGGGTTCAGGGCGGGGGGGCCCTACACTATGGAAAAGGGATGGGGTTTGTTGGTGAAGGGCACTGGTCAGGGGGGCAGGCTGTTGTGCTCCTGTGTGCAGTACAGCAGCCTGCCTGTGGGTGGTCAGGACTTAGGCATGGTTCTTCCATGCCTAACTTTGTGCAGCACATCTCTGAGATGTGCAGGCAGCTGCACAGCACATCTTTGATGAATATGGGGATGTGCCACATATTCATGGGCACGCCCCCTTAAGATGCCCCACATACATTATCGCTGCACTTGGGCACAGCCAGAGATGTGCAACGCATCTTGTCCCTTTCAATATCATGCTGCAGCGCATTTCTTGAGATGCACCGGCGCATCTCATTTGCGCCGGTGCATCTCCTTTGAAAATGTCCCCCATATGTGCATGTGTGGTGAGAGGAGACAACAACTGTGAGAAGAACAGAGCACAGGTGGCACTGATTTTCCAATTTTATTAAAAAGTTATTACACCACAGACAAGTGCAACAGCGTTCTATGACCTCTGCCCTGTGGTACCAAAGCTTTTCAGTTCGGATGAAAAGCCATGCAGAACAGACCCAACAGTAAAAAATTAGGCACACAGCTTCACTGACTCAAATAATTAATATAAATAACCTGTCTGAATAACACATTTTTTCAAGAAAGCAACACTGTAGCAGCTTGCTGTGAATAACTGAGCTCTGTGGAAGCCTTCCCTTACAAACTCTGTAATTTGATACAGCTCACAGTGATGGACTACATGTGGTAGGCTGAAGCGTAGTGGAGTGTGTGTGTGTGTGTGTGTGTGTGCGCGCTCGACAGAGAGCAAGGCTGGGCTCTGTTCTCTGTTGGACACTCTTTCTGCCGAAACTTGCAGTCCAACTTCAGTTTGGATGGAAAGCCATGCAGAACAGACCCAACAGTAAACAAGCATTTCACTATGCCAAATGTTTGATGTTTTGCACCAATACATCCTCAGATGTTACATGGACACTTGGACTGCGAGTGCAAGGAATGCTGGGAATGATGAACAGATCTCTTACAGGATACTGTGGACAACGCTGAGTTTGTGGGATTCACTTCAGGGAAAAATCCATTTTGTTTTTTTACACCTAGACAGATATAGAGGGTACTGAATAGACAGGACATTTAGGAGAATAATAACTGTCTTGAGGCTAGGAGAAGGTTGGTGCAGCGGATCACCATGGACAGAAGGCAAATACTGGGATCACTGTGGGAAGGATGACAGGCAAAACAGCTGAACACAAGAAAAAGGAGAATACATATAGGGATCTGCCAGTTATTCTTTTTATTGAATTTCAATATATGTAACATCATGACAACAAGGATTCACCATGTTAAGATTTATACATCACTCAGATCATAGCAGGTCTTGGTATATATACAAGGGCTAAAAAGGGAGGGGTAAGGGTAGCATACAGGAGGGGTATGGAGGGCTAGGGCAAGGGGATGGGAACATAAGTGTTATGGAAGGAGGGGTGGTAAGAAAGAAAATAAGAGGGAGGGGGAAGGAGAGGATTGCAAAAGTTGGTGACATAAGTATATAAACACAGTTCTATAAGTGTAGGTTCACCTTTCAAATTTCATTCATAAATACAGACTCAAAAAAGTTTAGATTGAATATGTGTCTTTCTCTAGGTTAACTTTGTTTGTAATATTCCCCTGCTGGTGGAGAGAAACATAGGTATATTATTATTTTTTTTCCCCCTGTATTTAAAAGTTGCCACAGTAAGGAAACTCAAAGTTCCATACTACTAGCAACCAGAGGTGCAGGCAAGGGTTAAATCTTCTTTAGAGACTTGCTAGTTTAGGGCAAAGAATGGCCGTAATCTGAGACATCATCCTGTAGTTTCAAACTGCCTTCAGAAGCAGAGGCAGGAGAGCCCTTAAACAGTAATAAAACACAAAATATTGGCACAGCACAGCTTAAACTCTCTGTAGATCTTCCCCAATGTTCCAGTGTAGTCTGGCCTGCTTGTCAGTGCTGCTCAAGATGTTTTTCCTTTAATTTTGCAGGATTTTAAAGACAGGCTGCTGGTGTTGACAGCCGATCAGCTGTTTGTTGAGTGGCTTCATACGAATCAAAGATGCCCTCTCAGATTTGAGTGGCTTGGTTCTTTTGAAGTACAAGCAGTTAAAGAAGAGTGGTGTCATGTGTGTGAATGTGTGTGTGTGTGTGTGTGTGTGTGTGTGTGTGTGTGTGTGTGTGTGACAGAGAGCATGGCTGGGCTCTCTTCTCTGTAGGACACTCTTTTTATGCTGAAACTTACAGTCCAGCTTCAGTTTGGATGGAAAGCCATGCAGAACAGACCCAATGGCACAGTTATTGAAGGGGCTCTAAAAGTGGCTTACAAGGAACTGATAGTCGAAGTATGTAACTGAAATTCACAGGCCGTCAATGAAATAGTGCAATCTAGTACTGGCAGGGGTAAAGGTAAAGGCAGACACAAACAGACCATTGCAATAAATCCAGAGAAGGTGGAGAGTTTTGAGTCATGTCCAGTCTGATGCATTCGGGGGAAGAACACAGTCATCGTATCCTGTCAGTCCCCTCTCTCTCTCTCTCTCTCTCTCCTAGTAATCCCAAAACAACACAGGGCTACGCCCAGGCAGCCGTAAAAATTGCCATGTGATGAAATTGGACAGTTGGCTGCTGAAAATAGCAGAAAACCACCCATGGTGGTATACAATTGGGCTACAAACCTCAGTGATACTCCTGGCTCATTTTAGTACTACCCATTCAGAGATCAAGAAACTGGCTGCCACCTTTGTCCATGGGTTGTAGACATTGTGGGTGTTACAAGTACTGCTCTTACATAAAGGAAAGCACCCATGTTAGTCACCCTTAGACAGGAGAACAAATGATGATTGACAACTCCATTGTGACACCATGTTTACTGTCTACATGGCTAATTGAACATGTAGTGCCTGCTACATAAGCCATACAAAGAGGAAATTCAAGGAGAGAGTGGGTTCACTAGCTGCACATATTGTGTCAAGAATTATGCAAATAAAGTTGAACACATTCTCATGTTCACGGGCCTGGAACAGGTCAAAACTAGCCCCAAGGGTGGAGACAGGGAATTGTTTCTAGTGAGATGAGAACCTTTTTGGCTCTACAAATTGGGTGCTTGCTATGGTAGTGGACTAAATAATCAGCAAGAATTGGGCCCCTTTTGGGTAGATAGCTAGGGGCAAGGGAAACCTAAACATGGTTTTAGAATACATTGTATTAATCATTAAGCAAAACTGGTAATGAAATTATTTATCATGCCTTATTCATATGAGTTTTGAGCACTTTCTTTTGCACTTTTAGGACCCATTTTACATTGCTATCTGAAATTAGACCTTTTCCTTTCTTCTTGCCCATACTCCTCCCTTACCATATATCCATCTGTCATTGCCTTATGTATTCTGTCTTTGTGTCATGTAGATGTTAACATGCTTTCATCTCTTTCACTGTTCCACTCTCTTACCATTAAGTGCAAACATCTTCTGTATTTTTCTTTTCCACCACAACCTCCCATCCCCCACTCCCCACCGTAATGTTTACTTTAGTCTCACTAATTTTGACTTCACCTGCCTTATTCTCTCTCAGGTCTCTGCAAGATGTGTATCCTCTGCTTTTTAAAAGTACAACATCAAATAATCCTTAAGACTGCCTGAACATTGGTTCTGATGCAATCCATACAGTACATCTAGGAAGTATCACCAAAAGAAATGAGGACTAAGTACGGTCATGAGCACATATATTTGAAGCCTGGATAAGATGCTATGTTCTGCTTTACTAGCTGTTAGCATGTTTCTGATAACTGATTAATTAATAGTAGTGTTATAACAGACACATGTATTCATAAATTAACTGTTATTCAGTACATGCCATGCAGAATGAATGGTGTTTTTAATCTGTGGGTATTGGGGGTCATTTTAATTGCTTGTATAGATTTTGGCCGGGATATTCAAAGCAGTTGCACATGGTGCAACTGGGTTGCACATGCACAACTGTGGCACTGCGCCATGGAGCAATATTCAGTGGCAGCCAGTGTGCAACACAAGTAGCAGTGTGCCAATGTGCAACCGTAATGAATGCATGTGCAAGGGCAGGGCGCGTGCCCATGAATATGCGGCACAGTGCAATATTCAACCCCCGACCCATGGCGCAAGTGTGGAAAAACAGCCAGATGTGCCAAGCAGATTTGAGCCTATAAATACAGGGCGCAAGCAGGGGGGGCAGCACTTGCACCAGAGGGGAGCAAGAGAGAGAGAGAGAGAGAGAGAGACAGATAGACAGAGAGAGAGAGAGAGAGAGAGAGAGAAAGCCACCAGACCCTGGAGGGAGTGGAACAGGCAACCACAGGGGTGTGGGATAGAGGTGGCAGTGGAGTGCGAGCCAGGGGCAGGGGATGCAAGAGGGATCCAGGCAGAGTGACAGGCACTGCCCTACAGTGGCAAGTGGACCACTGGAGCTGACCGCCCAGGGGGAGACAGGACAGCAGGGGCCATGGCCAGCACAGCCTTCCAGATGGAGGCCGTAATGAGGGGTGTGAGGAGGCAGGAGGCAGAGCGATGTTGCTGTGGTAGGGCCCATCTGTGGTATGCCCAGAACAGGTGGTACTGTCCCCATATCAGCTCTGAGAACCACTCTGATACAGAGATCATGGGCCGATATCACCTGAACCAGGTGATTCTGAGGCAGCTCTGTGAGCTGTGCTGTGAGGAGATGCAGGCATCCACTAGATGTAGCCATGGCCTGACAGTGGAGACGAAGGTGACAGCAGTCATGTGCCTGTTCACCACGGGCACCTGCCAGAGACCAACAGGGGACACCACAGGTATAACCCAGTAGGCCACGTCATGCCTCCTCACACAATTCCTCAATGTCCTGCTGCCACATGCTGTGGAATACATCCAGTTCCCCAGCACACAGGCAGAGCAATCAGCAACCATGCAGGACTTCCACAGGGTAGCATGGATGCCTGGAGTGCTAGGGGCCATTGACTGCACCCATGTGGGCATCCGCATGCCACCTGGCCCTGAGGGCATAGCATACATCAACAGGAAGGGCTACCCCAGTGTCAAGTGCCAGGTGGTGTGCGATGCCAGGGGGTGCATAACCAATTTCTGTGCCACACACCCTGGGAGTGTACATGATTCATTCATCTGGTAGAGCTCTGCACTGTGCCACAGGTTCGAGTGGGAATATCCCCAGGCCACCTAGTGGGTGAGTATCAGATGACCATGGGGAGCTGGGAACAGCAGGGCATGGGAAGGGGGCGGGCAGGGCGGGTGTGCTGGTGGGGGCGCCAGGGATGGGCAAGGGGCACAGTGATAGAGGACACCAGTTTAACCATGTATCTGTCCACACAGGTGACAGTGGCTACTCACTCAGGCCCTGGCTGCTCACCCCCTACCGGTGCCCGTTGTCCCCAGCAGAGGACCATTACAATGAGGCACATGCCAGCACATGGAACATCATTGAGCATGTGTTTGGGATGCTGAATGCATGATTCTGTTGCCTTGACAGAGCTAGCGGTGCCCTACAGTACAGCCCCTCGAAAGCCTGTGGCCTGTTCCTGGCTTGCTGCATGCTGCACAACATGGCCATTGACTGTGGGATAACTGTCGAGGCTGATGAGGGGGACAGCAGTGGGGACAATGACAGCAATGAGCTGGGGGGTGGTGGGCAGCCCCTCCTGAGCAGAGGGATCCCTGGCTCCTAAAGATGGCACGTGAGCACCGGGGCACAATTGCACAGGAGCACTTTGGTGCACACAGGTAGGTGGAGCAACACCCATGCAGTGGCCAGACACAATGGCATGGCACACTAGCATGGGCAGGCATGGCAATGGGCATGCACACACAGGCATGGGGCAGGGGTGGTGGTGGCAGTGCCACACACAACAACACAAAGCACAGTATGGCAATGCACACACTCACACACACACACACACTTTTGGCCACACAGGCTGGCCACAGGCATGTACTGCGGTGCTCAGCCGCGTGGCGTGGATCAGATGCAGTGTGCCGGTACACAGGTACACCAGTGCTGTGCTGCTCTCATCATGCACACACCACATGGGCCAGCGGCCGGGTGGGTACACACACAGGCAGCGTGTGGCATGGCACACAGTTGTCACGACTGTGGCGTGCACCCACATACATTGCCCATGTGCACACAAGGCAGTGGCAGCAGACTGCAGACAGGGCGGTGCACACATCAGGTCTGCCGTGCAGAACCACGGCCATTGCGGACATGGGGCAGCTGCACCAGGGCTGGTTGGCAACCACCGGCTGCTCAACGGCCACGGTGGGGTATGCAACTGCCCCCCAGGAGTTGAACTGAGGGAACGTGACCGGGTTTGAGCAGGGGTGTGTAGGCACCCAAACAGGAATACCCCAGGCGTGCCTGGGATGCCAACAGCAGAGTCCAGCATTGACATGGAGGGAGTCACCTGATGCCGGGTCCATGGGGTGGACAGTGCACTCCACAGTGTTTGTGGCTGGCAGCCATGCCTTGTGGCAGCCAGTGGTGCAAGGCCATCTGAGATTGCATTGGCAATGTGATCCAGAGATGCAGTTGTGTCCTCCCGCAGGCACTGTATAGCCTCCAGGACCTGCATGGTGCCCCTCTTGTGCAGCTCGGCTGCCTGGTGCACCTCTGCATGAAGTGCACGCACCTCAGCTACGAGCAGCACCTGTTGCTCCATGGAGGCCCGCAGCAATCTGGTGTGCTCTGACAATGGGTCGGCGCCCAGGGGTGCATGGGTGTGCCGCTGTCCCACCGGTGCTGTACGACTGTGCTGCATGGCCCCTCACTCAGGTGGACACTGCACAGCGGGGTCCCCATGGGGTAGGTCACTGTCTGGCACCCTGGCAGCCGACTCTGCATCCGGCCACCCAACATCCCCAGCCATCTGCCACTGCTGCCCCTCCAGCCCCTGTGCACTGGCCAGCACCTGAGCGGTTGCACCACCACCACCACATAGCACCGTTGTGGCTGTGCACATGGTGGCACCAAAGGTGGCAGCGGGCAGCTGTTCCACTGCTGACAGGCCACTGGCTGTACTGCCAGTGATGGTGGTAGGTATGGGTGTCTCCCCCACGACACCACCCATGCTGTCCAGGATGATGGTCATGTTGTCATCAGTGTCAGACCCCGCCCTGATCTGTGTCTCCATGTAGAGTACACCATGGCTGGCATCCTGCTGGAACACAGCCAGGGCCTCGTCCGACACCAAGCCCAGGACATCCGGCTGGATGGCGGTGGTGTGCTGCAGCTGATCGGGCCCCAGGATGTCCATGGAGGTGAATGACTGGTCCTCCGGGGCTGGGTCTTCCCCCACAGCTGCCGCTGGTGCCCCTGCCACTGCATGCTGGCGTGCCAGTGCTGTAAGAGAAAACAGATGTGTTAGTGCTGCAATACCGGCATCCCCCTCCCGGGCATGGCATATGTACCATGCAGTGATGGGCTCCCTCCTGTCTGGAAGCCACCACCCAGCACACCCTCAACAGTGCTGCTCCACATGGTGGATGCCACCCGCTCCTCTTGTGCTGTGAGCTGTGGCACAGCAGCATGGCCCCCACCAGTGGCCGTCCTGGCAGCCCATATGGGTGCCACCTTCTCCTTAATGTGGCATTTGTCAGTGCCCACCTTCTTTCTGCACTCCTGCACAGACCACTGGTGGCTGCCCTGCAGGTTCACAGCTGCTGCTACCTCCACCCAGGCTGCAGCCCTTGCCTGTGGTGTGCCAGTGGTGCCACTCAGCATTTGTTCACTGTTGAGGTAGGCCTCGAACAGGGTCTTGGCTTCCACCTTCATAAAGTTGGGCCTGTGCTTGCAGGCAGGCTCACGCTCCTCAGTCTCCTCATGCTCGAACATGGTGCTACCTGTGGACAAGGACATGTCTGTCACTGCCTGCAGCTGCCAACCCCATCCACCCTGCTGTGCTGGCTGTTCCCACAGCAGGCGCAACTTACCTCAGATGGTTGCAATACCAGTCCATGGCCTGTGCTGTTGTGTGGCACCTTTATAGCGCATCGCATGCAAATGAGCTGTGGTGCAACGGTAATAACATGCTAATATCCCCAGTGCACCGCACATTGGCTGACGAGCATATTAGCATGTGGTGACTGAATTTAGCACACATGCTCCTTGTGCAATGGAACTGCTCCGGCGCATGTCGTGGCACAATGCCATGACATGTGCAGTGCACTGCCCACAGTATGCATGCGTCATGGCCTGTGCTACCGCCTATTGTGCGTTGTGCACTCAGAGCGCTATAGGGCCATAGCGCATAGTGTGCAATGGGTCCTATAGCACTCAGGCACTATAGGGGCAATAGTGCATAGTGTGCCATGGCTCCTATGGCACCTGAGCACTATAGGGCCCATGGCACACTATGCGCAATGGCCCTTTTAGCGCTCTGAGCACACTGTGTGCTGGATGACCCCTGACCTGACCCTGTGCCCCTTGGAACTCCTCTACTACATGCCAGGTGGGCCATGGCCATGCCATGCATCCACAGTGATGTGCAATTGGCAGACACTGTGCATACCTCCACGAGTTACGCATCCAGTGCACATTGTGCACATGCACTACTGGCCAACATTTTGGTTCAGCAACTTGTTTAGGGAGCATGGCACAGCAAGGGGTGTGATGTGCTCACAATTGGAGTGAGCTTGAGCTTGTCAACCTTATGGTCCATGTGCTGCCACATGCACCTGGCCTGTTTCTCCATGAGCCCCTGCAGCAGGCCATGCGTGACATCTGGCAGGCCATTGCTGCAGGCCTGGTCCAGGATATCAGTGTGCATTGGATCAGTGAGCAGTGCCACCACTGGTACTGTGACCTGATGCGGTGGGACCCTGAGAGGCTGAGGTTGCTGCAGGCACATGTCCGCAGGGGGGGCATTGCCATGGCCACGTAAGTTGGCACTTGCTGCATGTGTGCCCAACTGCCATACCATGGTGTTGGCTGGGCTGCCTGACATGCCCTGTGGGGGGGCACTGTCAGCGTGTGCCATGTGGTGTGGCATTGCTGGCCACTGGGTGCGCTGCGCCACTGCCCTTCGGGTCATGTCAGGCTGGGGAACACACTGTGCACAGGGTTGGGGGTGGTGGGCACATGCTGTGGCTGTACTCTGATGTGTGCCTGTCTGTGTTCCATTCCTAGGGCCTGAGGATTGGCACCGTGCCAGGGTGGTGGGGATGCCTGGTGGGCCGCAGCAGATCACTGCAGGACAATTGGCTGGTGGAGCGGGCCCAACCGGTGGAGGTGGAGCAGTAGCGGGACAGGCATGAGCAGCACCACAGCGGGCAGTTAGGCACTGCTGTCTTCCCCCACTCCTTAACGGGTGGTCAGCGGGGGTGAGGGTGCGGCCACCTGTGACATGTGCCATGTCAGCTGTGTGCTGCACGCTGTGTGGTGTGCATGCCACTGTGGGGAACAGCCATTGTACAAGTGTACCAGCTGTTGGTGGGATGGGTGTGCGCCCGGCTGCCACCAGTGCTGCTGTGGTGCTGCTGCAGACCTGTGCCACCTGCCTGTCACTGTGCGGTCAGGTGGCCTTTGGGTGGTGGTGTCCACCACTATGCACTGTTGTGGCATGCTGGGATGTCAGCAGGAGTTGGCCAACCTACTGTGTGTGGCCCGGGTGCCATTCCAGAGGCTTGTGTTTCCCCTGTCTGCTGTGCACAGTGGGAGGGCATGGTTTCTAGGGACTTGCACTGATCACCTGTCCATTCTTTGTCATAGGCAACCGAAAGAGGTCGTGGCTGCCACTTTATTACTGGCTCTTAAGGGAGATAATCCTAATCACCTCGATGACCTTGGAGGTGGCTCACCATACCCGGAGGATGGTGCTGCATGACAGGCAGCGGTGGAGGCATCAGGCGGCGGCAGGCCATGGCCACCCATAGTTGTCCCCAGTATTTCCCTCTTTCCCCTGCCATCCCTTCCTTCCTTCCCTCCCTCCTCCCCATCCCACTGTACAGTCCCTGTCCCTGTCCCCATTCCTCACTCTCCTACCCTTTCCCACCACATAACTTTGTACATATTTATGCTTATTACAGATTACTTGCTTAACTGCTTGTGTCTGTGCCTGCTTTGCAGCTGGCGAGTGCTGCCATGCTGCAGTGGAGTGGTGGGCATCTGTGTGGTGTGCCTGTGTCATTGTGTGGGCCATGCATCATGGTGTCCTGCCCCTTGATCAGTGGCTGTGCCTTGGGGTGGCCATGGGCTGGCTGTCCAGGATGTGTGGCATGTGTTTTGGGTGCTGTGTACCAGAGTGTAGCTAGCCATGGTCTGGGTGGTGGCTTGGCATCTAGCGGGGGGTTCCAGTGGCAGCTTTCCCTTGGCCATTGGTGCCACCTGTTCCCTGCGTCCAGTGCCATGGTGCTGGGGGGGGCTGGCTGCCTGTCTGTGCCCTGCAGGTGGTGGTCACCTGTGGCCCACCACTGTGCCTCCCTGCCACTGTCTCCAGCTGTGTTCCACTGCCTGCCCCGTGCTATCCCTCAGCTGCTTTGCTCCCACCATTGCCTGGGGCTTGTCCTTCTATGCCTTGGCGCATCTCCCTTTGCTCCCTGGTGCATCTCTGGTTGTGCTATGGTGCAGGTCTGGTTGCTCCCTGGCATGCCTCTCATAGCGCATCCCTATGATATTCAGCCATGTTGCACTGGTGCATGTCACCGTGTACAACCTTTGAATATCGCATTCACTGCACCATGGTGCATTTGGGTTGCACTGCGCTGGAGTTGCACTGGCCTTTGGCACATTTCTGAATATCTGGCCCTTTGTATGTAAGCAGCACTGCCAGTTTAAATGAGTTATTTGCACTGTCACTTATCTGCTGTTTAAGCAACCTATCTATAGAGGGCACTAATCCTTTTACAGAGCTCCAGAGGCAAAACGTTAGGTTATTACTAAAGGAAATCATCTTGCTGAAAACAGAGGTATCTATACATTTTTAACACTACTTTTGTAGTGACTGGTGTGACTGTTTCCTGCTTCCTGTTCTGTCTTGTTTGCCACAGAACACCAGCCACACAGAGCGACTTTCTTTTTGTTTCCCTGTAATAACAATGACACAGATTTGGAAATTTAACAAGAATTGCATGACAGAACACCAAGTAAGAATTAGGTAGAAAAGAAAGAAGCTTTTAACCGTAAATCTGCTTTTTGTCCAAGACTGGTCAACAATAGCAGCATATGAAAGTCTGGTCACAAGGGAAGTAAACAAACTATTACAGACATGTGTAAAAAGTAAATGGAAAATTGTGAATAAAAAAGAGATTAAAGTATTGAAATATACTAAAAAATGGGAGGACACCATAGTGAAGCCAGCAGACAAGGGAGGAATACAGTTATAATGTCAAAAGACTTGCATGTTGAAATGGTAATGGAGTTGCTACAAGACTGGATAAGATACAGATTACTGAATGGCAACCAGACTACTCATTTTAAGAGAGAACTTCTGGAACTACTGGAGGTACAGTAGCAAGAAGTAGTGGTAACATAACTGAAAGATAATTCAAGTATATATGGAACTCTGATCCTGTAAATGCGTACATTTTATGCAGTTGCACAGATTCACAAAAATGTTATAAATCTTCCAAGTTGCCTCACTATCTCTTGTACGATCTTTTACAGATATTTTGTCTATTTTTGTTGACTATTTTTAAAAACAAGAGGTGTGTAAATTGATGTCCTACCTTGGAGGCAGTGGGGATCTACCAGGAAAACTAGAAAATTTTGTCTGGCAAAGGCACTATTAATGGTTCTTGATTGAATTTGAAGCGCCATACTCCTCTGTTAAACATGAGGACCGTATAGCTACATGATGATTCTTAGTAGGAGCACTGAAGAACTGTCTGTAAATTTCCTAATTGAAGGCTTTAATTTCATTTTAAATCCTGATGCTTTCAAGTTTAATAGGAAATACTATATGCAAATCTTGGCCATGAATGGCAATGAACACCTGTATGACTCCGTCTTTCGCCAAACTTATGTTGGGTTTATCAGATAAAAACAAATTTTTTTTCAGAGGACTTTCCACACACAGATGATGCCATCTTGTGGTATTGCTATATAGATTATATCATTTATAAAAATTTGGACTTATTAGTGAACATGGCCACCGGGCTGGGCGAGCTGTGAGTTCTGAGTTGTGAGCTGCACTTTTTTGCTGCAATTGTGCTTATCTGCAGCATACTTTTTAACAGTATTTTGTTTTAAGGTTCTGTTAGCAATTTGTTTTTTTCGATATTTGGAAGCAATGATTTAGAAAACGTAGAATAATTTGCTAGGGACGCTATAGTTGAGGTAGCAAGTGAGCTGAGCATTTTTCCGGGACTCTGTTATTTTAATGCTGGTGTGTATTTTCAGAGTGGCGTAAACGTTTTTTCTTTAACACCACTCAAGTAGGACTTGTGTATCTATGAGAATCAGATTCCTGGGTCCTTGTTTTTGATTTTGGCCTGACTGGTGGAGTGGCGATTAGAGGAGGTGTTATTGGTGAGCCCTGTGCTGAAGGAAGCTCTCTGCCTGAAGAGCCATGCTGTGTTGTACCTTGGCTGTCCCAGATCATTCCCTTATTGTTTGGATTGTCTGTTGAACTTCTCCTTTTGTGAAGAATAGGAGGTATAGCTGAACTCTTCTGGTCGTGGAGAACAGAAGGTATCGTTGGTTCAGGATTGGCTGTTTGTGGGATCTGCCGTTGGTGTGGAGGAGGGGGTCCAACTTTGCTCCGCAGAGTTTAGCTGCCGGATCCATTGCTGTGCAGGAGTCAGGGTTTGTGTCAGCTGGGGAGTCGGCTGATCTGCTCTGGGTGCTCCTAGGTCTTTGGGGAGTCAGCTGGTGGGCCGACTCTAGTCAGGGTCGGACTGGCCCACCTGGATACCTGGAAATTTCCAGGTGGGCCCCTCTCAGTTGGGTAAGTGGTTCCCTTCTGAACTCTGAAAACTTTTGCATTTATCTTCTTTTTTCTAATTAAATGGGATATCTGCAACACTGTTGATAAAAGTAAGATGCAAACACAGAGCTAGTGTATCAGAATGAAATGGAATATTGATATGAGTGTGTCAACCTGGGCCCTCCTCTATTGATTTTCCAGGTGGGCCATTGCATCTTCTTTCCAGGTGGGCCCCTCTGTACCCTAGTCTGACCCTGACTCTAGTTGTGGGCTGAAGCCGCAGTTGGGGAATATTTCTGGCAGTGGTTCCTTTGGGGCCGAGTTTTTGGGGCCCCTGCCAGCTTTTAGGTGGCCCGAGATTTTAGAACTCACAAAGAAGATCTGTTCTGAAAATCCTGTATGAACTTGACTTTGGACACAGTCAGACCTCTTTTTTACCTGATATCCATATTACATCTGGAAGGCAGTGAAAGCATTTGTATTACTTTGTCTATAATATCCATGGTTCTGCCTACCTATGGCAGAGGTAGCCCCAGACAGAACCACATTTGGTCTTTAATTTATCAGGTAGTGAGAGCACCTGGTCAGCTATTTTTTAAATAACTTTATAGTCCTTTCCTGCCTATGTGAGAGGTAGTGCAGGTGGATTGTTTCTGGACTCGCTGTACCTTTTCAAGTAGTGAGAGTATCTGGCCAACCATCTTATTTATATTCAGCTGGTGGTTCCATCTGCATCTGTGAGAGATTGAGCAGACTGAACCTTTTGTGGACACTTATTCGGTGGTGGTGTGAGCTCCTTGAATCACAGTATCCATTCGAGAGACTTTCAGTGACTGGTTTTATAATTTACAGTCTTGAAGTGCCGTTTGTCTTATGTTATTATATTTTTAATTAAGTTATTTATATGTTCTATTATATTTGACTGTTTAGTTATTATTGTTTTTATTTTTGTTTTATTTATTTTTTGATAGTGAGAGTACCTTCTTGTCTGCTGATTTGGGTTTTTGGGGTGTTTATTTTTGGGATTTTAGGAGTTTTTAAACTTATATTGCAGCTCTGTTTTGGATTGTGTTAAGAACTTGGAGTTTTGTGTTTTTCCTATTGTTTTCTGTAATACTTGGTGGAATGTGCTTGCTCCCCCCCCCCGTCTTGTGCAATTCAGCCTCTGCCCTCCGCGCCCTCTGTGCCCTCTGCCTGTTCTCTTCCCCCCTGCCTGTTCATATCCACCAGTGCTGTCAGGCGCTGGGGATTGCTTGTGGGGGGGGGGGCATGGACATCGGAGTCCAAATGAGTGGCACTCTTCCATCAGGGTGGTTAGTACCAGAAGATGCCCTGGGGCGAAATGGTGCCTGGAACATGGTGATTCTTGTCTGGTCCCCATACCCAAGGGCACCTCCTCTTTGGGAGGGCAAGTAGCTGGGATGACTCACCAACATCATCCAACTTGGGTGCTGTTATGCGATGCCAGATCCATTAGGAACAAAACTGTTCTCATTGCAGATTTTGTTGGAACAGTGGATCTGGTTTGCATTACAGAGACCTGGTTAGATGGGAATGCTGCCCCAATTTTAGAGGCAGCTATTCCCTCCGGGTACTTGGTTATACATCGCCCGGAATTGGATCACGGGGGGGTGGTCTGTTTCAAGACCGAATTGGGCCTAACTGGGGTACCAGTTGAGGAGGCCACATCATTTGAGTGTACTGTTGTAACTGGTGTGGGGTGCAGGATAGCACTCATTTACCGTCCACCAGGTGATGTGAAGCTGTTCCTGCAGGAAGTAGCAGACTTCGCCACCGAAATGGCACTGGAGTCGCCCAGACTGATGGTTCTGGGTGACTTCAATGCTTGGGTCGATGACGAATTCTCACTTTTTGGACAACACTTCCTCCAGGTGATGACATCACTGGCTTCACGCAGGTTGTTTCCTCAGTTACTCACAATGGTGGTTACGCTTTTGATTTGATCTTCCTCCTGAGGATCGAGGCCTCCGACTTGGTGGTGGAACATGTTTGTTGGTCCGATCACTACACCGTTAGGTTCAATTTTTCTGCCCCCCCCGGGTAGGTTGGCCCCTGTGGAGATGGTCAGTTATCACCCTTCGCGGGATGTAGTTCCTGAAGACCTGACAGCGGTGATTGACCTCTCAGTGTTTGGTGAGATTAGCACAGATCCTGAGCTGTTAGTCATGGCCTATAACAAGGCCATTTCCTCAGCTCTCAATCTGATTGCTCCTGTCTGTGTTTGCCCCCTTCCACTTCACCCCAGGGTCCCTATGGTTTGATGGATCTCTGAGGGAATTGCGGAGGTTGGGGCAAAGGTTAGAGCATCATTGGTGGAGGGCTGCCTTAGATGCCAACCACCTTATTTTGTTAGAGCATTGTAAACTCTATCAATCAGAGATTTCCCATAAGAAGGCAGAATTCCTGTCCAGGGAAATCGTTGTTGCACGGAACCGACCAGCTCAACTCTTCCGAACTGTGGACAGGTTGTGCAACCCAGCCTGTCTGCAGTTCCGTTGAGCTTTTTCACAAATAGAGTGTGATGAGATCACACGATCCTTTGCAAATAAGGTGGCCGACATCAGGCAGGAGTTCCGTCAGACTCGCTTTATGTTGGATGCTGTTGGTCGGTGCTTAGTCACAGAGCCCGGAGCTTCCTGGAGTACCTTTGATCTGTTGGAGTTTGTTGATATTATGAGGATTGTCCAGGGGTTGTGTCCCACATGCTGTAGTTTAGATCCGGGCCCTACTTCCCTGATTTTGGGTTGTAGTGACATCATCGGCCCGGTCTTAGCTTGGATTGTCCAGTGCTCTTTGGAATAGGGTGAGTTCCCTAGCTCCCTGAAGGAGGAGGAGGTGATGACACCCTTCCTGAAGAAAGCTTCTTTGGACCCGGTGAATCTAGCGAACTACAGACCTATCTCTAAGCTTCCTTTTGTGGGAAAGGTTATTGAGAAAGTTGTGGCAGCTCAACTGGAGAACCATTTAATCATCCATAATTTATACGAACCTCTACAATTGGGTTTTGGTAAGAGGCATAGTACCGAGACTGCTCTGGTTCGGGTGCTCAATGATCTCCTGATGGCGAGAGATCAGAGAAACCATTCCATTTTGGTACTCCTTGATTTGTCATCAGCTTTTGACACTGTGAATCATGGGGTTCTGCTCGAGCACCTGAGGTTCATCTGTGGGCTGTCGGGGACAGTACTCAGATGGTTTTCATCTTTTCTTGCCAGTAGAACTCAGAGAGTTGTCTCGGGAATATTTTCTTCTGAGTCTTTCTCTCTGCCTTGTGGGCCACCTCAGGGGTCGGTGCTGTCTTCCATGTTATTTGCAGTGTACATGCTGCCCCTCAGAGACATTGTAAGATGGTATGGGCTGAGGTTTCACTGCTATGCAGATGATACCCAGCTCTACCTGTTTTTTGTCCCTGACCAGGTTAGTGCTGTCTCGGTATTGAACTGCTGCTTCATGGAAATCCAAGATTGGATGAGTTCTAGCGGTTTAAAGTTGAACGCAGGAAAGACTGAGGTTTTGATGGTGGACCCAGGTTGCAGGACAGAGGGTTGAGGACTGATCTCCACTCTGGTTTAGTCCTGGGGGGGGGCTCAGATCCTTACCTCTGAGCGGGTGCGTGACCTGGGAGTGATGCTTGACGATGGGCTGACCCTTCATCATCAGGTGTCGGCAGTCATCAAGCTGGCCTTTTACCATCTGAGGAACATTGCTAGGGTCAAGCATCTCATTCCATCTAGCGATCTGCCTATTTTAGTCCACGCTTTTGTGACCTCGTGCCTTGACTACTGTAACTCCCTTTACTTAGGGCTTCCTGGGGTTGACATCCACTGCCTGCAGCTAGTGCAGAATGCTGCTGCACATTTGTTGACTGGGGTGTCTAGGAGATCTCACATTACCCCAGTGCTGCACGATCTGCACTGGCTGCCTGTTCAGTGGTGGATCACCTTTAAGGTAGGTTTATTAACTTATGAAGCCCTACACTGGCAAGGTCCTGACTACTTGAAAGAGCTCCTGGTTCCCTACACCCCTTTGCAACAGCTCCAGTCCGCAGACGAGGGGTTGCTGGAGATTCCAAGGGTTAGCTTATAGTCATCTGGGGCCCACACCTTTGGGTTTGTTGCCCCTACCATCTGGAATTCTCTGCCCTGTCAGCTACGGGATTGCAGGACAGTGGGGTGCTTTAAGTAGGCATTGAAGACCTTTTTATGGGGTAAAGCCTATCCTGAATTTCTCTGATTTTATTGGTATTTATTGTATTTGCTGAATTTTACTTATTTTTGCAGTGCCTTGGTATTCGAAAGGCGCTATATTAAATAAAACATTATTATTATATTGTAATATATGGAGATAGCCTAATAATACCATCGCATCCCATACAAAAATTTTCTTGTAATACCACAGTACTGAAAGCGATAATACCATCGTTCCAAACTGATAATACTATCGTTCAGAAGTGATAATACCATCGTTCCACTCCTGAACGATAGTATTATCACTACAATCATAGAGCGCATGTCCAGATCTTCCTGCCAACAAACCCAGTTGCCATGGTCACACGTCCCTTCCTGCACAACTGTACTGATGGCGTGCATCTCCATTGGCGGCTTTTCTTTAGTAGGCGGGCACAACAGCATGAAAAACATGGCGTCTTTTTCGTCTCGCTTAGCGAGAGGAATCTGTTCAGTTTGTAGTTTCATTTTCTTGAACAAATAATGGACTATGTCACTCATCCTGCATTTCCCGAAAGACATACTTGGAAATGGTGCAATTATATCCAAACTTGTTTTGCTTCAAATCCTTGATCTACTCTTATCACTAACACCCTTAACATTAGGACAACTCCCCAAACAGTGCAGCCACTTCTATCCTCTCACAGCATTATAAGTGACTACATTGTGTTGAGACATTCTCAAGCCTAGGAATGATGCTGTGGAAGTTGATCAAAGAATGTAAACAAAAACACATTTTTGTGTGGTACCACCAGTGTGGTGTGCAGTTTGATTTTTACTTTTGAAAAAAAAATTAATCAGAATTAAATGACCAGCTACATTATTAATCTCTGCAGAATGGAGTAATCTGGGGAGCACTGGAGGCCTAAAGGGATTGACAGTGTCCCTTTAGTGCACTTCTCCATGTAGATAGTACTCATTCAGCTACATCGAAAAAACTCGATTCCATATGAACAGTTTGAAGCCAGATTTTTGGAACAAGGACATAAACAAGAAATAATAGCAGCATGCACCAAATCAGAAAGTTTAGATAGGCAACAGCTACTACAAAACAGAATCCCCAATACATCAGAGGAACTAGAAGTCACCTTCTCAACAGAACTTAATCAAGTATCAGGTCAAACTGGAGCAGTCATCCTTAGATTCTAGTTCCTTCTTTGGAATGATGTCACTTTAGGACCAAGATATGCTACGTTTTGCTTGACTATTTTTTGAACTTTGTTTACCTTTGTTACACGAGGTCCCTGCACCCTAATTGGTACCCCCAGAGGTACACCACAGACAGTTAGCATTTAGGTAAATGTTATACTAACATATAGGGCTAAGAGCATCTACTGTACAAGAGTAGATGTCAGGATATGTATGCACATTATTGCTATACTCTTTACTTTCCAATATACACATGTATTTCTTGCTTACAAGATGTTAGGACATCTGTGTCCTTATAAAGATTATAATATATAAGTCGGCATTGCCATCTTCTGATGATTTGTATTACTACACGGCTATGTGCAAACTGTACCTCTTTGTTTCTGCAAAGTGATGACTATAACAACATTTTATAATGTTATCTTAGACTGAGGAGCAACCTTTAATTTAGCCAATAGGGCTTATCTCTGTAACTAGAAATGTTTCTATCTTACAGTAATCATGGTAATTACCTTAGGTATATAATGTAAGACATTACGTCTTCTACCTCAGAGACCACAGGAGACACGGAGATTCCTTGAAGTATAGGGAACGCTTAGCATTGGCTCCCAGTTCTTGTTGGCAAGAACTACTTAGGGCAACTGTGATTTTCCTTTTGGTAGTAATAAACAAGCTTTATTACTCTTATGCAACATGTCTGTGATTCCTTGCATGCCCATTATTGCCAAGAACCTGAGAGTGAGGTTTAGACCTCCTGACAATTGGCGACCGTGTGCAGGCAATATTTGGAGTTTGCAAAGTTTCACTTATTGCTACAACTTTCCCTTCCCAACGGGGACAGTGGGTGTGCATTCCCGCACCACCTCTCCCATTTTTCACCCACTTTGTAATCACTTGCAAAGTCTGGCTGCTTACTGGGTGTGGTTGATGCCGACTCAACCCACCCCACAACAGTTTTGAATTGCAAGCTTACAAGTGTACAGTAGCCCGACTGTGAACTAGTGCACCTGTTGTGGATCAATGCACAACACAGTGCCTTTTCACAGTTTGATTTTTCATTCCCTCCCACACAATGGCCACCATATCAAATATCTGTACAGAACTGAGACTCGATGTCTCAAACTTCCTTGCCTCCAATGGAGGATGGGCTGACATCGCGCGGGACACAAGTCAATTCAAAAACCCTGTGCTGGGGATTTCAACCCAGTACACTGAGACAAGACAAACAGCCAGAAAGCGAGATGCTAAAGGGCTGTGTTTCACAACTCTGTATGATGCTTTGGAAGCCTCCGAAGCGAGGTTTCAAACCCTTGAACTGCAAATCTCATCTCTTAAGCAGGATATGGGGTTGTAGGAAACTGAATGTTTGGTATGTGAGAGGGATTTGGAGTCTGAACTCCAAAGTCTGCGGAACAAAAAGGATTCCCTTTTGCAACATTCTGCACAGGCAGGAGAGCAGGAACTTTGTTGAAGCAGGAGTGTGAAAGTTTGAGACAGGATAAGGGGCAGGCTTTGCAAATGAATGACTTGTTAAGCAGAATGAATGATCAGATGTGTGAGGAGTTGAGAGAGTTACAGGACAAGGTAAATTAGGTATGTAATGACTTAGGAGTAGCTACTAGGGACAATCGCGAATTGAGCGCCGTGTACAGAGTGTTGCAGAAGCAAATGCAGGATGTTGTGGATCAGAATGTTGCAAAAGTGAGTCATGAGGAATGTGAATCTAAAATGGCGAAACTGCGCCATCAGTGAGAGGTGCTGGCTGGTCACATCAAGGCAATGAGAGGCATAGCCCCTGCCTTGTCAATGTCTTCTGAGGAGGAGGAGTCAGATGATGACATCTCCCAGTACAACGCCCAGTCACACCCCTTCTATGGCCCAGACACCCTTCCCCACCATCAACAACATGGTGGACCCCTGTCACATGACACTACGTCCCTATGTCATCAACAGCATGATGCACATCATGGGTGATGCCAAGATGGTGACCTCCATGATAGGGGGGAGTTGGCCCAGGCCTAGTCCCAATGGCACTACCGATAGCCGTTATTAATGTGGAAGACAGGCAGGAGATGGAGAAAATGATTTAAAATGCCTTAGGCACCTTGCCCATCTCTGAGAAGAATAAACGGGTTCTCAAGACCCAGATTAGGCAGCTTCTACATGAGACTGGTACACAGGAGGGCATAGTCTAGTCTGTGGCAGAAGCCACGGCTCAGGCAGCTCTGGAGGGCACCCATGGTAATCTATGCCCACTTGATTGTCCCAATAATCCCCTACAAATGATTGGTTGGATGAGCCCGTTCGACAACCTCAGTTGCCACTTGGAAAAGGTGCATGCTAAATGTGAAATGCTTAGTCTCGTTGCAGACTACCAGGTCCAGATCCTACGTCAGACCATTGATCCTAGCCTGTGGGTGAAACTCCCCAATGTCATCCGCTAGGATGGCCACACCACCTTTGATGAAGTAGCATCTGAACTCATCACTGCAGACAACCTAGGTGTGGTAGGAGTGATGCTCGCATACCCTGTGAAACAGAATGCGAAAGAAAGTCCAGTGACTTTACACCAGAGGCTCTGGATGGCCTACCGAGCAGGGAAGCACCTTGCAGGAGAAGCCACAGATGTGGACCTCATTGAGTATAAGACCCTGTTCCTTAGGAACATGATCCCTGCAGTAAGAGAAAAGGTAGAGCCAACCACCTATCCCAACATGGAGAGATTTGCCTATATTCTTTGGAAAACAGAGAGAGTTTATCAATTCTACATCCATGATTCAGGCTCCAGTTCCAAGAAAGTAGCTGCCATGGAGGCCATTCCGGAAGCCTCGACGCACTACATGGTGGAGGGGCAGGCCCAAGACAAACAGTCCCTCCCCACAGACAACCAACACCCCTAGCAGGCCCAACAACCATCAACAATCTTGGAGTGGGAACCAGAACTACCACAAAAAAAGAAACACCATAAGAATAACAAGGGTAAACAACAAAGATCAGGCCCTTCATATAGGGAAATAGCTGATGAGAACTGAAGTCTCCAAGACCTCCTTGGGAAAGTGCGCTCCGTAGCAGATGCTGTTTTGGTACGGGCCATTGCTGCAATACAGCCAGGAGAGCAGGCCTCCACAGGCCAAGGGGACACAGGAAGTTCAGGCTCTCAGGCCCTTACAAGCCTGAACCTGGAAGCGGCTCCTTGTATAGAATCAGTACAGCATGGTGAGATGGTTAAAAGAACCAGGCCCAGACTCTCTTTCAAGAGCTCCCCCATGCTTCCACTGGTACAGAATGACAATTACAGGCCCCAGTCCATATTGTAAACAAGCTGGTCTTGGATACAAATGAAAGGTCCTGCACAGAGGCTGAGGTTGGGGGCCACCTACTGACAGTACTACTGGATACAGGTGTGACTGTGTCTGTATTACAGGATGACAACCCAGACACATCACCTTGGTCTACCAGACAGAGGACCAATATGTCTGGGGTAGATGAACTAGGTTACCTGCATACCACTGCCTGCCACTGCCTGTGTCACTGGGACACCTGAAGGCATATCATACCTTTCAGCTAATGATACTGCATGATCACCCTAGCATAATAGGAATTGACTTTTTGGCACCTCACGGCTGTGTGGTAGACCTAGCCAACATGTTACTGATACAAGTTCAGGGACAATATCACACCCTCATGATCCCTGACTCACATGTGGTTGCAACAGTATCTGTGAACAACAAAGAATATGATGTCATAGATTTGTTTAAGAACCATGAGAAACATAGAAACATCGATTTTGACGGCAGATAAGGACCACTTGGCCCACCCAGTCTGCCCATTTCCCTACCTACTCGATAAGCTGCAGATTCTAGTTAACCAACAGCCTACTTCCTGCAACCCCCCACTATAATTACCATATGTCTGTCCCATGCATGTTTGAATTCCCCCACTGTTTTAGACCCAACGACCTCCTCAGGAAGGCAGTTCCATGTATCCACCACTCTCTCCGTGAAAAAAAATTTCCTCACATTATCCCTGAGCTGTCCCCCCCTCTATCTTTAAATTGTGCCCCCTTGTTCTTACACATCTCTTTTTCCGAAAGATGCTACCCTCCTGGATTTTGTTGATTCCCTTGAGGTACTTGAAAGTTTCTATCATGTCCCCCCTGACCCTCTTTTCATCAAGAGTATACATATTAAGCTCTCTCAGTCTCTCTCTTCATATGGTTTCTGCTGCAGACCCTGCACCATTTTAGTTGCCCTCCTCTGGACTGCTTCCATCCTGTCTATGTCCTTGCGTAGATGAGGTCTCCAAAACTGCACACAGTACTCCAGATAGGGTCTGACCAACTGTCTGTATAGAGGGATAACCACTTACCTTTTTCTACTTGTGATGCCTCTTCCTGTGCATCCCAGTATCCCCCTGGCCCTCCTTACTGACTTTTCACATTGCTTACCCACCTTTAGGTCATCTGATATGACTACTCCCAGGTCCCTTTCCATTTTTGTTGTTGTTAGTACCTCCCCTGCTATTGTGTACTCTTCTCCTGGGTTTTTGTTTCCCAGGTGCATTACTTTGCACTTCTTTGCACTGAATGTAAGTTGCCATATGTCTGACCATTCCTCCAACCTTGCCAAGTCCCTTCTCATCTTTTCTACCCCCTCTTGTGTATCAACTCTGTTACTGATCTTTGTGTCATCTGCAAAGAGGCATACCTTTCCTTCCAGACACTCTGCAATGTCACTTATAAAGATGTTAAAGAGGACTGGACCCAGTACTGAGCCCTGAGGTACTCCACTGGCAACCCCCCTTTCTTCAGAATGTGTTCCATTCACTATTACCTTCTGTGTCCTGTTGTGCAGCCAGTTTGCAACCCAGGCTACCACCCTGGGACCCAGTCCCAGGCTGGCTAACTTGATTATTAATCTTTTGTGCGGGACTGTGTCAAATGCCTTGCTAAAGTCTAGGTAGGCCATATCCACAGACCCTCCCTGGCCTATTACTTTGGTCACCTAGTTAAAGAAATCAATTAGATTCATCTGACATGACCGTCTTGCTATAAATCCATGCTGCTTTGGGTCCTATGCCCCACTGGCCTCTAGGTACTCAACAATTCTTTCTTTCAGAAGTGATTCCATCATTTTTCCTACCACTGGGGTCAAACTTACAGGTCTGTAGTTTTCTGCTTCTGCCTTGCTCCCACTTTTGTGAAGGGGACTCATATCTGCCCTCCTCCAGTCCTCAGATACCACCCCATCCTGCCATGATTTGTTAAAAAGCATGGTCAGTGGTGTCACTAGGTCCTCCCTTAGTTCTTTTAGGATTCTGGGGTGAATCCCGTCAGGCCCCATTGCTTTGTACACCTTGAGTTTTAGGAGTTCTTTCAGGACTCTTTCTTCTGTGAATGGACTGGTGTCAACTTCCTACCCAGAGTACTTCTATTGTCTGGTTTAGGTAACTCCTCCTCATCTTCTTTTGTGAATACTGAGCAAAAGTATTCATTCAGTATCTCTGCCTTTTCACTGTCTCCCTCTGCCCACCTCCCTTCTCCTTTACTAATCTTCACTATCCCTCCCTTAACCTTTCTATGCTCCCTAAAGTACCTATAAAAGGTTTGATCTCCCTTCTTAACTGAGTTGGCTATTTTTTCCTCAGTTTGGGCGTTTGCTATTCCTACTGCCTTCCCCATTTCTTTCTGCTTTAATTGCATTAATTGAGCTATTACCAAAGCTCCTCCATCTGGAGGCATTTGCCACTAACAAGCATGATTGTGGCAGGATGCACACTGTCATTGAAGTGACAGGCCCAGCACATGAGAGGCAACGGCAATACCCCTTTCCACCTGAGGCCTTGCCTTCTCTTAGGGAAACAATTAAATCACTCCTCAATCAAGGTGTAATCAGAACATGTGCTTCCACTGCAAATTCCCTAGTGTAGCCTGTGAAAAAACCCACAGGTGCCTGCAGACTTACTATTGAATGCAGGAGACTAAACCAGGTCACCCCCAGTTGAGCCCCAACTGTGGCATCAGCACCAAATGTGCTACAACTACTGACTCCTGACAAACAATGGTTTAGTGCCCTGGACATCTCCAATGGTTTCTGGTCATTGCCATTGACCCCCAAAAGTCAATATAGGTTTGCCTTCACCTTTGAGGGCAGGCAGTACACATGGACCTGCTTACCACAGGGGTTCCATAACAGCCCGTCCCTGTTACATTTGCACATGATGGATGCCCTTGAGGGTTTCTCTACACCCCAGTGTCTCTTGCAGTATGTGGATGACCTGTTGTTGGCCACAGCCACACAGGAACAACATCTGGATCTCTTGGATGAACTACTGACCCTTACCCAGAGAGCAGGCCTCAAATGTAACCCTGCTAAAGCACAGGTATGTCAGAAAGAGGTACTGTTTCTGGGCCTGAGGATAACAGACCAAGGCCAAAGCCTTACCTGGAAGAAGATACAGGGACTGCAAGATCTGCCACTGCCTACCAGCGTGGGCATTCTTAGAAGGTTTCTAGGGATGGTAAACTATTCTAGAGATTTTATTTGTGATTTTGCTCAGAAGGCCACCCCTCTATATGAACTACTGAAGAAGGATGTCCCCTGGACTTCGGGCCCCATTAACACCCAAGCTGTGATGGCACTGAAACAGGCCTTGGCCTCAGCTCCAGCTTTGGTTAACCCCAATCCAGCCTTGCCATTCCATCTGGAATCCACCACCTCTGACATTGCTATGTCTGCAGTGCTGGCCCAGAAGGTCCATGGTACCTTGAGACCCATTGCATATGCATCACAGCTCTTGACCCCAGTGGAACAAAAATATGGCCTTTGTGAAAGGAACCTTCTGGCCACCTACTGGGCTGTAAGCACTTTTTGTATATCATCGGGTACTCTCCCCTGATCATTAATACAAACCATACCCCAACAACCTTTTTGCTGTCAGAAAGAGTAAAGGATGGCTCAGTCTCCAATACCAGACTGACACACTGGTCCCTCCTTCTCCAGGATGGAGACATCAAGGTCCACCCAACCAAAATGCCATCCATGCTAGTGCATGGTCTCCTTTTCCAGGGAGAACCCCATGACTTTACACTGCAGCCACCTGATCTACCAGATCCAGGTCCTTTCCTTCCTGCTACACCATAACTACTTAAGAACACCTTATTGTGTCGTTTCTTCACAAATGGATCAGCTTCCTACTACCAGGGAGAACAAATAGCAGGAATGGGCATATTAGTAATTTACCCTTTTGGTAACGCTGTTAAGATTTCTAAATGTTGCAGTGTGGCATCATCACAGTATGTGGAGATGGCAACGGTGGCCTGCGCCCTCGAGTTCATCCAGCATGGAACCAAGGATACCATAATTTTTACAAACTCTAACTGGGTTTGAGGTTTCCTTACAGAGTTTCTTCCTTTCTGGTTTTCCAGAACAGTAATCATTTGCCCAGATTTGCTCCCCCTGCTTGTTCACGACCCTTTAATAAACCTGATTTACTGTGTTACTTTGAACCCAACTTGTGAGCATATTATTACCTGATTTAAAGTGATAAGTTCTTTCTGAATGTGTTGAAAGTGCATGCTGTATTTCAAAACTGTCTTTACAGGGAGGATTGCAGGGCATATACCAGGACCAGAGACCCTGCTGGTAAGTGGGACAACTGGGACCATATTGTTAATGCCTATTGCAAACTGTCCAGTGAATACTGTTAATGGTCATTGTCAATATCTAGGTAATAGGTCACTAGGTGGGGTTGTGGGTGGTGATAGCTTCCCAAGGCCTGCACCAGTATAAATAAATACCCATGCAAACCATACTCTGGGTGGAGGCACCAAACTACAGTAATGTGTTTACTGAGGGCAGGTACACCACGGTACTTGGCAGCTTTGAACCCAGGCCCCTCAACCTGTTGTTAGGAAAGCAGGCAGAGGTAGTAACCCTTGGAATAGTGCTGCCTAGGGGTTACACATATCCCCCCACCTGACCCTCCCTCTCAGCACCCCCTCCAAGAAACATAACAATGACACTGAGGGTGCCCAGTTCCCCAGTGTCACGATTGTGTTCCGTGATCTATTTTTAATGTATTTTTCTCCCCACCCAACCCTCCCTCTCAGAACCCCCCAGAAACATAACAGTGACACAGGGGGTGCCCAGTCCCTCAGTTTTGCAATTGCGATTCCTCTTACCTTTTTTTACCCTGTGAAAAGAAAACCATCCATCAATGTCTTTTGGGGTGTTACTGTCCCCCTCACCCTCCCCTCCCACTCAGCACCCACCACCCTGAACCCCCCCAAGCCCTTACTTACCCATCAGGGGTCCAACACCGTAATCCTCTCTGGACCACAGTAACGTGTGCACTCTTCAAAGCTAGATCACAGACTGAAGAAACAGGTATGTGACTCAATGTATTTCAATAAGGTTTTGAACTTAGTGCCATAACTTGGCCATTTTTTCATATTTTTGCCCCTGATTTTCAACATGCCTTCTCTGGGACCCCACCTCATGAACAATTGCACTGTCACTAGGCAGACCTGTCCCAAAAGGTGATTTTTCAGTCCTTGCGTGAGATCACCTTTTGGGCAAGAGTTGAATATTTTCTCTGCCCTTATTCATGAGGTGGGCTCATAAGAAGGCTATGTTGAAAATGTGGTCAAATAATATTAAAAAACAACAATGTTATGAGCCTACATTGAATTTTGAGATCCCAGGCTCATAACTTTGGTAATTTTCAACATTTTCCCCCCAAATTCACAACATAGCCATATCTTTACAGCACCTCATGAGTGTGGCAGCTGTCATTTTTCAAATCCTGGCCAAAATGCATTTTTTACACCTTAAAAGGTGATTTCATGGTCCCTGCAAGAAATCACCTTCCGGGCAGACGTTGAACATTTTCTAAGAAAGCTGTGTTGAAAATTTGTTGTGAAAATATTAAAAAACAACAAAGTTATGAGCCTACATTGAATTTTGTTAATGCAGGTGCATAACTTTGGTAATTTTCAATATTTTCCCCCCAAATTTAAAACATAGCCTTATCTTTACACCTCATGAATGTGACAGCTATTTTTCAAATCCTGGCCAAAATTTTTTTACATCCCGTAAAGTGATTTCATGGTCCCTGCACAAAATCACCTTTCAAACAGGAGTTGAACATTTTCTCTGACCTCTTTCATGAGGCAGGATCACAAGAAGGCTATGATGATTTAAGTTTGGTGTAAACATATTAAAAAAAAAAATGAAGTTATGAGGCTATGTTAGGAGAAGGCAAGATGAATCATTTCCCTTGGATGCTATGGTGAGTCACACAGGATGAGTAGTGCGACAGTGATGGGTATGACACCCTATGGGCCGCACAGCGGTATGCCCTGGTGAGTATCACGGCCATGCCTCACTCTACAGTGGATGATTGTTATTGCCAATTGATACTGTGCATGCCTGCAATACCAACTGATGTTTTCCCCTTGTGTCTCCATTCTCTGTCCCATTCAGGATGATACAGGCATGCCACCCCAGATGGAGCCACAGTGGACACCACAGCCTGATGGTTGGCACCCCTGTGGCCTGTACGGACAATGCTGGCAGCACCCAATGCCACGGTACTCCTGGAGGATGGTGAGAGATGGACACCCATACTATGAGGGGGGAGCATGAGGACACAGAGCCTTGGACCCTGTGGCATGTCACCATCCTCTCTAGGGTAAGTGTCCTTTGCCTGCACTGCTGTGGCATGGTTGTACTAGTCCGTGAGGGTCTGGCCATCGGTGAGGCACAGGTCTCCTGTTGGTGGGTCAGGGGTGTCCCTGCACAGTACAGTGTCTGCAGCCTACATGGTGTCCGCCATGGTGCTTCTGCTCTGGGCATGTCACAGTGCTGTCCCATGCACTGGCATTTGAGGTGCGTATACCATGGGACCTCAGCATGTGCCTTGCAGCCACTGTACCACCACACATCTGCATGGTGTTTACACCCCTGCCCATGCTGCATCGCTGCACATGGTAGCCTAATGGCCTCCGTGGCTGGGGCCCCTTCCTACAGGTGGTGTGTATTCATGCCCTGCGCTGCAGGCAGTGGATGTGGTCCTGCTGTGTCACGTTCATCCAGTGTATCCCATTTGCACAGCTGACATGCCATACATCACAGGTGTGCCACATGCCAGCTCTTGTAGGCAGCCTGTCCACCACCATGGCATGCTCTGTCCGCCATGTCTGACTCGGTCTGCTGTGGTGCACATGCATCATGGCCACCTGGATTGGGCCATGGCAACAGGCCACAAACCGGGTACATGTAACATTGGTGCCACCATGGGTGGCGTATCTGACAGCCAGGGTGGGGGCCACACTGCAGTGTATCCAGGGATGGTGGGGGGCCAGTATGGGGTGCGTTCAGGCAGGGGGTGGGGCACTCACCCTTGTGCTAATCATGCCCTTCTCTCCACAGTGCTACAGGGGCCTTGTCTGGTGTATGGTGCTGCAGCAGAGAGTGGCCAAGGGAGCCCAAGGAGGACACCAGTTCAGACTATGAGTCATGGTCGTGGCAGAAGTGCCCATGCACTGAGGGCAAATCAGAGGCAGGGGGACAGTCTGCACCTCATCCCAGAACATTGCCTGCTGACACTACATCATGATATGGGACTGTGGGAATATGGTTGACCCTGTGTTGCCTCTGTTGGGTGGGTGAGGTGTGGGCCGGGGACTGTGTTTCATGGTATTCTACCGTGTGATTGCTGGGGTGGTCTGTGCTGGCTGGTGGGTGGGTGGGTGGTTGGTGCATTCATACATTCTGCTCTTTGATCATTGCTGTAACCTACTTTTGCAATAAAACCTACTTTGTTATACATGTCATGTTCATTGACTCATGTATGTGTGCATGTGTGATGGGGGAGCCTTGGGGTTTCCTGGGCAGTACGCTGGGCCATTGGGGTGTCATCCCTGTCATTGTCAGCATGCTGGATGTGGCATCGAGGCTGCAGGGGGGGCAGCCCGGTATGCCTGGTGTGGCATGGGGTGGACTTTGGCATGACACAGCCATCCGTATTCCTGCAGGGTGTGGGTGGGTGTGTTGGCCTGGCCTGCTTGCACATTGTGGCAAGGGGGGTGCCTTGTCATGGCCTGGACAGCCAACCGCAGGCCCTGTGCTTGTCAGTGGGGGGCTGCAGGGTTGCCTGGTGTGGCATGTGGTGGTTCTACCATTGCTGCCACTACACAGAGGAACACCCCCCCAGTATGCTGGGGGGTCTCGGGGGGTACCTCCTTGTATGGTGTTTCCTGTCAGCGGTGTCTTGTGTGGTGGCTGTGTGCACCTTCAGTGGTGGTCATTCCATGGTTCCATGGCATGGGTGCACCACTGGTCCCCACATCTGGCTTTCTGTGGGCCACAGGATGGGTGTCAGCCGCCCTCACATGCTGGTGCCATGTGGCCTCACCTGCCCATATGTGTGGTTTGTTGTATGCAAGGGGGCACGGGATTGCTGTGTAGGTAGGCTTGCCATGTTTTGCAACTGTCTGAGGCTGGGGCATGGGGTCTCCAGTGCCACTGTCTGGTGTATGCACAGGCGGCAGCCCTGTGGCATGCATATCTATCCAAACCATGCACCACGCTTGTGCATGGCCCATGCATATATGTGCATGCACGCAGCATCTTGTTACACACTGTGTACACAGGTCTGCCCCAGAATATTTGGAGCACTGGTGGGATGCGTGCCTGCACACTGCTACCATACGCGGTGCCTTGAACATACGAACATACGGAATTTGCCAGCAGATAAAGGCCTAGAGGTCTAGCAAGTCTGATCAAATGTGCAGCTAGCACCCCTTATTCTGCAGCTGCCCCTCCCTTCCACTCTTCCCCTTCATTGACCCTCCCCCTTGTCCTGTCCCATCCCCTTTTAAAGCAGTCCACTGTTCTACTGGATACCACTTCTGCAGGTAACGCACTCCACCCAGCCACCACCATCTCTGTAAAAAAGTGTCTCCACATCTCCCTCCTGAACCTTCCTCCCTCCAGTTTCATATCATGGCCCCTGGTGTCCCTCCCCTCCCTTACTTTGAACAGCCCCTCTGTACCTGTCTTGTTTATTCCTTTCATGTACTTAAAGGTTTAAATCATGTCCCCCCGTCCCTCCTCTCCTCCAGGGAGTACATGTTCAAGCCTCCTCTCATATGATAAGTCCCCCAGCACCTTGATCATCTTTGTCACCCTGCGCTGCACCCCTTCCAGTAACTTAATGTCCCTCTTCAGATACGGGCGCCAGTACTGCATGCAGTACTCCAGGTGTGGTCTAACTAATGACCTATACAGTGGCAGGATCACCTCCTCCTCCCTCCTTGAGGATATACCCCTTGCAGTACAACCCAGCATTTTGTTGGCCTTTGCAGCTGCCTTCCTACATTGTGCCGAGTTGTTCATTGACCCTGTAATGAGCACCCCCAGATCCTTCTCCTCCTCTGTCTGGGCTAGCCGCACTCGCCTCAGCTGGTAACTCCTCCTTGGGTTCTTCATCCCAAAATGCAGCACCTTGCACTTTTTGGCATTAAAACCCAGTTTCCAGGTGTCTGACCAGGTTTCAAGCTTTGCCAGATAATCCTGCAACCCCTGCCATCCCCCTAGGTCATCCACCACTGCTCCTACCTTGGTATCATCAGCAAACAGACTGATCTTGCTCTTGATGTCCAGTGATATGTCTGCAATGAACATACCAAACAACACTGGTCCCAACACCGAGCCCTGTGGAACACCGCTCGTCACTACCCTTGGGTGTGAGAGCTCCCCACCCACCACCACCCTCTGTTGTCTTCCCTGAAGCCAGTTCCCTACCCATCTCACCAGCTTTGCACCTGCCCCTGTGCCTACTAACTTACTTCCCAGCCTTCCATGCGGCACCGAGTCGAATGTCTTACTGAAGTCCAGATACAGGACATCCACTGCATGGCCCCTGTCCAGTTGCCTAGTTACCCAGTCATAAAACTCCACCAGGTTGGTTTGGCAGGATCTGCCCCATATGAAGCCATGCTGTCTGCTGTCCTGTAGTCCTTTGGCCTCTAGGAGGGCCACCAGTCTCTCCTTCAGGATAGTCTCCATTAGCTTACCCATGATGGATGTGCGGCTCACTGGTCTGTAGTTTCCCGATTCATTCTTGGGGTCACTCTTGTGCAGGGGCACCACATGAGCAATCCTCCAGTCCTAAGGTACACATCCTGAATGTAGTGAGGCATTAAATAGGTCTGCCAAAGGTCCTGCAAGGACTTTTGCCAGCTCCTTCAGTACCCTGGGGTGGATGCCATCTGGGCCTGGTGCCTTATCCACCCTCAGTGCCTTCAAACCCTCCCAAACTCTGCCTTCCATGATTTCCCCATCTGTCACCCCTCCCCTTAGCGTATGTCATGCATGCCACATTACGCACAGTCTGCATGTATTAGACCTACTAGTTATGCACATGTCCTATGCATGGTGCACTGGCTTCGTGCATAGGTCCCAATGATCTAATGAATTGCAAAACACTACAAAGACAGTACAACATGATTATGCTTACTAAACGTACGTTTCTCGCAACTATAATATTTTACAACCGTACAATTTGCAATTAACATCAAAAACTATTTTGTATCATGGCATAATGTGACATATTTTGCATATGCAGAAGAACTACAGTGCCATTAATAGCAATATTGATTATTAGCAGCACCCATATCAGTCAGTTTGCAAAGTGAAGAGTAGAAAACACTGAATAGTTCCACTGTATTGAATGTAACAGACACCACTGTACTGTTAATTCCAGCGCTGTTTCAGTTCTTCATAGTTATTGTTTATTTTTGACAGCTCTTCTGATGGGATTGTGTATCTATCCTGCACTGCAAAGGTTATTGGTCCATAGAATATGTGGCTTATCTTCCATATTGCATCGGTGTCCTGTTGGTGTGGCCATGTGACGCTGCCATCTGCACACTGACTTAAAAACTTGAAATGATGCTGACACAGCAGTAGCACTACAGCTTGTGATGTCAGCGATCCAAGTTCAGGAATGTGCCCGAGTCGTTGGAGGGACAGCTTGGTGGGAGGAGGCTTGAGCATCCGAGGAACTGCTCATCTCCTCCGGGGGGGTGGGGGGAGCACATTCCTAGCCTTTGGTGGTGGCCAGAGGTACAGCATGCCCAAGTCTGGTCTAGAGTGGAGGCATAACAGACATCATTGCAGGCCTTGACGTCAGCACATGTCATGCCTCCGGTGGGGGGGTGTACATGGAAAATGCTCAGCCTTGGTGCAACACCTATGACAAGGTATGAATACTGGCCCTCAATCACTGGTGCTGCAACCCATGAAGAGGACCCCAATGAGATATAAGGTATGAGGGGCTTGAGGGGGGGAGGCCCCACTTCATCCCTGCTTGGGGGGTATAGCCAAGGCTCTGTGGGGGTCCTTGGGAAATTGCGGTGTCCAGTGAGGAGTCGAGTGACAGTGCCAGTGATGAGGGGACTTGAAATAGAAACTGAAAAAAAAAAAACTTGAAATGTTAGCACCTCCTGTCATTGACCATTGTTAGCTGTCCAATAAAGTAGTTCCCTGAGTAATAAACAGCACAAAAGTTGTTGCATGTGTTGTGTTCCTACTTCTTTGTTGCCAGCACAGTGGTCGAGTGAGCAAATGAAGTGGCTTTGTTGAGGTCCTGGTTGGTGGGGTTGCTGCACAAAGTGTGGGTAGCTGAAGTATCTTCTGGAAATGTTGGCATTTCTTTGTCATGATGACCAGTTATTTGTAGCTCATCTGGTGCATAAATAGCTGGATGTGAGGGTACCAGTGGCACAGTGCAGTAGTCATATTGGTATCTGGCATGTCAGACCTTGAATCTGGATTTAACTGGGAGGGAGAAGATGCAAGTGTGGCAGAAACAAGGGTGCCTTACAGATCATTCTCTGGCACAAAAGAAAAATAGCCAGGACAATCCCTCAGTTTCTTCACCTTCCATGCTTCCACACAGCCAGTGTTTTCACAGGTGCCATCTCTAGTTTGGCATGTTCTGCAGAAACTGCTATGTCCCTGTATGGCAACCCCACAATTAGCCACAGACCTCGCATTTTGTATTCTTCGTGTCCCTTGTATCATTATTACTTTTAGTCCTGCATGCTTCTTCATGCTCTTTTCCCGAACCCAGAACAATGTGCACAGAAAATGGGTGCACCTCCAGTGGTGGGCTCTTTTGTGAGGTTCTGTTTACAATATCCATAAAGTTGTTTTGCATTGGCAGTCACTGCCTGATGTGAAAGCTCGAATGGCAAATGACTTATTACTGCACTCTCCATCAGAGGATCCATTCCCATGACATGAACCAAAAAATGCTTTTCCAACAGGAAATCAATATCACATGGGTGTGCCCAATATGCCGTTAAATGCCCACTGTGATTTGTATCAACTTCCACACCCATCTGTGAACTGAACTTCTCTATCTTAAGTGAGTGTATGTTCTTGAGGTGTACATTGGCTACTTAAACAAACTGACAGACAGCATGGTGGTCATGTTTCAGGTCACTGGATATGCATACTAGGGACTCTGTGACTGTACTTGCACATTTGTGACACCTATAGTATGTTACTATGGGGTGAATGATGGCCTGTTTATAGTGCCAGTGAGCAGATTGAATTTCATCCTGAAGCTTACAGGCATAATTTTCTGTGACGACCAAGACCATAAGGACCCAACCTGGTGGCACATTTTCTTTGAGTCCTGAACTGGCTTTGTTGCCATGATGATGCCACATGCAGATGTCACCCGAAAAACTTGATACAGGACTTGTCTTGTAAACTGGGATTTCATCCCTAATGATGTGATATCCTGTATAAAATTAAAAATTTTACCTACCATATCCTCTTTCAGGACTTCTACAAGTTCTGATACTGTGGTTGTTTTTCTTTTCAGAACGTTGTTGATCTGTTTCACCTCTATGCCATTTATGTCTTTGGTAATGCTAATACTTTCCCACCGATGCCATTTTACTTCTTCATTGCCATATCTGAGTAACAGTTCTTTGGCATTTTTTTCTATGGCATCTGTGCTGCAATTCTCACAAGTCTTCTTAGTGCATTCATTTGTAAAGAATGTTTCACCTGGTGGCCTTGGGAACATGATGATGATGTCAATAGCACTGTAGATATCTGGGACCAGATTTTCAAAGCCCTATGTTGGATGCAAGATGCTTGCGGCAAACAGTTGTGCCGCAACTGGCACCTTGCATCCAAAGATGTGGCTGGGAGTGATTCAGCAAAGCAGCCTGCAGAGAACACAGGCTGCATGTGACAAAGGGTTTTTTTGCCAGGCTTGTGCCACAAAAATGCCTGTGGCATGGTGCTTGGGGGGTTGCAGCAGACGCAGGCTGCCATATCCCCTAAAACCCTTTTCAGAGAACCCTCCCAGAGAGCAGGCATAATGGTACTTAGACACCCTCTAGGAGGGTTGCCAAATGTGCCACTGTGATGCACCCCCCCAATTGCCAGTCAGTTGTATTAGTTTGTGTAAATAATACCCTAGTGATCTAGTACCCCCCAGCCCTGATCTGCCCGTAACTGTTCTTACTGTACAAATTCCATGGTGATTTAGTGCCTCCCAGACCTGATCTGCCCGTAAGTGCCCTTACTGTAATGATGCCCAGGTGACCTAGTGCCCCCCCAGCCCTGATCTGCCCATATGTGTCATTATCCGTCTTTCAGATGAGACATTAAACCGTGGTCCCATCTGCCTGGATTGGTGGTAGTTCAGGTGGATGTTAAAGATCCCATGTCACTTATCAAAAAGAGTAGGGGTGATTTTATTGAAATAGAAACATAGGTACAAATCAGTCATATACAAAAAAAAATGTCATATCACAAATAACCCAACATAACAAAACATCCCCAATCATCATAAATACAGAAACCTACCAAATACCCTAAAGTAACCCATCTATCCAAAAACCAGACCCCAACTAGAAGCAAGAAAGGAGGAAAAAAACAAAATGTAACATAAAACTTCAACCTGCCACTTATATCTAATGATATGTGAAAAACCTTTCCACCATTTCCTAACTTTATCTACAGTATACAATTTAGTATCTGAAATAAAAATCTTCCTCAATTCAGTTACTACATATAGATGAAACCCCTCTAATGAAGTCCTTTTTTGATACAGAACCCATTGACATCTTACTTGCCAAAGACAGTACCGTAAACATGCCAGCAATACTCTTAACGTACCCTTTTCGTACCTCCTTAAATTTGGTGGGAAGTTACCAATCACTAATATATCATAATTTAAAAAGGCCAACCAATTCAACTTCCATTTTTTGGCCAAAAAAGCCCATAATTTTAACGGAAAAGAGCACTGGAGAAAAAAATGTTCCATGGTTTCTTCCTGATTAATACATTCCTCATATGGACAATTCCTCTCTTCCTTGGCTTTATACTTAGCTGTTCCTCTTACATTCAACCTCCCATACATTATGAGCCATTGGACTTCCCACATATGGATCGGTAGCCTGGGATTATTCAGCTGATCTAAAATATTAGGAATCAGTCCTGAAGGACAGTTTTTAAAGCTAGGTTGTAAGGGATGTATAACTGTCACAAGTTCCTTATATAACTTTCGAGATGAACTCCCTTTAATCAGGTCTTTAGTAACCTGCCACTTATACAGCTTTCGTGCTGCCGGTTTAAAAAATTCCGGTAAAGAAAAATGAGGGGATAATTTAGGAGCACATTGTAACCAAGCTGTTAAATAACGTCTTAACTGGGCTTTAAAAAAACTACCCTCTTGCTTAACCAATGGTTCCAAACACTGTTTTAATGAGAAGGAAAAAAATAATGAAAAACAAAAAACTACCGGGTCCACCATACCTAAGCCCCCTTTTTCTTTTCCCAGGTAAGTAAAACCCCTTTTTACAGGATTCAGCCTATTCCCCCATAATAATTGAAAACAAATGCTGTAAAGTCTTGTCTCAAATTGGGCTGGCAGGGGGTAAATAATAGCTAAGTAATGCAAGCATGGTAAAATAAATTGTTTCAACACCTGGATTCTCTTAAGTTTCGAAAATCTAAACTTCTTCCATCTGCCCACTTTCAAAGCCACTTTCTCTAAAACAGCCATCCAATTCTCCTCCGGAGGTTTTGGATCAAACACCACACCTAATATTGTAAGAGGAATCTGTAGACACCTGTATAGTATTGTATTGAAAGGGGGTCTGATAGTTCCTTCCCATTAATAACCCTCTGGTTTTAGACAAATTAATTTTAGCATTAGACAACTTAGAATATAATTGAAAGATTAGAAAAAATATTCCCATTTGTGCCCTTTCAGAGAAAAAAAGACAAACATCATCTGCATATGCCTGTTTGGTTAAGCAAGAATTTGTTAAAGGGGAATTCACCCCTTTCCACCTTGGGGTCATGCTAACTGCTCTTATAAGGGGCTCCAATGAAAAAATGTATAGGAGAGGGCTTAAGGGGCAACCCTGCCTCACTCCACTTCCCATAACAAAACCTTTCCTAATTCTCCTCTAATTCTGGATATACCAACGCAGAGGCATGCAGCCCTTTTATTAAATGAAGCAATCCCTCTGGTACCCCAAAAAATTTTAAAGTTGTAAACAAAAAGGGGTGACTAACTCTATCAAAGGCTTTTTCAAGCTCCAAAGATAGTAAGCACCCTGCCACTCCTGTGTCATTCAAATGTTCAATTACATCCCTAATAGTACACAGTACTGACTGAATTCTCCTGTTTGGAAGTCCACAATGCTGAACTGGTGAAATCACTATACTAGCCACATTTTTCAATCTATTATTAATCAAAGTTGCCAAAATCTTATAATCTGAATTCAACAATGTGATTGGTCTCCAATTCCTAAAATCCCACTTATCCCCTGTCTTAAGAATATAAGTCTGTAGACTCTCTGAAAAAAACCCCGGAATTAAATCACCCTCTAAAAAGTTATTAAATACTAAAGCCAAACCAGGGACTAATTCCAAACAGAATTTTTTGTAGAAGGAATTGGAAAGACCATCCAACCCAGGTGAAACATCAGATTTTAAATTGTTTATTACCGTCTCTATCTCAAAACTAGAAAAGGGCTTTTTCATTTCCTCTGTCACCCCTTTAACTAAACCTGTCTCTGGGGGCTAAAAATTGGTTGATCTGTTGTATAGAATATGAATGAGAGGATTGTAATTCCTGAAAGTGGGAGGTTATAACATCTACTATAGAAACCACATTGTCCACTCTACACCCCTTGTGTACTAAAAATTCTAAAGAAGAATGATCTTTGAGTGATTTACATAATTCAAATGGATCCCCTACTACCGATTTCCTCATGTGATTGGTTATCACAGCCTGCAAAGTTTTAGTCCTGTCATATTGAAAACCCCTCATTTGTAACTTAATAGCCTCAATCTGCACCGAAAAATCCTGTCTGGAAGAATTTGCTAAAGTAAGTAAGTAGTGTAATTGGGATCTTAATTTTAAATAGGCAAAACTCCAAGTTCTCGACAGATCCCATATTTTTAAACCATAAAATACAATCCCTTTTGTTTCTTACCATACTCCCATATCGGGTGTACAAAAGGCCACCGATAATCTGGCCTTTAGAATTAATCTAATTGAATTCAGAACCAGCTGATCTTGTAACGTAGAAGTATTTAGCTTCCATCTTGTCTGTTGCTTTTCTTGACCTATAACCACTCCTATCTCTACCTGTAAAAGAACATGATCAGAAAACTCTACTGGTACTGTACTGAAATGTTTTGCAGGGATTTTATCAGAGATAAAAAGGTAATCTATTGTGAACCCCCTTTTTCCCTTAAAAAAGGTGCCACCCAAACCATCACAACCGAACTTTTCACAAGACACTAAATTTGCTATTCTTACTACGTCCTTTAAACAGTTGGAATCACAATAGGTTTTGTTGTTTATCCCCCTCTTGTTTGTCCCTATACTACAATTAAAATCTCCACCCCAAAGTATAGTCAAGGACGTAACTAAAAAAGGCTGAATCCCTTTCAAACAGGCCACCCAAGCTGCCTTCGTTTGGGGATTATAAATATTAATAAACCGAAAATTATTAGCTTCCCATTTCCCATCTATGATTAACACTCTACCCGGAACTAAATCAATTAATTTATACAAAACCAATTTATATGTATTAAAGAGAATCCCCACCCCATCAGCTCTATCCACCCCAAAGGACCAATATGATGGACCACATGGTCAATCCTTTTTAAAGGAAACAAGTTGATCTTTCGAAAACATCCAAGTTTCCTGTAAAAGACAGATTGCAATCTGAGAATCATGCAGAAACTGAAACACAGCCCATCTTTTTTGCGGATTCAAAATACTATGTACATTTACAGAGGCCCATAAAAAACCCATTTAATTATTTTAAGCCTGAACCATACCAAATTCCCTTATTTTTTTCGCCTTTTCTTTTTCTTTTCTTTATACTCATCTCTAGGTGGTGCTAATGAATCATGTAATGACTTCTGGGAGTCTGTATCCCCCAGATCCATTTCAGAATCCCCCCAAAATAATGCTGCATAGGAATTTTTTGTTTCCAAAGGCTCTGGAACAGGTGGTGGGATAGTTTTAAAATTTCTACCAGATCTTCTGGGAGGTAAAGGGGGGGCCGTCTCAACTACTGACTCCACATCTGAACTCTTATAACATACTGGCTGTAAAAGTCCAGAAACCCCCACTGACCCACCCTCTTCAATGGCCACATTAAATGAGGCTTGAGGCCTAGTCGGGATGTCAACCACATGATTATCTACAGTGCTCTGAGGTACAGAAGGGGGCGTAAAGATACCACCATCCTCTTGCTGTCTTTCTTTAGCATCTTGGGCTTTGGAAATAATCACATCTAAGTTCCCTCAAACAGCCTTATTCTGTGTTGCCCATGGACAATCTTGAAAGGCATGATTTAGTTCTTCACACAGATCACACCTGGTAGCATTATTACAAAACATTGTGAGGTGACCCACCTCACTACAATTGTCACATCTTGGCTGATCACATGTACTAGAAAGGTGAGTTCTGGAACCACATCTATAACAAGCCCTGGGCTGGCCACTGTAAAAACATACCCCCTATCCCTTCCCAACAAAAATGAATTAGGGATATGCTCCACCCCCATGTGAGATTGCCTCAATTTTACTTTATATTTCCAACCACCTGTCCAGAAATGTTCAGAATCCAAAATAGGGTCAGGGTCACTCTGAACCTCATATTTCTGGGACAGCCAGTAGGTAATATCTTCCACATGCACCCTCTCATTTCTAAACATCACTGTGACATATTTAATCAATGGTTTTGTAAGGGGAATAACCAAAAAGGGTGTCCATAACGGAGAAAACTTTACCTGATTATATTGGTCCCAAAATAACTCCAATAAGGAGGGAGAACAAAAGCTAATATCAAAATTATCCTCTCCCGAGATGTTAATAAAAGCAAAAACATCTCTCAGGGAAAAGGCCAATGACTCTTTTATCAGGGATTTCCCCACATAATGCCTGTCCGGTCTCTCTGTTAGTCCCCCTTTATATCTTATACGGACTCCATTCCGTCTAGGTGCAGCCTCCAGTTTACTTTGTGCAAATAAAGCAGACATCAATGGTTTTACAACTGTAGGTTCTCCCCCAGACTTAGCTCCCTCAGGGCCCAGTTGTTTTATTGGAGGTTCCGACAATGCAGGTAAAGGATCTGTAACAACATTTTTTGTCATAGCCTTCTGTTCATCCCCATCTAAATTACTTCCTGATCCCTGTACTGTACATGGTTTCCACGTAGGAGAGTGCTTATTCAAGTCCAGGGAGGGATCCCATACAGGATCTGGTGTCCAAACACCAGTACCCAATTGTTTCCACCCAGCCGCCTCCAAGGCTCCCTGAGGAGACCAGTTTGCATCCTGATTTTCAAACGTAACTGGAGTAGCAAGCAACCCTTCAGGAGACACAGGGCTACCTCCACTAACCTCCCTTTGTAAACTCGGGGCTATTTTACTGTTTAATATTACACTCTTTTTTGACGTACAAAAACTAAACTCAGTCACCCCCATTTGAACATTGGCCTTAGATTGATAATTTACAGGGTCCTCACGAATCACACCCTCTACTCCTCCTCTCTTTGGGTTGAAAACGAACCCAGTCTCTTTCTGCAGAGTTATTGTTGCAAAGGGCAACTTTGGCTGTATAGTACTCACAACCTCTGCTTCAGTCTGAAAAACATCCCTGCAATCCACCTTGGCGTCTTCCTCCTTAGCCCGCCCTTGCTGCAACGATCCTTTGATTGAATCCACCTTCTCCACTTCTGCACAACCCAAGCTTTTTAATCCAGCGATAACAGTATTACAAGAAGGATCTGAACTTAACGCCGGCTCCCTGAGCCGAGTCGTAGATGGCACCACGCTGCTTCGTTTCACAACCACTTCCGCATTCCCAGTTACCAGAGATGCCGTAGAAGTCGGTTTTAAAGATGCAGTAACAGCTAAATCCTGCAAAACATCTCCTGGAGCCTCCGCTGTATCAGCCTTTAAGGAACTCCCGACACCCATCTGTACCTCAGGTAAAACCTCAGTATAAGATACTGCATCATGAAAGAACTCCGCAATTTCCACCTCAGATCCTGTATTGTTCTCCAACTCCATGTCTCAACGCTGCTTAGCACCCTTGCCAACAGCAGACACAACCTCCACCGTCAAACTCCCATCCAAAGTGGCCATCGTGCAACTGAGTCCAGCTCCCCTACTGGCCACTGAGTGCCAGAAGAGTAGGGGAATTTCCCCGGTGTCCTGGCCAAATTTCCCTCATTCACTAAAAATACCACCAACAGCTTAATCTGGTTCAAGGTCAGTTGGCATTCATTTGTATCCCCTTCCCCTGAGTCATGCCTGAAAATAGGGAGGATTTGTCTAGTGCACTTACCCGGTCAACAAAAACTAAATAAAAAAATAAAACTGTAATAATGCCCTGGTGACCTAGTGCACCCCAAGCCCCGATCTGCCCTTAAGTGTTCTTACTGTAAAAATTCCCCAGTGATCTGGTGGCCCCCTTCCCTGCCCAGATCTGCTGATCGGTTGTATAATATTATGTAAATATTGCCCTGGTGATCTAGTGGCCCCCAACACCCCCACCCTGGCAGATAGTGCCCACCACCCCTCTCCCACCGATCCTGACCCTGATCTGGCGACTGGCACAGCCCTCCTCACACCACTATGGCTGGCTGCTGAATGAACTGTCACAGCGCATACTGTATACAGTATGCACTCTGACAGTTCAATCGTCAGGCGGCAGTGGTGATGTGAGGAGGGCTGTGCCGGTCACCGGATTGGGGGTCAGGATGGGGGAGAGAGGGGTGGTGGGCACTACCTGCCTGGGTGGAGATGTGGGGAGCCACTAGATCACCAGGATAATATTAACATAATATTATACAACTGACCAGCAGATCAGGGTGGGGAGGGGGCCACTAGATCACCAGGGAAGTTTTATAGTAAAAACACTTATGGGTGGATCAGGGCTTGGGGGGGCATGACCCACTTCCATGCTCCTTTCTGAGGGTGCATCCATCACCCAAAAGCCCTGCAGCTTGCAGCATTCTCGGTGGGTGCACCATCTGTTTCACTGGTGCCATAGGCCACAGACTCAGGGTCCCTGTCACAGGGGCAGTTGGCGCAAGCTGCCATTGTCGCAGCTTGCACTTGCCCTTTGAAAATCCAGCCCTTGGAATCTTGCACTGCGGTATTTTAAGGACATCTGCAAAGCAGTTTAGTGAGCATAACTTCAGGGTTGCATTTGTACAGTATTCACATAGGCACTAATCGAGTTTATGCTCCTTGGCCAGTTTTATATTCAGTGGCCTTAGACTGTGGAATTTGGTTGCCCTTATTGTTTTTTGGGGGTTTTGTTGACAGAAATATTGGTAGACACTATGAAGTGGCTTGTCAAGAAAAGCCTTAGTTTTCCCTGTTCATTTTGAAAAGGTCTTCATGTGAGGTAGGGGCGTAGATGAGGCCTCAAATAAATTTTCCACCTTCTCCACCATTTCAGCTGACAATGCTGACCTGTGCCTGTTGCTCCTTTTCTCTCATTGGTTCTGGGATGCCCTCATCATCGTCTTCTAATTTCCAAGGTTCTGCTTGCACTTCTGAGCATACAATACTTTTTGAGTACCAGAATATAGTTTGTGAAGGCATTTTTCACTTCTCTTTGTTCCTTGGAGTTTTGATGTTTGAAATCAGACATTTTCTCCTTCATGACCTCCACTAGCTTGTCATGGAAGATGTTGTGACAGGGCAGACTCAGGTTGACCGTTGATAGGGCACTGCATTTTTGTAGGGCAGCAGGATGAAATCAGTTTTGACAGGGTTGTGACAAATCATCTTGGTGACTGTGGAAGTCCAGTACATGCTCTTTGCAGCCCTTTCCAGATGGCATTACTTGATCTGTTGTCGGTCAATGGGGTTTCACATGGGCTTCCATTGGGTAAGAACATGGAAACTGAGGTGGTGGTGGGAGATGAGGGAATGATGGTGGTGGAGGATGCAATCCTGTTTCACTCCTTTTCTTTCTTCTCCCACTACTTTGGTTGTCTCTTTTTATTTATTCTTCTCTTTCTTTTTTGTGCTGACAAATCGCTACACCATTTTCTTCTGTCCTCCCCCCCCAGCATGCTCGTTGTTGAATTTTCTTTTGTTCCTCAGCTGTGGCTGTTATCTTGGCTGCAGCAGAGCAGGGTGCAGGCTCCAAAGATTGGTTCTTCTTCTGTTTTCTTATTTTCTGCATTTGTAACCTTGCTTTTTCATTATAGGTTTTGCACCTCTCATCATCCATGGAAGTTCTTTAAGTCTGTGAGAGTGCTCTTAATTTCTCCAAATATTCTTCATGATGAGTGGGATCATTTTTCAGGTTATCTCTGTAATGTTGACTTCTCTGCTCATCTGATAGTGGGCAGGATGCATTCTTTAGTGCATCTTTTAACAGCAGTGCAACAGATACTTGCGGTCTTTGTGTCGCACACTGCATTGCTATAGTAATCTTTACGTAAAACATAAGATTTCAGGAAGGATTTTTCCCCCCAAAGGGAGTGCACACATTTGGGACTGAAGGACAAGGGGTGCACACTCTGCATGATACTTTGGATTGAGGGAGACATTCCTCACACTGAACATTTCTGACTGAAGGAGAGAGCATGCACATTTCACATCATATGGTGGATCAAGATAGAGGAGCAACACACTGAACACAGTTCAACAAACTGGAGGAGAGAGCATGTACATTCCACATAATATGGCTGTACAAGGGATTGGAGCCACATTAGTGAAGTTCGACAGACCGAAGGAAAGATCATGCACATTCGACATGATATGGTGGCTCAAGGTAGAGAATTCATACACTGAATACAGTTCGATGAACTGAAGGAAAATGCAAGCACACTTCACATTATTTATTCATTTTTTGTACTAGGCTAGATATAGGCATAAGTATACAGTGGATCAAGGGAGAAGCGAGACACAGTGAAGGCACAAATTGGACAAACAAAGAGAAAGTATGCACACTCCACATAATCTATTAGTTTTTGATAACAGGTAAGATACATTAGGCTTAAGTATACGGCAGATTGATGGGAAGGAGAGACACAGTTAATGCATTTGACGAACTGAAGGTGAGGCATGCACACTCCAGAAAATTATTTGTTTTTAATACCAGGTAAGATACACTTGGCATAGGTATGTGGCAGATCGAGGAAGAGGAGAGACACAGGTAATGTGATGAACCGAAGGAGAGAACATGCTGTAGATATTTTACACTTAAAAACAACAGACATGCAGTACACTTCAGGCAAAACATTAACAAACCAATATGTTGAATCAATTCCAAAACAGTCCGGCCAAAATATAAAGACTATGGTCCAGGCCAGCATAACCACACTACTTTTTTCACCTCCATAACCAAAAAATTTGCCAAAGCATCGCAGGTGAGTGTGAACCTTCATGTTCAGTCATATTCATTGATCTACACAGCCAGTATAGTGTTATGCTTGTGCAATTGTGTTAGTTTGGTTTTGGCCGTTTGCATGCTCTATTCCAGAGGAATTACCACCCTGTAGGAATACAACGGCAAGGAACTCTCAGAGAGGGTTCCACCCCTACAGGTGCCACGGGACAGTTCCCGTGGCTAAAGGTATCTTAGAAATTCCCCCAAGGAGAGAGTGCTGCTGCTGGACAAGGAGGAGGAGGAGGGGAGGATGGTGGGGCAAAGAAAAAATGCTTCACAGTGAGGCTTAGAGGAGCTGCTTATATAGCTCAGGAAGTGGGAGTAGCTGGCTATTTGGCCACTGAACTCCAGGCATAGCCTTACATTTCACTAACCTATGCAAACAGTATAGTGTTATGCTTGTGCAACTGTGTTAGTTTGGTTTTGGCTGTTCGCACTCTCTATTCCAGAGGAATTACCACCCTGTAGGGGTATGACAGCAAGGAACTCTCAGAGAGGGTTCCACCCCTAGAGGTGCCACAGGATGGTTCCCGTGGCTAAAGGTACCTTAGGAATCCCCCCCCCAAAATGTACTGTAGTATCATCCCCAAAAAAGGAGACAACACAAAGCACTATGCAAGCAGTAACAGTGACATAGAAGCAGTAACTGTAACATAGTAGTAAAGAAGCATAGGCAGTTTGATAATGCAATGATATGCTTAGTTGTCATAGTAACTGTCCAGGTTTGCATAGCACGATACTGATGGCTTGCTTTGAGAGTAGGGGATCCCTAAGGAGAGAGGGAAAGGCAGGACATCCTCCACCTCCATCCAACAATGGAACGTACCTAAAGAAACTAGGGAACACAACTATGCTAACTAAGAGTTATGACCTGAGGCAACAGAAGAGAGGAAAAAAAACCCTATGAGGAGGAACTCACTGGGGATCCAAGGCCTAGGACACCTTCCCTCCAGGCTTGGAAAAATTTATTTAGTGACGGCTCTGCAGCAGCAATTTGGAAAGCCCAATTAAAGAGGTGGAAAATATTCCAATTTGGAGGAAGGCTCTCACTCAAACCCTCTAGCGGGAACTCCGTGGAAGGTTGCGAGAAAACTCTGCAATAATATGTGCATCCAATGCACAGGAGGAGAGCAACAACTGCTGAGGCACTCACCTGGCCTACCAACCCTAAATCAAACCAGGTGAACCAGAGGCAGTCATGGGAGAATGGGGTGAAGGTGGCTTGCTAGGAGAAACCACTAACGTCAATGGCCAACCGCTATAGTGGAATACTAGAGCCAAAGGAGATCGTCGTAACCACCCTTCACCGCTAATCTTAAATTCTACACTAGGAGCTGCTGTCGCATAGCAGGCAGCTAAAGCCAAGCCTGGGGCAAGGACATTCCTACCTATGGGCCAGGTGAGAAGGACCCCACCCCAAGTTGGACACGCTCGATGATGCGGACTAAATGCAGAGCGAGACCATCGACTGCAGGAACCCTGCACCAGACTAAAATAGCTGGCATGCCCCAGAAATTGATTGAGAGCTGAAAGCTGGTGAGCTGAATGAGCATAGGGTGCCAATATCAAAATGAGCATGGAGTGCAGGAAGCAAATGGAAACTACCTATCCACCTTAAAACCACTGTTAAGAGGTGTACCGCAAGGCTCTATTCTTGGCCCCATCCTCTTTGCCATCTATATTAATAATATTGATGCCAACCTCACTCAATCCAACATCCATCTGTTTGCTGATGATACTGTATTATATGTTAGCAATCCTTCATTATCTAAAGCCTGTGAACTGCTACAATCTGAATTTTCCATCCTACAACACAACCTACTGGATAAAAACTACTTCTAAATGCCAAAAAACAAAGCTATGTTCTTTATCTCAAAGAGTTGCTCTGCCACTACCCCACCATCCACCACCCTACAACTAACCACCTTACTTGGAGAGAAGCTGGAATTGTTGATAACTTCAAATACCTGAGTCTGGATTGATAACAAGCTTGACCATTCTGTCCATATTGAGGAGCTACTAAAGAAACTGAGACAAAGGCTTGGTTTATTTTTTAGAATAAAGCACTACCTCAACAGAGACTCCAAAAAAAGATTAATCCAGGCTTCATTCCTATCCCTCATTGACTATGCTGACTTTCTGTACGGATATTGTTCACTCCCCCTTTTAAATAAACTGGACACCCTATACCACAGGTCCATCAGATTCATTACTGACCTTCCCTTCAGCACCCATCATTGCTCCCTTTATAAGGCAGTTAATTGGACATCATTACAACACAGAAGAAATAGGAATGCTGCAATTTGATATTCAAAGCCTTATCAGGCAAGCTACCTACCTATATCTCAGACTGTTTTACTCAAATTACTTCTAGGCCATACAACCTAAGGATCAGCAAAATTATCATTCTTAAGGTCCCCAATGCCTGCACCCAGTTTGGGAGGGCTGCTATCAGCTACTCACTAGCAATTGTTTGAATTCACTCCAAAAACCATGAAGCTAAATAACCTCCTACCCTTAATATCCTTCAAAGATTATTCACCACCCTATTCCCAGAACTCTGCAACTGCTTCCACAAGGCCTAAACCCCGGCCCTACCTACCCCCTCCCTTTCTTTTTTCGTGTTCCTATATGCTGATAAAACTCCTGTTTCCAGTCCCAAGATTCACCCTCAAAATGTCTGCTAGGTCCTATAATCTACATATTAATCCTGATGTGTCCATTGCCTTCTGTCTCACAGATTAATAGTTTTAATGTGCCGTGTACATATGTATATTGTTATATATTAGCACTTATGTCATTGTATTACTGTTTATGTTACCACTGTCATTGTATTACTGTTTATGCTACCCTTGTCAATGTATTAACACTTGCACTTCTTGACCACTCAGGTCCATCTTGTAAATGAGCTATGCTCAATGATGTTCGCCTGATTAAATAAAGATTTTGATTGATTGATTGATTGATTGAGTGCAGAGACCATGCAAGGTCGAATGCAGATTGAGTGCAGCAGAATCCCAGGCTGAAGTAGAAGGGATGGCAGTATGCAGGAAGCAATTGTTTGCATAAGCAAGGAGCTATGGTTGCATAAGCAAGTGTGGACCTGATAGGTCAGTAAGGAGTAGTAGTAATAGGTGGACCTGCATAACAACTGTACAGCAAGTAAACAGCACTGAATTAGGGGCAAACCAACCAGACATGAATAGCCAAATCAAGGTGACAAACTCTGAGGATTTTCGGCAGTGAAGACAGAATTTAGAACAGAATTAATTAACCACATAGGCCACAACCCCCCCCAAACACCTCCCAGTCCCCGCCATAGGACAAACAAGGAAGCGATGAAAGGCCGAGAACCACATGAAGATATAAAAGCTAATTTAACAGCCTCAGTAGGAGCTTCAGCTAACCTCAGAGTAAACAAAATACAATAGGAATGGGAGTAAACAATGCAGCAGCAGGAAGCAAGTAGGCCCATACAGCAGTAGTAAACATATGAGTACACTTGAGTTTTAACTGCAAATAAAGGAGGCATAATGCCCTTTAAGCATTGTCAACAGGCAGTGCAATAAGATTGCAACAATGAGGTAAGTAGAACAAGCATGAGTAAGCTGTATAGCTAGGTTCAAGTAAATCTGAGTCAGGTGAAAGTAATAAAATATGCCACATGGACCAGCTATAGTTGAGCTGAAACACACAGGTCAGGTTTGCAGTTGCAATGCAAGTAATTTGAGAGTTATGAGTAACTGAAAGCTAGCAGTATGAGCTATGAATAGCAGTATGCTAGGAGCCTAAAAAAGCCCCCTCAAAAAAGGAAGGAAGCATACACAGCTGAAGACAAAATACAAACCAAAGCAGGAAAACAAACACAGAAGCCCTGCAGAGACAAGCGGGGGCAGCCAGGGAGGCACAACCAGCTCAGGGAACAAACTGGCAGAGTCTTCAGCTGCAAATAAAAAATGCTTCACAGTGAGGCTTAGAGTAACTGCTTATATAGCTCAGTAAGTGGGAGAGGCTGACTGCTTGGCCACTGAACTCCAGGCATAGCCTTACATTTGAGAGTAGCACCAAACATCTAAGAGCCAAACAACCCCCATATTGTCCCCCACCTCCCAGCAGAGAAGCTGCATGGTGCTCAAGATGGCTGAACTTGAATCTCAAGCACACCAAGACAAAAAACTTGGTGGGACCTGATCCCAGGCCAACATAACCACACCACTTTTTTTTTTCACACACCCACAAACAAACAGGTTGGCCAAAGCATCGCAGGCAAGTTTAAACATTCATATTCGATCATATTACCTTATCAAATTATCTTGGGACTCCAACTCTCCTTTCAGGCTCCCCACCACTATCTTACTTGACTTAATATGAGTAGAAGACAAGGAGCAAGGGTTTCAAGCCCAGAGAGAGACAGAATGTGCCATGATGGTCACATCTGTAAAAATAATTCATTCCAGTATGGTTTACCCATTACACAAATAAACAAACAATGATGAATAGTAATCCATTTAGGACAGCAGTTAAGAATGAAAAAGTTGCAGTAAAGAACGATCCCATTCATATGATTAGTTCTGATGTAAAATGTGAAGAATATAATGTCTGTAGTTTCACCCAGTTCAGGTGGTTTCATCGACTGATGCAATGTCCCTTTAATCATCTTTCTACCCTTGAGTTGCTACCTGCTGCATCCATTTGACAAAACTGTGTGGGTCCCGGGCTTGATGGTGAGGAAGGGTCACATCCAGCCATGATCTCTTGCAGTTACGGCCTGCCAGACAACAGGCCATTCTCAGGAGATGTGCTTACAATGCTTTCATTTGGAGATGTAGGCATGCAGTTTTCCATTTTTTAAGCTCCGGTTATACCTCCAGGAGAGAATAGAAACATAGAAACATAGACTTTGATGGCAGATAACGAACACTTGGCTCACCCAGTCTGCCCATTTCCCTTCCTATTGGATAAGCTGCAGATTCTAGTTAACCAACAGCCTACTTCCTGCAACCCCCCACTACAATTGCCTTATGTCTGTCCCAAGCATGTTTGAATCCCCCACTGTTTTAGACCCAACAACCTCCCCAGAAAGGTGGTTCCATGCATCCACCACTCTCCATGAAAAAAATGTCCTCACATTACCCCTGAACCGTCCCCCTCTGTCTTTAAATTGTGCCCTTGCCCTTACACATCTCTCTTTTCTGAAAGATGCTACCCTCCTGGACTTTGTTGATTCCCTTGAGGTACTTAAAAGTTTCTATCATGTCCCCCCCGCCCCTCCTTTCATCAAGGGTATACATATTAAGCTCTCTCAGTTTCTCTTCATATGGTTTCTGCTGCAGACCCTGCACCATTTTAGTTGCCCTCCTCTGGACTGCTTCCATCCTGTCTATGTCCTTGCATAGATGGGGTCTCCAAAACTGCACACAGTATTCCAGATGAGGTCTCACCAACTGTCTGTATAGAGGGATAACCACTTCCCTTTTTCTACTTGTGATGCCCCGTCCTATGCATCCCACTATCCCCCTGGCTCTCCTTACTGACTTCTCACATTGCTTACCCACCTTTAGGTCATCTGATATGACTACCCCCAAGTCCCTTTCCATTTTTGTTGTTGTTAGTACCTCCTGTTATTGTGTACTCTTCTCCTGGGTTTTGTTTCCAGGTGCATTACTTGCACTTCTTTGCATTAAATCTAAGTTGCCATATGTCTGACCATTCCTCCAACCTTGCCAAGTCCTTCTCATCTTTTCTACTCCTCTTGTGTATCAATTCTGTTACAGATCTTTGTGTCATCTGCAAAGAGGCATACCTTTCCCTTCAGACCCTCTGCAATGTCACCTGTAAAGATGTTAAAGAGGACTGGACCCAGTACTGAGCCCTGAGGTACTCCACTAGTAACCCCCCTTTCTTTGGAATGTGTTCCATTCACTATTACCTTCTGTGTCCTGCTGTGCAGCCAGTTTGCTACCCAGGCTACCACCCTGGAACCCAGTCCCAGGCTGGCTAACTTGATTATTCCTCTTTTGTGCAGGACTGTGTCAAATGCCTTACTAAAGTCTAGGTAGGCCATATCCACAGCCCTTCCCTGGTCTATTACTTTGGTCACCCAGTCAAAGAAATCAATTAGATTAGTCTGACATGACCTTCTTGCTGTAAATCCATGCTGCTTTGGGTCTTGTGCCCCGCTGGCCTCTAGGTACTCAACAATTCTTTCTTTCAGAAGTGATTCCATCATTTTCCTTACCACTGAGGTCAAACTCACAGGTCTGTAGTTTCCTGCTTCTGTCTTGCTCCCACTTTTGTGAAGGGGAATCACATCTGCCCTCCTCCAGTCCTCAGGTACCACCCCATCCTCCCATGATTTGTTAAAAAGTGTGGTCAATGGTGTCACTAGGTCCTCCCTTAGTTCTTTTAGGATTCTGGGGTGAATCCCATCAGGCCCCATTGCTTTGTCCACCTTGAGTTTTAGGAGTTCTTTCAGGACTCTTTCTTCTGTAAATGGACTGGTGTCAACCCCCCCTACCCAGAGTGCTTCTATTGTCTAGTTTAGGTAACTCCTCCTCATCTTCTTTTTTGAATACTGAGCAAAAGTATTCATTCAGTATCTCTGCCTTTTCACTGTCTCCCTCTGCCCACCTTCCTTCTCCTTTATTAAGCTTCACTATTCCTCCCTTAACCTTTCTATGCTCCCTAATGTACCTATAGAAGGTTTTATCCTCCTTCTTAACTGAGTTGGCTATTTTTTCCTCAGTTTGGGCCTTTGCTATTCTGACTGCCTTCCCCTCTTCTTTCTGCTTTAATTGATACAGTTCCCTGTCGTGCTCCTTCTGCGATTCCTTATACTTTTTGAATGCAGACTTTTTCTCCTTAACCTTCCCTGCCACCTCTTTTGAGAACCATAGTGGTTTTTTGCTCCGCTTTGTTTTCTTTATTTGTTTCCCACAAAGGCTTGTTGCCTCTATTATAGCAGTTTTGATTTTTCTCCATTGTTCTTCCACCCCTCCTTTTTGGCCTTTTGCTAGTGCATTCCTCAGGTATTCACCCATTTTGCCAAAGTCGGCCCTTCTAAAGTCCAGTATCCTTGTTTTTGTATGGCTTGCCTCCATGGTTGTGCTTATTGTGAAGCACACTGTGCAGTGGTCACTTGTTCCCAGATGTCTACTGACTTCTAAATTTGTGATCCTCTCTCCATTTGAGAGTACCAGGTCTAGTATTGCTTCCTCCCGAGTGGGTTCCAACACTAGCTGTCTAAGGCCTGCCCCCTGCAGGGCATCGAGAATGACCCTGCTCTTGGATGTGGCTGTAGTACATGTCATCCAGTTAACATCTGGCATATTCAGGTCCCCCATCAACAGTATCTCCCCCTTTTCAGCCATTTTGAGAATGTCCTCCATCATTTTCTTGTCCGTTTCTTCCCCTTGAGATGGGGGTCTGTATACAACCCTGTGCAGATTGTGATGCCATTCCCTGTCTCCAAGGTGACCCAGAGTGCCTCTTGTCCTCCCCCTTTACTTTTTAGTTCTGTAGCTTTGATCCCTTCCCTTATGTATAGAGCTACTCCACCTCCTCTTTTACCTTCCCTGTCCCTTCTGTAGACTGTGTACCCCGGTATGTTGACATCCCAGTCATGGCTCTCTGTGTACCATGTTTCCATGACTGCCACAATATCCAATTTTTCATCTTTCATCAGGGCTACTAGCTCAGGAAGTTTGTTTCCCAGACTACGGGCATTGGTACTCATTGCCTTCCATTTAACGTTGGCGTTATCCTTTTTTCCCCCATCCCTGCTTTTATTGCCCTTGTCTATTTTTCCATTTACCCCTGCCCTGCCCTCTGTTGAGCTCTGTACCTCAGTGTTTACCTTACTACCTGCCGTGTTTTGTGGGGGGAGGCTTGAAATTTCCTGCCTCTTATCAGCACCTCCCCCTTGGCTAGTTTAAAAGCTTGCCAAGGAAGCATTTAAACCTGTCACTTAGGAGCTTGGTTCCCTTCGTGGACAGATGCAGACCATCGTGCCAGTATAGACCTTCATCTCTCCAGGTGTACCCCCAGCCCCCAATGAAGCCAAAGCCCTGTGCTCTGCACCAGTTTTGCAACCATTCATTAAACTGCATGGTGTGCAGTACCCTAGCCTCACCCCTGCCATGGACTAGCAGCACCTCTGAGAAGGTAACCGTGCTTGCTACCTGTCTGAGGCCCCTCCCTAACTCCACAAATTCATCCTGCAATCACACACCTTGATCCCAGATTCGAGATGCAATTTGAGATGAGACGGGTAGTTCAATTGGGCTTAATTCCCACATTTTCTATCATTTCTTTGATTACAACCTGCACTGGTTTCCTCTTAGCCTTCAAGTCTGAGGAAATGTCCTGACTGAAGAAAATCTTTTCTGTTCAAATGATATGTCTTTAAGCTGTCATGCCTCCACTAATATGAGCTCCTTATTTTCAGACCTGAGCATTTTTACAGTCCACAAATGAGGAAAAATGGTCGGGTGAGAGAGTTCAGGCCCAACAGAGTGGTGCACTTGCTCAATGTCTAAAGAGGTATCAGCAGAGAGTGAAGGAAATGTTGAATGAAGGCAGCCACGGTTGCAGAGCCATCTTCTACCCCATCTGCTACTTCATAGATCCTGAAATTGTTCCTTCTGGAACAATTCCCTGCATCCTTGAGCCTTCCCTGAATGCTCAATCTCTTTTCGGCAGGCACAGGGGGATTTTGTCATGGGTGTCTTCAGTTTGTGAAAGTTCACTGATACAAGACTCCATGGCAGTAACTTTCTTATCTATATTTGTGATGTCCATTCAGAGATCTGCAAAGAATGATTACATTTTATTTACAGTTTTTAGTATTTTCTGGATAGCCACGTCTGCTCATACGGGTTGGTCATCTTTATCCAGGTCAAAATCTATCGAGGACAGAGAGGCATGCAGCTGCAGGAGGAATCGACAAAGGACAGGGAGGGTGTGCAGTGGCAGGAGGTCTGGCTGCAGCCCACAAAAGCCTCTGTGCAGGTCTCAGCAAGTACAGTCTTTAACTTACTGGCTGTCTTCCATGATTTTCCAGGTTTGACTTTCAGGGTGCTGTTTGCCATGTTTGAGGCAGCTGCTGAAATAAGTTTTGTTGCTGTTAATGTGCAAAAACAGATTTAATTTAGATTGTGTAGATGATTGCAGGAGGTCTCCTGTTTAAGCTACTTGCATGATGGTGATGTTAGCAGAAGTCCATCTCTTTAAGCTTTTATTTCACTGTATCTAAAGATAACCATGTCTCTAAGAATTGGTATTTTGAGTTACTTAAGGTTTTTTGAAATGAGTCACATAGGTTCTTTCTGTATAAAAGGTGACTATTTACCTACTAACCACACTCCCTGATGAAGCTTGTAGTGATCAATGCACCAATGCACATTGTTTTTGATCTCCGTGGACATAAAGTCTCCACCACTCATTCACACTAATGGGACTAAGCTGGAGGTGCTAGGACTGAGCGGGATCCAAAAATCTTCAGGATGGCCAGCATTGGGGTAGGACTGTGCATGTGCAGCACCACAAGACTGTCTTGCGCTGTATAGGCTACCTCGGTGTTGACCCTCCAACCACCTCAGTTTCTTTTTTCGCACTGTCGAGTGCACTTCAGTGGCGACATCACTCACCCACCCGCAATAGTCAAATCTTCAAGTCTATACAATAGCAGCTTAGTCATTCAGTATTTGCTAAAGGTTTGGTATATTGATTAATTATTTATTCCATTTAAAAAAAAGCTTTTCTTTTCTTCAACAAAAGAACAGAGAAGTCTTCTTCAGCCCACCTTCTACATAGTCGACCATGAACAGGTCTGGTAATGGTAGGGAGACTTCATATGAAAGCTGTTTTTCTAGCAGGGCTGGATCCGGTCCACCACCCTCAATGGGGGAGGGGTCTGACTACAGGCAGTCCGGTGCTTGGGAGAAAGAGCGGCCCTCCCAAAAGCACAGAAAGAAGTGGTCCTGTTCTCAATCTTCATCAGGAACCCAGCACCGCTTGGTCTCGAGTTCTTCTTCATCCCACCAGTCAAATAAGAGTGGTACCACTTGAGGTCGCCCTCTGGTATGTCTGCACAATGATCATCAGTAGTGGGAGACAGGAGACCAACTCCGTCAGAGTCACCTGCAATCTCTGTTACTGGTGGCTGGCATCCTCAACTCTGAAGTCCTTCCCCACCCCTTGGGGGGGTCCTCCAGTGAGCAGTTTTTTCATTGGGCCACTCTTATGAAGCAGTGGGTTCAACAGTTGTCCAGACTTCCTGAGCCTGCGGCGTTGACCCAAGGGTCTTTGGGCCTAGGGGCTTTGAACCCACAGGTGGGGTGGCTGGGTCAGCCTAGTCATGTGGCACCTTCTTCAGTGCTGTCAATGCTGCCCCCTTGTGCTTTTTCCCCTCACATGGCTGTGGCACAGGGCCAGCACAGGTACTACTTTCTCCAACTCATGTTTTCAGATGTTCATTTTTGGGTGCCCCAGTGTTTCAGTTGGGGTCTCCAGATGCTTGCCCGGCATCAGTTTGTGGCACTGCCTTTGACTCCAGTCTTGGCAGCACCGCATCCTGCACCATGCCCAGCACTGTTTTTGATGCCCCTGCCACCGTGGGTGCTGGTATTTTCGACTCCGATTCGAGGAGCACCACCTCCACTCTCTTTCCTCCCTTTCCATTATATACTATCCCTCCTGGGCCAGTAGGAGTTGATATTGAGCATGAGCCTGATCTGCAATTAGGAGATGATGTCGATGAAGATTCATCCTTTGGAGTGGAAAGTAAGCCCTCTACTTCAGCAGAGCCTTTGGTTGAGGACCTGTCCTTTAAATCTCTACTGAAGAATACGAAATTCCACCCTCTCTCTCTCTCTCCAGACTTTGGAAGTTGATCCTGGGAAGTTGTTTTGCCTTCAATATCTGTATGTCCCAGAAATCACTGTGGAATTGACACCTCCTGTACAGCCCTTTTTTGAGAAGTGTGCTCCCACTAAGGATCGACCAATCCTGGTCTCTCAAGCCTTTGCAGACACCATAGTGGTCTTGGCAGAAAATGACAAAGCTGTTTTCCCTCAGGAGTCTATGGCTGATCCAGTAAATAAGGAATCCCATAAGACTGACACACTAGGGAAGCGAGTCTTTGCCACTGCCACCCTAGGAATGCATATTGCTAGCTACCAGGTCTATTTCTCACAATATGAGTATACCCTCTTGCATTCGTTGAAAACCTCAGTGGAAGCTCTTCCAGAGCTGGACATCAGTTCAGAGTGTCTCCAGACTATTACTAGATACATTAATTCCAATAATCAGCAAGTTAAGGCTGCTGTGGATGCCTTTGACACTGCCTCAAGGGCAGTGGCTGCTGGAATTTGCACCCGATGCCACTCATGGTTATGAACTTCAGGGTTTACAAATGATGCTCAGCAGAGAGTCATGAATTTGCCATTTGATGGAGTTTATCTGTTTGGCCCACCGGTGGAGCAGGCACTGGAGGCCACACAGAAAACTGAGACTGCCATTAAGATGTCCAGACCAGCCCCTTCTGCCCCTCAACAGGGCGGAAACTGCCAGAAGTTTCATAACCATCAGTCCTTTCATGGTAAAGGCAGAGGGGGCTTCAACAAGAATCAAGCCCCCCAGCTGTAAAAGAAAATGCAGCAGAAGGCACAGGGCCCGAAGGTGCCTAGTGCCACCATCTGAAATTCTGGCCCAGGTCCCACCTCAGCTGTCCGAGGGGGACTCTTCTTCAGCAGTGGGGGGCATCTGACTCAGTTTTGCAACCAGTGGAAGTCAGTCACATCAGAAAAATGGGTTCTCAGGGTAATTTGTGAGGGTTACTCTCTGAACGTTTTAGATACCCCTCTGGATCATCCGCCCAAACAACACCCAAGACCGTCTATCACTCAGTCAGACCTCCTCACATCCGAGATTCAAGGCCTTCTGAACAACAGGGCAGTAGAAGTAGTTTTGCAGGAGCAACAGGACACAGGATTCTACTCCCATTACTTCCTAGTTCCAAAGAAAACAGGTGGTATGTGCCCTATTCTGGACCTAAGGAAGTTAAACAAATTCCTCTTCAAGGAGAAATTCAAGATGCTATCACTCGGTATGCTTCTAGCTCTGATTCATCAAAATTGTTGGCTGGCCTCCCTGAACATGCAGAATGCCTACCAACATACTCCTGTGCACCCAAGCCACCACAAGTATCTCCAATTTGAGGCCCTGGGTCAGCACTACTAATTCAGAGTCCTGCCCTTTGGGCTATCCTCAGTGCCGCAAGTTTTTACAAAGTGCTTCGCAGTACTCGCAGTGCATCTCAGGAAACTCGGAATTCAAGTATTTCCATATCTGGCTGACTGACTCCTATCAAGCTCCTTCAGACAAGGGACACAGAAAGCCATGGTCACAACTTCCAAGTTTCTCACATCCATGGGAGTCCTGCTGAATCTGGAAAAATCACAGTTGCAGCCCTCCCAGCAACTCCTTTTCATAGGAGTCCTCCTGGACACTTCCAGGGAAAGGGCCTTCCTTCCAGAGGACAGGAGAAATTATATCCTCCAAATGGCTCACTTCATCAAAGAGAACAACTTGGTTTGAGCTCTCTTGATGCAGCGGATGCTGGGTCTCATGGTGTCAACAGTGTTCATGGTGCCTCTGGCTCATCTTCACATGAGAACCACTCAGTGGATGCTCAGTACTCAGTGTTCCCCAACCACACATCTACAGTCCTTTCACATCAAGATGATGGAACCTCTAAGGCAGTCACTTACCTGGTGGACTCAAGAGGACAACCTCCTTCAAGGTTTTCCCTTTGCTCCACTGGAGACACAGATCACCATCACCACAGATGCAACTCTAACTGGCTGGGGAGCTCACTGTCAGGATCTCCACACCAAGGGTCTGTGGAATCAGGACAAGTCCCAACTCCACACAAATGGCCTAGAAATGATAGCTGATCCTGTATGCTGTCCAAGCCCTGAAGGACGTCCTCTGTTGCAAAGCAATTCTCCTTCAGGCATACAACAAAGCAGTGATGTGCTACATCAAAAAGCAGGGAGGAGCACAATCATACCCTCTGTGCAGGGAAGCAATGAGAGTGTGAGAATGGTGCTTTTAACATGAAACCCTGATCCAGGCAGTCTACTTGCCTGGAGTCCAGAACCATATAGTGGATTGCCTCAGCAGAACGGAGGTGGATCCAGACGAGTGACCTCTTGGCACAAACATCATGCAATCACTCTTCAAAGGGTGGGGTGCACCAGACCTGGACCTTTTAGCGTCCCACTCAACACAAAAGTGCCTCTATTTTGCTCCAGAAATCCAGAACCTGGCATTTTCTGTCAGGATGCATTCAGATTGCAGTGGACAAGACACTTTCTATATGCATTTTCTCCTCTTCCCTTAATTCAGAGGGTGCTGCTCAAGCTGGAGGCACGGGGGGGGATGATCCTCATCGCCCCATACTGGCCTTGTCAGATTAGGTTTCCATTAATCTACAGATTATCAAAAGTTCCACTGAGATGACTACCACTTCAAATAGACCTTCTGACCCAGGGCCCAGTAGTCCATCCCAACCTGAGGTCCCTTCATCTCCACGCCTGGCTCCTGAGGAGATAGAAGTGGATAGATTTCATGTCTCCTGCAGAGTCTCAGACATTCTCCTAGCAGTGCATAAGCCATCCAATAGGAAAACTTACATGGCAAAGTGGAAACGATTCTCCATCTTGTGCACAAAGTCCTCCCTGGACCCCTTTTCTGCCCACCAAAGTCTTAGAGTACAGGGCTATGATGCTCAACAGTAAAGGTACATCTCTGCACAATCTTGGCTTATCTTGAGCCTATCCTATCGATGGCTCAGTTGCCCTTGGTTAAGACACTAGGCCACAGGTCAAGAGACTGGTAGCCACTTGGAATATCAACCTTGTGTTAGACATGCTCACTCGTAAACCTTTCGAACTTCTAGCAACCTGCGAGTTAAAGTTCCTGACCTGGAAGACTGCCTTCCTTGTAGCCATTACCTTAGCTCGCAGAGTGTTTGAAATACATGCCCTGGTCACAGACCCTCCTTTTACAGTATTTCATAAGAACAAGGTGGTTCTCAGAACTCACTCTAAATTTCTTCCAAAAGTAGTCTCGGAATTCCGCCTGAACCAGCCTTTGGTCCTTCAGACCTACTTTGCAAACTTCCAGAATGAAGGGGAACATATCCTACATTCTCTGGATGTTAAAAGAGTTTTACAGTTCTACATCAACAGAATGAAAGAGATCCACAAGTCCAAGCAACTCTTTGTCTCGTTCAGCATGGCCTGGCTGAGTCAGCCTGTGGCCATCAGCTGTATTCCGGCATGGCTGGTAGCAAGTCTCTGCCATTGCTGCTCCATGGTGCAGGTCAAGCTGGAAGGCAGGATATATGCCCATTCTACCAGAGCAGTCGTGACATCTCTGGCAGAAATACAGAATGTGCCATTGCAGACATCTGAAATGCAGCTACTTGGAGCTCTGTGCACACCATTGTGAAGCACTATGCTTTGGATGTCCATGCCAGACAGCATTCGTCATTTGGCAGGACAATCCTTAATGGACTTCTGTGCTGAGTGAGCTCCTCTCTCCTGCCACCCTTCTCGGGGGGTGTTATCTTAGCCCAGTACTCTCCCATTAGTGTGAATGAGTGGTGGAGACTTTATATCCAGGAAGATATGAAAATTACATACCTACCGTAATTTTTGATCTTCTTGGACGAAGCCTCCACCACTCATTCACTCTCCTACCCTCCATCCCCCGAGCTCACTTACCTTGCTTTTGGTCTTCACTCCCTCGATGACTGTGCCATGAAGACTCTGTTGTGTTGGCCCTCCTTATATGGGTCAGTCGGACTATCTTATGTCCAACATAGGTTAGTTTCACTAGGTTAGTTTACACTGCACCTCCTCGGTAAAAAGGATACTGAGATAGTTGAAGGGTCGATGCCGAGGTAGCCTATATGGTGTGAGCCAGTCTTGAGTGCTGCACATGCATGGTCCTACCCCAGCACCAGCCCTCCTGAAGATTTTTGGCTCCTGCTCAGTCCTAGTGCCTCCAGCATAGTCCCATTAGTGTGAATGAGTGGTGGAGACTTTGTCCAAGAAGATCAAGAATTATGGTAGGTACGTAATTTTCATTTCTTTAGGGTGAGGATACTTTTTGTCTCTATTCAATGTAATTTGAGGAGATCTAACGCACTTTAGCATCACTACAGCACTACAATGCCTATAACACCTCATAGGAAAATCTCTGATTTGTTTGAAGAAAATGATGTGTGATGCTGCTATACTGCAATAAAATATCAACAAAATGAATAGCTATCAGCATCATTTATTACATCAGACCCACAGTCTGTCAGAGGTTACAACAGTGTAATGCTTTTAGTGCTTACCTTGAGTGCTTTCCATCCACTTGCTTCTATGGTAAATTGTTGGGGCGCCGAGCTGGCCAAGGGAAAAGCACCATCCCCGAATCAGAGAGTGCAAGTGTGTAAACCTCTTTTGAATTGTGAGCAGTTCAGGGCTCCCAATTACAAAACAGACAGTGATGCAGTAGACAGGGTGCAACACAGAGCAACCAAAATTATCAAGGGTATGGATGACAAGAAGGAGGCTAGGGACATGATCTCAGTCTTCCACATACTGAAGGGATGCAACAGGGCTGAAGAGATGTATATGTTTGGTCTGCCATGCTCCAATAGTGCACGGGGACACACCCTGAAGCTCAAAGCTGTAAATTCAGGGGTAACATTAGAAAGCACTTCTTCTTCCAATAGGTTTTGAACCTATGGAGTACAGCAGCCTGCCAGAGTAGACACTGGATACGAAGACACTGCAGGCCTTCAAGGTAAGCCTGAACAAGTCTCTGCTTACTAAAGGAATAACAGGGTGTCCTGAGTTGCAGAGTGAGTGTGAAATATTTGTACATTAGAACATGTTTGCACAGCATACATGCTGGTCCTGCTTATAAAATGGGTAAGGAAATTACTGTGTCCAGATTGGTCAACAGCTGTTCAATGGCAGAGTTCTACTACTGGCTAAAAAAAGTGCTGGCAATCAAGACAAAGCACACGTATCAATGCCTTTTGTAAAACATTTCTGACTGCCAATACAAACATAACCGCCACCTTAACTCTTACTAAAAAATCAGCTAGACCTAAAAATGAAACTCCCTCAAAATATAAAAAAATTCTAATAATAATTGTGTCCTTTCCATTTATAGTCCCCTTTTTACACATATACACCATTTTAAAAATGAAGTACTACTCCTAGCTTTCCTTTTTTTTTTCCTGATGGTCAAAAACCCCTTTCTTTTCTCGCTTACCTACAGGGACATCTCTGCTATTTGACCCTGCACAGATATGAATGAATCCCTTGCTTGACTGAGACCTTAATTCAACTGGGCACTAGTGCTGCTGATAGAACCAACTTTAGTTCACCCTTTGTTATTTGCACTGTACCATATTGAATTGTACACTATTGCATTTTAATTTTTGGAATGCTTCTTTACTGCTGTATGCTGTACTTGCTGACTTTTGCTTTTTTTGAACTGAGGTTCCCAGGGAGCATCTGCTGTATCATAATCACCCTTAACTTCCTTTACTTCTTCACTGGTCTCCTTAGACTTGCCCCCTTCTCCTTGACAATCTTTCCTTTAAATCCCTTCCTCTCCTAAGGTGTTGAAACTCTTGTGGGGGAGACTCAGTCTCAGTCTTCCTACCTTTCTCCTTTACATTTTTTTCAATTAATACTTTATTAAAGTTTTTGTCATATCAACATAGTTCTTTTGTATTTTATGGTTGTAATACATTTTATGATTTTACATTCCAACGTTATTACATCTTACAATATTTATCTAACACAGTCAAATCTACTGCACCTGTACAAAACAAGCATTTGTCAATGCCGAATGTTGTCGCACTGGCATTGGCAGTGGCGGAGGTGGAGAGGTATAGCGCTGTGAGCATGTTAATGTGTCCCAAAAGGTGATTTTGCACAGCGAGTATGCCACTGTGCGGCAGAGCTTCAGAAACGCGTTTTGGGCAGGCTGTGGAAAATGGCAGCTGGACTGTTGATAATGAGGTGTGCACAAATGCCAGTGGTGAAAATGTAACAAAGTTAAAAGGGTGCGTGGAAACTGCGCAATGCACGCTTGCAACACAGTCATTGTCTGAACTTTTGCCACCAAATTTTCAACATAGGCATTTTAGGAACCTCTGCTGAAGAACAGTGTCACCGTCTTTTCCTGAAAGTGTCGCGAAAAGTGATTTCGCACAGTGAACGTGCAATTCTGCACCAGACGTGCGAAAACACATTTCAGCCAGCTGTACTGTTCATAAGGAGGTATGGAAAAATGGCAATGATTAACAGCTGGAGTGAAAGTAGTACAAATTCACAAAGTCATAAGCGTGCGTGCAAACTGCACAACGCGTGCTTATAAAACACTCATTTTATTGACTTTCATCCCTAAATTTTCAACATAGGCATTTTAGGACATATGCTAATGAACAGTGTCACTGCCATTTTAATAATGTGTCTCGAACACGGGCTTTCCACAACGACCACGCTATTGTGCGCCGGAACTGTGAAAACAGGTTTTGGTCAGGATGTGAAAAACGACAGCTGCACTGTTCATTAGGAGGTGTAGAACAATGGCACTGTTGAAAATGTGGAGTGAAAATATAAGTTTGTGAACTTACGAGTGTGCATGCAAACAGCGCAACGCACACTCATAACACAGTCATTTTATGGAGTATCATCACCAAATTTTCAACACAGGCATTTTAGGACCTCTGCTCATGAACAGTGTCACTGTCATTTTCATAATCTGTCCCAAACAGTGATTTCGCACAGTGACCATGCTATTCTGCGCCGGAAGTGCAAAAACACATTTCAGCAAGGATGTGAAAAATGACAGCTGTACATTTCACAAGAAGGTGTGGTAAAATGCCAATGTTGAGAATGTGGTGTGAAAATATTGCAAATGCGCCAACTTAAGAGCGTGCATTGCACAGTTGCTATGCACACTCATAAAACAGTCATTTTATGGAGTATTGTCACCAAATTTTCAACACAGGCATTTTAGGACCTCTGCTCATGAACAGAGTCACTGTCATTTTCATAATGTGCCCAAAAGACTGATTTCGCATAGCAACCATGCTATTCTGCGCCGGAAGTGCGAAAACACATTTTGGGCAGGATGTGAAAAATGATAGCTGTACAGTTCACAAGAAGGTGTGGTAAAATGCCAATGTTGAGAATCTGGCATGAAAATAGTGCAAATGCACTAACTTACGAGCGTGTGTTGCGCAGTTGCTACGCACTCGTAAAACAGTCATTTTTTGGATTTTTCCCACCAAACTTGCAACATAGGCTTTTTGAGAGCCCCTCTCATGAACAGTGGCACTGTCATTTCGTTATTTGGTCCCAAAAGGTGATTCTGTGCAGTGGCTGCAAAATCACCTTTCGGGACCGAATAACGCCATGACAGTGCAAGACTTCATGAGAAGGGGTCCCAAAAACACCATGTTGAAAATTTGGGGACAAAATTCACAAAAATGCCTGAGATATGCATTAAAGTTGAAAAACCCCTATTCATTCCATTATACAGCTTACCGGCATTTCTTCAGTTTGCGGTCGACTTTGAAGAGTGCAGACGTGTTCCCGGTCCACAGAAGATCGTCGCGCCAGACTCCACAGGTAAGTATGGGGTGAGGGGCTGAGGGAGGCAGGGTGCGAGTGGGTGGGTGCGGTGGTGGGGAGGGGCTTGAGACTACAAGGGACCGCTTACATTTGGAGGAAATAAATGAAAAAAACATCGTGGGACAGTTTTTTTTTTTTTTTGCAGGATTTGGTACACTGGGGTGGGCCCCAGGGTGCCACCTAACTGTTGAGGGTGTCTGTAGCTGATGGGGATTGGGCACCTTGTCAGCACACAATGCAAGGATGGGAAATGTAATGCCAGCAAAGTTGGGCACCCGTCGGCACCTAAATAAAAGCGGGGCGGCGCAAGCGGGGATTAGGCACCCCCTAAGCATTCAACAATTGGAGGTTATGCTGATGGGGAGTGGGCTCCCCGTCAGCACACAAAGAAAGCAAGGGGTTAACCGACAAGGGGATTGACACGAAGTCAGCAGTAGTTAGGCGCATGCCTGCTCACCGACCATGCACATATAGGCGGTGAGCACAGCAAGAAAAGGACCACTGTGTATGACGAGCTTTGCTCGGATTGCAGCGTACCTTTTCTTAGATGTGCTCACCACATTATGTATGCATGGTGTGGCGCTGGCATGCAGGCTGATTGGGGATTGCGGGACGCACCTACTGGTGCGTGCCCTGCATTCGCCCAACAGCGACCTCACCTTCAAAGCTGCATTGTCCCACGATGTTGGCTGTGCAAGCACACCAACATAAAAATGACTACCCCCTCTCATCTCCTTTCCATCTCTATATGGTGGGGTATAGTTTTTTTTTCCATATTTCTGGGTAAATTCACTTTTCTTATAATTAAATACACATTAAGGATGAAAATAGATTCATAAATTTATTCCAGGAAACAGCCGTTAGATTATCTGTGTTTTCTGTTTGGTACCATAATATTTCATATTTTGACATCTTTTAAACCTTGTGCCACCATACAGTAGTTGTTTAATAGAGGATGGGAGGGCTTGTTTTTTCCAGTGTTCCAGTATTAGTCTTTTAGTAGCAATAGTACCTAGGCAAAACATTTTTAATTGATCTTTTGTTAAACTTAAAGTATCAACTTTATTGCATAACATTCTTTCAGGGGATATAGGAATATGAATTCCAATAATCTGTTCTATCATTTCTAGTCTCCCGCCACTATTTATATATGACTTGGCAGTTCCATAAGCTGTATATTAGATTTGCTGTTTGTCTGCCTTCATGCCAGCATTTGTCCAGGATATTAGGACATATTTTATTTTTTTATTTCTGGGGTGATATAAACCATGTTTATTATTTTAATTTGGATGGATTTAATTTTTGTGGATACATCATTTTTATTGGCTCTTTTTGGAATAATTGCCATTGGTAGTTTTTTTGTGTGTGTGTGTTTTTTTTTTAACTCTATTTCCCCTCTGGTCATGGCTCATGAGACCTCTCTTGGGCATCCTGTCCTTTTTCCTGCCTTCCTGTGGATCCCTCAGTCTGTGCCTCCTCTCCCCCCCCCAGCCAGCTCCCCCAGTTTCACCTGCCCAGGGAGGGTAGCCCTCGCCTCTTTGGGCTCACTTGTAAGTCAGACTCTGGCTGCAGGTGGGGCCTGGGTGGAGGAACTGGAAGGCCAGCCGAGGAGAACCCGACGGAGGGCATGGGGGACAGGTGCCTTACTGCCTGTCTCACAAAGCCATTTTTTCCCTGATCTGCGCTCATAGGACCCCCCCATGTGGGCATGCCCCAATGCACTGGCACACAGCAACCCTGCCTGCATCGGCCACGCTGTTCCCATGCTGCCCGGCTTGCTGCAACGTCCCCCAGTCTCCACCGGGGGTTGCTGGCATGCCGGGCTGTCCCATTCCCTTCACAAATATATATAGTCCAGCACTCCAGAGGTGTAATAAATCCTTAATTTAAACTTTTGACCACAGTGTTAGATTCAAATAACAATCACTTTATTTGCTTATAGGCATCCAGGTCAGGTACATAAACTGGGAGTCAAGTCCCATCCCCTTCATCTGGGGAGGAGAGCACCATGAGGGCACTCCATCCTCAACCCACCCCTGCTGACCCACTGGTGCCTGAGCTCACTCCTGAACCTGGGTCACCTGCGTAGCGTGAGGTGTGGCGTCCAGTGTCTCAGCCCTCAGCACCACTGGGCCGGCCACCATTGGTAGGTTAATAGCCCTTCTAACTCTTTATGCCATTTTTCATATATCTTCTGTCTATATGTTAATGGTTTGTCTGTGATCTGCTTGTAGATGTTTGATAAAAGCTTTGTTTTTAATTTTTTATAAGTTTTATTTTAAACTTATTCTGCTAGATGACTGTTTACTCTTTATTCCCATATTATTAATTAGTTTTTTAAAAGTGGCATAAAGTAGGTTATATTGCATAAAGTTATCAACTTTAGCCATTTGAATTATTTGTCTAAATTGGGTATAATTCATAAATCCCTCTTCAATTAATAAGTATACCCATCAGATAATATTTTTTCCTGTAATTTATTACATATATTCTTGTAATTATGATGTGTTCCCTTATTAAAATCCTTTATGTTGGCATGAAGCCAAGGTATATTATTATTTTTCCAGTCTTGTATTGCCTGTTTACCATTAGTATAAAAGCTTTTCATAAAAGTTATATCTTTAAATTTTCTAAAGGAATTCTGGAATAACAATAAGTTTGTGGTAACTTCATACAATTTTTTTTAATATCTCATGTTTTACTTTGTCCTCTTTTTGTGGATTCATGACCCAATCCCATAATATGGATATTAGGTATGCCTTTGCATACTTCTTTAGTTCTGGACACCCAAGTCCTCCCATTTCTCTACCCCCCACTAAACAGCTCCACACTGTTTGAGATTCACCCCTCCATAAGAATTTGGAAAACATCTGTTTGATAGTAGAGAACCTTTCATTATCTGGCATGCCCCATAAAGCTTGAAGAACAAAAATAAAATGCAGAAGTGCCATCATTTTAATGATCTCAACTGTACCCCACAAGAAGATAGAGAGATTCTGCCATTGTATTAATTTCTTTGAAATCTTTCTTTTACCAACTTGTAATATATATGTATGTTCTCTTTGCTTTTACTAATAAGTATTAGGCCCAAATATTTAATTTGATTAGATTTTTTTGAACAATTTTAATTGTTCATATTCTAAATCTTCCCCTTCCTGTAGGGGCAAAATAATTGATTTTGACATATTCAATTTGTAACCTGCAAACGTTGAAAACTGATTTATCAGGTTCATTAAAGATGTTACTAAATATTAATAAAATGTCATCGGTGTAAACATTCAGTTTAATCATTTGTTGGCCAGTTTGTACCCCCTTGTCCCCCTTGTTGTTATTATTATTTCCTGTTCTGTATGGTAATGCTTCTAGGCATAATGTAAAGATTACTGGAGAGAGAGGGGGCACCCCTGTCTAACTCCATTGTTTATTTTTATAAAAGCAGTCTTATTATTATTTATTAAAAAACATGATTTAGCATTTTCATGTAATTGGCTTGTAACATTCAAAATCTTCTTCAGTACACCCCATAGTTGTAGAGCTCTGAACATGTAATTCCTGTTAATAATATTAAAGGTTTTGCTTGCACCCAAAGCCAAAGCACAGTATTTATTAAGTAAATGTGTAACCAATTCCATTAAGGATTGTACCCTTCTAGTAACTTGTACCGCTGTATGGCCTGGAACAAACCCATACTGATCCTGGTGGACGGAAAGAGGCAATGTAGGTAGAAGCCTTGATACTATCAACTTAGCCACAATCTGCATTTAATAAAGCTACAGATCGATAGTTTTTGATATATTTTTTGTCTTTTTCCTCTTTTGGGAATAATATTACCTTGGCCTCATTCTTTGTATCCTGTAGATACCCCGTTCCATCCATCAGCTCCTCTATCATTAGTTGGATCCAAGGTACTAAGTTTATTATAAACACTTGAAAAAATTCTATTGTATAGTCATCTATACCAGGTGATTTATATATCTTTTGGTAGTGATTTCATTATTTTTTACTATTTCCTGTTTTTCAAAACTTCTTTCTGACACCTGCAATTGTGTAAACTGAACTTGTTGTAAAAAGTCCTCCACTGTTGTAGTATCTATATCCTGTTCCTTCTGGTAGATGTTAGTAAAACATTTTACGTAATTTCCTCTACATTTTTTATTTCTGTTACTAAATTATGGGAATCATCTCTCAAGGCTGTTATTATATTTTTTCTTTCTGTTTTTTGAGGAGAATAGACAATAATTTCCCTGACTTATCTCCTTTAAGATAATGTAACCCTTTTACTCTGCGTAAGTTCTTTTTAGTTTCTTTATTAATTCGATTTTGCTTTTCAAGTCTAACTTTATAATATCTTGTAGTGTGTCTAATTTTTTTTAATCTTTGCTCAATTCTTAGTCCTTTTTTTTCTTGTTATACCATATTGGATACAATATTATTGCTCCTTTTAACACCGCCTTAAAAGGTTCCCATAGTCCAGAAACAGAATCTTAGCCTGAATAAAAAAAAATATTAGGTCAAAGCCTTTTGAATTTTATTTATAAAGTCTGGTATTTTTAATAGTTCATTATCAAAGATCCAACTTCTTTCCTTATTTTTATTTAGTGTGTTCCTAAGAACTAAATCAGCAATTGCATGATCAGATATCAGAATTGATCTTATGGACCTGGTAAATATGTCTCCACATAGTTTCTTGGAAAGAAAAATGTAATCAATTCTAGAAAAACGTTTTGTTTTTGGATCATAATGGGCAGGATTCATGAAACTCCAAGAAATACCCGCAGCTGCGGGTAAACCACGGCACAGGTCGGTTGTGACTTGTGGATCTGCAGATTACCCGCAGCTGCGGGTAAACCACGGCACAGGTCAGTTGCGACTTGTGGATCTGCAGGTTACTCGCAGCTGCAGGTATTCACAAAGGTGGAGCCGGATTACAATTGGCCCCATGATCTATGGCTGCCTGTGGGTGGCGTTGTCAGGGAGATGGCCGCAACTGCGGGAATGGACTATGGCTGCTGGAAGCAGCTGTAACTCCCTCCGCAATTGCTGCAGCTGTGAATCGGAACTGCCACAGCTGCATGCGATTCCAGTCCACAGTAACAGTTGCAGAGGGAAACTTACAATAAAAGGCTTCATGAATCTTGCTCAGTGTGTATATTCTTCAACTTTGGCATTGTACATACTGACTTGTGCCGAAGAGCCATATTCAGCGGAAGCCATTGCACAGTGCAAATTCCATTGTGCCAATGCACAACTATAATAAATACAGGTGCAAGTACAGGGGGCATTCCCATGAATATCCAGCGCAGTGGTATTTTCAACCATGAAACCATGGTGCAAGTGCAGAGCAAATTGAAGTTGCTCTGAGAAGACTTGTTCCTATAAATACAGGGCACAAGCACACAGACAGCACTTGTGCCAGGTGAGAGGGAATGAGAGAAAGAAAGAAAGAAAGAAAGAAAGAAAGAAAGAAAGAAAGAAGAGAGAGAGAGAGAGAGAGAGAAGAAAGAAAGAAAGAAAGAAGGAAAGAAAGAAAGAAAGAAAGAAAGAAAGACACAGAGGGAGAGGGACAGAGGTGGCATTGGAGAGGGAGAGAGGGACAGAGAGAGTGAAAGAGAGAGACAGACACACTGCCAGGCAGTGCATCAGGGTGGCACACAGCCAGCAGCAGCCAACCACCCAGGGGGATATTGGACAGCAAGGGCCATCGATAGTGCACCCATCATGATGAAGGCCATAATAAGGGGTGTGAGGGGGCAGGAGGAACAGCGATGTGGCTGAGGAAGGGCCCATCAGCGGTATGCCCGACACCAGTGGTACCGTCCCCACATCACCTTTGAGAACTACAGTGACATGAAGATTGTGAACTGGTACCACCTGAACAGGGTCATTCTGAGGCAGCTCTGTGAGCTGTGCAGTGAGGAGATGCAGGCACCCACCAGACGGAGTCATGCCATGTCCATGGAGATGAAGGTGACAGCCATCATGTGCCTGCTCACCACGGGCACCTTCCAGAGACCAATAGGGGACACCACAGGCATAACCCAGTCTGTCACATCCTGCTTCCTCACACAGTTCCTCAATGCTCTGCTGCCACATGCTTTGGAATTCATCCATTTCCCCAGCACACAGGCAGAGCATATAGCAACCATGCAGAACTTCCACAGTGTTGCACGTATGCCTGGTGTGATTGGGGCCATTGACTGCACCCACATGGTCATCCACATGCCACCTGGCCCAAGGGCATGGCATACATTAACAGGAAGGGGTGCCCAAGTGTCAACTGCCAGGTGGTGTGCGATGCCATGGGGTGCATCACCAGCGTCTGCACCACACACCCTGGGAGTGCACATGATGCATTCATCTGGCACAACTGTGCCACAGGTTTGAACATAGGGACATTCCCATGGGCCACCTAGTGGGTGAGTATGGCATGGGCAAGGGGTGATGGGCAGAGCATACCTTGGAATGGGAGATGGAAGGGTGTGCATGTTGGCATGGGTGCCAGGGACAGGCAAGGGGCATGGCATAGAATAGTAGAGGGCTAGCCATGTCATTATCCACACAGGGGACAGCGCTTATCCACTGAGGCCCTGGCTGCTCACCCCCTACTGGTGCCCATCATCCCCAGCAGAGGAATGCTACAAAGAGGCACACGCCAGCATGTGCAACATCATTGAGCATGTCTTTGGCATGCTGAAAGCACATTTCCATTGCCTAGACAGGTCAGGCAGTGCCCTACAGTACAGCTCCTCAAAAGCCTGTGGCCTATTCCTGGCCTGCATACTGCACAACAGAGCCATTGACCATGGGATAGCTGTCGAGACTGATGAGGGCAACAGTAGTGGGAACGATGGAGGCAATGGGCCGGAGGATGGTGGACAGCCACACCCTGGGTGGAGGGTCCCCGGCTGCAACAGCAGGTGTGACAACACCAGACACCATTGCACAGGAGCACTATGGTACACAGAGGTAGGTGGTGCGATACACATACATGGGCCACACAAACAGGTACAGTACACATGCAGAGGCATGCATGGCAATGGGCATGCACACACAGAGGCATGCTGTAGGGGTAGTGGAGTCAGGGGCACACAACCACACAAAACCACACACATCAACATGCACACATGCACACACACATATGCACACACCCACCCAGGCAGTGGTATGTGGCGTAGATCAGATGCATTGCACTGATGCACAGGAGCAACCAGTGCTAGACTGCCTTCACCATGCCCATGCCACATGATCCAGTGGCTGGGAAAGCATGCACACAGGCAGCGTGTGACACAACGCCAGTGGTGCACACACACACACCACCCATGTGTGCACAGGGCAGCAGCTGCAGACTGCAAGGCGGAATGTCCTGCACATCAGGTCTGCTGCATGGAACCATGGCCATGGGGGCAGTGGTGCCTGGGCTGATCGGCAGCCACAGGCTGTGCATCAGCCATGGGGGGTGAGCAACAGCCCCCCCAGGGGTTGAACCATGGGACTGTGACCATGTCCACACGGGAGTGTGAAGGCACCCAAACAGGCCAGCCCTGGGCATGCCTGGGATGCCCACATAAGAGCCAGGCATCGACTGTGTTTGGGTCACCTGATGCCAGGTTTGTGGGGTGGATAGCATGCTGCAGGGGGTCATCTGTGCCCATCCACACCCTGTGCCAGCCAGCAGCGCAAAGCTATCCATAATCACAATGGCAATGCAATCCAGGGATGCAGTCATAGCCTCCTGCATGTACTGCATCCCCGCCAGGATCTGCACATTGCCCCTCTCCTGCTGTTTGGCTAACTGGAGCACCTCTGCATGCAGTGCATGCATTCCAGTGGCAAGCAGCACCTCTTGCTGAACAGACACCCACAGCAAATGGGTGTGGTTAGCCAGTGAGTCGGCGTCCTGGGACTCCCAGGCAGGACACCGATCTTCATTTGGTGACCAGCCACACTGCACAGCCCCCCCTCTCTGGTGGATGCTGCCGGGGGGGTCTGCAGGGGGAAGGTGCACAGCAGGTGCACCGGTGGCGGACCCTGTGTCCTGCTGCCTGGTGGTACCCAGAGCCTGCTGCTGTCTCCCATCTGGCTGCTGTACACCACCCAGTGCCTGTGTGGCTGCACCACCACCACCTCAGGGCACAGCCAGGGCAGCGCACACCACTGCACTCACAGTGGTGGCAGGCAGCTGTTCCACCACTGGTAGGGCACTGGGCATGCTGCCTGTGTCAGTGGCCAGCAGGGGCATCTCACCCACAATGTTGCCCATGCCATCCAGGATACTCGTGATGTCATCATCGGTGTTGGACCTCACCCTGATCTATGTCTCTGTGCAGAGGATGCCAAGGCTGGCATCCCTCAGGAACACATCCAGGGCCTCATCCAACCCCAACTCTAGAATATTTGCCTGCACTGCGGTGGTGAGCTGCAGCCTGTCAGGCCCCCTGTATGCCAGTGGAGGTGGACGGCTGGTCCTCCGTGGCTGTTCCAGCATCTACGGCTGCTGCCGCTGCTGGCACCCCATCATCCACACGGAGGTGTGCTGGTGCTACAAGAGAAAGAAAGGTGTGTCAGTGATGCATTGCCCACATGTGCCCCCCCACACTGCCAATGCATGTGTCCTGCAGCGTGGCATGCACGTAGGTGAGCACACATGCACATAAGATGCATGCCAGCTGCATGCACACCAGCATGCCCATGTACACACCCTCTGTGCCACCAGCTGTGCATGGCTGACATACTTACCATGCAGAGACGGGCTGCCATCCATCTGGAAACCATCTCCAGGCACACTCTCCACCGTGCTGTGGCACATGGTGGCTGTCACCAACTCCTCCTGCACCATTAGTGCTGGCGCATCCGCAGGCCCCCCGGTGGCATTCTGGAACACACAGATGGCTGCCACATTCTCTTTAATGCATCTCTTGTCTGTGCCCACCTTCTTCCGGCACTTCTGTGCTGACCACTGGTGGCTGCCATGCTGGTTGACGTATGCCACCACCTCCTCCCAGGCCCGAGCCCTGGCCTGTGGTGTGCCCGTAGCACCACTCAACATGGTCTCCCTGTCCAGGTATGCATCAAACAGGGCCTCTGTCTCTGATTTAGTGAAATTGAGCCTGTGCTTTCAAGCAGGCCCATGCTCCTCACCCTCCTCATGGTCCAACAATTTGTGTCCTGTGGACATGAACAGCACAGTGTGTCAGTGGCAGCATCTCCCTGGTCCATCCCACCCTGCTGTGCTGTCTGTTCCCAGTGAGCGGCAGCAGCATGTGCAACTTACCTCAAAGGGATGCAGTACCAGTCCATGGCCTGTGCTGTTCCACGGCTCTTATGAGGCGCAATGCATGCAAATGAGGTTTGGTGCAAATGACATGCTAATGCATCTAGTGCACCATGCATTAGCTGGTGAGCTCATTTGCATGTGGTGTCTGAATATCGCGATATTGCACCATGCACGATGGGGTTGCACTGGAGCAAGTCGCGACGGCGCAGTGCACACATATGTGTGGTGTGCAGACCCACAGTGTGCATATGCATCACGGCATCATAGTGGCAATCACACACACCATGCGTGGACAGCATGATGCCATAGCATTGTGCATGTTGTGCATGGGCCGGCTACATGCATGGCCACGCATGGGGTGCTATGCCCTATCACACACGTGCGCAATGCCAGTCAACCAATGACCCCTGGGTCTGACCTCTGACCCTGTGACCCATGTATCACACCCATTCCATGCATCCCTGGCACTGCACAATGTGTGTACCTCGTATGCATCCGCGTATCATCAGCGTGGCGGCATACATGGTATGGATATGTACGCTTCTCCGCTGAATATTTCTTACCACCCAACGCAGTTAGCGGAACATGGTGCAGGCATGGTGAAGAAGGACTCAGAACTGGTCTCCCATTGAGGTGGTCAACCTAGTGGCATATGTGGAGCCTCATGCCCCCCAGCTCTTTGGGCAGGTGCCCCTGCAGCAGGCCAGGGGCACTGTGTGGCAGGCAATCACCACAAGCCTGGGGCACTGGACAGAAGTTCCCAGGACTGGGAAGCAGTGTTGTTACCACTCTGGCGACCTCATTTGGTGGGACCTGGAGCACCTCAGAAGGCTCCAGGCACGTGCCAGGCGAGGGGCCATGCCACAGCCAGGTAAGTCATCCTATGTTGCATGTCTGCCCTGGTGCGGTGCTGTCCTGTGGTGTTGGCTTGGCTGCCTGCCATGCCATGAAGAGGGGTACATTGTCATCATGTGCATCATGGGGTGGCATTGCCAGCATCCTCTTGCATTTTGATGCCACTGTGCGGTAGTGCGGGACATGTCATGCAGGGGCACACCCTGTGCACAGTGGTAGGGGTGGTGGGGCAGCTGCTGTGGTCAGTTCCTGATGTGCACCTGTCTTCTTTCCATTCCCAGGACCCAAGGACCATAGGAGGGCCCAGGCTGTTGCAGCAGTGCAGCAGGCCACAGCAGGACAAGCCAGAGTGAGACCAGCAGGGCCGCAGAGGGCAGGTAGGCACTGTTATGGTCCTTTGCACTGTGTGTGTCACACTGTGCATGGTGCATACCACTGTGGCACATCCATTGGACATGTGTGCCAGCTGTTGGTGGGGCGGGTGTGTGCCTGGCTGCCACTGGTGTTGCTGTGGTGCCGCCGGTGCACTGTGCCATGTGGCTGTCATTGCGCAGTTGGGTGGCGATTGTGTGGTAGGGACCACCTCTGTGCAATGTCGTGGTGCACCGAGTTGCTGGAAGGCATTGGCCCACCCCCCTGCGGGTGGCCGGTACAGGACCTCCAGGAGTGTGTATTCCTGCTGCCCATTGTGCACTGTGGGTGGACATGGTTTCTTGGGACATTGCACTGATCACCTGTCCTGTCCCTTGTCAGAGGTGTCCAGCGGAGGTGTAGGAGGCCCATGTACTGCAGACTGCTCTGGCAGCTCATACTAATAACCTCAACCACCATGATGGCAGTCCTACAGGTTCAGCGCCTGCTGCTGGCAGACCAGGGGTGGCGAGGACACCAAGGGGTGGCAGGTCATAACCACCGTTAGTCTGGCCCTAGCTTCCCCCTGTGTCCCTGCTGTACCTCCCCCTACAGTCCCCCTTCCCACTGTACTATCCCTGTTCCCTGTGCCCTTCCCTCGCTTTCCTACCCTTTCCCACCCCCTTGTTATTGTACATAGTTTGCATTGTAAATATGTATTTTTTGACTTACCTGCCTGTGTCAGTGTCTGCTTTGCAGGTGGTGTGCCTGTGTCAGGGTGCGTGTTGTGCTTCTGTGGTTTACTGCTGTGTGCTGTGGTGTGTCCCACTGTGGTGGTGTCCTTCCCCTCAGTCAGTGGCTGTGCCTTGGGGTGCTCATGGGGCAGCTGTCGGGGGTGCGTGGAGGGTGTATGCATGGTGGTTTTTGGTTGGGTACTGGCCGCACACTGTGTTGAGGCCCCTGCTTGGCATTGTGTGACCTGTCCCATGTGGTCTGCCATGCTATCTGCCTCCCGGCACATTCAGTGCCTCCTGTGTGGGCTTCCTGTGTGCCTGTGGGGTGTGTACGTGTGCTTGACTGTGTGGTCCTGGGTGTGGCCTACTCTGGTCTGGGATGGTGGGGGGAGCACGGCCAGCAGACTGCGGCGGGCTCCCTTGGTGGCCCTCTGTTGGCCATTGGCACCTCCTGTTGCCTGCTATCTGTGCCACTGTTGTGTTCTAGGGAGGGGTGTCTGGGTGCCTGTGTGCACCCTGCTGTACCGTGTTAGTGGAGACCTCCTGTGGCCTGTCACTGTGCTTCTCGGCTCTGTCCCTGGGTCTCTTCTCTGTGCCGTGCCCCCTCTGTTGCTCCTCTGCTCTGCTTCCATGGTTGTGCTGGAGCATCTCTTTCTGCACCATGGCACAACTGTGTTTTTGCCATGGTGCAACTCTGGTTGCGCCATGGTGCAACTGTGCCATATTCAACTGGGTTGCACTGGCACAGTTCGGCTGGCGCAACCTCTGAATATGGCTCCTGTTGCACCATGGCACACTGGATTTGCTCTGCGCCGGACTTGCACTGGCCTGTGCCACATTTCTGAATATCTGGGCCTCTGTGTTCTAATTTGTCTTTGTATTGATGTTGTTTGGTTTTCCAGATCCAAAACTCTTTGTTGCACTTCAGTTAGTTCCTTTTTTTGTTTATTTATTTGCTTCAACTATTTCTGTGATAGTAGATGTTATTTTTTTCCATTTTATTTTCTAGTGTGGAAACTATTGTGAGCTCTTCATTTATTTTCTCTAACTGAGCCATAATTTGTGAGGCCCAACCTGGTATTTTTTCATCTTGATTCTTATCTTCTGAACTGTCATATGTTGAACTGAAGCTTTCTCTTACTGATTCAGTTTCATTTTCATTTTCCTTTGAGTTTTTTGTGAGTATCCACCTTTTTTCCTGCTAACATATTCTTTAGTAGATTTGAGTATTAAAACTCCATTACTGCATGCTCCATGCTGTTCCAAGGTATCAGACCATATCTCAGCTTCTGTTGACTCTTATCAGCTCTCTCTGCTTCCTGTTGCTGTAAATCTAAAGCACTTGTCATATCCTCTTTCTGCATTTGTTCCTTTTGTGGCGGTATTAAACCATTTGGGACATCTTCCATTTCATTACCTTTGTTCCCCTCATTGGTTACCTTTCTCATTCCACTCTCTAAAGTATTTATTTCCTGTTGTCTTCTTCTCTCAGCACTTTTATTTTGAAAAACAGCTTGCAAAACTGTTTCACTTATGATTTCTGTATTCACCAATCTAGATTCGTCCCTCTCTTTCTTGGACGATTTTTCCACCATTTTATTTGGATCTTTGTTTGATTCCTTATTAGGTTCTCATACATTTAATTCTGCCTATATGCATGTCTGCTTCTGTTCTTGCCTTCCTAGCTGTGCCCCCCCCCCCACTTCTAGACATTGAGCACCAACATTAAGTTCCTCTTGTGCAACAACCTTTTTATCTTGTGTTTTTTCTGCTGATTTAATTTGGTCATCATTTTGTTGCCCATTGCTGTTTTTTATAACCACCAGTTCTATCCTTCAATCTGATTCAGAGCAGTTTATTGCAGTGGTTTCTTTTGTAACAACTTCCACATTGTTTACTTTATAATTTTTTACTGTATCTTTAGAAAAATATTTCATGATACCTTTAGCCTTTGTTTTCAAAATCTCTTTGCTTTTCCTCCTCAACATGTCAGTCTCTGGCTGGAGGTTGGGGGGGGTGCTCTCGTTCCTTTCTTCCTCACTAGTTTGTCTCCTTCTGGTGTGGCCATTACTTGCAGGTGAGGAATCTTGGCTGATGCAGATGCACCCTCCATAGGCATAAAATCCTTTTTATTACCTTGTGTTGAATCTGTGCTTCACTTTCCAAAAAGAGAGTCTGTTTCCATGTAGCTTTGTGCTTTTTGCAGCTGCCTTCTTGTAATAGCTGCAGACATTTTTTTAGCTCTTTTTGCTGCCACTTTATAACTAAATGCACCTTTGCTTTTTTGAATTGTTGGATCTTTCTTTGGTGCCATTTATCAGCTTGTCAGGTAGTGAACTGACCTTCTTACTAGCAGTCCTGACCTCTGTTTTTCAACTTCTTAGTACTACCGCTTCATTTATTTGTATTTTTCTTTAACATTTTATTGTCATTTTATAAGCCTGCTATGCTTGCAGTTGATGCTCAACTGAACATCAAGTGCTGGAGCAGGATGCTATACTCAAACAGCTCACTCAGTCACCATCTTTGTGCATGAGCCAATCATGCCTAACTCCTGCCTTCCTCCTCTACAATCATAGCAGCCAAGTCAGTGGCCATCACCTTACCTGTGCTTTGTGATGTTGAACAGGGAGTGCCAGTACCTACCACATCTGGTTTATATAAGATCTGCTTTTCTTTCTCCTCATCTTGACATCAAGCCCCACCCCCTGCCCAGACCTTTTTCACCCCTATCCTTTTCACAAGCCCCCCCATACCATATACCACCATATTGCTTCATAGACCTAAAGAAATAATGGAAGACTTGTCTGACACAGCCCCAAAATGTATTTACAGTATATAATATTATAGATAAAAATGGTGCTCTGCCTAAGCACTGAGGTGCCCTGGGTGGTAATTTCAAGGCCTACACATATAACTCAATCTGTTAGCTGGCACAGCCAGAAAAAATTTCTTTAGATACAGTACATTTATTTTAAATAAGCTCAATTCCAAAATAACTGATATGGTGATCAGTGGCTACTCACAATCAATGATCAGCAACATAGACAATAAAGCAAAAAGTTACACTGGGAAATGACATCAACAGATGAATGCATTTCATCAAACAAAACCAAAACTGGGAGCTGACACTCCCCTTTACCACAAAATTTTGCTTAGATGCACTAAGAACATATCATAATAAGCAAAATCTCTTAAAATGCATCCTAGAAATGTTTTCTCTTGAAATAAAACATTTTTAAATCACTTCCACTACTCAATGTACTGAGTTGTAGCAAATAATTCTGCAGTAACTACCATTTTTTAAACCTAGTCTAATTAATTATGGCTGCAGTAGGCAGAGCCTGCAGATGTTTTGCATGTACAAAAGGAGTGATTTCATGTTTTCTGTCTGTGGAACTGACTGAAGGTGTAAATAGTCTTTTACGCCTTACACGCCTCCAAGAAATGTTTTCCACCCTCAAATGAATACACTTTCATGTTAGTCAATGGTTGCAGGGTACTATTTTCTTTCTTAAATGGGCAGTACAAGAACTGGAACCTGAGTAAGGGGAGGCAGCATTGGGGTTTTGGGGAAGTAAGATCCACCCCCACCTCCACCTGAGATGCTCCTAAAGATCCACCACCACCTTTTTTTATTCATGTGGGAAGGGCATGAGGTGGATCTATCATGTTGAAACAAGACACACTAGTTTGGGACCTGGACCAAGGAACAGAACAAGCCTGCGGAGTGATCGAGTTGTGGAGCCCCTGCATTTTATTAAGGACTAGGAGAATAGAAGCAACTTAATGCCTTCAAACTGACTTAAAAACCCTTGGAACCAATGATTATCAGAGCCACCTGGTGTCTCAGAAGGAAAAAGTAATTAAGGAGTGTCTGAAACTATAGCTCCCAAGGAAAACAATAGACACAGCATTCTGATTCAAGCTGAAGGAGCCACAGCTTTTTCTTAAACATGTATATACTAAAAACATAAAGTTCAGCTTTTGGGATTAACAATATTTGTTTACCATATTCTATATATATATATATATATATATATATATATATATTTAGAGTTTGTCTTTTTAGTAGTTTCAAAACTTTGAAAGCATTGGTGTTAGTAATGCATTTAGAAATACATTTTTAATTGTCTTTACAGTTAAACTTACAGTTTCATGTGAAGGAACTTTTTTGGGGGAGGGGTTCAAATTATTTTAATCATGGGCACTGTACTTGGTAAACATAGTCCTTTGATGATAAAGCGTATAGTTTATTTTAAGTTTGAGAAGTGGAGTTGCCTTGCACATGTTAAAAATGCCAGCTGCAATTAACAACTACTTGTAGAAGCAAAAGGCTGGGTGTTTTTTTTTTCTACTTTCTGTTCACTGATATTATAAACTGAGCCAGGAAAAAAGTAAGTCTGGGCAGATCAGAGCTGACATTAAAAAAATGTGATATTCCTAAGGTCTGTTGCATGCACTATGCTTTCATTGTCATGGGAGGGGCATGAGGTGGATCTATCATGTTGGAACAACTATCAGAGCTACCATCTCCCTTGACATGTCATTTATCACTAATTTAAAATAACACAAATGTAGTTTCACATTTTTACTATGAGAGAAGCAAGAAGATGAACCAGCATGGTTAACAAATAAATTGATTGACACCTGTGAATGAGTGGGAAGGGGGAGTTTTTTTCTAACATTCCTGGTGTTTTTATACTCCCTGGAACCTGCTATTTAGGTTTTTTTAATTGCATCTTGTCTCAGGCAATCTTCCCAGAGTGCAGTTTGCTCTATTGTTTAATAGCTCAGGTGGAGGCCAGTGTCTTGTTACATTGCCTTTTGTTTCAAATTAACCACAGATATCATGGCAGCCAAAGTAGACACACTTTGAGTCTTAGGGTATGTACAGCATAATTAATAAATTTTCATATGCATAATCTTTCCAGTCATGTTATTGCTAGACATACTGCAGCTAGCTTGGCTTGAGGAAGGGTGAACATGGTCAGTACCCCTTAGCAATTGAGATGCATATGCAGCAAATAAGTCCAGATGTGCTAACTGCCTGCTGAATAAGGAAGGGTTGAAGGAACCCAAGAAATGATTATGGGGGGGCTGATGGTCATCAAAATGGAAAGGGATTTTGGGGTAATTATACTGGATGATCTAAATGTGGCTAAACAATGTACCAAAGCTGTGAGAAGAGCCAGTGGAATGTTGTGGTGCATAGGCAGAGGTATTACCACCAGAAGGAAGGAGGTGGTGATGCCACTGTGTAGATCACTGGTGAGGCCTCATTTAGAATATGGTGTCCAGTTCTGGAAGCTGCATTTCTGTCATGCAACTTTAAATCACAAATGGGTTAAATGGTTCTATTTTAGATTTATATCCCTTTCCCCACCTTCTCCCACTGGTTAGCCTTGTGGAACACAACCAAAACATATCTTGGCTAGCATGATGAATGCACCTACCCAAGCTGCTTCTCAATGTACAGCACTGTCTTTTTAAAATGCTAACTTCTTGTTGAAAATATGGCATAATTTTTCCATCCATGTTATTGTTAGACATACTGTAGCTAGCTTGGCTTGAGGAAGGGTGAACATGGTCAGGAGCTCCTTAGCAATTGAGATGGATATGCAGCAAATAAGTCCATATGTGCTAACTTACCCTATAACTGTTAAGTGTCACAGTTTGCATTTTCTTCTTGAAATGGTTACTTTTACATTTATGTATTTTTTTTTTAAAATATTCAATATTCTGACCATGTGGTTATGTCACGGACCATAACTGATCTCCAGCCTTAACACCCCCCCCTCGTGCTCCAACTTGCATAGGAGATAGTGCTTGTAGACAAATCTAAGCATTTTGCCGCTGTGTTCTGGTGCATGTGTGTGTGTGTGTGTGTGTGTGTGTGTGTGCATGTGCATGCATGTGTGTGTGTGCATGTATGTGTTTGTGTGTGCTTTTGATTCAATTGCTTGTGTCTTGCATGGAACACAGTGCTTGTAGACAATCTAATCATTTTGCAGCTGTGTTCTGCTGTGTGTGTGTGTTCCTCTAAGGCTGTTCTTACATGTTGTTCATTTAAGTAAAAAAAAAGTGTTTTTTCTGAGGAAGGGGGCAGTATCACCTTAATTTACTGAGAGCAGAGAGTGAATCTAATTGGGGTGTGGCTTAGCAGCTTAGATGTACAAAATCAGCTGTCTCCAATTACAGCTTCTGGCTGTTTCTAGCAGAAGAGAACTGGTTGCACAGCAAGAAACAGAAGTCCAGAACTACAGATTTTTTTACTAGTTTCCCTCCTTCCAACCCCTCCACCCTGCCACCCAAAGCCAGTTCTAGTTTTATAGTCACTGAATTTGACTGACAACAGGAACTTCCTGTTTGGCAGTAGGAAGGGAAGGATCACTGAGACACATTAGTTTCAGCAACCTTGAAGGAACCTAAAAAAAGAAACCTCTTTATCCTCCCCAGCTGCTGGAGGTCTGAATCCAAGCACGGAGGAAGGAGACTACTGAAGACTACAGGAAGTTCCTCTCCCAGAACAGGAAGGGTGAGAGTTGTAAGGGCACATAGGCAGTAGGAAAGTAAGTGTAAAAATACATAGAGGGAGGAGAAAATAAGCATACAAAGCAACAGGAGAAGGGACACAAAATAAGTCAAGATGGGAGTGGTGCAGTGCAATGGCTCTGGAGCAGCAGTGTTCCAGGAGACATTCTGGAGGCTGCGATGCTGCCTTGTTTGCAGGCACCTCTCTGGTCTGAGGAAAGAGGTTGCCCATCTCCAGGCTGACCTGGCTAGGATTCGTGATACCTCTTCCCCCACCCAGGGACCACCAGGGCTGCCAATGTTACCTCAGAGGTTGCCAAGAAAGAGGAGTGGTTGGACCAAGGTGGGCTCAGGGAGGGAGAGGGTGGTGGAACAGAGGTGCATTCCTCCAGTTGTAGCTCTCCACAATTCATATGCTGTTCTGGCAAAGAGTGGTTCCTCTATGGAGGCACCTGCAGTGGAGACCAAGGAGGATGCCAGGAACCTCCACAAAAGAGACTAACAGGAGGGTGGCATGAGACCCCACAGGGGAAGGAAACAACTCCTGGTGGGGGACTCAATCATTAGGGGGGTAGACATGGGGGAGGAAGGGGGATAGGGAGATAAGGTGTCTGCCTGGTGCCATGGCTTGGAGGGACAGGAAGTGAATCCTCAGGATCATGGGAGCAGCTGCATGAGGGAGGGAGCTGGATGTCATTGTCCACCTAGGGACAAATGACCTGGCTGTAAATGGGATCAGAGCAGTGCAAGAGGAGTTTGTGGAGTTGGAAATGGGCCTTAGACAAGTAGCATGTACGATAACCTTCTCAGAGGTGCTGCCTGTCTATGGCAAGGATGATGCTAGGGGTATTTCACACCATGGGATTCAATGAATGGTTGAAAAACTGGTGTGGAGCTCAGGGTTTTGTCTTCATTGGGGACTGGGGAGCCACCTGGAGGGATGCAGGTTTATACTGGCGCAATGGTCTGCATCTGTCCAGAGGGGGATCCAGGATCCTAGGTGACAGGTTTAAATGCTTCATTGGCAAGCATTTAAACTAGCCAAAGGGGGAGGCACTGAAAAGGAGTAGGGAAATCCCAGCCTCTCTCCACAAAGTGCAGTAGTAAGAGAGGTAAACACCAAGGCAGAGAAGTCAGTAGGGAGCAAGTCAGGGATAAATGCAGAAAAGGGTGTTAAGGACAGGAATGGGGCTAAAAGAGGTAAGGCCATAAAATAAATGGAAGGTAATGAGTACCAATGCCCCTAGTCTGTGTATCAAGCTCCCTGAACTAGTGGCCTTAATGGAAGAGGGATGCCTGGATATTGTGGCAGTCACTGAAATATGGTACACAGAGAACCATGAGTGGGAAGTCAACATACCAGGATACACAGTCTACAGGAGGGACAGGGTGGGTAAAAGAGGAGGAGGAGGAGGAGTAGCTCTCTATATAAAGGAAGGAATTAAATCAACAGAACTAAAGAGTAAACAGGAAGTTGATGAGTCACTATGAGACAGGAAATGACACCACAATCCACATGGGGGTTGTGTACAGACCCCCATCTCAGAGGGAGGAAATTGACAAGGAAATGATAGAAGGCATTCTTAAAATGGCAGGAAAAAGAGAGATATTGTTGACAGGGGACCCAATTATGCCAGATGTTAACTGGAGTACCTATGCTGCAGGCACATCCAAGAGCAGGGTCATTCTTGATGCCGTACAGGGGGCATGCCTCAGACAGCTAGTGTTGGAACTCACTCGGGAGGGAGCAATCTTAGACCTGGTACTCTCAAATGGGGAAGGAGAAAGGATCTCAGATTTAGACATGGGTAACCATCTGAGAACAAGTGACCACCAAACAGTGTGGTTCACAATAAACACAGCCATAGAGTCAATCCATACAAAAACAAGAGCATTGGACTTTAGGAAGGCTGACTTTGGGAAAATGAGAGAGTGCCTTAGAAAAGCACTAGCAAATGGGCAAGAAGGAGGGATGGAGGAACAATGGGGAATAATCAAAACAGCCATCGCAGAGGCAACAAGCCTTTGTGTAAAGCAAATCAATAAAACAAAATGAAGGAAAAAACCACTATGGTTCTCAAAAGAGGTGGCAGGGACGGTTAAGGAGAAAAGGATAGCATTCAGGAAATATAAGGAAACACAGAAGAAGCAGGACAGAGAACTTTATCAGTTAAAGCAGAAGGAGGCAGGGAAGGCAGTCAGAATAGCAAAGGCACAAACTGAGGAAAAGATAGTCAACTCTGTTAAGAAGAGGGATAAAACTTTTTATAGGTACATTAGGGAGTGAAGAAAGACCAAGGGGGGATACAGAGACTTAATAAAGGGAAGGAAATGTGGGCAGAGGTTGACAGTGAAAAAGCAGGGATACTGAATGAATATTTCTGCTCAGTATTCACAACAGATGAGGAGGGGGAGGTGCCTAAACCAAACAAGGGAGAAACTCAGAATAGGGGTGTCGATACCAGTCCATTCACAGAAGAAAGGGTTTTGAAAGAACTCTTGAAACTGAGGGTGGACAAAGCAATGGGGCCTGATGGGATTCACCCAAGAATACTAAAAGAACTAAGGGTAGAACTAGTAACACCACTGACTACTCTCTTTAACAAATCATGAGAGGATGGAGTGGTACCTGAGGACTGCAGAAGGGCAAATGTGATTTCACTTCACAAAAGTGGGAGCAGGGCAGGGGCAGGAAACTACAGACCAGTTAGTTTGACTTCAGTGGTAAGGAAATTGATGGAATCACTTCTGAAGGAAAGAATTGTTGAATACCTAGAGGCCAGTGGGGCACAGGACCCAAGGCAGCATGGTTTCACAGCAGGAAGGTCATGTCAGATGAACCTAATAGATTTCTTTGACTGGCTGACCAAAGTAGTAGACCAGAGAGGGCCTGTGGATATGGCCTACCTAGATTTTAGCAAGGCATTCGACACAGTCTCACACAAAAGATTAATATACAAGTTAGCCAGCCTTGGAGTGGGTCCCAAGGTGGTAGCCTGGATAAAAAACTGACTGGACAACAGGACGCAAAAGGTAATAGTAAATGGAGTCCACAGCGAAGAAAGGAGGGTAACTAGCAGGGTACTGCAGGGTTCGGAACTGGGACCAGGTCCTCTTTAATATCTTTATAAGTGTCATTGGAGAGCACCTGGAAGGAAAGGTATGCCTCTTTGCAGATGACACAAAGATCTGCAACAGGGTTGATACACAAGGTGGGGTAGAAAGAGGCAAGGTTGGAGGAATGGTCAAATATGTGGCAGCACAGCTTCAATGCAAAGAAGTGCAAGGTAATGCATCTGAGAAACAAAAACCCAGGGGAAGAGTACACAATGAGGGGTGAGTTAATGACAACAACAAAAACTGAAAGAGACAGAGGAGTAATTATATCAGATGACCTAAAGGTGGACAAGCAATGTGAGAAGGCAGTAAGGAGGGCTGGGGGATACTGGGATGCATAGGGAGAGGCATCAACAGTAGAAAACAGGACGTTGTTATCCCTCTCTACAGACAGTAAGTGAGACCCCATCTGGAGTACTGCGTGCAATTCTGGAGTCCCCATCTCTGCAAAGCCATAGACAGAGTGGAGGCTGTTCAGAGGAGGGCAACCAAAATGGTGCAAGGTCTGCATCAGAAGACATACGAGGAGAGACTAAAGCAGCTTAATATGTATACCCTTGAGGAAAGGAGAGAGAGGGGGACTTGATAGAAACTTTCAAGTATCTCAAGGGAATTAACAAGGTACAAGAGGGTAGTATCTTTCAGAAGAAGAGATGTGCAAGAACAAGGGAGCACAATTTGAAGACAGAGGGGGACGGCTCAGAGGTAATGTTAGAATGTATTTTTTCACAGAGAGAGTTGTGGATGCATGGAACAGCCTTCCTGAGGAGGCTGTGGAGTCAGAAACAGTGGGAGAATCCAAGAATGCATGGGACAGACATAAGGCAATTCTAGTTGGGAGCAGGAGGAAGTAAGCTGTTGATTAACTAGAATCTGCAGCTTATCCATCAGGTAGGGAAATGGGCAGACTGGGTGGGCCAAGCGGTCCTTATCTGCCATCAAATTCTATGTTTCTATGTTTCTATTGCAACCTAGGAAAGGTACTTCCCTAGACATAGCAGCAGTACATTGCATAGCAGATATAAAATGTCAATAAGCAGGTCATGCAACAGATGTGCTGAGCAGTTACTGAAGCAAGAAATGTACAGCTGTCATTTTTTACATCCTGTTCAAAATGTGTTTTTGCACCTGTGGTGCCAAATAGCACAGTCGCTGTGCAAAATCTCCTTTCAGCTAATGAACTGATAGTGTCACTGTTCATGCAGTGGGGTCACAAAAAGCCCATTCTGAAAACTTGAAGTGAAAATACCAAGAAATGCCCAAGACATTAGGGTTTCTGACCATAACACTCTGAACTGTAGGGACTGACAGGAATCAGGGGTGTGACTTGGGATTGTCAACAGTAATGCTCATGCCATTCCACCCTCCATCCCCACCCTGCAGCTAGTGACAGGTATCGAGGTGTGCCTTTGACTCTTCAGCCCCAAAGTTTATTCCATTCTCTTATACTGTGCCCATTTCAGCATATTTCCTTATAGAATGGGGTGAATGTAAAGTTTGAAAACCCCATGGCACACCTCGACTCTTGTCTGTGTCTACAGGGTTGGGTGAGGTGAAATTACATGAGTGTTATGGGCAATGACCCAAAGGCACACCCCAATGCCTGTCCATGTCTGCGGAGAGTTAGGCACATCAATAGTTCACTGCCATTGCTATTCTGCTTGTCTGTCTGTCTCTTCTCTCTCTCTCTCTCTCTCTCTCTCTCTCTCTCTCTCTCTATATGTCTATCTAATTATCTATCTTTCTATTAATTGCATGTATCACTATTTTTACCTATGTCTAAAACAAATCTGCATATCACATTTGCCTGCACTCTGAGCACATACTTATGAAACTGTGCATATTTGTACTCTGCTTCTGCGTAAACCTCTTATTTTCCTAATATTCCCATTATCACAAGCATAACTACCTTGCCCTTATCAAAAGTGACCCCCTCTAAAAGTTAACATCACATTTTCTTTAACAGTCCATCACCATTACACCTGACTACCAGACATCAACACATTGCTTAAATATAACTTACATCACCTCATGGACAAAAACCCTGTTTCTCTTAAAAAAATAAAAACTGTGTAAATAATCCCAAGGCTGAACATATGCCAGCCATTACTTTTTCATGTACTGCCACCTTCTGTACCATCACAGGGATTTGCATATGTTTCCCTTGATGCTTTGCATTATTGGGATATGTGCAATTGTGTTTTCTTTAAAATGTGGCTGTCTGGCCAGTATCATCCGGGATAACACATACATCAGTGGTATTTGCTCTGGGGTTCTTTTGTAAGCTTCCTATTCCTTCCATTAAAATGTAAACATCCACATATTTTCCTAATAATATGTATGCCTTCCTTTGAACAGAAACTAAAACAAATCTTACTACTTACAAATCATTGTGTTGTTCCTCCATACCTCTTTAACAATTCCACACAACTTCACTAACTTCATTATGCAGCCGTGGTGGATCTGACCAAGTTTGTTTTATTTAGCTATCAGAGTGACAACTCTAACTCCTTCTGCTCTCTCTTTAAGAAAGAGGCCTCGTGGAAGTATGTTCTACAGCAGCAGCACATACAACATGACCATCCTTTTTTAATGTATTGTTTATTAAAATTTGCATTACAATACAGAATGAAAACATTACATCCTCTTACATAGAATGTCTCAAAAAATATAAAACAGGATAATGAGAATTACAATATAAGCAACACCCACACAAAGATACAGCTTTCACTTGGAGATAAGAAAATAAAATATTAAGTGAGATCAGCCCCTTTGTAGGAGTTGAGGAAGTGGTTGGGAACATCTCCCAATTAAAGAAATCATGCTGTAATGTAGTTCTAGTTAGAAAATGGGCTTTTTATTTCCTGGCATCTGATTGACTAGCACCCTTGCTGGGGGGGGGGGTACATTAACTTTCAAAAGATGCCCAGGAAATAAAACGTACTAGTCTATAGTGCCCCTTTCAGCCATGGATGTACCCTAGTGCCCACCCAGTTTTCTAATTGGCTGTAAGCACTGAATTTAAATTTCAAATTGCCACCATTTTTTCCTGTCCCTTAGCAAGCTTGGCAGAAGACACCAAGAGAAAGGACTGCTGTGTGACTGAACTTCTCTGCTGGGACTAAAGTAGAAGAATTTTTGTATTTGGACCTTTAATTTAGGGTAAAAAAACTAACATACAAAACAAAAAAAAAAGTGTGTGTTTGGGTTAACTGAACTGAATGGGTAACTGAAAAGTCATCTAGGTGTAAATCTCAGGTGACTGAAAGGACTTAACTGCTGTGAGGTTTAAATTACTTGTAGAAAGATCTGGTAAGTAGGGGAAGTGGCTTAGCTAGAAGGAAGCTACATTTAAAGACTGCCTTAGAAAGATTCTGCTAATAGCTTGGCAGAAGACACCAAGAGAAAGGACTGCTGTGTGACTGAACTTCTCTACTGGGACTATATTGCCCTGCTTCCCTCCCTCCACCCCCACCCAAAGCTAGTTCTATTTTTATAGGCACAGGATTTGACTGACAACAGGAACTTCCTGTTTAGGGGTAGGAAGTGAGTGATCACAGAACCACCAAGGACCCACCATCCTAGAAGGGCAAGAGTAGCCTCCCCTCTAGCTGCTGGAGGTCTGCCTCTAAACAAGTAAGTGGTCTACTGAGAAATATAGGATATTCTTGTCTCAGAATAGGACAATCAGAGCTTAAAGGGCACACAGGCAGAAAGTAAGGAGAGAGAAAAACAGACGAAAGAGTAAGGATTGCAACAGTTAAGGGGTCAGAAATAAGACATGATTGGAGTGGTGCAGTACAGTGGCTGTGGAGCAGCAGTCTTCCGGAGATATTCTGGAGGATGCGGTGTTGTCCCATCTGCAGGCACCTCTCTGGGCTGAGGGAGGAGGTTGCTCATCTCCAGGCTGAGTTGGCCAGGATTTGTGGGACCTCCTCTTCCATCCAGGGACCACCAGTGCCACTGCCGTTGCCTCAGAGGTTGCCAAGAAAGAGGAGCAGTTGGACCACAGTGGGCTCAGGGAGGGTGAGGGTGGTGGAACAGAGGCACATCCCTCCAGTTGTACCTCTCCACAATTCCTATGCCATTCTGGCAAAGTGTGGTTCCTCTAAGGAGGCACCTACAGTGGAGACCAAGGAGGATTCTGGGAACCTCCACAAAGGAGACCCACAGGAGGGTGGCAGGGGACCCTGCAGGGGAAGGAAACAACTCCTGGTGGGGGACTCCATTGTTAGGAAGGTAGAACTGGGCAAGGAAGGGGAGAGGGAGGTAAGGTGCCTGCCTGGCGCCATGGCTTGAGGACAGGGAGCGAATCCTCAGGATTGCCAAAGCAGCTGCACAGGGAGGGAGTCTGGATGTCATTGTCCACCTAGGGACAAATGACCTGGCTAAGAAAGGGATTAGAAAGTGCAGGAAGAGTTTGTGGAATTGGGGAGGGGCCTTAGTCAAGTAGCACGCACGGTAACCTTCTCAGAGGTGCTACCCATCTATGGCATAGGAGAGGCTAGGGTGTTCCGTACCATGGGATTCAATCAGTGGTTGAAAAACTGGTGTGGAGCTCAGGGATTTGGCTTCATTGGGGACTGGGGGTCCACCTGGAGTGATGCAAGCCTATACTGGCATGATGGGCTGCATCTGTCCGGGAGGGGAACCAGGATCCTAGGTGATAGGTTTAAATGCTTCATTGGCAAGCTTTTAAACTAGCCAAGGGGGAGGCAGTGGAAAGGAGCAGGAAAATCCTAGCCCCCCAAACAATCATGGTAGTAAGTGTGGCAAACACCAACATGGAGGTGTCGATAGGGAGAAGGGCAGGGGTAAATGGAGAAAATGACAAAGGCAAGAAGGACAGGGATGGGGCAAAGGGGGTAAGGCCATCAGGAAATGGAGGTAATGAGTACCAATGCCGTGAGTCTGGGCAACAAGCCCTGAGCTGGTGGCCTTAATGGAAGAGGGATGCCTGGATATCGTAGCAGTCACAGAAACATGGTACACAGAGAACCATGACTGGGATGTTAACATACCAGGGTACATAACCTACAGGAGAGACAGGCAGGGAGAAGAGGGGAGGAGTAGCTCTCTATGTAAAGGAAGGGATAAAAGCAACTGAACAAAAGAGTAAACAGGGAGAGAGGTACTGTGGGTCACCTTGGAGACTGGAAAGGGCACCACAATCCGCACGGGGTTGTGTACAGACCCCCATGTCAGGGGAAGGAATGGACAAGGATATGATGGAAGGCATTCTTAGAATGGCAGAGAAAGGGAGATACTGTTGATGGGAGACCTGAATATGCCAGATGTTAACTGGAGCACATTTGCTGCAGCCACATCCAAGAGCAGGGCCATTCTTGACGCCCGACAGGTGGCAGGAATTAGACAGCTAGTTTCGGAACCCACTCGTGAGGGAGCAATCTTAGACCTTGTACTGTCAAACGGGGGCAGTGAGAGGATCTCAGATCTAGAAGTAGGTTGCCATCTGGGGACAAGTGACCATCAAACAGTGTGGTTCACGTTAAACTCAGCTACAGAGTCAAGCCATATAAAAATGAGGGTACTGGACTTTAGGAGGGCTGACTTTGGCAAGATGGGAGAGTGCCTCAGTAAAGCACTAGCAAACAGGCTAGAAGGAGGTGTGGAGCAACAATGGGAATTATCAAACTGCCATCACAGAGGCAACAAGCCTTTGTGAAGCAAATAAACAAATCAAATGAAAGAAAAAGCCACTATGGTTCTCAAGAGGTGGCTGTGAAAGTCAGGAAGAAAAGATAGCATTCCGAAGTATAAGGAAACACAGAAGGAGCAGGACAGAGACTGTACCAGTTAAGGCAGAAAGAAGCAGGAGGGAAGTCAGAATAGCAAAGGCCCAAACTGAGGAAAAGCTAGCCAACTCAGTTAAGAAGGGATAAAACCTTTTATAGGTACATCAGCGAGTGTGAAAAAGACAAAGGAGGGATAGTGAGGCTGAATAGAATGAACGGTGGGTGGGCAGAGAGGGACAGTGAAAAAGCAGGAATACTGAACGAATATTTCTGCTCAGTATTCACAAAAGAGGAGGGGGAAGTGCCTAATCCAATTAACAGAAGCACTCTTGATGGGGGGGTCGATCCCAGTCCTTTCACAGAAGAAAGGGTTCTGCAAGAACTCCTAAAACTGAAGGTGGACAAAGCAATGGGTCCTGTAATCCACCCCAGAATTCTAAAAGAATTAAGGAAGGAACTAGTGAAACCACTGGCTACTCTTTTTAATAAATCATGGGAGGATGGTGTGGTACCCGAGGACTGGAGGAAGGCAGATGTGATTCCTCACAAAAGTGGGACCAAGACAGAGGCAGGAAACTACAGACCTGTCAGTCTGACCTCTGTGGTAGGGAAAGTGATGGAGTCACTTCTGAAAGAAAGAATAGTTGAGTACCTAGAGGTCAGTGGAGCACAGGATCCAAGGCAGCATGGGTTCGCAGGGAAGGTCATGTCAGATGAATCTAATAGATTTCTTTGACTGGGTGACCAAAGTAGTAGACCAGGGAGGGGCTGTGGACATGGCCTACCTAGATTTAGCAAGGCGTTTGACACAGTCCCACACAAAAGATTGATAATCAAATTAACCAGCCTGGGAGTGGGTCCCAGGGTGGCAGCCTGGGTAAAACATTGGCTGGACAACAGGTCACAGAAGGTAATTGTAAATGGAGTCCACTCTGAAGAAAGGGCGGTTACTAGTGGGGTACCACAGGGTTCAATATTGGGTCCAGTCCTTTTTAATGTCTTCATCAGTGACATTGCAGAGGGACTGGAAGGAAAAGTATGCCTTTTTGCAGATGACACAAAGATCTGCAACAGGGTTGATACACAAGGAGGCGTGGAAAGGATGAAAAGGACTTGGCAAGGTTGGAGGAATGGTCAGGACGTATGGCAGCTAGGATTCAATGCAAAAAGTGCAAAATAATGCACCTGGGAAACAAGAACCCAAGGAAGAATACACAATGGGTGGGGAGGTAGTAACAACAACAAACAGGAAAGGGACCTGGGGTAATCATATCAGATGACCTTAAGGTTAGCAAGCAATGTGAGAAGGCAGTAGGGAGGCGTATACTGGGATGTATAGGAGAGGCATCATCAGCAGAAAACAGGAAGTTGTTATCCCTCTGTACAGACAGTTGGTGAGACCCCATCTGGAATACTGTGTCCAGTTCTGAGACCCCATCTCGCAAGGACATAGACAGGATAGAGGCAGTCCAGAGGAGGCAACTAAAATGGTGCAGGGTCTGCAAGAGAAGCCGTATAAGGAGAGACTAAAGGAGCTTAATATGTATACCCTTGAGGAAAGAAGGAGAGGGGGGACATGATAGAAACTTTCAAGTACCTCAAGGGAATCAACAAAGTCCAAGAAGGTAGCATCTTTCAGAAAAAGAGGCTTGCAAGAACAAGGGGACACAATTTAAAGATAGAAGGAGGGCAGTTCAGGGGCAATGTGAGGAAGTATTATTTCACAGAGAGAGTAGTGGATGCATGGAACAGCCTTCCTGAGGAAGTTGTTGGATCTAAAACTGTGGGAGAATTCAAGAATGCATGGGACAGACATAAGGCAATTCTTGTGGGGGGCAGGAAGACATAGGCTGTTGGTTAACTAGGATCTGCGGCCTATCCTGTAGGTAGGGAAATGGGCAGACTAGATGGGCCTAGCGGTCCTTATCTGCCGTCAAAGTCTATGTTTCTATGTATGTTAAGAGATATTGTTCCCACAACACTCTGTACCATCTCCCTAACAAGACCACAGGTCTGTCTTTTGTTGTTGTTAAAAAAAACATGAACTATGTCATTTAATAGCGGCACTGAATGGGTTCAAACATAAGGCAAGCAATACAGTCCGGCAACCCGTAGTACATCTCTGCCCCCCCATCCTGTCAACGATCTCTTGGGTCACTTTTTTATTAATACCCTGCTCAGTCCCCCAGCTGACCACTGAAAACCAGTGCAAATCACTCAAACCTGCATTTCTCTTCCCAGCTCATATTTTGCTCAAAATCTATGGTCCTTGTGTCCATACTCGACAGCTTCATGGTGCAGCCACATGCCACTATCTAAGGTTACCACCTACTCGGTTTTTGACCGAATGATGCGGTTTTCTAGGACCAGATTCGGTCCTCCTGTTTTCACCATTGCAAATTCGGTTTTTATGGTGGGTCAAGCAGCACCTGTTAGACTCCCCACTAACTGTTTCATTTTCTTCTCATCTAACAGTGAGCAAGTGTCTGACATTTTAGTGTGATTGCTTGCTTGCAGTGCATGCTAATCAGGAAGTGCCTTCAAGAGCAGGGCACTTAAAGAGCCAAATGTGTCCCTGTCTGCTCAGTTGTCACCTCTAACTTCACACCAGCAAATTGGAAGATTATTCATGGGAAGGGTAAACAATACCACCTTAATTAACACCTTCATTTTTCTGAAACCAGACAGGCACCACATTAAGGTAGCTTCCTGTCCCAGTATGGACTGTACAATGTGTTTCAGAAACTTTACCTGCTAGTCCAGTTTTATTCAGAAGTAGTACTTTTTCAGTCATTTTGAATGCTCACATGCTTGTAAAACAGATTCTATTAAATCCTTCATCATTTTACTTGCATGGTCAGATTACAAACAAATTCTGATGTCATGCAGACCTTTGTTTGTATACCAGTCAGTCTGAGAGGTATAAAGTAGGGCTATTAAGACCATTAGCAACAAATCAAACTAATCCTTTCCAGGCTGCATTGTGAGTATGGTCTTTGACTGCTGTGTTAAGGAATACTTTTATACCTTTAAATGTTCACCATTTTTTCTTTTAGGGTCTGTCCTATATTTTAGTATTTGTTACCCCTTTTGTTGTTAAATTAATAATCTAATATTTTATTTCATTTCTAGCAATACTATGCCTCTCTCTCTCCTCAGTAGTTATTGTTGTCAATTTTCATACTACTTGGATATTTCAGGAAGACCAATCCAGGCCTTTCAGATGAACAGCACAGAATAATGTGGCTAATGCCATGCTAAGCTACAGAAATGAGAAAAGGGAGAGAGAGAGAGAGCAGTGCCAGTAGCTGATGAGATGACAGGAACACAATCTAGATTTGATGGCACTGCAAATTTAGGCAATGTATCAAAAATTTTTCAAAACATTATTTTTTTTTTTACCAGAAGAGACACACTAAGCTACTTTACAGGTGCAACCTGAAGCACAAGGGAATTAAGTGATTTGTGTAGGGTCACAAAGTATGCAAGTTTGGGCTGTAGGATTCAAACCCAGGTCTCCAGAATTGCATCTCAGAGTTTTAAACCACTGCGCTACTGCCTCCATGCTACATATCACATATCATGATATCTGCTGTGTATGACTGACATGAAAAACAAAATAGGGTATTTAACAGCATAGAATAGTTCCCACCACTTTCAAAATCGTCTCTGACATTACAAATAACTTTAGAGTAGGAGCAATGGGAGGGACAGTAGCACATCTTAAAATGGCAGATGATATTTGTAATTACATCTCGTCCACCATTACTGGTGTAGTTTATTTATTTATTGAGAGAGTTTTACCAGAAAAGGCCACCTGTTCCAAACTAGTCAGTTGTCAGAGGTGTGCTTGTAGTCACTCTATGTGTCAGCTAAGCTGTATACACAGGATGGAAAGTCTCTTGAAACCCCCTCTCTAACCCCACCAAATGTTAACACACACTGGAATTTAAAATATTTAAATCTAAATCAAATAAACCAAAAATAATAATCATGATGTAATTTAAAGAAGTTGTACACAATGGTATATCAGCAGCAATTCTGAATAAATCAAGTGAATCAGAGTCCAAGCGATGCCCTCATTAGTCATAAAAGGGGCGGGGTTAGGGGTGGAGTTTGGGGGGGTGTTTTAGTATTCGGTTTTCATCTCATCCAAAGGTGGCAACCCTGCCACTATCGCTCCTCACAGATTTCTCGAGGATGAATAAAAAATGATTGTTACCACACAAAAAAATAAGTTGTGGTGCATATCGGAGCTCAACTACCATAGCCTGTGCCACATCCTCATTTTTTTGTGCTAATCTCTAGAAGAAAAATTTTTCTTTTGTTTTAATGTCTTACTTCTGACCGCAAACTCAGACAGTTGCCAGGTCACTGACTCCACTACAACCATCAACTGATCCTCAGACCCGTTCGCAGTACATCTTGACACTAGTGTATTAAAGTGCACATCTCCCAATAGCACTACCATGAAAATAAATAATAAAAAACAAAACAGTAGAATACAACTTCGGGGAGGGAGGTGGCTTCAACAATCTATTAAGAAGTACGTTGCTGTGCAGCCCTCCCCATACTTCTGGGTCATGCAGTCCGCTTCGGGCAATCTTTCAGCAATAGGGTCACGCTATTCTCACAGTTCTCCCATTTGTTTGGTTCTTTTCAGTAAATAAGATTCACCAATTTTTTTACCTACTATCTTTGTTTTTTTTTGTGTTATTTATTTCCATGGCAGTACAACTAGGACATGTGTACTCTAATGTAGAGTGCAGTGTGCAGATGTACTGTGAGTAGTACTGGGATTGGGTAACACTTGTAGCTGACCTGGCAGCTGTCTCAGTTTGCAACAGAGGTAAGCACACTCTGTGCTTCTGATTTCATAATGATATTAAAACAAAGAAAATAACCATTATGTGACACAGGTTGTGAAGCAGCTGTCAAACAGTCAAATGCAGACGTAGGAACTATTTTATTAAAGAAGTTATTTTAAACTAATTTTTAGTTAATTTTTTTTTAAATTAAACTTACATTCTTTTACAGTGCCCATTTTCTAAGCACAATAATACCCTCCGGGGGGGCGGTATAGGACAATACCAGACCTTCCAGGGGCTATAAGGCCCTCTGCCTGCATTGTCGGGCCTCATTATGCCTCTGGGTGGTCCAGTATTGCCCTACACTGCCCACCCTGTTGGGTATTATTGCTTGCATAACACTGTCTACAAATCTTCAACAATATCAACCTCATGCACCCCTATAACCATTATCTAGCAGGGTGGTCATAGCAGAGAAATATCTTAATAAGCTAAGTAACCATTAAGTATGCAATACTTCACTATTCCTATCATGAGAATAGTAACTACATAACCAAAGAGAACATATGGCAACAGCAGGGGAAAAGTATAATGAAAAAGGCAGTAGAGTCCAGCTCAACAGGAAATATTAAGTAAAATCATACCTCCCACCCAGTTGAAGCATGCCCAAAATTGAACAGCCAGCTAGAGAATTCAAAAGGGCATTACAACAATAACCTCATAGAAAGCTTAAAGTCCCTTAATAACCAAAATACTTATACAGTGCTATCGAAAGAACAACCAACAGAGTCAATTCTGGAGACCCCTATCTGGTCATCTGGATCCTCCGTATCCTGATCTTCCTGAGGTGGCAGACCCTCAATAAATCTCTTCACCATATCTGCATCGGTAAACATGTAAGGTTTGCCTTTAAAAGTTAGACGTACAGTAGCCTTATGAGAAAAAACAATTTGGCTGAAATACTGTAGTCAGCCAAATGCTGTCAATACATTAAAAGTTCCTTTCTCTGGGACTGAGTACAAGACGCAACATATAGAAATAAGGATATTTTATGACCCTGATAGTAAATGTCCTGTTTGTCCAGGGCAGCAGCTAACACCTGTAAGTGCCCATTTGACGAACCCACAGTCACCAACACTGTAGCCTGACACTCCATATCCTCTGGTAATTTCCTGCAGTTTGGTAAATGAAAGATCCAGGCAATATGAACAGAATTCTCAGCCAGTCCCAGAGAGTCCATGAATATAGACCCTAACACTCTCCTTAAGTCTTTAACTTCAATGGATAGCAGAAGCCCCACTACCTGAAGGTTAGCAGCAAGGATTTGGTTCTCAAGTGTTTCAACTTTGTTAGCTAGAAATGTTGAGTCCGGGGCCTCGGCCACAGCAAAGTGCTCCTGACAAGCTGAAGGTGCCATAGAACTCTCCTCTTTTTCTTGTTCTAATTTCAGGATCTGCTGATCCATAGTCACTGGAGAAGTATTTGTTGGTTTACTTTTTCTTCTATCTTTTGTAGGATCATGAAGATTCTATTGATTGCTGGGTCCTTAGGAGATAGTGATAGTGCCATTGATGAAACACCTGATTTCGGGAGCAGAAAGTCCTCCACTGATTTTGATGAGGAGACAACAGCTTTATCTGCTTTTTTTGGACTCCTTATTTTGGCAGGAAGGTCTAAAGGTAATCTGCAAGATAATTAGCACTGTACAGTGAGAAATGCTGAGAAATTTTATCCAACATTAGTGATCTGCAAGGGAGCTCCATGGAGACACATCCAATCAGCTTGCTGGCTAGCTGGGTCCCCGTCCCCATGACCATCCTTTTTGACAGGAGATAACCTAAGTGACTTGCTCATTGATGCACACTTCTGGAAGTATACTGTACTTCTGCAGTGACATTTCACCATTGTGAGATGAGGCAAAATCCAGGCTCATTCCCCACTTCATGGCAAGGACTATGCAAAAAAACATTGTTTCTACTTAACTGCAAAGACTGTGAGACTGAAGCACGGTGGACAGACTTCACCCAACCCTAGCAGAAATGATACTGAATTACAAATATAAACAAAGTGCTGCATTCTTGTATTGGCTAACAATAAGACAACAAATTAATATTACATGCACACTGAAAACAGATTTAGAATCAGTTTTTTAACCATTGTTCTTCATCAGGAATTATCTAAAAGAGAAATAAGCAGGCACTAACTTTGCTTTTTTTTTCTTTTAGATAATTCCTGATGAAGACCTATGGTCAGATTGTTGATTCTAACCCTGTTTTCCTCACCAACTACCCACAACAAAAGGATTTTCTCAACAGCCTTAAGTGCAATAATGTGGAGGGAGGAAGGAAGGGACCTTGGGGTATTGATCAGTGATGATCTCAAAGAAGAAAAACATTGTAGAACCATGGCAGAGAAGGCAAACAGGATCATTAACTGTATTAGAAAGTTGTTTATCAATAAGAATGAATCAACAATTATCCCTGCATACATGGCTTATGTAAGACCTCAGCCAACTACTGCTCCCAGTTTTGGAGCCCACAACTTAGGAGAAATATAAAGATTGTGGAGAGGGTTCAACCTCATGCCACACATTAAATACCTAAATTATGAAGTAAATCACACGAAGATAGACTGTTACACCTGGGTCTACACTCTTTGGAAGTTATATGTAGTATGTAATTACTGTACATATTGTATATATCATTTTAGAAATGGTATTTACCATTTTAGAATATATAACATTTTAGAAATTGCTATTCCTAATTACGTTTCCCTGCGCATGCACAAGAAACATCTTGAGGTAGAACAACATTTCAGAGGCGTGTCAGGGACGAGTACAATGCAGAGCAATCTACAGTAGGCTCATCCATGACAGACCAATGAGCATGCAACCAGACTGTGACACGTGTCACAGTTTCACAGCTGGAAGCCATTCTCTTGCTGCTATAAAATGTTCCTTTTTAGTATCACATAACATTTGTATTTTATGTAATATGTGCAATATTGAAAATGTTTGGAACCTTTTGTAATTTGTACATAAACATCAATAACAGGATCACTGTGAAAACAGGCCTTGTATAAGACCTATGGTGTAAACTTTTTTGCATTGTCAAATCGTTTTTTGCCTGTATAAATAAACATGTTTTACTACTACTACTCTACCTGAAAGAAATGAAGTGCTCCAATGAGAGTGTTTCATTCCTTTCATTTACATAATGCTGGCAAGCAGCATCACAGCACTAATGATGTTGCTGACGTATGCTGCTAGCTGTCCAGGAAATTAAGAGCCCCACTCCCAGTGAGCTGCAGCTTCCCAGAAAATGTGGAGCCCCTCCTCCAACCATCTACATGCTTCCCCCCACCCGCGTGTTGCCGCAAAGTTGTGACTGGCCCTTCCACTCTACCCCCCAACATTGCATGACAAAAGAGGCAGTAGACACGAGAGACAGAGAGAGGCACATGGGAACAGAAGGCAGCCATAGGAAAGTAACGCTGGGCTCCCATCACCCATCACAGATGCCCTATGTCAGATGCCCTCACCACCCAAAGCCTGTTTTAATGTCTCTTTGCCAACATCGGGGTGCCCAATCCCCATGTCAGCATTTACGCTCTCCCAGTAGTGTACCATAATAACATTTTTATTAACCTGTTAGACAAGAAAACTGTCCCCCAATGTCTTTTTCTAAAAAATCCTGTAAAAAAGAAAACGGTCCCTCGTAGTCTCCCCAATCCTCCTCCCTCATCCCGACTCTCCCTCTGTGCATCCACCTCCCCACACCACCCTTACCCCACATGTACCTCTGGAGGTCTGGTGCTGTCATCTTCAATGAACCGGTACATGTCTGCACTCTTCAAAGCCGAACCGTGAACTGAAGAATCAAGGTAGATGCTGTATAATGGCAGCCAATGGCATTTTGAACTTATGTTGATATCTCTGCCATTTTTAGGAATTTTTGCACCAAATGTTCAACATGGGGTTCTTAGGACCCCACCTCATGAACACTGTCACCGTCATTTCATTATTTGGACCCATAAGGTGATTTCACAGTTGCTGCATGAAACCACCTTTTGGGACAGATTAATGAAATAGCAGTGCCTGTGTTCATGAGGCAGGGTCCCAAAAAGGCCATGTTCAAAATCTGGAGCAAAAATATCAAAAAATGCCCGAGTTACGGGTGGTCATTGAAATTTCCCCATGCACATGTGTAACTTTGCTAATTTTCAATATCTTCACTCCAAATTTTTGACATAGCTATCTTTCCACACCTCCTCATGAACAGTGCAGTTGTCATTTCTCACATCCTGCCCAAGACATGTTCTCACACCTGTGACGTAGAATGATGCAGTTGCTGCGCAAAATCACTTTTTGGGATTGAGTAATGAAATGATAGCACCACTTTTCAAGAGGTGGGGTTCCCAAAAAGCCCATGTTGAAAATTTGGAGTGAAAATACCAACAAACACCCACGTTATGCACGCTTTGAAATTTTCCTACATATCTGCGTAATTTTGCCAATTTTTTATATTTTCACTCCAGACTTTCAACTTAGCCATTTTCTACACCCCCTCATGAACAGTACAGCTGTCATTTCTCACATCCTGCCCAAAACATGTTTTCACACCTATGACACGGAATGGCCCAGTCGCTGTGCAAAAACACCTTTCAAGATTGAGTAACGAAATGATAGTGCCACTGTTCATGAGGTGAGGTCTCAAAAAGCCCATGTTGAAAATTTGGAGTGAAAATACCAACAAACTCGAATTTAGCACTCATTGAAATTTTCCTACATATGCTAAGGAATCGCAATTTTTCATATTTTGACTCCAAATTTTCAGCAGAGACATTTTTTCATACCACCTCATGAACAGTACCACTGTCATTTCACACATTTTGCCCAAAATGAGTTTCCGCACCTGTGGTGTGGAATCACGTTTTGACACAGATTAAGAAATTTTCACCTATGGGGTTTATGAGGTAGGGTGATAAGAACACTATGTTGAAAATATATGATCAAAATGTGAAAAAATTACAAGGGTGCATAGACAGGGGTGTCACCAGCAGAAGGAGGGAGGGAGGTAGTGATGCTATTATATAAAACCCTGGTCAGACCTCACAGCAGGTAGGTCATGTCAGATGAATCTGATAGATTTTTTTGGCTGGGTGATGAAGGAAGTTAATTGGGGTAGGCAGTGGATGTCGCCTACCTCGATTTCAGTAAGGCCTTTGACACCATCTCACATAAGAGGCTTGTTAACAAGATGGATAGTCTGGGCATGGGAGACAAGGTGGTGAACTGGGTTAGGAACTGGCTAACAGACAAGACACAGATGATGGTGGTAAATAGGATACAATTTGGGGAGGGGTGAGCAGCGGGGTACCGCAGGGATCAGTCCTTGGGCCAGTCCTGTTCAATGTCTTCATTACTGACATTGCAGAGGAGCTAGAATGAAAGGTCTGCCTGTTTGCAGATGACACCAAGATCGGTAACAGGGTGGATACTCCAGAAGGAGTGGAGAAAAAGAGAAAGGACATTGGGAGGCTTGAGAAATGGTCTGAGGAGTGGCAACTGAGACCAACTTTAAAGAAGTGCAAACTCATGCACCTGGGGCATAGAAACACTGTGGACAGCTACAGGATGAGGTGGAGAGGAGTTGCTGGCAGTCACCAAGGAACAAAAGGACCTGGGTTTTTTTTTATTTCAGATGACATGAAAATGTCAAGGCACAGTACAAAGGCAGCGGGGAGGGCCAGTGGCATGCTGGGGTGCATTGGCAGGTATCACCAGCAGAAGGAGGGAGTGATGCCATTATATATAACACCCTGGCCAGGCCTCACATGCAGTACTGTGTGCAGTTCTGGACACCTCACCTTTGAAAGGACATAAATAGGCTGAAGATGGTCCAGAGAAGGGCAACTAAGATGAGATGGTACAGGGCTTGCACCACAAAACTTATGAGCAGAGATTAAGGGACCTAAAAAAAAGCAAATCAAAATTTGAATTGCGTCTTAAGGCATATTGCAAGTAGGGATGCAGAGGTATTGACACCGCTTTATGTAGCACTGGTAAGACCCCATTTGTAGTATAGTGCCCAGGTTTAGTCCCCACAAAACAGGCAAGACATCATTAGATTGGAGGGGGTACAGAGAAGATTTACCAGATCTATACATGGGTTAAATAACAAACCATATACTGATAGATTGACAACCCTCAATTTTTATTCCCTTTATTACAGGAGGTTTAGGGGGGATATACAGTATGTGCCTGTTGTATAGGATAATTAGAGATGCTAAGCTCCAAACAGAGCTAGGAATCCAGCCTGGGACAGATTGGTACGGTAGCAGAAGACACAATAAACAACTTATACGTTCTAAATGGAATTGTAATGCACAGAACTATTGGTTCAGTCAGAAGGTGGTGACTCCCTGGAATGAACTTCTAAAAACTGTAGTTAATAACGGTAGTATAAAATGTTTTAAAGATAACTTGGATCAGCATTTTAGGGTTATAACTACTCTGTTTAAGACTTGGGTTAAAGGCAAGCATTAAGAACGTCAGTCTATTAGCTTGAACTAACCTATGAAATCTATGAATATGTATTCGCTGGAGGAGAAGAGGTAGAGAGGAGACATGCTAGAGACATTCAAGTACCTCAAGGGTAAAAACAAGGTGCAGGGGGAAACATCTTCCAATACAGGAGGTGTACAAGAATGAGGGGGCATGACATGACATTGGAAGGTGGCAGGCTAAGTGGGAATGTGAAGACATTTTTCTTCACAGAGAGGGTGGTGGACACATGGAATGGTCAGCCACAGGAGGTGGTTGGAGTGAGCACTGTGGTGGGATTAAAACATGCATGGGACAGGCACAGGAAAATCATATAAGTAAAGCTGAGGTAGGGCCAGAAGCTGTAGTCAGGTACATGACTTACGGCAGACTGGATGCACCTAGTGGTCCTTATCTGCTGACAGTTTCTATGTTTGAACCTCAGAGGAATACAAGACCTAGGAAGGCTTGACAAGGGTATCACCAGAACAAGGAGGGAGGTAGTAATGCCATTATAGAAAACCCTGCTCAGGCCTCCCACAGACTACTGTGTGCTGTTCTGGAGGCCGCACCATCAAAAGAACATAAACAGACTGAACACGGTCCAGACACGGGCAACTAAGATGGTACAGGGCTTGCACCTTAAAACTTATGAGGAGAGATTAGGGAATCTCAATATGTACTCGTTAGAGGAGAGCAAGGAGAGAGGAGACATGATAGAAACATTCAAGTACCTCAAGGGAAAAACAAGGTGCAGGGGAAGACATCTTGCAATACAGGAGGAGTACGACCTCAGCAACTATAGACCAATTTCCTTATTCCCTATCCTATCCAAAATGTTAGAGAAAATAGCAAGTACCCAACTTAGAAACTACTTGGAATCCACAAATCTGCTAAACCTTCTACAATCCGGATTTTGACCATGTCATAGCACAATTACAGCCCTGGCAAAGGTTACCAATGACTGGCAGGAAGTCCTGGACACCAAGAACTTTGTGCGTGCAGTATTTCTGGACCTAAGCAAGGTGTTTGATACTGTCGACCACGAATTGCTCTTGGTATCCCTTCATAATATTGGCGTGGACTCCCCCGCCCTGAGATGGTTATCAAACTACCTTTTAGGTTGCCAGCAGCAGGTAAAGATGGAAGGAGAATTCTCACCGCCGAACCACTACTGTGGCACGTACCACAAGCCTCCTTACTGGGTCCACTGCTATTTGTGATTTATATTAATGAAATCAATGTAGGATGCAAATCTGCCAACATCCATCTTTTTGCCAATGATACGGTACTCTACATTGACAGACCTACTCCTGAAGCAGCATGTATGGATCTTCAGCAGGAGTTTAATCAGTTGCAACTACAACTACTTAACCAGCAACTACAATTGAATACAAAAAAAAAATAAAGGCGATGGTCTTCTCACCCTTTATTTATGCAAACAACCCTGCTACACAAGAATCCATTCCCCAGGTTACTACACTCCTAGGCAAGCCACTAGAGTTTGTAACCAAATTCAAATATCTGGGGTGTGTGGATTGACCACAAGCTCTCCTTCCTTGAACATATCGAGGAACTTATAAAAAAGCTTAGGCAGAGGCTTGGTCTTTTCTACAGAATCAAAAATCGGCTCACCCAGGATGCCAAGAAGAGACTAGCACTCGCCACATTCCTATCATTGCTGGACTATGCTGACTTTTTGTACAGCCAAGACCCTGCTTCTACACTACCCAAACTAGATGTACTATACCATAGAGCCATAAGATTCATTACTGATGCCCCGTATTCCATTCACCACTTGTCTTTATATACTGTAATGGGATTGACATCCCTTGCCTATACAAGACAGAAAAGCGCTGCTTACTGGACATACAGAGCAATCACTAAAAAGCTACCTCAATATATATTGGATTGTCTTCCACTATACACGGTAGGTAAGTGTGCCATGAGAAGTGCCTCCTATATCCTACTTACCATGCCAAAAGTCAAATCGCATTTTGGTAGATCATCCATAAGATACATACTACCCATATTATGGAACAACTTACAAAAATCCTTAAAACTGGTTCACCCTATCAATTTCTCAGCATTCAAAATGCTTTATGTATGCTCTATTAAGGAGTCTTGTAACTGCTTCCCCTGATTAACAATATGACATCATGTGGCACTGTCACTGAGTCTCTCTGGTACCTGCCATCTTCCACACCCCTTTTCTTTGTTCCTCCCTCTATATGGGTACCTGTATCATACCACAGGTGCTTAATCTTGGAGCCAGTAAATATTACTCTGATGGTCACACTAGTCACTTACCTTCAGAGGCTCACTATACAGGTCCCCTTCCTTTCAAGCATCCTTGTTTTTTGCACTCTCTTTCCTCCGTTGTGTATGCCCCAACCCCATCCCCTCATCATCTTACCCTGTTCTTACCCTCTGTTATTCACTCATAAGGCTTCACCAAATTCCTTATCAATGTTTATGCCACTCTAGGTACCTGCCTGTGTCCTCTAGCAATATACTGACTGCCTGAGTTAGTCTAGCTCTATACTAACCCCTGTCACTTTCCCTTATTGGATCCTTTTCCTCTGTATACTGAAGTGAGCATTATCTTACTCGGTGTGAGCTTTATTTTACTCTGTGCTTTTCACATATATTGTGGGCACATGTTACACTATGTACTGATCTTCAACATGTATATACTGTGTGTATAAAACTTACTATGTGTATGAATAAGTATAGCTATGTATGTATGTATATCTGTGTACAGAGTATGTATATTGTCCAGGTCCACCTCGAAAATGAGTTTTTCCCAACTGTGTTTCGCCTGGTTAAATAAAGATTTTGATTGATTGATTGATTGACTGACAAGAACAAGAGGGCATGACATGAAATTGGAAGGAGGCAGGTTAAGAAGGAATGTGAGGATGTTTTTCTTCACAGAGATGGTAGTGTACGCATAGAATGATCTGCCACTGCAGGTAGTGGGAGCAAGCACTGTGGGTAGATTTAAACATGCATGGGACAGGCATAGAGGAACCATACAAGTAAAGTAGAGGGAGGGTCAGAAGCTGTAATCAAGTACAGGGCTTACAGGCAGACTGGATGGGTCTAGCAGTCCTTGTCTGCTGACAATTTCTATGTTTCTATGCGCTTCCACATCTACATACATTAGCACATCTATGGAGGGATTGGAGCGCAGGGACCATTACTATTACAGTATCTCAAAAAGTAAGGAAATTCATTGCAAAAAACTTTGTTAATGCATGAGTTAGGGTGAATACTATAGCAGCAAAAGGAGGGAAATGAGGCATTAGGGTTTCCAATCCTAACACCCCACCACCACCACCCCCCCACCTCGTAGGGACTGACTGGCATTGGGGGTGTACCTTGGGGTCATCGTCCGTAATGTTCATGCCATTCTACCCCCACCCTGCAGACACTGACAGGCATCAGGGTGTGTCTTGGCATCATCAGCCCTAATGCACATGCCATTCCATAAGTAAATAAGCTGATATGGGTACAGCATGGGTGAATAGGGTGAGTGTGAGGGCCGATGATGCCAAGGCACATGCTAATGCCTATCAGTGTCTGCAGGGTGGTGGGGGTGGAATGGCATGAGGGTTATGGCCAATGACCCCAAGGCATATTCTCCGATGCCTGTCAGTCCCTGCAGGGTGGGGTGAACCCTAATGCCTCATTTTCCTCCTTTTGCTGTGATTGTACTCACCCTAACTGATGCATCAACAAAGTTTTTTGCAATGATTTTATATATATATATATATATATATATATATGTGTGTGTGTGTGTGTGTGTGTGTGTGTATATGTGTGTGTCTATATATAGATATATATGTGTGTATGTATGTATGTATTGCACTACTTTATATTGTGCTTTTTGCATTGCTGCAGTACAGGTTAGCTCAGGAAAACAATTGGCGGTTTGCCTCTTTTTTGACATCATGCTAACTGGATAATTATAGTATAGAGAATCCCTTTTTAAAACACTATGACAACACTAATAAAGCCTGTCCTGCAGCTCTGTATGCCAGGACAACTCCCCCCCCCAAAAAAAACAGGTCTGTTGATAATGATGATCCAGCCACTATCTGTCCTCTCCTGTAGCTCTCTCTTTCTCTTGGCTAAACATCTGCTGGTAACAGTGATCACTGTCCTTCTGCCTATCAGCCCAGACATCTCCCTCCCTTACTCCACATACATAGAAGCCATCATTTAATACCCCCCCCCATGTTGCCTCACCTACTCGCCCTTTGCCGTATGCCACAAACTCTCTGGAGAGGGGTACACAGTTATCTTTGTCCGTACATAGTGCATTCGGGCAGGGATCACACACACGTAAATCCTGATGTTTACCTATATTACTACTCCCTCTCTCCCTTTACTTCAACTAAAAATACACCCCTGCCACATACACCGTGCAAGGAAACATGCGACATTGAGAAATGCTTGTTTTTATATTGTGCGATGTTACCTCTGTTTTTGTATATTGTTCCATGTATTGTCTTGTTATCATTGCTATATAAGAGGCTTCCTTGCAAATGAGCTTGCTCAATGAATCTTATCCCTTCACAATAAATTTGAACTTGGAGAGAAGAAGGCTAAAGGGTGACCTTATACTAATTTATAAAGTTATCAAAGAAGCAGTATCAATGGCACACTTAGGTCTTAAACACAAAAAAGTTGCATCGCAACCTTAGAAGGCACAGTCAGCAGTTTAAAAAATAGGTCTGATGACACTATTTCAGTAACAGAGGCTTGGGTCTCTGGAACTCACTGCCAGAAAAGGTAGTGGAAGCACCAATAATGAATATTTTCAAAAATAGACTAGATAAATACTGAACAGCTAACAATATAAATGGATACAACCACTGAGAAGTGGGGGAGCAGAGATGATCTCGATAGGCATCCGCCTTTCACTGTCTGTCTGATTCCCAGTATTAATCCACGTGTTTTCTATCTTTAGCAAGAATTTAATAGTATCTATTTCTTTTGCTCTGAATTACAAGTGCCATGTCCATAGCTATAACATCTGCATATGCAATTGGTTACCCAAGAACATTTTAAAAGCACTTTTTTTCTGAGAAATTCCTGATCTGAATTTCTAAGCACATTATTTTTATAATTAATGACAAATTCTGTCTTGTACCTGGGTACTTTAGGTAGACTTTTTTCTTCCAAAAAGTGCTTTAACATTTGCTGGAGCTGCCAGATGGCACTTCCAAATGTTCTAGGAGTCTTGATTGACTGAGAACTATCCTTTGCTAAAGATTCAGTTTGTTCTGTCAGTTGAGAAATGTGTGACATCGCAGAAATATTTTAAGCCACAAATCTACAATACCCTTCTGACCTGCCTTTATAATAATGTTTCAGCTTAACTATTAATACCCTTTACTTTCTAGACTCTTTATACCATATCCAACTCCTCATCAGCACCTGAACTGGCAGCTCTAACAATATTTAATCCTATTTACACTGCCTGATCTGCACCTTTGCAAGAGGTGCAGATGAGTTGCATTGGTGTACAGTATATCAGACGGTGTAAACACCATGTGGAGCATTGCAGGTGGCTCTGATGTGCTCTGATGCAATGCAGAGTGATCAGTAGGGCTGTTCACATGACATTTTCTGCATTGTTGCGGAGTGATACAGAGCTGTTACAGCATTGCTGCTTTAGACATGTGAATGCAACCCACACTGCAGTGTCTACACGCATTGTATTTCACTGCAATCCCTCTTTTCTCAGGATCATGTAGTAGTATAGGCGTTTTGCATGGCTATTTGTAGGCCTGGCACCACTCACGATGGTGCCAGGTGATTTCCCAGGCTGCATTTCAGTACAGAATTAACATTTGTAATGTGTGCATTTATACAAAATAACTGATAATGGTAATTGTCAAATGTCTTTTGTTCTTTTTTTTTGCTGTATCTCTTTATTAAAAAATTGAAAGACGATTTGCCATGGAGCTCAGACACAAAACTTAAGAGATGAAATGGGGTTCTAAAAGGAATCTGGGCTGCTTGAGTGAATCCCAACAAAAAAGGTGTAATTTTCCCCTTTACAAGAAAGAGACATGAGTGTTAAAGAAACATATTGACCACTATAAGAATATGAACAGATGTAGCATTTACACAGATCTCCATGGCGTCTCCCATACCCTCTTACCCTACCAGAAGACTTTTTAAAATGCAGGAATCAAGAGGATGTCCTGCAACACTGAAAAGCTGTGTTGTCTGAATGCTGGTCAGCTGCACTGCACAAACTGCGGGAGAACCAATGGGGACAGAAATAATACAAGTACATGCCATATGAATGCGGCTAGTGTTTTTGTGGGTTTGTGTACCAGTGCAGTCGTTTTTTGCTAGCAGGTAAACGTGCCACTCTGCCTGCATCAGTACAGCCCTGCAACACACCATGACACCTTTTGCTGCTCCCTGTCTCTTCTATCCCCTTTTAGCCCACAAAATGGAGAGAGACCTGTTTGTACCCCACTGATCACTACATACATCATAAAGGAAACCCCCAGACAGCAGGCTTAAATGACATTACTGAGCAGGAGGTTTAGAAATATTAAGGTAAAACTGAAAAGGAAAAAACAATTGGCACAAACAGAATGATTTGTGCCAATTACAGTTTTTCACCACATTTTTCTACTTCTTGTAGTTTGCTATCCCTTTTTTGGCTCACAAGCTCCCTTGTCAAGCATATATTATTTGTTGCTTCTGACGGCATCCATTTTCCCATTAATGGCAGCTTGCCCCTGAAATCTGATGAAAATATTGCAGTGGCAGAGGAGGATCGAAACACTGCTTCTGCAACAGTGCACAATGCAATGAGGGTGAGTGGTGCAGACTGCATTGAATTTTAAAGGTATGTGTAAATGGGCCTATACAGTATTACCCCAACCACCAATTTATTGCCTTCCCATTGATTTATCTTTGTGAGTCTAATCTTTAAAGCCCGGCACCACCTTTCATCTGATTACTTCTTAGACACAGTTTCATCCTGTCCACCTTAATGGGATTTAAAATCAAAGGATGCTGCACTGATTAACATCTCAAAAGGTCAAACTCAAAGCTGCTGGAGGAAGATCCTTTTGTCACAGAGAGTAACTACCACTGAAATTCTTTTACCAAGCAAATTAGGTTGGCTCAATAAGACTTGTCTACTGTTAGATTGAAAGCTTAACTTTTTGGGACACTGCTTTAATTTCTGGTTTCTGTTCTTTGCAGAGGACTTTGAGGTTACTGCAATAGTTGCTACAAAAGCTAATTGTATATTAGAATTAATAGGTATTTATATTCAAGAATGTTTGTACAAGGGGAGCTGGGGTTGAGTTTTACATCAAACCAGAATTAGTCGTATTTCTTTTTTTTCCTTTACATTTTTCCCCTCCAGTCCCAATGGCTATCCTTTGAAATGTTACCAATAGCCACTCCACCTCATCAAACACTGTCTCATCACTGCTGTCCATCCCCACAGCTTTGCCTCCATAGGAAGTGAGTCCAATGGAGGGGTCTCTTCTTTGGACCAGAGCAGGCTCTGGTAGAGGGAAGTGAGATGAGTGACTTGGGGCCCAAATATGTTGGCAGCTGTCATCCAGTTTTGGATCTGGATTTTCTCCCCTATTTTTTCTCCTTGATTCCTCCCACCTCCTATAGCATGGGCATGGCTGCCTACTGGCCTTGTGCATGCACATCCTGCCCTGCATCAAAAGCAAGCTCCCTGGTCAGATATAGGGGTCACTTTGGTGCCAGAACATGCCACCACCACCCCTTATCCGAGGCCCACTGCCTCATGGCAGCTACCTCAGCCCTTCTTGCCTCCTATTGCTAATGACCTGACTCTGCTCTCAAATCCAGATTGTCTGTATGACATTACATTTCACTGGGCCATTGGGTAGCCTTGGTCTTATCTTTTATTTATATTTATTGAAAACTGGTAATTGGAAAAGGCACACCAAGCCAAAGCTTATTTCCTACTGCAATCCAGGAGATACATACAGGAATAACAATACATACAGTGGTAAAGTACAATCAATATAAACAGTAGCATTATATTGGAACTATGTACTATCAATGTAAGCAATAATACCCAACAGGGTGGGCGGTATTGGGCTATACCAGACCGCCTAGGGGCATAATGAGGCCTGACGCCTCAGGCGGAGGGCCTTATAGTCCTTGGAAGGTACAGTATAGCCCAATACCGCCCACCCTGGAGGGTATTATTGCACTTAGAAAATGAGCACTGTAAAAAAAAAAAAGTTAATGAATATTTAGTTTAATATCCGTTTTGTAATAAAATAGTTCCTCCGCCTGCATGAACTATGAAGTTTAGTACCACTGGAGACTCCCTACAGTACTGAAACTCCAGGTGCTTGTTTTAAAAAAAAAAAAAAAGAACCTCCAGGTTTAAATCTGAGGTTTGGGTCAGAAATAACAATGGACTGTTTCTACAAACTGCGCACCTCTGAACAGCGATTCTCACTGTTTCTATGCCAACCATGATCCAATCCTCCAGCCGCCAGCCCAAGCAACAGGATTAGTATTTTCTTCCATGTGCCTACCAGGGAGTGTTGCTGCATGTCCCATTCCTCTGGCTAGTAAGATAGAAACTGATCTAACTGTTCTTTTTAGCATTTTGTGTTATTTTAGCACTGATATTGCAGTGGACAACAGGCTAAGGGCATTGGAAATGAGTGCTTTCAGTAAACATGAGACCGGCAATTCACGGTCTGTGATTCAGTGAAACCACTTGCTTGGGGGGAAAAAGAAACGGGCATTAAAATTAAGTACTGTTTAATGGTGCAGTAGTACTGCTGTGAGTGCCTCTTATTTGTTTTTGCCCAGTCATTGAACCGCAGTACTCGCATGACACCGGCATTTATGTGTCAGTGAGAGATCAGGAGTGTACAGACTGAAGTGGTAACGGAGTACTGATTTTTTTTAAATAAAGGAAATAAACCGAACAGAATGCTGGTTGCCATTTAGCGGGGCGTGGTATCTCCCGCAGATGGAGATGCATTGCATGTTTGTGACAGTGGGCGACAGGAGAAGGGAGCAGGGCACTGTGAGCTGACATTAGGATTTCTTCTTGTCATAGCAGACGGCAGAATTTCTTTTCATTTGTGACAACAGTTATGAGATTTTTTTTTTATTTACAACTGTAAACAGATTGTGAAAATGTGGGGATGGAGAGGGGATTATTGTGGTCTGCCGTTACTGTGGTTGGGGTGGGTGTGATTTTTTTTTGCAGCTATTACTGGCTCAGAGTCACACTATCAAGTATCAGGGCAGCACCTGGCATGGGACAAGGGGATACTAAAAAGAAAAGGGGGGGAATCTGTAAATTTGTACTTAATTTGCCTTTGGTTGGGACAGGCAGATGTCACTGAAGTAGGGAGCATTGGGTGACCAGTATCTGTTGCTAAGTGAGAGAAAAATGGCAGCAGTTTCATTTTCAAATTACATGGTTTCAGCCAATTAAGAAGCAGGGTGGGAAGTAGGATATTTCAGTGCAAGAAGGGGCACTGTAGGTTGGTACTTTTTATTTCCTGGGCATCTATTGAAAGTTAATGTACCCCCCTGGCAAGGATACTAGCCAATCAGATGCCAGGAAATAAAAAGCCCATTTTCTAAGACAATATATAGTATACAGTGGAGAATGTGCAGACAACATATATAGTAAAACTTTGCAGGCAGTATATACAACCTATGGGAAAGGGCTGAATTAAATATATTTTAGGACTCCAACAAAAAGTCCCTAAGCACCCCAAAACAGGTGATTAGGGCTACTCTGCCCCATGTAGGACCCCTCCGCCCAAGCATGCAGAGGCCTCAGTGTCATAAAGCACTTTCACACAGAGCCACATCCTGCCCAATCCAAGTGTAGTACATGCGGCTACATGTTGGATTGGGTAGGCAGATTGGGGGTGCAGTCCATATAATGCATGATGTACACAAGAGGTTGCACTGTATCAGCACTGCTAGGGGTGTCTGACCCCTTGACCAGAAATGGTAGATTCTGCAACTGTCTCTCAGTTGAGGCTGGCACCTTTTGCTGTCAGCTGGGGCTGGGCATAATCAAGGGATAAGGCTCTCCTCAGTGTCTAGAGGTCAGTTTGCTGGAGGGCTCCCACAATAACATAACACACTTTACTATCTACCTCTCTAACTACAGAGGGCACTAAATAGAACCACACTACAAGGTGCTTAAACACTGTCAACTCTACTGTTCTGCTGATTGGGACTGTACAGACAGGTTCAACCCTGACCTCAGATCTGAATCAAATGTATTGGGTCCCTTTGTATGGGCTGTACCCTCTCATATTACTCCTGTATCACACAGTCCCTCTTATTTCTCATAATCCCTAGTGGGTGAGGTTATACCTCAGGATGGAGTCTTGCCTACTCAGCACGGAATCTACCACAGTTCCAACCTTGCTGTTAGTTTTGGGTTTACACATCTTTGCACATATGGTACACCTTGTGACACCATAGCATCAGTTTCAGCTCATGCACAAGAGGCAGCACCAGTGTAGGAACTTTCTCTCAGTTAATCCTGGTTGATGGCTACCACAAGCCCTGGACCAGTAGCTTATAGATTTACTTAGTCCAGTTTCACCACCATGGCACCTGGAGACAACCCCTGATCTGGGTGCCTCATTTTGACCATGCTACATTCACTGCATGGTGTGTTGGGCATAACACAGCAGTGCATAATCTAGCCTGCTCTCTGGCAGCAGCTGGTAATCACCCCAAACCCTCTGCCTGAGGAAGTGTCTTTAATGTCCATACCGGCTAAGGATTCCCCTTCCATACATGGATGACATAGGGTCACATATATTCAGGTCAGGTTTGAATTTAAATTATGGGCCAGGTTTACTATTTCTACTAAAACTAGTCTGTCATTTTAAGGTTAAAATGACAGTATAGTTGTTTTTATGCAAGCTTTTTCATATATACTAATTTCTAAATGTCACAGGGTGACCTGTGATGAGTAAGGTTTACATAAGGATGTTAGCCCCTTCCTTAGGAGAAATAAAGTAAAATAAACTTGCTGATTTTGTATCCGCATCTGTGTCACACTACTGTGCAGTCTGTTCAGTCCACAAAGTCACCCACACCGTACAACACTGATGTTCAAGGATGTGGAGATATGCTTGTTTTTCATAAGTCTAGTGTGAAGATACAGTGTCATCTGGAACCTTGTTTAGGAACAGACCAGATAGGTGGTGCTAAATATGTGTAAACAAGTGTGTCATAATCATCAGTTTTGCTCAACGGAGGTTTTTGAAACACTTAGGCAAAAATATGTTTGCCAAAGGTTTCTAGCCGAAGTGTAAGCCATTTTAATGACTGGTGAAGTGAAATGAAAAAGGTTTGCTGTATAAAATGTACTGTATAAAATACAACTGTTTCTTGAGAGAGTGATGGTATTGCTTAACATCCAACAGTGCCATCAGCAATGGTATTCTGCATATCAAGCCATCAAGAGATGTGGTATGTCTGAACAACAATATCATCAAGATGGTATTTCAACATCCAGTGCCATCAAGACATGATATTTCTCAACATCTGATATCATCATCTTGCCACCTGTAAGCCATCGGTTTTTCTGCAAGTCAAAGTTAGGGGACCTCAGGAGAAAGACAACAACATGCAGAATCCTGTGCCATTCACCATGCCTCAGAATCATGATGCGACAAGTTGTTCAGGAACAGGACTCTTACCAGCTCCAAACATCTACACCAGATCAGATCACTGAGGGAAAGAATGCCAGCAAACATCACTCCCCCCACCACAACCATGGATCAGGTAAAAACAAGTGGTTGTCAATGACTACAAGCCCTCACCAAATAAACTCTCTAGCTAACATTGGCAATAGACTAGAAGGACTGGGAATGAGATTTTACCTGGGGGGCTGTGGGTTCATCGAGTGGCTATGTGTGCATGTTGCTAAGAACAGTATAAACTGTCATCATCTGGACTGATCATATACCAATATGAAGAAAATGCCTTTTGCACTCGGGGGACAAAGAAAAAAACTAACACCAAAGTTTGTCATCTATAAAGAACATAGAATTTACCAACGTATTTGCAAAAGATTTTTGCCTTGTTGCCAATTGTACAGTAGATTATGTTATCTTATGCTTTACAGATCTAAATTTAAATTGAACATTAACGTCCCATTTCTCTCCTTTGCTCCCTTGCTAAAATTCAAGAATATTTTGTCTATAACCAGGTCCTTGTCTTCCTGGAGCAGAGGTACCTGCTGACTGAAAGCCAACATGGCTTCAGGTGGCATCACAGAACTGACACTGCCCTTGCCAAACTGACCATGGATATTCTAGTTGCTATGGATAAAGGGCTGTTTACCAGCAGTCTTCATTGACCTCACCAAAATGTTTAACTTGGTTAATCACAGCCTTCTATCAAAACTGAAACAGTTTAGTTTTAATCTCCTCTCCCTCCACTGGTTCTCTCTCTATCTTTCTGGTAGGTCCTAACTGGTCAGGTGCAAGGGCTCTCTCTTTTTATTAATGACATGCCAAGTAACTACAGTATGTGTGTGTGGGGGCTCCTACTGTATGCAGACAATGCCGTAATGTATAGTAACGCTAGGGACTCCAGCTGTCTCAATGCCCAGATTGCGGGTGACCTCCTCGAAACTGGAAAATTGATACATTACCAACAAGTTGGTCCTAAATGCCAAAAAGACCAAGGCAATATTAGAAACACAGAAACATAGAAGATGTCAGCAGATAAGGACATTTTGGGCCCACTTAGTCTGCCCTATTTTTCCCTACCTACCATGTCACTGTAGACTCTACTCAGTCTTTGGTCTTCTTCCCCTACCTTACTGTCAAGATCCCCTTGTATTTATCCCATGCATTCTTTAATCCTGTAACCATTTTAGCCCCCACCAGCTCCTCTGGAAGGCTGTTCCATGCATCTACTGCCCTTTCTGTGAAGAAGTATTTCCTCACATTTTCTCTGAGCCTCCCCCTTTCTGTCTTCAAGGTGTGATCCCTTGTCCTTGAGCATTTCTTTCACTGAAAAATGCTACCTTCCCGTACCTTGTTTTTACCTGTGAGGTATCTGTCCGTTTCTGTCCTATCCCCCCATTCCCTTCTTTCCTCAAGGGAGTACAGGTTAAACTCCTTAAGCCTTTCTTTGGGAGGGCTATAGCCCAAGGTTCAATGTGGGGGAATAGCTCCTCCCACATCCCCTTCATAAACCAGCCTCCCTTGGCAGTTCTCGTCTTAGTGTGTTGTGAACCATGCGAACACTGAGCTCCCTGTGTGGCTCATGGGCTGAGCCTCCTTCCCTTATGCTCCCTGCTCTTTGTCTGCCAGTTTTCCCTCCCACTCCTGTTTCACCCCTTCTCACTTGCCCCCTCATCCTTTTTCATCCCTCATTTCCTCTTGGTGCCCCCTCTCTATTCTCTCCCTCCTCCTATCTGGTGGGGCCACTCTCCCGTTGCCTCCGTTTCCCCCTTCCCCATGCCTCCAGTGCCACTCCTTCTCTGTTCTGAATGTGGCGCAATCCCCCTGCACCATCTTGGCTGCCTGCTCAAAACCGCTTCTCTGCACTCATCTTTCCTCATTGCCTGGAGCTTCTCCTGTGGGCCACCACTGGCTCTCTCTCCTCGTTCTGCCTTCTCAGTGGTTGGTATATCCTGGAGACCTCCCTGTCCTTCTCCATGGAGGTCCGCATAAGTTCAGCTGCCTCCAGTATTTTTCTGTATGTGTTTGCATGTCTTCCTCTGTGCCTGGCTCATATGGACAGACTGTGGCTCCTGCTGCACAGTGATGAACTCAGTTGCAGCCTGGATTGCAAAATCTTCCTGGAGCAACCTTGCACAGTGCGGCAAACCACTTATGGTGTGTCAATCGGAATATGTGCCAGGCGCCATCTGCTCTATAGCTTTGCACTGCTGCTGCTACATTTTCCCTTGTCTTGTTTCCATTATTTCTGTGTGCTCAGTTCTACCTGTTTTATGATCCCTCTCATGTCCAGTCTGATGTTTCCTACCTGGTCAGCCTTTTTACTGCTGTGCTGTGCAGATGCCTTATACATTGTTGTAGCTCAGCTCACTGGATTACAGATGCATCATTTCCCATTGCTTTCCTCTTGCACTGTTGTATACCTGGTTTCTCCCCTGTTTCACTACCGCCTGTACCTCGGTTACTCCAATGCACTGACATTCTGCTAGATTCTGCAACAGATGTAGACCTCTCACCTTTCCCAGACTTCCTTTATCTCCTGGCTCCTTGTCTGCCCCTTCTGTCTCTGCTCCTCCTCCCTCTACTCTGCCCCTGTCCCCTATTTCTTTCCCGTGCTCCCCTGGTTTTCCTTTTGGGCCATTTGCTTCTCGTAACAGCATTCCATCCCCATTTCTGCACCTTCTCCCATCCTAACCTATGTTACCTCTAGTCCGGAGCCTACACTCACTGCCTTTTTGCTCCTGGCACTTCTACCGTGCTCATTCCTGTTTGGTCTCAAAGATGCTCTGCTTGCAGCTCCCCTGTTTTTCCTATGGCGGGGTAATAGGGCGTCATGGTGGGGCATCGTAGCTCAGGTCAACAGGAACCTGCTTCGTGCTAGCCATATGATCTACCCTGCCATCCTGCCTACATGGCTTCTGCTACCCTGGCATGGATCATTACCCTTACAGCCTACTCAGCCTCAGTCATTCATTGCATTCCATCGCTACCAGTATGCTCCTTTCTGGATTACTCTGTGTCCCCCTTACTAGCATTTCCTGCTACCTTCCTCCTCACATTATCCCACTCTGACTTGCTGCCTTCCCCTTTATACTGCCTCACTGTTTAACTGCCTATGACTATGCAGCCAGCTGCCCTTTCCTTGCTCAGCCCATACCAGCAGTTTTTCTGGAATCCATCCCTAATTCGTACCTTCTGAGACACTGAGCAAGGTTAGTCTTGCCCTGTCTACTGGGGATAGGATTCCATTTCAATTACTATCTACTACTTATAAACCTGACATTATCTGTCCCTAACTCTGCCTAGCAGCATTAAGTGAAGGTTAGCATGCCCCGACTACCAGGGATTGGAGCTGTGTCTGCAATCTACTGTTTCATCCTGCATTCTCTACCTGGTACCAGTTGCCGCTTTCGTTCGGGAATGGAACCTATTTACCCCATTTGCCTTCAACATCCTACTTCTGCTTGGTGGCATCGAGTAAAGTTGGTCTTGCCTTGACTATCGGAGCTGGAAGCCGTGTCTGCAGATAGACACTTTCAGTGTTCTGCTTTCTCTACCTTATACCTGGTTGCCACTTCCCTTTGGGAATGGGAACATTTTAATCCATGTGTCTTCAATATCCTACCTATACCTAGTGACCTAGATCCAAGGTCGTCTTTCCTCAACTACCAGGGATGGCACACCTGAGTTTACGTTTGCCTGTTTCAACCTTAGGCATTATCTACCTGATACACCAGTTGCTGCTTCCCTTCAGGAACAGTACCACTATACCTCATTTCCCTTCCATATCCTACCTCTACCTGGTGATATCGAATGAAGGTTGTCTTGCACTGTCTGCCAGAGATGGAAGCTTGTGTCTGTAATAGACTGTTTCTGCCTTATGCATTCTCTACCTGATTACTTGGTTGCTGCTTCCCTTTGGGAATGGGATCACTTTACCCCATTTGCCTTCACCATCCTACCCCTGCCTGGTGGCCTCGAGTAATTGTCATCTCTCAACTACCGAGGTTGGGAGCCCATGTCTGCATTTGACTGTTTCAACCTTCTGCATTTTCTACCTGATAACTGGTTGCCACTTCCCTTTGGGAATGGAACCACTGTACCACATTTGCCTTCCACATTCTACCTCACCAGTCTACATTCTGCACATCCATGGACTCATCATACTCATCCCTGCCTTGGCCTACTTGTGCTTTGGATTTGGATTCTGCCAGCTTGTTCAGTCTCTACCTCCATTCAGTTTGACTGCCTCCTGGACTTCTATTCAGCTGGTTGCCCCTTCCTGCCTACCATACGAGTTTGCCTTCTCCCTCAGAGGTGGGAACCTTGTACCTCATCACTGCAGCACCTTCTGTTCTCTGCATCTGCTGTTCTGCATCTTCTGAGAACATGGGACTTTCATACATCAGCTTCGTAGCACTTGGTACCTGGATTCACTTCTGGTCTTCCTTGGATCTGCCACTCATGACCTGCAGCAGCTTTGCTACATCCTACTTTGGTTTGTTATGGTGCTGACCCCAGTCCTGTTCCTTCCTATGTCAGTACAGCTTGGCCTCTGCTGTTTTCCTGGAAGGAGTTTCCTCCAGTCTGCTGACATCCCCTGGACTTTCTCCTCCATCCTTGGACAGCTGCCTTCTCCTCTCGCTCCTAGTGGCTCAGGGCTTCATCCTGTTTGCTGTGGCTTTTTTGGGGCATTTTACCCTATCTCTGGTCAGTATTCCTACCCGGTCAACTGCTCCTCCCATTTATCTATCTCATACTCCTACCCTGGCCACTGGCCATTCTAACAGGTCCCATCTACTACTCGACAGAGCACTCAATCATTTCACCTGAGGAAAACTACTTCTAGCAAACATCCTATGGACAACATGCCTCATAGATTCTTACATCACCATAGAGTCATCTATACTTCTCAATCATCTCCCCAGGATCAGTTCTGGAATCCCATTTGACTGGCCTATAGAAAGATCTCATCCCTTATCCAACTCTATTGGATACTCCCTATGCATCCTGACAATCCAAGCACCATAGCTTCCTTATCTACCATGTCTCATGGGATATCTTTTTACATGGAAAAGTGACCTAATTCCTTCCATCATGCAATGACTCTGTAATCATCATTGCTGTCACAGATAATAGGAACTACAAGATACCTCATAGCAGTACTGACATAATCCGTTTTACCTTTCCATAAATTCTCCTACACGCACTGACTTTGTTGATCATGTTACTCATCTCCTACTTCCTCAATGCCATTGGATGTCCTAAGACTTTCACAGCTACCTTCCCAGAACTCCCATCATTGGATCTCCGATGCCTAACTGCCTTACTAAAGGCATTCTATCCAAACCACTGTTTCTGGCTCCTGGATGTCACCATACTTCATACAATCATCTATATTCCTTCATCATATTACCGTCAATTAGATCAGCTGCCCATCCAGTGGTCCTTCTAGCTCATCCCTCATGATTCACCTCCCATACTTCCTCCAGTGAAGACTTTTACTGAGAGCAGGCTTCCATTGATTCTCAATCTGAATGTCTGCAACCAATCTATTAGTCTCACTATCCCAGTCTTGCCTCAACTGATCTATATTCGACTACAGTGCTAGGCACCCCTAGCATTCTACACCGCTCTCGACTTCCCATTGCCACATCAATCCATAGATTCATTCATATGCCCGCTCCGGGCTTCCCACAGAATTTAGACATTGGATTACCTGTAAGGCAAAACAGTCATGGCCACCTCAGTGCATGTCATGGGCAATTAAGCCACAGAAATACCCATATCTACTTTTCTACCGGCAGACCAGCAAGAACCTATACAAGTATCATTATGACACCAATACCCAAATCAACCTTCAAATTCCTTGTACTGAACTTCCAGTTATTCCTTATACATTCCAATGCCATCTCTACTGCATATACCAATCCTCCTTAATTCATCTAAAATTATTCACGTCACTACTCCCACCTGGCACATAAAGACTCTCTCCGACTCCTTCATCTGCTTCATGGATGCTTACATTGCAACTTATTGCTCACTGCTTAACTCCTCACCTCCAGACTCTAACTTGAATGTCAAACCTTCTGCAAAGTTAGACTGTTTACCTTATGACTTCATAACCCATCATATTTCCCACCGTTCAAAGTCTGGTAGCATATTGATCAAATCATGTTCTTCCTGCTCTTTAGTGTGTAAACCCTTTGGACATCATCCATCATCACCTTGGAAACCTGGACTACAGTTACCCTTTTTCGACTGGATCTACTCCACTCTCAGGATTCAGATGCTCCTTCAGAAGAGACCTACCGCTTCAATCTCAGAATCATCCTTCCAGAATGCATCATTCATGGATTCGAAGATGGACCGTCATCTGTCCAAGAAGTTCACCTTCCTCAGAAAATTAGCTTATGGTTGCTAGAATGTAAGTTCATCTCCTCTTAGTTTACCCAGAGAATGGGTAGGTCAGTAGTCATGGGTCCTCAGAGGTTTCTTCCACCTGGGTTTTTTTCCCTCTCCTGCGTGCAACTAGTCATACTCGCTGTGAGTTGGAGGAGGTAATCATACTCTTTTGAACATTCATTGGTAATTCTTGTGGGCTTTCTATTCCCTTCTCACTACCCAGCTTACCTTCCAAGGATGGGAATAGAGAAAAGCCGAAAGTAAACTACAGTTATGTAAGCATTACTAACCCCATACTCTATTCACCCAAACATTGAATGGGAGGGTTATAGCCCGAGGTTCAATGTGGGGCAATAGCTCCTCCCACAACCCCTACAAAGGCCAGCCTCCCTTGGCAGTTCTTTGCTTAGTGCGTTATGAAACACCCACCGTCCACACCTGTCTCCTCCTTCTCTGGCACTCTACTCACCCTTGGAGTTGGGCTTTCTATTCCCTACTCACTACCCAGCTTCCCTACCAAGGGCGGGAATAGAGAAAACCCAAAAGTAAACTACAGTTACATAAGCACTTCTAACCTCATACTCTGTTCACCCAAACATTGAACAAAGGACTTTTGATATAGATCTTGCACCATTTGGTTGCCCTTCTTTGTATCTCCTACACCCTATTTATGTCATTTTTGGAGATGGGACCTCCAGAACTGGATGCAGTACTTGAAGTGTGGTCTCACCACTGACCTACAGTATACAGTGGTTTTACAGTATTATATCCTTCCTTCTGCTGGTGATTACCCCTGCCTATCCATCCCAGCATCCTGTTATCCTTTCTCCACTGCCTTTTCACACTGTTTAGTTATCTTCAGATCATCAGAAATTATTACCCCCAGGTCCCTTTCATGCTTTGTGACTGCTAATTCCATTCCTTCCAGTTGGTATATTACCCCCTGGTTTCTGTGCCCCAAGTGAATGATTTTGCGTGTTTTTGCATTGAACCCCAGCTTCCAGACCCACGAACACTGATCCAGCTTTGCTAGATCATCCTTCACTCTTAACCCCCCCCCCCACCGGTGTGTCTACTCTGTTGCAGAGTTTTGTGTCATCCACAAACAGGCATACATTTCCTCCCCTGTCATTAAAATAAATAACTCCCTTATAGCTGACCATCCATCGGTAGCCCAAGGAATTTAACTCCTATTTCACATTGTGTGCTTCGGCCCTATTAGCCTCCCTCTCCCCATGTCCACCTGTAGTGCCTCCCTCCAAACGTGAACCCCAGAAAACTCCTGATCGAATTCCATTTTTATTTTCCTTGGTCTCACCTGCTGACATCTACAATGCCCTGTTGTCTATCAACCTGTCTAAAGGAAGCTCTCCAGACAAGCTTGACCCAAGCTTCTCTATCTCTCTGCTCCAGCTATTGCCTACCCCCTTTCTGAAATTTTAAACCTCTCCTTCATGACAGCAGAAGTCCCCATGCCCTGGAAGCATGCTGTCATCCTTCTCCTCCTCCCCAAGGGTTGTGAATCCACTTCTCCTGGGAATTACCACCCTATTTCCCTGCTTCCTACCCTTGCCAAACTCCTGGAACACCTAGTTCTCTCCCAAATGTCCTCCTTTCTCTCTGATTCTAGTTTCTTTACCCTGTTCCAATCTGGGTTTTGGAAAAACCACTCCACCATTAACTCCCTACTCAGGCTCACTGATTCCATCCTCACAGGAATGGACATAAGCAATAACACCTGACAGGGTGGGTGGTATTGAGCTATACTGGACCACCCAGGGGTGTAATGAGGCCCGACACCACAGATGGATGGCCTTAAAGCCCCTGAAAGGTCCAGTATAGCTCAATATCACCCACCCTGGAGAGTATAATTGCGCTTAGAAAATGGGCACTGTAAAAGAAAATAAGTTTAATAATAAATGCAAATAAAAAATAGTTTATATTATAATACATTTTTGTAATAAAATAGTTCCTCTGCCTGTATTAGAATGTGTGCATTTTATTTTTTTGGTCTGTTTTTTGAAGTAGGGACTTTCGTTGTATTGGAGCCTTTTGATCTGGGTATCATGGTTGAACCCCCACCAACGCACATGCGCTTGAATGGGGCTTCTGTTTCATTTTAAAAAATGTCTTCCTGCAATGATTTTACCTGTATGGTTTGATAGTGACTGCAGGTTCAGACCAGTAAAACCCTATGGAGTAGTGTCAGTCAAAACTGTGGACGTGATTAATAATAAATACGTTTTAACCCCCCCCACACACACACACACAACCATCCACAGTTCCCTGACCCCACTAAAGTAGCAGCCCATTTTATTTTATTTTATTCTTTTTATTTACATTTTCAACCACAATCAGTTGGTTTTAATCCAGTGCAGTGCAGGCAGTTGCTGCAGGACACTGATGCGTGGACTAACTGCTGCATTCCAACCAGTAGCAGGCGTCTCAAAATGTGAGGGTGTATGTCTTTGGAGTGCGGCTAGGTTGAAATGATCATCATCAGGACTTCAAAAACAGCACTATGTTATTTAATTTCGCTTGCTGTTAGGTCCGGGACACATGCTAGCAATGGGTTCAAATTCTGTGGGCCTCTGACACTGAAAGTAATGATCGTCGTTGGTGAAAGTAGTCAGAAGTGGCACAGTCACTGATAAGAATGAGGTACAGCTGTAAGAAGCCTTTAAAGAATCATTTTCAAATTAAGCAATGGCAGTTGTTGCTACAGTGATGTAGGGAGGCACTGCGTTGTGGGAGTAAAGTTTTTTCTTTACCATTCATGAAGGGGGGTTTATCTCTCGCTAGGAGAGAAGTCAACATGCTGGTAATTTAAAACTTTAACATTCCAAAGCAGAAAGACTTCAGAACAGAATCAGGCAACAGAGAGAGTGGGGCTCGTTATTTCCCGGTCTCTGTTGCCTGAAACTGGACCAGCTGATTGGTGGCCTTAGCCAATCACAATAAAGATTTCTTCCTACCCATTTTTTAAAATGGCTTAATCACCTCTGCCATCTTTGTCAACCTTGCCAAGGCTTTCAGCAGTTTCCTACACCCACTTTCTTCACTTCCTATCCTCAGCTGGACTCTCCCCATCTGCAACCAACTGGTTCAGGATCTACCCCATAGGGAGGACAAAATCAGTCAGAATTGCGGATTCCTGCTCCCCCCTTCACCAAATCAACACTGGTGCACCTTGGGGCTTGTTGCTGGGCCCCCTACTTTTCTCCATTTTTCTAAATGACTTACCATCAGCCTGCTCCTCCTCCTGCTCCATACACATGTATGCTGACGATACCATCTTGTTCACCTCTGGCCAGTCTTTCTCTGATGTGGAAGCCAGAGTACAACCTGACTTAGAGAAGATCCAGCTCTGGCTTGCCTCACATCAGCTCTTCCTAAATACCAAGAAAACAGTCTCCATGACCTTTAGCACTAGGCAGATACTTGCTAGGCTCCCCGTCCTGCACATTTTCCACACCCTGGATGGGAAAACGCTTGAGGACACCTCCTCATTTAGATACCTTGGGGTTTGGTTGGACCAGCACCTGAACTTTTCTGGTCACATCGTCACCATCCTGAAAAAACTGCGCCCCAAGCTTGGTCATATACAGGAACCAAACTGCTGCATCCCTCTACGGCCAGGTGTGAGACTGTCCAAAGATGATCCTCTAATTTTATATATGTGTGTGTGTGTGTGAATATATATATATATATACATATATATATATATATATATATATGTATATATGCACACTATATATACACACACATTTTAATGTTTTTGCCCCAGTTTTCTTCTGGACCCGGGACCCCAGCAGGCATGTACGTATGCATGCATGGAGGCACACACGCATGCTGGGCACCAGCTCAGCCCATTCCACACCACTCCTTGCAGTCACTGCTACCCCCATCCACCTATGCTTCCCACTGGACCACCACCCGGTGGGAGTGGAACTATGGGGCATGCAGACAACCATCCCTGGGAGGGGAAAGCTGCCTTGCAATTGCTCAATCCTGCTTCATCCCTCCCCCCCATGCTGGTTCTCTGATGACCGGAAGTCATTCCCAAACCCAGGTCACTGGCGTAGCATAAGGTAAGGCGTCCAGCGCCTCACCCCTCAGTGCCACCGAGCCAGCGATCCTCCTTATTTTTGACTACTGTGATGTAGTCTATATGATTGGACCCCCTTTTCAACTCTTTCAGCCATTTCACCCTGGACTCTCTTGTTCAGACACACCACTGTGATCTCTGTCACTCTCTATTACTCCCTTCTCTTGCCAATAGGTGCCTCTCCCACTGCATCAAACTCATCTCAGAATACTGGCTTGGCTCTCTACCTACTTATTTATCCTCCCCTCTCTCTATACTCCTCCCAATCCAGCTCAATCCTTAAGATTCACTGATTTACACACCTTTGTGGTCCACTGCTTTTACACTCTCACAGGACAGACTGCTTTCGCTCATCGTTTCCCCAAAATCTGGAACTCCCTGCCTCCACAAATTCATCACTCCCCCCCCTCCTCTTCTCATTCCCTCTGTACTGCCCTTCATAACTTCCTCTCCTCAAACTGTACCTGCTTTCCTCAGTCTTGAGTAACTAACTCTCTTCTAGCGCTTTGCCCCTATCTGGGACCGAAATTATACTTATAAATGCCCTACCAGTCTAATGCTTGCACTTAAATGTTCAATTAGTTGCTTAGCTGTCAAATGTTTACCTTAGCTGTTGTTTATTGTATTCCTGTATCCTTACTATGGTTGAAACTGTATATTGTTCTTCTGTGCTACCGGTTTGTAAGTGTAGAGTATATTCTTTTAAGAATAATCCTTGTATCCTTTCCCCCCAGGTTGCATCGGGAGACCAGTAACTTGCTGTTCAGTGTGCCTTCCGGGGGAAACATTTGAATAAATAAAAATAAATAAATAAAAATACCTTCCCTTCCAGTCCTTCTGTAATGTCACTAATAAATACAGTAATGAGGACTGGACCTAGTACTGACCTTGCAGCACCCCATTGGTTTCCTTGCCTACTCCAGAGTGAATGCCATTTACCACCACCCTCTGACTCCTATTGCCTAGCCAATTCTCTACCCATTTTAATACTTTAGACCCTACTCCTAGGCTCTCCAATTTGTTTACCAGTCTTCTATATGGAACAGTGTAGAAGGCCTTACTGAAATCAAGGGTCTGTCTAGGCAACAACAGCTTGTTCTCACTAGCTCCACTGGAATACCTATAGAAGTAATTTTTTAACATTATTTTCCTGCTTTCTCCAAACCAGGCAGGGTCCTCCTTCAACCCCAGCCAGCTTGCCCTTATATCATCTGGCCGAGAACCTGCCACCTATCTGGTAGGGACCACCAGACCACATGCAACACACTGCTGTGCTGCACCCCTGGAGTATGCCCAAGGGCCTGGTATGCCTTCAGCTCCATGGCATTTCTTCCTCTGTCCATCTGGCCACCCATGGTAGAGGTGAAGACCGGTGGCATCCCCCAGTGGGAGGTGGTTCAGTTCTGGCGTTGAACATGGTAGGCAGGTTGAGGCTTCATCCTCACTGTCTGTGCCTCAGTTCCCATTTTCTTAGCCCACTCACCCCATTAGGAGTGCAACAGGATTGGTGCGCTGGCAGAAGAGGTCCAGCCAATCCCAGCACTCGGTCCAAGGGATCCATCCTTTTAGTTGCTGAACCCCTGTACTGCACCTGTGGTCAACCAGATGGCAGTATTGCAGCGAATCACAACATCCTCCCTCCACAGAGGAGGAGAGTGTCCTGTTGGATGCTCGATCCTACCTCCCCCTGGCCAGCACTTCGATGGCCTAGGCCTGTTCCCAAACCCGGGTCATCGGCAGAGCGAGTGGTAGCTCTACTGCTGTGCTGATGACAAATACCTATAGCAGTAGCTGAGTCCACCAAATACCTGTGGGTTCATTTGAACCAGGAACATTCCTACAGAACTCACATGGACCATGTAACTCAGATCCTTCACCAGAAAATTGGTCTACTCTACCACCTTGGTAATCTTATCACTAAGGAATTATGGTTTATAATTGCTACTGGTACTCAGATCCCCCTCCTGTAGTATGGCCCCCCTGTTTCACAGTCACTGAGGTGCTCTGAGCTCAATAAACTCAAAGTACTATAAAATAAAGTTGGGCACTTTACCGCTGGAGCGCCACACGTGGAGCATCATTGCAATTTATTTCACTCTCTGAACTGGCCTTCATTGGATGGTTGGCTTGAGTACTCTCTCATCTGCCTGGTCTACAAGCTTGTTAAGGGTCCCTGCACTCCCTCTAGCCTGTGTGATATTCTAAAAATCAAACCCCTGAGGAGGGTCCTGTGGTTCTCCAGTTAGCTTCTGTTGGAGATACCAAAAATTGGAATTTGTGCAGGAAAGAGGTCCTTTGCCACCATAGCACCAACTATGTGAAATGCCCTGCCTTCTTCCCTTCAAGAGTGCCATACTGTGGGTAGGTTTAAAGTTTTACTACTGAAACAGGGCCTCCGTGCTTATAATAGATGACAACTGCTTGTGCTATGATAGATTTTGTCAACTCATGTTGGATCACATTGGATCATTCTGATGCACTATTGATCAATGTTTCCCTTCCCTGTCTTATGTAGTCTAAGATTGTTATTCACTCTATTTCATATGTTCATCTCCTTGCTTAGCCAAATGTATTGTCTCACACATTATCTGTTTTGACTATGTCATGTCTGATCTGTTTCTGACAATGTATTCTTGACAATGATAATTTTTCTGCCTGTCTGTTACATGTAATTAATTCCAAGTCACCCCTGAAAAAGGAACATCTATGTCTCAGTGGGCCTACCTGGTTAACAAAATAAATACATAAATAAATAAAATAAACTGTGTGGTAGGATTGTCATAACACTCACATAACATGCTGCCCAATGTGGGCATAGGGTCTTATAACACTGATATATATATATATATATATATATATTATAGAAAGCCAAAAGATTGTCAGTAATATAATACTATATTCTTCTAATGAGAGTGCACTGGTACAAATACATCTGAACAAGACTATTGCTTAATTACTTATTAATGGCACTATGCTATCTTTTTTATCAAGTCTGTGTTTCTTAAAATAAAACCTATTGAATGATATAGTATGGGTTTCTTGCTATCTGTTTGTCCCGTGAAACTCATAACATTGTGGGATCTATGTGAGGTCTCAATACTGGGATTAAGAATTACCCTTGGGCTAGTATACAGAAAATCACATTGCCTCCCACACATGTGGCTTCCATGTTTAGGGCTGGGTAACTAAAACTGGATCATAACATTCACATATGGTAATCATATCTCCTATCTTGGTCAACAGCTAAATCTTCCTCACTAGGTCTCTTACCATCTTCAGCACAGTTTTCAACCTCTCCAGAACAGGACCAAGATTGCCCCCAAAAACAAAAAAAAGCTGAACATCCAACTTTTACGGGACCCTCTGTGTGCTGCAAGTTCACAAGGAACTTCCCTTGGGGGGGGAGCCCCTTGAAGTACCCATACCCTCCTGGTTTCTTCCTTACACAAGTGCCACAATTAATGGCGATCTTCTTTTGTCGATTGTGAAACAGACTCTCCTCTGCTAAATTTCTCTGGTGTTAGCTTTGAATGGACTGATTCTCTGGGCTTGAACCCTACTTCCAAACCCAAAACCAGCTGTGGCAGTGCCTTGCTTTTCCTTTTTCTTTTTAAGAAAATTGTTATTCACTCTTTTGTGGCAAAATCCTTATTTTCTCTTAGGCAGCTTTTAGGAGAGGCTTTTACTGCAGAACTATGAAAACCGTGCAAAGTAAATATTGCCCTCAAATGACCGTTGCCTGGTTTGTGACAAACTATCTTCATGCACTGCAACTGGCTGATACTGATAGCCAGACTTTCAGTTTTAGATATTTGGTAAGGCCTCATCTGGAGTACTGTGCTTAGTGTTGGAGCTCTCACCTCAGGAAAAATAGGAACAGGTTGGAGACAGTGCAGCAAGGGGTCTCACATCTTTGTGCACTTGAACTAATAAAGAAGATTGTTGTACCAGTGAAATAACTGTTCTGGAAATTTCTTTGGAGTGTGGTAAGTGCTGTGCTTTCCCTTCAGTTTCATGAACAGTTTCCTGAGCATGAGCACCGAGTCACTTAGAGCAGCTCACTTTTCCCTCCATGCATATTGTTCATGTGGTCTATCCTTCTGCTGCCTTTAAAGGGATGATTACTTTTGTTCATAGTTATTTCAGATATGTGTTGTGAAAAACAGTCACAAAGTTGTGAATCTGATAGATCATATTTTACATGCAATGTGATATCTGTAAATTTTTAGAGTGGCTTTATACTTGCATATGATGCATTTTGAACATTATTTAGACTAGTGATGGACAGCAGTAATGCAGACAGCCAGACAATAAACTGTGTAGATCAAACTATTTCCCATCATTTTGAGCCCAGGTTGGCTACAGATGTTCTCAATGGGCTCACTTGGAACAACACATTATCCATGGACAGGGCTGGCAGGGGTATGTGAAAGCTACCCTCAGCCATAAGGACTGAAGCCTGCTGATCAGGGGCACTATAGACTAGAAAGACACACTTCAAAGGGAGACACATTTCTTGCTGCTCAGAAAAAATCATGCCTGTCCCCTTATGGCTTACACTTTGGATCATTGTTACATGTTCTGGCCCCTTTGTGCTCAGGTAGACTTTGTCCTATACCTTTCTCTCCTTTAGTGTCACAGTATGTGCCTAACAATAGCTTCATGCATCTCCCCTTTTGATTTGGGGTGATAGGGATGGCATACTGGGCCTTGAAGTGTGACTAATCCAGTGCCGATCTGGTTTCAGCAGGGAATTTGAGTAGGATGGGACTGGTAAAAGAGACTGGAATCACTTGCAGTAGGCACCCTGATGGAGTCTACTTCCTCAGCAAGCATCACTTAAAGTTAGAGATTCTGATTGTAGGACCTTGATCTAGGCCACATGAGCCAAAAACTGGGAATAAAAAGTTGACAAACAGGAAGGAACACTTAAATCCATCTTGGTTCTGTTCACAAGAAAGGGTCAGCATTTCAAACTCGGGCTCCTAGCTCTGCAAACTAAAAGGTAGGCAAGGCAAGGCAATTTTTATTTAAAAAGACATCCAATCCCGGAGGCTCTGGATGTGGTACAAAATAAAACAGACAAATAAATAAACACAGCAAAACTCAGAATAATCATTTGGCATTAAAATGTGCATGTACAGCTGTAAGAGTAGGGGGAAATGACTCTGTTACCTAAATATCAACCAGACATAGATCTCATCCCTTACTTGTTGCCAGGAACTTTTTAAAAAAGAAAACAAATATCCAGGTGCATTCCTGAACATATACAGTCCTAGTCAGGGCTGGCATTATAGCCTAGAGGTTAGCGCATTAGTTCTTACACTTTGTGATAGCAATCCCCCCCCCCCCAAGCCATGAAAAAGATTTCGAGCCTCCCTCAAATTTGAAAAATAATCTTGGGCCTCCCCACAGGAAAAAAAAAAATCCTACTTTGCAAAGTACACCAGCAACAAAGTGAAACCAATAAAGCTGATCCCGAATATTCTCTTTTTATTCAATTTATTGCTCTGCAACCCTAACCTGGCACCCCAGGTTATACTTGTCACTCCACATTTCTGACTCTTGAACCCTGGTTACTCTGTTTCCTCTCTGTCTGGAACAACTAACCTAGCCACTTCATCCCTCCCCCTCTTACACTATTGCTAAGCAACTTCCTGTACCCTTACCTCAGGTCACACCTGAAAACATGCATTGGCTCACTGTGTCTTTCCCAATCACTAATTTACATAAAACACCTACTATAGAAACGAGCCTTGACTCAGTGTGCCTTTCCCAGTCACCAATTTTCATATAAATACCTATTGTAGGAACAAGCCATGACTCAGCATGCCTTCCCCAGGTATTAATTTACATACAAATACACACCTACACATAAGCTTTGGCTCAATGGGGACTTCCTGGTCACAAATGTGTGCACAAGTAAAGAAATTCATCTGCAATTATCCATATTTAATTTGTTTTATCCTTTCACACAAAACAGCAAAAACTTAACATTTAAATACTGTACATTCTCAGATTTGACTGGGCCTACCCTGGAACAATTTGGGGCTTCCCTTGGGAGGCTTGCCTCATCATTTGAGAACTACTGTGTTACAATAATGAGCTGTGAATGAGCTTGGTACATCCAGCAGACCAGTGTTTGATTCCCACAACATCTACTTACATACTGTGTGACTCTGAGAAGCCATTTAACCTCCCCAGTGCTCCTAGGTCCCCCATGAAAACAGGTACTTGTGCCTAGTGGGCCATACCCAGTTACCAAAGACTAAAATAAATAAAAATAAAATATTCAGAAATCATGAATTTGAGATAGTGTAGCCCAGTGGTTGCAATGCAGTGTTGTAAACCCAAAGACCCAGCTTGAATGCCTCCACTGCTGTTTTCTCACTGCGTGACCATGAACAAGTCCATCAGCCTACATAAGCTTGACCCCTCTCTCTCTCACACTCCCATTTATTGATTGATTGATTAAAAATATGGTGGCTGGGAAAGGTACACTGACCTGAAACTCATTTTCTGGTGCATAATTGCATTGCAGTGGAGAGGGAAGAGAGAGTTACAAAAACGTCATTATGCATGATACTGAAAAATGCACACCTTTCATTGACTGACTGGCAGCCTGGCATCCTTGTAATATTGTACCTTACCAACGAAGCATGTGCCAGTCAGTCAGCCCCTCACGGCCACCACATTACTTGAATTCCTCTGCCCTCACTTCAGTCCTGAAGTGCCACCATATTGATTTCCCCATTACTGGTAAAAACAATGTCACTCAAGGGGCATTCAGTGGAAACAAGCTTTGAAGTCATAGACAAAGTGGAGCTTGACGCAATTTTTCAAGCTTTACTGGAGATGAGCTCGAGCCATCAAAACAGTACTATGGTCATTCCTCCCATGGCAGCGTGTAGTCAGGGAGCTGTAGCATCTCAAGGCTCACACACCATTGCAGTAGTGGCCTCTGAAATGGATGATCTGCTGGCCAGCAAAAATGTTAGTAACACAGCACAATTAACAGAAAACCTTCAGCAAACAGGTCCTATAACATCACAGCCAAGTACAATAAACATAGCCAGAAGTTCCCTAAGTGATCAGCATTCCTCACCTCTGACAGTTCTCTCTCAGCTGCTCCATGCGCTGGCAGCACATACCATGCATCACAGATACCTATTAGCACCCAAGCCACAGCAAGCCACTCCCACCAATGCAGAGTGTATATCAAATGTTGAGGGCCCCCTCTACATCAGCAGGCCCAACCTACCCAAGAAAAAAATAAAACAAACGTCACCATGACATGACAGATGAGGGCATGACTCTGCTCCAATTACAAAGACATGAGCAGACAACACTTAAACAGACGCATTGGGCAGTCAATGTATTTTTAGACTGGGCAAAAGAGAAAGCAATAACAGTAGATTTTTCCACAATTCCAACTGCAGATTTGAACATACTATGGTATTTCTATAGCACAGTGAGAAATAGCTCAGGGGGACAGTATGTCCTAAGCAGTTTTGTCAGCTTAAGGTGTGGTCTCAATAGATTCATTAATCACCCACCATTTAGTAGACAGATCAATCTCATAAGAGATGTTGATTTCACCAGTGCCAACAATATTTTAAAGGGGCAGTAAAAAAATACAGAAAATCTGGCAAAGATGAAGCCCAGCACCACCCACGTTTCACACTAACTGAGCTGTCTACAATCAGAAATTCTCCTGCAGTTTCCCCAAATACAGTGACTGGACTTGTAAGGAAAGTCTGGTTAGACATCCAGTTACATTTCCCTTGCTGTGGGAATGAAGGGGTCAGGCAACTAAGAACCGATTCATTTGAAGTAAAAGTAACTGAAAGTGGCCTTAATTACCTTACAAAAGCCTTCAAAGAAGACATAAAAAAACCCACAAAGAATTTAATGACTCCACTAAAGAGCTAACTAGAGACTGTATGTTTGAGCAAGCAAATGACCAATTATGTCAACTGAAAAGCTATGAGAAATACCTGAGTAAGCTACCTCCAACTCCCCTCATTATTCCTACACCCCAAAAGATTCCCACAAGATGTACCAAACAAAATACAAGTGTGGTGTTCAGCAGAGTCGATGGGAATATATTTTCTGGGAAAAATGCTACCATCCATTTACAAAGAAGCAGGACTAGCCAGTACATATACAAACCAATAATTACGAGCTACCACTGTCACATTACTAAGCAATGCAGGAATGGAAGCTCACCAAATTATGTCACCAGCTGGGCACAAGAGCAAGACTTCCCTAAGGAGCTATTGGAGGCCAAGTATACATTACTTTAAAAAATGGGGAAACGTAACAGCAGATGAAGTCCAGCAACATAACCAAGCTCAAACTGCAGACCCTCCAAAACAATCTCAAGCGTGCAGCACCATACTGACTGTTCCCAAAACCATCAACAAAGCTCTGATTTTTTCACTTCCAATGATACCACAAGTCACTTGCCTCTGTCCAATCAGCCACAAGAAGATAAAAAGCAGAGAAACACTCAAACTGTTCAATAGATCATCAACACAGACAAATGAAGCACACCCCATACACAATTATCTCCATAGCAAACAAATTCTGGTCAGATCCACCAGGGCTGCATAATGAAGTTAGTGAAGTTGTGTGGAATTGTTAAGGAGGTATGGAGAAATAATACAATGATTTGTAAGTAGTAAGATTTGTTTTAGTTTCTGTTCTAAGGAAGGCATACACATTATTAGGAAAATATATGGAGGTGTACATTTTTTTCACTTCATCATTTTATTGAAATTTGAGTATATAAGAAAGCACACATCTTATACAATAGAAGAATATCCTCCATATAAGGTATAAAATATCACTTAACACAGTATTTAGGGTAAACATATTGGAGAAGCCCTATATACACATGTTGATATTAAAATACAAACCTAGACATGTTACAAGTGGAGAGCAGAAGGGTTACAATCAATAGGGTACTATAGAATCAGAAATGGCAACCATGTACAAAAGAAATGCTATGGCAGGCTATGGCAAGGCATTCAGCAAATTACAAAAAGTGATAAATGTGGTAATATGAGAGGTGTACATTTTAATGGAAGGAATAGGAAGCAATGTAGGTTAACAAAAGAACCCCAGAGCAAATGCCACTCATGTATGTGTTATCCCGGATGATATTGGCAGGACAGCCAAAATTTAAAGAAAACACAATTGCACATACCCCAAAGCATCATGGGAAACATATGCAAATCCCCAAGATGGTACAGAAGATGGCAGTACATGAAAAAGTAATGGCTGGCATGTGTTCAGCCTTGGGATTATTTACACAGTTTTGTTTTTTTTTAAACAGAGTTTTTGTCCATGAGGTGATGTAAGTTATATTTAAGCAATGTGTTGATGTCAGGAAGTCAGGTGTAATGATGGACTGTTAGCAGAGAAATAGAGAATAATGGATGGGGAAGGGTTTGATATGAGAATTTAATGCACACCCGAGTTGTGGAATGCTACATAAACCTCAAGGGCGAAGCCCGAGGGGTTTATCAAAGCATCCCACAATGAGGGTGTGCACTAAATTCTCATATCAAACACCCTCCCCATCTATTATTTTTTATAATAACAGACCAGCAATTTTTCTCCAACAGTTTGTGAGACTGTTTGGCCCCGCACACATACAGAATGTTGGCCAATGAGGCAGCAGCATTGTTTAACTGGCATGGCTCATGAATGTCATAACAAACAGCCGGTTGTTATGGAAAATATCAACCTGGTCAGTACATTGAGAGAAACTGCTGACCAGTTATTATAATGTGATAATAACTTTCAGAGGGGGGTGCTTTTGATAAAGGCAAGGTAGTTATGCTTGTGCTAATGGGAATATTAGGAAAGTGTGAGATCTATACAGAAGTAGAGTACAAATATGCAGTTTCATAAGTATGTGCTCATAGTGCAGACAAATGTGATATGCAGGTTTGTTTTAGAAATAGGTAAAAATAGCAATACACGCAACTGATAGAAAAATAGATAACTGCATAGACAACTATGCAATGTATTGTTGTTTACTACACCATCATGAACCATAAAATAGATGACTGCCATAACTAGGGAGGCAGTATAGCACAGTGATTTAAGGTTCTGAGCTGCAACTCTGGAAATCTGGGCTTGAATCCCACAGCCCCACTTGCATACTGGGTGACCCTGAGCAAGTCACTTAACTTCCATGTGCTCCCAGGTTGCCCCTGTAAACAAGCTTTCAGCTTAGTGTGCCACTCCTGGTTAAACAATTGAAAGAAAAAAAATGCAATGTATTATTTTTCTTGCTTTATTTTGCTACTACAAGCTTTGACTAATACAGCCATCCTTAAATGTACTTTTTATAGCTTATGTGTCTGTGACCTAGGCAGAACTACACTTAAAATCTCACACATAAATAAATAAAATATCAGAACAGCATTTATTTGAGTAGTATCTCCTTCCTTTTCAGTGCCCATGACATTATGTATATATATTTATATATTTTAACTTCAAAGCACTAAACCTATTCAATGCACAAAACACAAGACTTTGTTCTCTTCATACATTACTGTTAAACTTCAGATCCCAGAATGGACAAGAAACAATTTAGACTTCACTCCTGCATGCCACTGTCATGCCCACTTCTCATGCAAACAACAACCAATTACAGAAACCCTTTTGTTTCTGTGCTATGCACTCTTACATCAGAGAGACATAAATCTTACAGAACTGCTAAAAAACAAATTTATCAGGATTGGATTTCTGAATTAAAACCTGTTGTTTACAGTACCTATGTAAATAATAGTTTACTGGCTACAAATGATGCTACAGAAATGACATTAACAAAATTTTTGTTGTACATGGAAAACAACCATATAATGAACTTGTCATACAGGATTTGTAACCTTCTGTCTGCATGTATCTGACAAAGGAAAAGGCACCCGCTTGATCCTTTTTTCTGTTTTATTTGTATGCCCAACTTGTTCATACTGTTAGAGCCAAATATTGACATGCTTAGAGTTTAAAAAAAAATCATGATGTCTATGTGTGTGTTGGGGGGGTGGATATGCCTAGATGCAGTTTCAGGCACTCCTTAATTACTTCCTCAGCCAGCTCTGATAGTCAGTTGTTCCAGCATGATAGATTCACCTCATGCCCCCCGCATATGAACCAAAAAAAGGTGGGTGTGGATCTTTAGGAGCTTATCGGGTGGACGTGGGGGTGGATCTTATTCCTCCCAAAAAACTAATGCTGCCTCCCACTACTCAGGTTCCAGTTCTTGTACATCCCATTTAAGAAAGAAAATAGTGCCCTGCAACCATTGACTAACATGAAAGCATATTTATTTGAGGGCAGAAACATTTCTTAGTGGACAGTAAGGCGGAGGAGATTTTTTACGCCTTCAGTCAGTTCTACATACAGAAAACATGACATCACTCCTTTTGTACATGCAAAACATTTACAGGCTCCACCCACTGCAGCCGTAAAAAAGGGAAATGAGTCAGTTACACCACAGCAGCTCGCATGGCAACTCACACCAATCAGATGCAATCAGACACCCTGACAGACCCTCTTTGGAAAACTTGTACAACTATAGAACAGTCAGTTTCTTCTACAGATGAGCACAGGTTAGTAAATCCCCCCCCCCCAAAAAAAAAACACACCACATTTCTGTTCTGAAACACTTCCCCAAAACCTCATAAATACTTGTAAAAAGTACAAGGTGCACCTTAACGAACTTTGTCTTCCATTACAGGTCAACCAGACTTGTGTGTGCTCACCCACCCTCATGCCACCAATACAGGATGCCATGATCAGCAAGCATCAGAAAGAAACCTCTTAAAGTAACAATACAAGTTTGTAATGTTAACGCTGCAAAAAAGAAGAAAAGAAAAGAAACATTTAGATGGGACAGGATGGGATGCAAACCTCCCCATACATTTTTTGGGGAAAGAAACCTCTACATAGGATAAAGTGACAGAAAATGCAGAGTTGGAAAGGAGAGATGAGTCTTCAGCAAACATAATTCCTGGACAAAAAAACAATGAAGCACCTGTACAAGGGCCTTTAGAAAAAAGTCAGAATGAAATAATTAATGTAATAAAAGAGCTGGTAGGGGATACTGCGAATGAAGAGCTGTAATCTATAGAAGAGGGAGAGCTTCAAGCCCCGGCCCCCCACTATTAGAAACGGGTTCTAACAATATAGGGAGCAGAGTCTAATCCTGTGACATTAATCATTTCCCCTTGGCTGTCCATCTCACTATAACCTTACCCCCTGATTAACTTCAAGCTTAGTGCTGCCCTTACCCTAATCTCCCTGGCTACCCTCTGCCCCTCAGCACCTTGCTGTTACTTTCCCTCTGTCTATATCCTCTGATGTATACATACCTGTACAAAAACTGTGCATATGTTTTCTTTTCTCTTTTTTACTATGGCTACGTCACTATGATTGCTGATTGGAATGTTATTTTGATTTAATGTTTCATTATCATTTGTGCATAGATGTTCATTTACCCATATATGTACTCCTTGTTGTTTTTCTTATTACTTATATATTCTTGTTGTACCAAATCCTTGTTGTTGTAACTGTCCAGGTCCATCTTGCAAATGAGTTTTTCTCAGTGATGTTTCTGCCTGGTAAAATAAAGATTGATTGATTGTTTGACTGATTGAAAAGAATAACAACAGAACCTCAAGTTTCATAGAAAGAAAACTTTATTAGTTTTACCAAAACAGAACTTCAAGTTTCAGAGTAAATAAAGTTTATTAAAGCAATGGTATCAGTTATTTAAGCAATAAACCATAACAGGGTATTGGTGATGCTGGCTTTACCCACACCTAGCATGGTTCGGTCACGAGACCGTAGGCTGAGTGACTAAACCTCAACAGGTATGGGTAAATCCAGCATCACCAACACCCTGGAGTGGGTTATTGTTATTATACAATCTGTGTGTTTTATTTAATTGTGATAAAAAATAGTAGTTTTTTTTATTTTTCTTTAAATTCATGATAAAGTTGTAAATAACCTTCCACTAAAGAAAATAGTCCACAATTGAACAATGAAAAAATGTTTATTTAGTGATTTGTAACATGTAAAACTTGATCATTTTGAAATTACCTTGAAGAATGTTAATAAATTTGTTTTTATACAATGGTACTAAAAAATGCACGCCTCTCATTGGCTGACTGGCAACCTGGCATTGTTGTAAAATTGCATCTTACCAACAAAGCAGGAGCCAGTCAGTCAACCCCTCATGCCCGCCACATTACTTTAATTCCTTCAACCCCTATTTCAGTCCTAAAGTGCAGCCACATTGATTCCCCCCATTACCGGTAAAAAAATTAAGTGTGATGAATAAAAACATTGGTAAATAAGGAGCAAATAGTAACACTCAGCAATGTTATCCACATAGCATTACACAAGGTGCAATTGTGCATGAGACACTGTGTAGAACTACAGTGGCGTCCCCCAGGATGAAACCCACTTTTAAAACACTCTTCAGAATGCTGCAGCAGACCTACTGAATAAAGCAATGTAATTTCAGTTGCAATTAGTCCCCTTTGTCATGCAGGAAACTGTGGCATTCACTTTATTCTGGCAGTGTCACATTTTCCTGAATGACAATAGGGACAAATTGCCATTGAAATTACATTGCTTTATTCAGTAGGTCTGCTACAGCATTTTGTACTGGGGCGAGTGGTGAGGCGCCGCACTAGTACCTGAAATGGAACTAAACAGCATCCACCATGTTTGGTGATCGGGGAGTTTACAAAATAAAAATAAAGTAAGTAAACCCTGAAAAAAATAAATTAGCAGGAAAAGCTTAATCAGGGGCTACATACAGCTTTTGGGAGTGGGAGAGTTAGCATTGCCAGAGTTTTCCTTTAAGGCCACAGCCAGTGTGCATACAATAAATGGTCTGGGCTTGGTCCGAGTGCTTCAAAGCTTGCAACCGGCCAAACACTGTCCTAATTTGCTCCACTCTGCGGTTGATAGTAAAGCTCTAGCTATTACTGTAAATACATACTTCTAACTTATGTTTAAATTAGAGTGCTCGTTTTAACCTGCCTTCTTGTAGCTTATGCATCCAGATAGCAGTCACCATGTTTGGTCCGGGTCTTCCAGGAATTTAGACCAATTGGGACACAGGGGACCTTGAGGAGTCCTTAGTTCAGGTGCCTTGTGGGGAAAAAAGCTGTAGTTATTGTAGTTTTACAGGATGGTGCCTAAACTGACAAATCAGAGCACCAGAACTATGATTGACAGCTCCCCTAGCCAACCAGAACCCAGAAAAACTGGATTAGTTTAAGAACTGTTAGAAAAAAGTGAACAGTTGCTGTTAGAGTGAGAGAGTGAGCAGGTTGAGCCATCGAGAGGCAGCTTCAGGAAAGGAGCTGAAAAGAACTGGCAGGGAAAGGCCTGACATGCCTCCCTGTTATTATTTCCAGCATTGGACTGCCTAATAGCAGTAAAACAGACTAATACGAAAACCCATTTCAAACTGTGGGTAGTTAGCCCTGAGACTCTGGGGAGTGCAGCTTAAGCTCTTGGACTGAGAGGAGCTTCTGTGGAGCATTCAGCCAAAGACTCTGCATGAGAGCCATTCAAGGGTTCTGGCCCAGAACAGGCCTAGTTTCCTCCAGTGAATGCTTGTGGTCCCAAGTTCAGGAATTTGTGTTTAGAGACTGCCTTTGCAGATTAAGAGGTTTGCATAGCATATCAGCTGCAATAGCAACCGGCCTAAAATCGAACTGAGAGGTAGAGAAGTGAATGCTTTTTCCATTAAATGTGCTATATGCTTATCATGGGTTAAGGCCTACTGTCCAGGGACTCCTGATTGCCAGAAAGAAGTCTACCTTTGCCAGTGACTGAACTATCTGCCAGCTGAAGAAGTCACCAGCAAATTAACTGAACTTTGCCAGAAGTGTTTATCCAGCCTTGTGCTCATGCCAAACCTGGCCCAGGCCATCTATTCTTGTACCAGTTACTGTTTTCTCTGTAAGAGACCAGCCTGGGGATCCAGTCCCTGTGCAGCAAGGACTTGCAGGTTGCAGCCTCCTGGAAGGAAAGTCCATTAAGCAATGGTGAGTCATGCAGGCCCAGCTTCTCCATGATCTTGAGTGCTCTGCAACAGGTCTTCATATTGCCTGGCCAATTTCAACCAACTGGTGTTGTGAGTAAACTCAGGGTAGCTCCCTGCAATAGTTCTTTAAATCATTTTGTGGTACCATCTGATGTATTCAGTATGTTAAATAATTACAGTGGACTAAGCCAACTGGCCAAGGATACAAATAGCCAAGGTCTTTGTTATTTCATGTTTAGCTGCCTTTCTGCCTTTAAGGGCCCTGACGACAGCTGCAGCCCAAAGACAGCCAGCAACAGTCTGGATACCAAGCAGCTGCAGGACTGTACAGTGGGACTAAATGCATGCATGCAGAGTGCCCTGGTTTAAATGCAGTATAGTAATCACTTATCTAGATCTGCCCCTTTCCTTGTTTAAATCCTCCTTAATAAATTGATTGGTTTGTTTTACTGTTACATTGCCCCACGAATATCTCATTGTCTGGGTGAAGGTTAATGTGTCTGGGGGAAACATCTTTTAAAAGTGCATGCCCGTGTTGAATACTGTTTTACAGGGTATTTGCCAAAGACCAGACCCTGGTGGTAAGTGCAAGGGTTGTGTGCATATTGTTAATTATATTGACAACTATGTGTTAACTGCCGTAAAGGGCTGTTCCCCATTACAAGGTACATGGTCACTAGGCGGTCTTGTGGGTGGTTATAGCTTCCCAGAGGGCTACACCAGGTTAGGCAGATACCCCCACATATATTATTCTGAGTGGAGGCACCAAAATATTGTGATTACTGAGGGCAGGAAAATCCAGGTAATTGTTAAGTTTGAACCCAGGCCCCTCAACCTGTTGTCCAAACTACAGGCAGGTTTAGTAACCCTAGAGATAGTGCAGCCTAGGGGTTACATACACCCATTTTTATAACAATCAGTCTTTCACCTTGCAAATGAGCTCTGCTCAATGGTGACCACCTATATAAATAAAGACTTGATTGATTGATTGACTGAGATAACCATACTGTATAAAATGGAAATATGACAGGTAATTATAAAGATACGACATGGAAGGAACTTGTTTCTCCAATCTCCCCTTAATTCAGGAATGTTATCTTTGGCTGAGCCAAGATTCGAGAAAAGCAGCTGTGCTGCAGCTGGTGAGATTAGGGAGAAGGAGAAAAGGGAGTTTGGGGGTGAAGGGAAAGAGTGTGAAGGAGAAGGAATGGTGGCAAGGAGAGAGAGAGAGGGAGGGAGGGAGGGAGAGAGGGAGAGTGGGAGAGAGAGAGAGAGAGAGAGAGAGAGAGAGAGAGACAGAGAGAGTGCACATGAGAAGCAGAAATTATTTTCTCTGTAGTGTCAGTCTGACTGCTATCAACTATTGTGGATTGTGAAGCACTCTGGGTACATTGTGTATGAAAGGCACTTTGTAAAACCAAATTCCTTTCCTTAGCCCATGGCAGGGCAATGTTTGAAACTTTGGCCTTTTGGGACTGTTTTAATTGCCAGCAATTAGAAAACTGACCCATACCATACTAGCCTTCACCCATAACACAGACATCTGTATGCTGTTCTTATTTATGCATCATTCAGCATAATAACGTTCCAGAATAAATATTGACCAACATTTCTTATTCGCTGGTTTGTGAGTCAAATATAGTAAAATGATAGATGGTGGCCCTAGATGAATTTGCAGATCTTAAGGAAGAGGAAACAGCTGCTTTTTCTCTCTGGTTTTCTCCTTGTATATTACCCCTTCCCAGCTGAAGGTCATTTTACAGTATCATGGAAAACATTTTATACAATGTAGGGGATGACAAACCCTTACAAATAAATGATTTATGTTAGCCGATGAAACATTCTTTTTTTTTATTAGATTTTTGTTGATGACTCACTTGACAAACATAGGCAGATCAGACAGCATACATCAAATAGTTTGTAATGTTAGTAAGAGATAACAATGTACCAAAAACACTTCCTGAAACATGTGCTAAAGGCACACAATTAAATGTTCCCAAACCATCCCTTAGCCAGTGAAATAATTTGTTTACCAGACTCACTGCAGATAACTTCTCAATGTTTGCATGCTGTATGCATACATCTATGACAAATACAGGACAATATGTGGAGTGTAGATGTACTGTGGAGCAATCAGACCCCGACCACCCCTGGGCAGCTATTTAGGATGACAGACATCCCAGCCTTAATAAACCCCACAGATAACAAATATCTATCCAGACCATAGCCTGGCTAATTGATCAAATATGGTAGAGTCTTCTGTATCTGCTACACACAGTGTGTCAGAACCAGCAACCACGTACAGCAGCAGCATGCCATTCTCCTTGTAAATGCAATCAAACTGATAATTGCTCCTTCAGTTTAATAGCTTTACTCTTTCCACCCATTCTTTCTTAGCTGGTAAAACACCTAAAAGCCACCATATAGTAATACATGTGTTTCTCTTTGGTGGCATTTTCTCCAGAATTCTGCAGTATAGGCAGGATTAAAATGTTAGATAATAGCTAGTATCCTATAGTACTGTTGAACTACCTTCCATCTGAATTCCTTCCAGCTCGCTGCATAAGTAGTACTGTGTATTTCCTGATATATGCAGTCCCACTGTTTATGCAGTTGGACTTTATTCAGCTCTTGGTGCCATTTTGCTTGAATAAAATCAGTGCTGTTACTGAAAGTAACTTGTAGTGTTTGATGAGCATCTTTATTGCCAACATCTCCGAGGGGATTAGAAACAAGATCAGCCTTTCTGCTGATGACACTAGGGTCGGTGCAGTGGTGGATGACACAGAGGATGTCTAGAACTACAATAGAATCTGGACAAACTTGAGCACTGGTCAGCCACATGGCAGCTGGGGTTCAATGCATGCACCTGAGTACCAGAAACCCCAGGAACTGTTATTGGCTGGGGGGAGGGGGAGGTGCAGCTAACCATTACAGAGGAGGAGAAAAATCTTGGGGTAATAATTACAGGTCAATGAACCATTCAGTGAAGAGCAGGAAGGAGGCAGCTAAGGCTAACAAGATGCTGGGGTATATAGCTATATGAATTACTTCCAGGAGGAAGGAGGTTATCCTGCCACTGTACAGTTCGCTGGTGAGGCCACACCTGGAGTATTGCATGCAGTTCTGGTCTCCCTGTCTAAAGAAGGATGTCAGACTGCTGAAGGGAGTCCAGCGCAGAGCGACCAGGATGATCACGGGGATGAGGGGCACGCCACGCGAGAAGAGACGGAGTGAGCTAAACGTTTACTCACTGCAGGACAGGAGGGAAAGAGGCGATCTGATCAAGACCTTCAAATACTTGAAGAGCATTAATAAGGTTGGCACAGAAGAAATCTTTAAATTAAAAGGTGGGACGGGGAATAGGCTGAAGCTGGAGGGTGATAGATTCAGGAGGAAAATAAAGAGGCACTATTTCACAGAAAGGGTGGTGTCAGGATGGAACGCATTGCTGGAGATTGTATCCTTGAAGTCGGTGGGTAGCTTCAAGATGAGGTGGGACAAGATAAAGGGGAAGGTCAACACAGTAGGGATCCTGGAAAGGGAAGGGCGTCAGCCACCAAGGGCCAAGTATCAGATGTACAAGGTGGGGGAGGGGGCAGCTCCAGTGAAGCTGACTGACAGCTGCACACTCAAGCAGACTTGATAGACCACTATGGCCTGTTTCTGCTGGCATGTTTCATATGTTCATGTTTTCATATGAAAGGTTGATATATACCTTTTACTTGCTATACCACCAATACAGTCATTCAAGTATGCTAGAAGTGGGTTACGAGCTTACATAAAACATTGGTTCTGCAGTTCCTTAGTTAGGAAATCCCAGATCTGGAGATTTAAAAAAACATCAGAACAAGGTAAATTATATTCTTTCTGTAAGTCTGTAAAACTAATAATAATATTCTCTCCCTGAAAGATTTGCCCAAAGTGATTCACACCACGTCAGTACCATTACTGAACTTCCCCATCCAGTTGAGCTAGAAGAAATACTGGACAGTGTTTAATAGCCATTAATGTGGAAAGGGAGGGTTTTATATTCAGTGCTTTACATACCTAAAGCCATGTATCCATTGTCAGTCTAGTCCACAGATTAAGACACAGTCTGCTTCTCACATAGTGAAGACCATTAGTGGCAGTGCTGATATATGATGGTCCAGTACACCCTCTTCTCCTTCACATACCACCATTAGTTAGTTTATTAGTGACAAAATCTGGAACATTTGCAAATTGTGCTGCAGGAATAATAATGTCTAAAGTTAGGCAATCCCAAACCACCTTTTGCTTTATGAGCTATCAACATATTCCATGTGATTCCTGGTATTATTCCAAATAAACATCTGAGTCCATGCACATAACTCTTTCTATGCAATTTCTGGAATTTTGATAGGAAGCAAGGATAATGACTAGGGTTTGGTTAATAACCACACTGTAATCACCTTGAGTTGTTGCCAGGACAACATAGTAAACCTCAAGAGTGCAGCTCATGAGGTTTATTGTTGTCCTGGCAACCATGAGTTGGTGATTTCAGCGTGGTTATTTAGCAGAAACCTGGTCATTATTTTTTATAGTGTATGGGACAAAAACAGTCAAAAACTAAACTGCGCGCTCCTTACTTTTTCTTGATTCCCCAGAGCGCTGCTCTCCCTTAGGGCCAGCTCTCACTGCCACGGCCATTCGTTGTGAGCCACTGGTTCAAAGCGACGCATGCGCAGATGTGTTGCCATTGTTATGGTAGTGATGTGATGTAGTCAAGAGGGGTTAAGTCTCTTGACATCACATCGATAGAATAACAACATTGTAACCTGTTTGAATTCAGCCAATAAGAAGTGTTCCCCATACATGATATAGAAATAATAACCTCAGAAGAATGTTCATCTAAACCATTTTAATTGTTCCTATCGGAGACAATGGTAGCACAGACCACTTTTTATAATCTTGATTGATGTCCCAAAAAAATCATCCATAATTTAAGCAGTATAAATGTGTGGTGTCTGTATTATTCAGGATTCCTAAGTATCTCATATAATTAGTGTTCCATTTACATGGGATCATTTGACACAAATGTGTTGTCAATTTGCCACACATCAAAACTACTTCTGTTTTAGATATATTAATTTTGTATCCTGAGACAGCTGCATTGGCCATCAAGATCTTATCCAAGGTGTTAGTGCTTGTTTGTTTTGGCATAACTGTTGGTGATTTATCTTTTTTCTCTTATTAAAGTATATTAAATTTAAAAACAAAAGATCTCATCCAAGGTGGGATACAGCTTACCAGGCTCTTCCAGAAAGAAAATGGTATCATCTGCATTTAAAGGTAATTTAGTCTCATGGCTACATATTTTTAATGCCCCTTCCTATATTAGACTGTCTCACCAACACAGAAGAGTCTCTTGGGTAGGGAAAATAATACTGGCAGCAGGGGGCAGTCTTATCTAGTGCCACGGGATATTTCTGTTGCGCTCCTCATTGTCAGTGGGTAGTCATTACAACTGGACATTGTGCACCCCTACTAGATGAAATGGCACAGCCCAAAGCTTTAGAATGCTGGGCATATGAGGATTCTGGATATCAACAACTCTCCAGTTTAAGCTATGCCATTGAAGGAGAAAGATCTTTCAAGCTTCTCTGATGAAACTTTAAGCTTTTCAGCTTTGGGACTGCAATTCTGCATAACATGTTGGGGCTACCTGGTGACAGGGAGTACCCTTAAATTAAAATCATGCCTTTTAAGCTGCAGCTTTCAAACTGGCTAACTTGCTCTATCCACTTACACTGCTTGTGCTTGGATTGTGGGCCAGGTCTGTCTTTTTATTCCGGGTGTTGTTATTTCTCTAAGGTTTCCAATTTACTTTAACAGCAACAAAAAAAAAAGTGCCACAGGTAAGTATATTTTCAATTTATTTTTTGAGGTGTAGTCTAGGGCTTCTGGGGGGTCTCCTTCTGCTATTCGTACATTGCCCCAGTTTATAGGCTCTTTTTGTTGAGATTTGTTATGTTTAAGGGTATTGCCTTTTTAATGGCATTTTCCCTTTAAGAGTCTCCTCAGCAGCCTTAGCCCAGTTATATTAGCTATAAGTGAGATCCAGCTGCTGAGAAGTGCATTGTTTTATTTCCTGAGGGAAAGTTCAACCTCTGCTGGAGAGTGTGTTTCTCTGTCCCTAAAATGTGGGGTTTCTAGTATAGAAATATGCCAGGCATTAGTGTTCGTGGTTTTTTTCTCAAATTATGTTTTCATGTTAAGGCACATCATGTGGTAGGTTTCTTGAGTCCTGCCCCTGTTTTTGCAGATCAGGACACTGGGGAGTGTGTTCAGGGTGTTTTTTAGCAGTTTTAAAGGCTCCTTGAGCTGCGTAGTTTTGCCGCCCTTGCTGTGTCTTCAGCCGTTAGGTGCAAGCTCCTCTCTTGCCAATGGCTTTTCTGAGCTCCATTCACATGCCTGTGTTATGCGTGTGCATCCCTGCCATCACATTCGATGTGGTGATGTCTCATATGCACACATCCTGAGAGTACGCATGCCTGCTTGCACCTTGGCAGTGCGAGTAGCGGTGGCTCTACTGTACAACACTTTGAACTGTGCATTGAGGTAGCTTGGGACTTTTGTCAGTGCATTTCATGAAGGAGCCTAATGCTATGCTCTAGTTCTGATAGTCTGCAGGGCTAGTTTGAGATAAACTGACATACATTCACATCAAATGAAAACAGGTATTGCTATTTTCTGTTTTATCTGGAAATTTCTATCCACAAAGGCTACTTTTCTTGGCACCATGGCATATCGAAGACCTCTCATTTTGGATATGCAAGACCTGCAGTTTTTATGAGACCTTTTCATGGTCACCCCCACTGTGTTTTTTTTTTCTCTCAAGCTAATATGTCTCTTATGATTCCTTCCCTGTTGAATCTCTGAGCTGGGAAGGGGGGTGCACCTGGTGTAAAAGTTGGCAGTGGCAAGTAGAATTGCTTATAACCTACTTATTGCTTTTAGGGAGCTTTTGGGCCCTGATGTTCTGCAGAATGTCGCATCATATACACCTGACCCCAAACCAGGCCCCTTAGGTCAGGTGGTACCCATACAGGCATGTCCAGGTCTGTTGCAGCAGGACAGAGCAGCACTTATTTTTAGGATATGCAGGCTGACACTGGCCAACTGGAGGCTCAGGATGTGGATATCGGGGTCTTGGGGAAAATCCTGACAATAGGAACTACCTTATGATGAGGAGGACAAGGCCTCTTAAGAGGCAGAGGCAGGGAGTGGATAGAGTCGAAGAAGAGTTTTCCTATCTCTCCCTTGTTCTGATGCTTGTCCTACCTGATAGCTGAGGCATGTAGGTCCTTAACACGCAAGGAGGTGCTATCCATGGAGGCAGTGGATGTCAGTTCTATCCTGTCTGAACCCTTCTCCACTCCAAGCAACTGTTTTCTTTTTCTGAGCTTTATTCCCTGTGACCAATTATTGAACAGGAATGAGCCAGTGTGGACCAGCGAACATAATATATCTGCTAAAACAAACAAAACAAAAAAAACCCTCCTCTGGCAGATAAGGAGGTTCATAATTCTGTCACACCATTATTTCATGAAGGGTCATTGGCCTTAATGGATTCACACAAGCAGTGAGAGGTTGCTGCATGCAGAATACCCTTTGCCTCTAATAGCACAAGTCTGCATGCCTCCACTGCCTCCTTTATTGTTGCCAGAGCCGTAAACCTGTGGGTGACAGCCCTGGGCAGCTTCATTACCCTGGATTGGAGAAGGCAAGCATTTTGCAGCTGGTATCCTTGGCCTTCCACCATAGAGGATGTCATGGTGGGAAACTTATGTAACTCTGCCCACTCCACCTATCATATTGTGTCAGTTATGTGAGGTGTACAGCTCAGGCATTGTAGTTCGTTCTGCCTTTGAGGGAAGTTTGTTATTCAGCTCTGGCCTGGATGATATTGTGAAGGATACACAAGATAAAAAAAAGTAAAAAGGGGGGCACCTACCAGTATCTAAGCTCAGCTGAAGGCCACATCAACCAGGTTACAACAGCAATAGAAACGGCATGGGGCCTTACCTGAAGATGCAACGGAGGCCCAGGGTGAAATGCGGGCACCTCACAATGAAGGTACTCAGGCCCATCTCTGCCTTCCTTCCCTTGGTGGAAGACTGTGCAATTTTGTTTTACTCAGATGGGCCAGATAACATAGGATCAGGGTTTGTAAGATTTTTGGTGGGGCCCAGGAGCCAGGGCTGGGGGAAAATCCCCCAGCAGTGGTCTAGGGAGCAGAGCCCCCTATGCTTGGGAGCCACATAAATATTATTATTATCAACCAGCTCACAGCAAGACTTTGACAAGGTTCAGCTCTGGTTTGCTAACCATCAACTTTCCCTCAACACCAAAAAGACTGTCTCCATGACCTTTGGCACAAGGCAGAGACTCTCTAGGCTTCCCTCCCTACCCACTTTTCACACCCTTGAGAGGACTTTACTTGAGGACACATCCTCCTTCAGGTACTTAGGTGTTTGGTTGTATCAACACCTAAACGTCTCTGGATATATTGACGCCATCCAGAAAAAACTGCCCCCAAGCTCGGTGCCCTGTTCAAAAACCGTAGTTGCATCCCTCCTACGGCTAGGCATGAACTTGTTCAGAAGATGATACTGCCCATTTTCGACTACTGTGACATGGTCTATGGTGCTGCCACTAAGTCCTCCCTGGGCAGACTGGGCACCCTCTTCAATTCCTTCTGCCACTTTGCCCTGGATGCCTCCCCTCACATCCATTACTGCAATCTTTATTGCACCCTGTCCTTCCCCTCTCTTACAAATAGGTGACTCTCCCACTGTGCTAAATACACCTCTAAGCACTGGTTGGGTGAGATCCCTTCCCACCTCATCTCCTCCTTTATAACACCCCCCCACCTGCCAATTCCCCTAGATCAATCAACTCCAATACCCTGGTTGTCCCATCAGATCCACCCAAATGCATTAATCCAGTTGCTCTCTCATGACTCCAAAAATTTGGAATTCCCTCCAAAATCTCGCTCATCCTCCTCCTATTTCTCATCAGCTCTGCCTCAATAATTACCTTGCAGCTAGCTGCTTTTGCCATGTCCTCCCTAATTCCTCTCTAACCCTGGACAAATCCTACCCCCTGCACCCTATTCATTTGACCCTGTGCACACCCACCCCCAAATCTCTAGCCCTTCTCCCTCCCTCCCCTCCCTTCCCTAATTTCTCCCCCTCACTGGCCTCCTTTGATCTCTCACAGAATGTAAAGGACCCTGAATGCTCTCCATGAGTCCCTCTCCTGCCCCCAAGGGGCTTGTATTTCTCATCTACTCCCTTCCCCCACCATCTTAATGGGGTCTCTCTGGGAGACTGCCTTATCCCCTTCTCTCCAGTCCCCTTGCAGGGTTCCTCATATCCTGAAGAGGTCTCCAGGGGCATGACTCTTCCCAATCCCCCACCTCACCCCTCCTCCCCTTTCTCCCTTTTCTTTCATGTAAGCACATGTTTACTTATTAACACAGCAGTTACTATTGTCCACTCTTTCTACATGTTATTCGCAACACTGTTGTAACACTGTTTATAGCCCTTGCCTTACAACTAACTGTATGTTAATTTTGATCTTGTAACTTGAATGTATGTCTGATTTCAGTTGTACCCCTTCCTTCCCCCACTCCAGGTCGCACAGGGAGAAGAGTGACTTGTTGCTCAGTGTGCCTTCCTGGTGAAGCATTTTGATAAACAAATAAAATAAATAAATTATGCCTTCCTCACAACGCCATCCCAGCCCATACAAGTAAAGGAGGGGCAGCATCTAAACACAAATATTATCACAGCTTCTTTGGGACCTTCCTCCCCTCCAGAATTTACTTTTGCTTCTCTCTTCTTGAGAGTAAATGTCAATAAACACATCAACAAACACTTCTCTCCTTTGCTTTAAATGTACTCAGGTTGGCTACACCAGCTGGCGACCCTATCCACATTCAGAGGTGCTAGCGTTTCTGCAATCAGTAGGAACTGGTCCATGTAACCCATCCCCAGGATGCACCTGGAAACAAGCTGTCACAGCTAAGTGGGCATCTGCTGATCAAAAATTACCAAATAAATAAATAAAACTATGATGTAGCAATTAACACCTTCATTACTTTGCCATTAACATCTATCACTTGTACTCCTTTACATCACCCCCCCAAGCTATGTTCTGTCCTTTTACATCAGAGTTTGTCAAGTTGTGATACTTTCAGTAAAAGTGCAACCCAACCCCCAGGCTACACTATACCTCCATACCCCCCATACTAACATCACACTGATCAAACCTATCCAGGGCACCTGCAAAGTAAAAATTACCATCATGCACCCAGAGTCCTTATGCAATATGAAACCTTCCAAACCAAGATCACAATAGATGCACACACCCAAAACCAGGACCCCATGCAATGTATAGCCCCCTCCCCATGAGGACTCCATTCAATATAAACCCATAATGTATAACCCCCAACACACACACACACACACACACACACACACACACACACACACACCACTGGCCTAGGGCCCCATGCAAAGCACAAGCCTTCCCCCAACCAGACACCTGTGCAATATGCACACGCGTGCACACACATACACACACACACACTCAGTCACCCTCAGGACAAAGAGCTGTAGATCAAGTAGGGTCTGCAGGGATACTGTAGGTAGGGAAAAAGGGCAGACTGGGTGGGCCAAGCGTCCTTTATCTGCCATCAGATTTGATATTTCAATGCAGGTCTACATAACCATGGTTATAAAAGTGTACAAATCATAAAAATTCCAGTAAAAGTGCACCCTCCCCAAATCCAGGGCTATATTCCACCAGACCAGCATCGCATCACACACACACACACACACACACACACACACACACACACACACAGACAAAAAAAAAACATCTAAACCCTCACCCCATTTCCATTTCTAACATCACACACTTCCAAAATGACAGCACTTACTGTGTGATAAGTGCCACACCAACACTAACATCCCCTCAACCATAGCCGTCTACAACTGCCCCCCATCTCCAGTGCATTCTCCAATACACCCCCACTCAGCCAGAAGTCTGTGCAATACACAGCCATCCTCAGTCAGGGCACATGCAAAGCAAAACTCACCACCACCTATGCAGAACCAGGTGCAATGTGCATGCATGCACACAGCCAAACCAGGATTCAATGAGTGTAAATGCAAATGCTGCTAAGTGGCCGGCTAACCAATGAGTATGACGCTGCTAAACTGAAAATAAATCATACATTTTTTTCAAGAGTGGATTATGAAGAAACATTAAAGTTACTTTCTTAGTCATGTAGGAAGATCTATAAATTCTAAAGATGAGTTTATTAACAAAAAAAGCGATGTTGCTGGAGCTGCCAGTAGTTTGGGTGTTAATGTTTTCTAGCAAAATTTATTATATTGAATAGAGATTCAGATGGAACAGAATGGAGTCAGGATGGCAGAAAAATTAAAGAGACATGTGATGTCTATGGGAAAGGGTTCTAGAAGGCCAGATAAATAATTGAGAAGACAACACAAAAATACACTACTGGCTATAGCAGCATATATTGTATAGCTATAAATCTGAATGTAGGTTATAGGGTTAGTGTTTTCTGGTAACTTCTGTATAAAACATTGATAATGCTTCATTTGTAACTCAGATAGATGCATGGATCTAACTGAAATCTAGATTTAGTAGTTGCCGTATTGGTCCTTACAAGAACAGATCCAGAAGCAAATGATTTGATACCTTTAAAATGGACCAACATAGATGTAACAACAAGAACAAAATGCTAACAAAGTTTTAGGATGTTAGCTGGCACCAAAATTTATAAACCTTGACATATCAGCTCAATCTGTTCACATGTGTCCTAGATACAAACTTTATGGGGATATTTTTTAAAGTTCTTGAAATTGTTTTAGAACAGTCAGCAGAAAATTACTGTACAAATCATTAATTCCTAAATATTAGCAGCGTGAATAATAACCTTCTTGCCCATATTTTTGTAGTCCCATTTCAAAACACGTGGTAGTTGTGCATAATTTAAGTTCACAACTAACATTCTGTGCATGCCCAACATAAAACAAGCATTTGTTAATGCCAAATGTTCGCCGTGTGCACTGGTGTCATAAGGGGTGTATGTGTTTGAAAACTGCTTCAGTGAAGAAATCATTTTATTAGCATACAAGAAAGCAAAGTAGAAGTGATGATGTTGGGCAGTGTAACTGTCTTGTTTGTAAATATTTGTGGTGCAGATTTTCAACATACCTTTCTTATTACCCCACCTCATGAGCAAGTGTACAGAAGATTTTCAACTCTTGGCCCGAAAGATGATTTCACGCAGTGTCTGCCGAATCAACTCTGTGGATGAAAAAAACACATTTTGGCCAGGATCTGAAAAATGACAGCTATCACATTCATGAGGTGCTGTGAAGAAATGGCTATGTTAAAAATTTGGGGTCAAACTATTGAAAATTGACAAAGTTATGAGCCTGTGTTCATAAATTTCAACACAGGCTCATAACTTTGTTGTTTGTTAATATTTTGGTGCCGAATTTTCAACATAGCCGTCTTATGATCCCACCTCATGAACAAATTCAGAGATGATTTTCAGCTTCTGCCCAAAAGGTGATTTCATGCAGCGACTGCAAAATCACCTTTTGGGGTGCAAAAAAACATTTTAGCCAGGATCTGAAAAATGACAACTGTCACATGCATGAGGTACTATGAAGAAATGGCTGTGTTGAAAACTGGGGGTCAAAATATTGAAAATTGCCAAAGTTATGAGCCTGCATTTGCAAATTTCAATGCAGGCTCATAACATCATCATTTTTTAATATTTTTACACCAAAGTTTCAACATAGCCATCTTATGACCCCACCTGACTAACAAAGGTGGAGAAAATGTTCAACTCCTGCCTGAAAGGTGGTTTCATGCAGGGACCGACCGTAAAATCACCTTTTGGGACAGAATGTCCTAGTATCACTTAATTGTTCATGAGGTGGGGTCCCAAAAGGTATGTTGAAAATTTGGGGGCAAAAATACTAAAAAATGGTCAAGTTATGCCACTAAGTTGAAACCCCCCATTGAAATACATTAAAACTGAAAACCCCATTGCAATACATTAAAGCGCTTACCTCAGTTCGCGGTTGGGATTTAAAGAGTGAAGATGTGTCTGTGGTCCAGTGAAGAGTATGGTGATGGATCTCCAGTGGGTAAGTCTGAGGTGGGTTAGGGGGCCTGAGTGGAAGGATTGGTGGGGTGGGTAATGGTGCAGCAGACAACAATGCACGGTATTCTTTTTTCAGGTTAAAAAAAAGATGAGGGACAGTTTTCTTTATTTCAGGGACAGTTATTTTTTATTAATGGAGGACACTGGGGATTGGGCACCCCAGTGTCACTGAGTTGTGGTTGTGGGGGGGGTAACAGATGTTGTTGGACAGTTTTCTTATTTTCAGGGCGATAAAAAAACATGATATGACAAGGGACAGTTTTCTTTATTTTACAGAAAGACACTGAGGGATTGAGCACCCCCCAGTGTCACTACTGTTTGTGTGTGTGGGGGCGCTGACAGGGAGGGGAGCGTTGGGGGACAGTTAGGGCTGCCAGCAACATACATCGATGGACAGGCAGGCAAACATTTTAAAAATACTATATGCAGCCCCCCCTTTCAGGCAGTCTGACAACCCACCAACATTAATGTCTTGAATGGGGGCAGGCATAATAATAATAATAATAATAAGTTTTATTTCTTTGCGTCTTTCTTAAAATCAAGGTGCATTACAATAAAATACAAGATAAAAACATAATAAAACAGATTAAAAACCAAATTAAATACAGAGCATTAATCGGCATCCAAATCACCTCCAAATGCCTTACTCCATAAAAAAGATTTTAGGCCCTTTTTAAAATGCATGACCCAAGGTACTACCATGTCTAGTGGTATAGATGTTGAACTCACTGGGAACCCTTTGCACTTAATGGCATTAGGCTTTACTTATCCTCCTGCAGGAGATGCTGGACATGGTTACAAAGCATGAGTGAAAAGAAACACACTGATGACAGGGGTTTAAATACTTGATTCTCTACTGGGGCTTCTCTGACAAAGTTGGTTTGTACACATTAGCAGTTGCCCATGAGTTACAGTTTATTTATTTATTTGTTAACCGGGCAGGTGAGCTGATCCTAGGGACTGTTTTCATACATGACCAGGGCCATGAAGATGGCACATGGGTCATTACAAACACACGTACAAACACAAAGTATTGCACATTAAATACCAACACAAAGTTTACAGTGCAGCATGGTGCCATGATATTGAGAGCTATTTTGCAGCTTAGACCATCAAGAGGTATACAAAAAAGAAAAGGTTGCAGATTCAGCAGAGGAAGATCAGTGTCAACATGTAGGAGAATATACAATAACATCTACATAACACAGAGTATCTGAGGTGACCTCACCCATTTTGTGAGTGGCGGTAAAGGGGTAGTCATCCTGGGGGGCAAATGATTTCCATACAGTTCCTTATAGTTGCATGAGATTTTGTACATAGTCCTACACCCCAAATCTATTTTCCAAGCCATGTCTCCCTTTTTATCCTGTTTCAGACCCTCTGAGTCTTTTACTACATGGGCATTGCCATGCCCCGGCACTCCCTAACTCCACCATTGCTACATTTCTACCTTTGATTGCCACTACAGGGTACTCATCCCCTTTACACAATCTCTTAGACCTCTGAAGGGCTAATTGGTATGCCAGGCTGGTGACCATGTTCAGGGTGACTTTTTGGGACATGCGCTCACGGGGCTGGCACCCTCTTACCATGTCACGGTAATCAGTTACCTAGTGACTCCAGCTGCATGGCTGGACATCACATGCATCATACTTTTGCTTCGCAGGGAGTCACAGCACGCTGAGACGGTGTCTGTTCTGTATGCAATTTCTTGATTTAGGGATCCTGCTAGGGCTGGTACCTCCTCACCATGCTCCAATGTTTCTTTACATTTTCTGGGGATTCCCTCCCCCCCAACTTCATGAATATGCTCCGTCTACCTTATCTCTGCTGTCTAACTGGCAGTATCCACTTTACCACACTCCTTGGGTGCTTAATTTATCTCAGCGGACAGTAGGAACAGTAGCTCAATGATTACACTTTAAACCACTTTTATGTATAAGGGATCTGATTATGGGCAATTCCTATCTTTGAAGACAGAATGTCTTTTAAATTCTTGGGTCCTCTTAGGGAAAAAGAAAGTCCTTACCTACAAAGCTTTCTACTATGTTGAGTATTCAGGTGTGTGTCAGTTAAAGTCCCTAATTTAAGTTTTGGATGGTGAAACCAGTAGAAACACTGAGTCTGTAATGTCCTTTAAATATTTTATAAAATTAAAAATGTATAGTAAAAAAGCAGTGTACAAAACATACATCACCTTTTAAGACGTTTAATCATTATAAACTGTCAAAGCATATCCTGAGAAAAGTAAACATTTAGGTATATTATTCAGAAAAAGTGAAAGTAAAAGCTAATATTGCCTTCAAAAAATTTATTTTCTTAAATTGAAATTTATTGGAGAACTTTTTTCCCAAATAGATACATACATTAACAGACAAATATACAGTCCATTCCTGCTCACTTACACTATAATAGATTCAAAGGCAGAAGAAGAAGAAAGAAAAAATGGAGAAAGCAAGACAGAGGGAAGAAAGAAAAGGAGGAAAAGATAAACATGGGGTAGAGTGCCTATAGACCTTACGAAAAGAAAAGAAAAATAGAACAGGAGAAAAAGACAACAGGGTAACAAAACAGTTGAACATTATAAGGGCATACAGTATTTTATTGCCTCTAACAAATAAAAATATAATCTCTGTAGTTGCTGAAAGCCTAGACAAGCACAAATGTCCTGGTACTGCATTTATTTAATAAGCGCCTAGTAGAGGAGACCATGACCAAAAATGAATAACATGACTAAGTTGAGGCACAGAAGTGAGATGATCTCCTGGTTCCACTCACCAGTCTGCATATTGGCTTCAAAGTATTTTTAGCAATCACTGGAATTATAGCAGTAAAGCATTTGTAATATAAGTTAAAGCCTATTTAATTAATCATTTATGCTTCCTAGAGCAGGTAATTAACAATTAATGTTTCCAAACTAATAAAAAGACATGAGAGCCTCATATTTGAACAATCTCTGTAATCAATCAGCTATACAGACAGGGGTCTGGATTCACAAAGACAGCCAAAAATCCCACAGCTGCAGAAAAAAGACCTGCAGCACTGTGCAAATGCTCGTGTGGGATATTCTGAAAGAAAAATGGCACACATGCAAAATCCATAAAAAAAACAGCAGTTGCGGAAATTCCACAAGTGCTGAAAATCTACAACTGGGGAACCACAGCTGTGGAAAAGGCTTAGGAGGCACAACAGGTGATCCACATTAGCTGGAGCAGCAGACTTTGACCATCTTGCCATAGATGTAACTGAAAGTACCCACAGAGAGAGACCAGCAACCATTCCCTCAACTGGGACCACTGCTACACCACTGGTATCAGCAAAACCATGCACTGCAGTGGTTGTCTGTAACTAATGGTCATGTCTCTCCCTGGAGCGTTTCTGTTGCCTGCTGCAGCAGCACTCACTGCAGGCTGTTCAGCCTCTACTGTCTGTGGTGCTCCTTCATGGGCTGCACTGGATCTGCTGGTTGTTTGTTGTCTTTCAATGAAAATGTGTGCTAGTGTTGCTGTGACAACTGCCACTGATATACACCCACTGGTTTGCTATTACTTGTGCCTGACCACCACTATAATTGTATTTCAATTGTTGGGGCACTGCACTTTGCTCAGGGAGTGTTACACCTCACTCATGTGTGCAACATTTTTTCCACAACTGTGGAAAAACAATGGCTGAGAATAGCCTTTAAGGGGATGCGCCATATTTATCAATGACTTTTTTACCTCAGGATCTTCTGCAGCTGCACTTTTTTCCCACAGTCTGTAGTGTATTTTTTCCACAGCTGCAGATGTTTTGTGTATAGCACTCAGAGGAATTCCTCCCTTTTTTTCCACAGCTACGGAACATTTGGGGACTTAGGGAAGGTTTTGCACCTTCAGATTGTTTTGTGAATCCCCCTCCAGGTTTTTAAAAGTGATGGTCTTAATTTGAAGTTCAGTTTGTTAAAGAAGCAATATCACTTCTTAACTTCCTTGGGTGCTCTCTGAAGTAGGAAACCATAGTCTTTGGATTACATAATCTTTCAGGCAAGTCAAGACTGCAAGCTGGGATGTGAAACCTTTTCCTTGGGTCTGTTTACATCAGGATGTCCTTGCTGGCTCATAGTATGGTGCAAGGGGCTACCATGGTTAGGAAGTTAAGGGAAGAAAAGTCTTTGTGGGTCAGTTAAGAGAGAGGCAGAAGGAAAGAATAGACTTGGAAAGGAAGATATTTGACATCAAATGTGAACACAAAATTTCACTTACTGAAGGGGGAAAACAGGAATTGGACCAGTACAGAGACAAGCTCACTGGGCTGCTGGAGGATAAGATAGAAGAAATGCGGTATGACTGACTGAGATTTTACAAAGGAGACAACAGGGGAAGTTGCCTACTTGTGTGGCAGATCTGGAAAACAGCAGCCAATAGAGCAATATTTAGGCTCAGAAAGGACCCTAAGCGGGACCTCTGTGAGCCTCACCCCACATGCATCGCTGAGCATTTTGTGGAATACTCTAAGGGGCTTTATTCACAGGAGGTCCCTCATAAATTGGCCAAGCAACAAGACTTTTTTGATAATATAGAGCTGCAGAGTCTGTCTGAGGAAATGAATGCAGCCTTGGAGGAGCCGGTAACCTAGGAGGAGATAAGTCTTTCCATTACCAAACTGAAATCCAACAAATCTCCTGGCATGAACAGCATTCCAGCCACATTTTATAAGACATAGTTATTAAACACCTGGTGCGGGTGTGCCTAGAGGTACAGGGGTTAGAGAGGGTGCCACTGTCCTTGGCTCCAGCCCAGATTTCTGTAAACCACAAACAGGAGAAGAATCCAGGGCTATGCAGGTCTTACAGACCTACATCCCCCCTCAATGTGGATCAGAAAATATTTACTACAGTTTTGACTGACAGGCTGCAGGGGGTTGTGGGGGCCTGGTCCACCTTGATTAAATAGGCTTTATTAGAGGGCGACACATCACCGACAATATGAGGCATATATTAAATATTTTGGTGAAACAACAATCAGAGAAATCGTCCACTGTGGCCCTTTCTATGGATGCAGAAAAGGCCTTTGACAGGATGTACTGGGCCTTCTCGCAATTTACCCTGAAGAAGATGGGCTTTGGGGACCAATTTATGCAAACTGTTAGAGCACTATACCAGGCCCCACAGGCAGTCATATAGAATAATGAAATAAAATCAAGTAGGTTCCCTCTGTTTTGGGACACAGACCAGGGGTGCCCCCTTTTCCTCTTGTTGTTTACTCTCTGTGTTGAGCTGCTGGCTGCCATGGTCCGACAGAATCCAAACATACAAGGTATCTGGTACCCAAACAGTGAGCATAAGCTTTCACTATATGCTGATGATTCCCTCTTCTACATCAGTGACCCAAAATGATCTATCCCACAATGCTGTAGTGTATTAGACAGATACAGTGAGCTCTCAGGATATAAGATAAAATATGGGAAATCAGAAGCTTATAAGCTTAGTGGGACTTGCCCACCACAGTCTGCAAGTAGAGTTCAATTTACTGGAGCTAAGGATAAAATCGTTAGATAACTAGGAGTTAAAGTGACCATAACAATGCATAAACATTTTCTAATTAACTCTGAGGCACTTCTTTATGATATAATTTTAGATATGAAGAGATGGTCAGTCCTGCCACTTAGCCTGGCAGGAAGGATAAATGTACTAAAGATGAATATCATACCCAGATTTCTGTTCCTTGATCAGATGCTTCCTGTCAGAATACCTGCACTGGAAAGCTTTATCCAAGGTACCATTAAAATTATGTGGAACACAGGAAGACATGGAGTCAACCAGAAGTTATTGGAGATGTCCTTGAGTAAAGGGAGGTTTGGCTTGCCCAACCTTTGATATTATTACATCTCTGCTCAACTAACCCCAATTGTCACTTGCCTTAAGCAGAAAGTAAGTGCCGGGTAGTATAATCTAGAAAATATATCCATTTTGCAAACACCCCTGTACACCATCCCATTTATAGAACTGACTCTGGAGGTTTGGAAAAATGGTCAGAACCCCTGGACCAGGCATACCCTACAAATACAAAATCACACATGCCCCCACAATGCAAAGCATCATGGGCTGCATATGCAAATCACCACAGAATGTTATGCTGGTCCAACTTTAAGCAGAATTGCATGGTGCCGAAAGGCCTCTCACACAGTTTGCAAAGAGTGCTAACAGAAGACATAGACACGTGTTTCGTCCTACCAGGACTCATCAGTATGCCTCGTCTGTTTGACACCCAGTGGAATGGACCAGCTACCCTTAAGGCAGTGTGCCTTGGATATATTGTGGTGAACTCATTAAAATGCTCCAAACAGTGAGACTACTCACCATTGCCCCAAATGCATCTGGCCCACTCACAGTTATCATAGGTGATCTGGGTTTCCCACCACTGAGACTAGACTGTAGTTTCAGACAATGTAATCATCGGGCCCTCACCCACTATAGCCAGTTGGTGCAAGGTGACCATCTGGTACCATTTGACATCCTGAAACAATCCTTTGGCCTTGGTCATGCAGATTTCTTTAGATACTTGCAATTGTGCTACTACCACTACAGACCTTAGGTTGGAAAACTTATTTTATTGGGAAGCAAAACTGAAGGAAGAGGTAAAGTTCATTTCCCAGTTGAACCAAACTCTACTTATAGCAAGATAGAATCCCGTAGAAAGGGTACATGGAGCATGGATGGAGGAAATTGGATCTCCTATTTCCCTGGAAGCATGGGATAAAAGGTGGTCCAAGGGATGGAAACTCTCCGCATTATTAACCTGGAGAGAATTCTGGTGGAAAATAGGAATTCATGTCTGTTATGTTCACGCAATCACCTGTCACTTTAGCAGAGGGGCACCCTCACTGCTGGTGGAACTGTACGCACATTGGAACTCACACCGTTTATTTTGGAATTGCACAAGGATTAAAGTTTTTTGGTCAAAAATCAAAACTGAATTAGATGCTATTTGAGTTAAGCAGCTGCAGCACACTTTCCAATCAGTGATTTGGGGAGTCCCACTTAAAGATGCATGTCCTCATAAGAGGAAACAACTTAATGGGCCAGATTCTGAAAGCTCCCAGAATGGCAGAAGGTGCTTGTGCCATAAGGAATGGTGCAAAGTGCCCCTTGCACCAAAAGATGCACTGGAAGTGATTCTCAAATGCAGTCTGTGCCAACTGCAGGCTGTGTGCACCAAAGGGGGCTTGAGTCATCTATGCGGCACAAAATGGGCTGCAGCATGGCACTGGGGGATTGTGGCAGATGCAAGCTGCCACATCCTTTAATTCAGGATTCTCAAAACTCTCCCAGAGGGCAAATGTCTAAGTACCATTAGACCATCCAGGGCTGGTCTAATGACACTTAGAAATTTGCCCTTTGGGAGAGTTTAGAAACCTGTTGCAATGTGCAGTGGTCTCCCCCCAGCCCTGATACTCCTTTAATTAAAATAATCAAGTCCCTGGTGGTCTAGCAGATCTACCTGCCTGATTTGTCTGAATAATAAGATATTCTTTCCCTGGTAGTCTAGCTTCCCCCCCCGATCAGCCCATATAATATAAATATTTCTCCCAGGTGGTCTAGTGGACTCCCACCCCAGCAGGCAGTGCTCCACCACCCTGCTCCCCTCATCCCATCCCAAGCTGGTGACTGGCACAGCCCTCTGCTCACCACCATGACTAGCCACCGACTGAACTGTCAAGGAGTGCATACTGTATACAGTACACTCAACTTGCAGTTCAGTCAGTGGCTGTCCCAGTCACTGGCTTGGGGATGGGATGGGTGACCAGGGTGGTGGGGCATTGCCTGCCAAAATCGAGGGTCCACTAGGCTTCACCTGTGACATTATTATATATATACACACACACATTGCCGAACACTCTGTTAATGCATCAGTGGTGGTTGATATTACAACAACAGAAGTCATGAAATTCGGTGTTAGGGTTCCCAATCCTACCACCCCACTGCACTCCCTTCCACATACCAACAGGCATTGAGGTGTGCCTTGAGGCCGTCAAGCATCTTACCCCATTACTTGTGTAAAGAAGCTCAGATGGTACAGTACAGGGGAATGGGGTGAGAGTTAGGCCCAATGACCCCAAGGCACACCCTGATGCCTGTTGGTATGTAGAGGGTGGGTGGGTGTAGTGGGATGGTAGGGTTGGGAACCCTACTACTGAATTTCCTGACTTTTGTTGCTGTAATATCAACCCTAACTAGTGCATTAATGGAGTTTTTATGCAATGAATTCTCTTACTTTTTGAAACAGTGTAGTAGTGGTAGTATCTTTATTTTACTCTGGGAGTGTAGGGTCCTTTGGACCCTGCATTCCAGTACCTTTGTAGATGCACATATGCATGTAGGTGTGGCAAACAACAGTGACCAAATTGTCAGCATAGCCATCTTATTACCCCACCTCATGTATCCCGGTACAGATAAATTGTGAAATGGGAGGCAAAGCGTAATTATGCACAACTGCAACGCCATTCTGCGTCACAGGTGCGCAAACACATTTTGGGCAGAATATGAAAAGTGACAGCTGTACTGCTCATTAGGTGGTGTGGAAAAAAACTATGCTGAAAATTTGGTGGCAAAATATTAAAAAATACCAAAGTTATGCATGTGCATAGAATAAATTCAATGGGCACATGTAACTCGGGTACTTTAAGGATTTTTTTCTCCAAATTTTCAACATGCCCTTTTTGAACCCCACCTCATGAACACTGGCACTGTCATTTCATTAACTGGTCCTGAAAGGTGATTTCGTGCAATGAGCGCACCACAGGTACGAAAACACATTTTGGGCAGGATGTGAAAAATGACAGCTGTACGGTTCATTAGGTGGTGTGAAAAAATGGCAATGTTGAAAATTTGGAGTGAAAATATACACAATTGCCAAAGTTATGAGGGTGTGTAGAAAAATTTCAATGACCACATGTAACTCAGATGTTTTTTGCTATTTTGGCACCAGATTTTTAATATGGGCATTTTGGAACCTCACCTCATGAATACTGGCACTGTCATTTTGTTATTCAGTCCCAAAAGGTGATTCTGCACAGCAACCATGAAATCACCTTTCAGGACTAACAAAATGACAGTGCCAGTGTTCATGAGATTGGGTCCCAAAATGCCCATGTTAAAAATTTGGTGAGAAAATACCAAAAAATGGCTGAGATGTCCACATTTAAATTCTTTGTTTGTATCAGGATCATACAAAGTAGGATCTTAGTTTGTATGATGACATAAGAACTGAGATCCTACTTCGTATGACTCATGAAGTAGCATCCTAGTTTGTATCTCATCATATGAAGTAAGATCCTACTTTGTATGATGCCGATATGATTAAGAATTTAAATGTTAAATTATACACATTTTAAGGGCATCCGCTGAGCAGTAAAGTGAGTAAAGTGCAGAATGCACCTAGGGGATCGCAATAAGCAAGATACATGCGTTGGTTCCTCCCCAGAATATCATTTTGGGAGGTTTCCAAATTTGAATTTTTCAGGCAAAACTGAAAACAAGATGGCAGCCATGCAAAGTAGGAATTTTCTCATATGAAGCAGGATTCCTTCTTTGTTTCATACAGCTATATTGTAGTGCTTACTAAACATGCTCAGAAACAATTTCTTCAAATGTTTTAATTGCAATAACTTAAAAGCTGCTTATTCTTTTTTTACTAGACTAGCAAAAGGCACATCTGTGGGGTAGTCCCTTTCTGCCCTGAAAATTTCAGACCAAAACAACAAACTGTCCGGGCTGTAGGCAAGTTCAAAGAAAAATCCCAGCAAAGTCAATGCATGAAAACATGTTTTATTCACCTCTCCATAACTTGGAGATCACACATCCCACTGTAATGTAACTTGCCACATCAGGAGATCTACCCCACAGAACTGTGCATACCAAATGTTTTGCATATCCGCTGAAGAGTTGAGAAGTTATTAAGCTGCAAAATTGCCTACTCAACCCTAACTATAGGGGCATGCCTACATATATATATATATATATATATATATATATATATATATATATATATATATATATATATATATATATATATATATATATATATATATATATATATATACACACACACACACACACACATATATATATTATAGGGGCATAGTTGTGCCAGCACTTTAATGTTAAACCTCAAATTTTGCACATTAATAAATTTTCAACCATGTAACACATTTGCACAAAATTTGGCATGAGCAGTCTGGTATGACAGACCTTTTGATTTACCAAGTTATATTTCAATCGGATATACAGTTTCTGCACAGCGAAACACTAAAAAATGCACTTTTTGCCAGTTTTGATGTGTTTTTGCCCATGGCACTGTGACTACACTGTGTGGTCTTTTGGTCTGCTAATTTGGAACATAGAAAGAGTTTGGGTCAAGGAACAATCCAGTGTTGATTTGATTAAAAAATATTAATCAGTTCAAAAGTTATTACATTTTTAATTTTTGAGTTCTGAGCATTCTCAGTTTACTCAAAAATTTATATGTATATTTTATGACCTAAGAATTGTCTCACAGTCAAGGATTTTTCTACCACGTGAAAGAAAATCCTAGTCTGTCAGAAAAATTCTTTGTCTGCGAGGTACCATCTTATTTTCAGTTTTTCAGCCAAACAAAATGTAGCTTTGTCTGTGGGTGACATTTGGGCCAAATGAGGCACGGGTTTTGTTTAGGGTAATGCCCTCTACAAAGCCATGCCTTTGGCCTGGTTCGTTTTTGTCAAAAAATAGGTTTTTAAAAAGTAAAAATTCTTTTTTCGTGACTCCCTAATGATCCTAGTCCGTGAGCCTGCAAAACCCTGGCCAGCGAGATGATCCTGGTCCATAAGCTTTGTCCATCAGGGGATGACCAGATAGCTGGAATTTCATGAACAGATGTCCCTGGGCATGACCAGATGTCCCTGATGGAGTGACCAGATGTCCCCTTGTGGACTAGAATTTTGCTAGCTCGTAGACTAGGATTGATCTGATGACCCAGGATTTTGCCATCTCACAAATGAAGAATCTTTAAAGGTATAAAAATTTTACAATTGCATAGCTCATTAATGGTTTGGTCTTTTTACTTGAAATTTACAGGGTGTTGAGTGGATGCCCCACAGGTATCAATTATGCTGTTTAGGTGTTGGGGAATTATGGGGTTCCATAGATATGCCATCATAAATTTGAGATTTTCCCCATAGGATTACATTGCGGGGTCTGTCATGGCTTTTGGTGCCTATATCTCGAAAACGAAGTGAGATACAGAGTTTTCGCTACTGGCAGCTTCTATCACCTTCAGGTGATCTATGCTACTGGGAAAAGATTTGAAACCATAGAGTAAGCCTGCCATAGAATTAAATTTTTTTCATGGGTGGCACAGTTAATGAGATATTGTAAAATTAGTGACACAAGGGTTCAAAGAGTGCCTGTCCAGTGCATTGCAGTGCCCGTATCTTGGAAATGATGTGAGATATGGGTTCAGTCGATTATTGTTGTATAAACTACTCGCTGTCACAGTTACAGTGACACTTGAATTTTTTTTCTAGCTGTGTCGGTTCCCAAGATATGGGCAAATTAGTGTTACAAGGGTTCCTTGTTCTGTAGGGCTGCTGTATGGCCCTGGAACTCTGCATAAGTGGAAGCAAAGTCCCAGAGGGCCCGCACTCCCACAGATGCATATTGCTATGTAGAAATTGGCAACTTGGTGGTAACGCCCACCAAAACATGCTTTTTACTAGTTATATTTCACTTTTTCAAAAAATAAGATCCAGAAACAAATGATTTGATATCTTTTATTGGACCAACATGGATGTTACAGAAAAGAACAAAGTGCTCTAGCTTTCAAACCTACCCGGTCCTTCTTCAGTTTAGTGTTGAGGAGCCATTTACAGTACATGTTAAACCCCAAATTTTGCACCTTAATACTCCTTGGGATATGCTAAGTTTCGTACTGATCGGATACATGACTGCGGAATTATTAAGCATGATCTGCGCGTGTTTACGCTTTTTCTGGAATTCTACGATTGTGCCTACAGGTCGCACAGTTTGCACGACCAGTCCAAAATCTTCAGGGAATTTGTGGCCGGGGTCCCCGATGTGCCTTTTGAAGATTTCATGAAAAAAATATTAAACGGTTCAAAAGTTATTCAAAAAACAATTTCCCATTATAAGTCAATGGGAAAAGTTAACAAAAAGTTCTACAGTGTCGCAAATGCACTTTTTACTGTCGCAAATGGCCCTTTAACTGTTGCAAATCTGCCATTTTGTTTTCAGTTAGTGATTAGAAAAATGCTTGGCATTTAAAATTCAGACCCTCTAGCAACCTAATTCTTTTTATATTCACCTAGTCAGGCCCCGAGGATGCTAGCCATGTCTTTATTTTGGGGTAAAACACCCCAGAAATATGTTTTTCAAATTTGTGGAAAAAGTACTTTGGCAAAGTAGTGTTGCACTCATGAAAGTGTCGCAAATTTTTGTGAAAACTTTCGCAAATTGCGACAGTACTTTTTTTTTAGGCTGTGGGAAAATGACAGCAATTTTTTGGCACCCTGCTGCAAAAGAACGGTTTGGTGCTTTGGCCTGAAATTTGGAGAGAACACAGCCAACATCTCACAGATGTGCCTTTCAGTCTTGTTATGCAAACATATTATATGGTGGCAAAGTTACAGCACTCCAAATTTTACGCTTTCTCCCATAGGATAACATTACGGCATCCGACGCATTGCAGCAATCCTTTGGCGCCCTGCTGCAATATAACGGCTAAATCTTTTGGGCTGAAATTTGGAGGGAAGACAGCCAACATCTCATAGATGTGCCTTTTAGTGGATGATGAAAAAATATTACAGGGAGCCAAAGTTATGGCACTCTGAACTTCTCTTTTTTTCCCATAGGATAACATTACAGCATTCTCCACGCCTTTCAGGGCCCGTATCTCGGAAATGTTGCAAGGTACAGACTTTTCATTAAAAAATGCTTAGCCTCCAAAACTAACCAGGAAAGTCATAAATCATATGACTTTTAAATTTTTTTTCTATGTCATATGGTTCCTGAGATATAAGCTATTTAGTATTCCAACTCCTCATTTTCTGCTCTGAAACCCATTATTATGCATACAGTCTTTGTACTCACTATCTTTCTCTATGCAGCTTTTGGGGAAAACCAGCCTGTGCCCTGACATTACTGTTACCGTTTCTCTTTCTGCTTGTGGTTCCATACCCGTTTCACTTACCGTTACTGTCTACGCCACCACATGCATTATCCTTTGCGTTTTCATTTGCGCTTGTGTTTCTGTTATTTTTTGCCATTTGTGTCTACAGTACTGTTTCTGTTTCTGTTTCACTTTGCGTCACCATGCCCATTTACATTTCCATTTGCGGGCACCATGTTACTATGTGACAAGACATCATGTGTCGGACTGTTTCCGTCTATGTCACCGTGCGCGTTACCCTTTCTGTTCTCATTCGCGCTTGCATTACCATGTGCGGCACTGTTAGCACTTCTGTTTGCATTGCTGTTCCTGTTACTATGTCACAAGACATCACGTGGCGGGAGTGCAGGGCCCTTTCCCGCTGTCGCATTACGTGGCGGGAGGGCCCCTCGCTCCTGCTGCTGCATTACATTCACTATTTCTCATTATCATTCTCAAAAAGAAGGGAAATTAGAGGCAAAAAATCCATTTAATGCATCAGTTAGGGTTGGTCCACAGCAACAAAAGTGAGGAAATTCGATGTTAGGGTTGAAACCCCTTGGACCCCCAGCCCACCCCCAACCAGCATTGGGTGCATTAGGGTGTTCAGTCCTAACTCTCACCCCATTCTCCTATAATTCTGCTGCTTTACACATACGATGGGGTGAAAGTTAGGTCGATGACACTAATGCGCACCCCAATGCCGTTGGGTGGTGGGAAGTACGGGGGTTTTCAACCCCACACCAAATTTCCTACTTTTGTCACTGTGAACAATCCTAACTGATGCATTAAATGGAGTTTTTGCTCTAAGATATATATATATATATATATATATATATATATATATATAATGGATAAAGAATCCATATCCATATCCAAAGTTCTGATTGTATAAAGCACATCACGACCATGCGTATTTCAGAGCGTGACCACACACTTACACTTTTACCCCCTCCAAAACAATTTTGCCATTTTATAATATAGATAACCCACTCTATGGTGTGCTGTTGTGCTCTGATATAAGCATGCCTTGGGTGGTTGATGCACACCAAGGCGTGCATATATCAGAGCGCAACTGCACACCTAAGAGTGGGTTATCTATTACATATATATTAAATATAAAACCCCCAGGCCACTTTTTACAAGTTAGAACACCACCCATTAAAATCTGGAACACCGCCGGCCTGGTGGCATAGAGGGTTGAGGTGCTGGCACCTTATCTCAAACCACGGCGGCAACCTGGGTTCGGGAACGGACTCAGGGCACCAGGGGTCAGCAGGGGAAGACAGGATCGCGCATCTGACAGACTGTTCTCCTACTCTGGGGTGGGTTTGGGGAAGACCTTACTCGGTAGCAGCCCCCAGTGGAGACTGGAGGCACTACACGAGCGGTGTGATGGGGAAACCAAAAAACTGGAAATACCACTTTGTGGCCACCAGATGACAGCTATCTGACACCCTGACACCTCGGGTGCCTTCAGTGAGCCTCCGTCTCCTCAGCAGCATCCCTGGGCCCTATTGAGAGTGCACTGGGATGCCCCCTCCGGTGACTTCCCCCTCGGAGGAGAGAGACCCACCCGGCAAAGGGTTACATCTGGGATATCCCAGGGACTGGCTGCAATATCAGAATTAGAGAAGCTTGAATAAAGTCAGTGGGGTTAGGAGGGGACTTGCAGAGCCTGAAGGAGTGGGGGTCACCAGAGCATGGAAGGGGAGTAAAACAGATAATGCAAAAAATTAAAAAAATCTGGAACACTGGTACCCACATACTGGCATACCATTTTACTTTACAAAAGATTGGTACTACTCCTGGCATTAGGATGTATACCTGGCTCATTCTGTAGAGGAAGAGAGGGTTGGGGGTATAGAAACAAAACAACATGAACCTTGTGTAAACAGTATAACCCAGGTCCTGGGTGGAGGCAGCTAGGCATATGCTAGATCTAATTTGCTGAGGGGGGGGGCCCAGTAAATCCACATAACCAGAACCAATTATCAGAATGTCCAGAACAGTAACTGGGATTGTACAGTATGGCTTTCTTCAACAGATGGAAATTTAAAGCAGAAGTGGGCCCCCAAGGGTCGGTCTAGGCAGTGCAGGTACATTTCACAAATTCTCTTTGCATGCAGTACAGTTCATGAACACACAAAAGAACATTTTCTTCCCATTTTCCCAATGATGCATTTAGTGGACACCTGGCAATGTACCTGAACTCCTTCCTCCCATGACTGTCATTTAGTGAATCTAATCCACACATTCAGAACTCTTCTATGAACATAGGTACAATTAGGTGAAACTCAGCCACACATCTAAATCTGCAGCTTGGCCCTTGCTCAGGTATAACTGGTGTCCTTTATGAACCAGGAAGCCTTGCCTTGTAAGCGTTCAGATGGTGTTCCTCCCACCCTTGGCCCCCACTGACAGTCTCTACACTTCTTCAGGGTTACACCATTGAAGTCCCCATTTCCCACTGAAATGCTAGAGGCCCCACATTTTAAATTTGTCACTCACTCACTGGGCTGACCAAAGAATAAACTGCACTTTATTGGGCGAACAGTTTAACAGAACATTCACTCTCTTTGGTGAACTAGGGGTACTGACAGGTGCGATCCAGCCTTATCTATGGGACACACACACCCCAGACTATGATTCCCTTAAAGGATGTGGAGATCTTGTCTCCTAGAACAGTACTCACAAATGGTTGTCCCGTCCACTGGGCATGGAACAACAATAAAAAAAGCATTCTCCTGGGTAGCAGATCAAACAGTCTCTCAAAGTCTTTTCCAAGGCAGCTGAAACACACACAGAACCTTCAGAGGATTGCTCCTTGAGTCCACTGAGAACAAGCAGTTCCTTCCACTTCACTGGGAGTAGAAATCAGGAAATCCTTTTGTAGCACTGGTCTCCACCATATCACTGGAAGCTGGAAATTACATTCCACTAGGGTGAGAAATGCTGGGCCCTCACCTCAGAGCCCTGTTGGCAGTCTTTCTGCCAGTCTCACCTCCTCACTGAACCACAACTCACTATAGATTGAACATTCTAAGCTCCCCAGAGCAGCTGTCCACACAGTGTGGCTTATGCTGCTGCGGAAGTTCCAAATGACCTAATCATTCTTCCCTCAGGCTAGCTGAGTAAACAATGATGTCATTATGTAAGAAGCCCCAAATGAGCTCCCTACCAGCTGCCTGCTACCTTTCTGATAATAATACTGATAGGAGTCTAATAACCCCAGGGGACTGGGTGGTTATATATATATTTATAAAATGTGTAAATCATCTGGCAACAAATCCAAAATTTTGATTGTATAAAACACATCACATGACCATGCATGTATCAGAGCATGACCACACACCTGCACTTTACCCCCCTCCAAAACAATTTTGCCATTTTATATGATAGATAACCCACTCTACAGTGTGCTGTCACGCTCTGATATACGTACGCATTTGGTGGTTGACGTATTCGCCTGCAGCCTTGTGCGTACAACACACACTAAGGCATGCATATATCAGAGCGAGAGCGCACACCTAAGAGTGGGTTATCTATTACATATATGTATACATATATATATATATATGTACACACACACACACACATATATGTGTGTATATATATATATATATATATATATATCATATATGGGCTGATCAAGGATAGGAAGGGGGTCCACTAGACCACCAAGGAAAGAATATCTTATTATTTTTATATCTTATTAATTGATCACCAGGGACCTGTTTATTGTAATGATGAGGGGATCAGGCTGGAGGGTGCTGCTAGACCACCAGGGACCTGATTATTTTAATGATAAGGGGATCGTGGCTGGGAGGTCCACCAGGGACCTGATTATTGTAATAATAATGGGATCGGGTGGGGGTCTACTAGACCACCAGGGACAGATATTATAATTGAGGCAAATTGGGGCTGGGGGGTCTGCTAAACCACTAGGGATGTGAGTACTATAAATTAAAAGGGCATCAGGGCTGTGGGGGGTCCACTAGACCACCAGGGATGGGATTACTATTTATAACATGGGGATTAGGGCAGGGGCACCAGCCACCAGGAGCATCTTTGAGTGGCACATGGCCACCCCACAGCTTGTGGCAACCCATCCAGATGTGCCGTCTGTTTGGTGCATGGCCATAGTTGCTGCAAGCTGTAAGACTTTGCTATGGGGACCCCACCTGATAGAGATTTGGGCACATAGTCCCTGGCGCACTGGCAATCGGAGCAAGTCATCTTTGGCGCAGCTTGCACCGAGTTTTGAGAATCAGGCCTTATGTGTTAATGTGTATGGTGGCATGTAAATATCTCACTGCGCACTGGCTCTCCCCAGCTGTTTTGGCAGTGGGGGAGTGGAGATCAAGAATATTAGAGCTACAAAGGATGGAATGCGTAATGGCTGAGCTGCAAATGACAGTAGAAAAATACACTGCCCTTTGGGCCCCCTGGGAGGCATATAGGGTGACATGGGTGCCTGGATGATTAGAGCCACTTAGTAAGGTGGCGTGGGCTGCAAGTCCACTCACACATTCAGGAGAACCCTCTACAAGGCTTCCCAGAGGCCCTGAAGGGCCAGAAAGGGGGCAGTTAGTTCTTGTCATCAGACCCTACCCCTCTTTCACTCAGGAATCCCACTAGGTACTTGAGAGTGTGAATTTACCTTTATCAATTACATAGTGACAGACCTGTAGATCACCAACTTAATTTTAATGTTTGTCTGTTTATTTTATCTGGTATATTTCCACTGAGTATTCTTTTTGTAGTAGGATAAATTTGGTGTTAACACAAAGTGTCTCTACTTATTCAGTCAACATTACAGTAAACCCAGAGGAATGGGGTCAGAGCAGAGGCTCAGAATGTATTTAGACTGAAATTCCAAACTCTGTGACTAAAACTTTTGAAACAACATACCCCACACTGTAAATGGTGACATGTTAATAAGGTATGATAGCCTTGTCACACATTTTACACCATATCCACATTTTGACTGTGTATAATGTTGTCTTGTCCTGTTATTTTTCAGTAAAGCTGAGTTAAAAAACATAAATCTCTGATCATTGCTGCCTGAGACTTCAAAGTGTATAACAATATTCATTGGTGAGCTTGTAATGTTAAGTCTAACTTCTAGTGCCTTTTAGCCCAACTGTTCATCACAGAGTCAATATCAAAGTTCAGTTCCTGTGGCTCATAGCCACAAGACCAAATGAGACCCTCAGATTAAGCAGGTTAGATGTAAAGGTGAACATAAAGACAGGAGGATAGGATATTTTCTCCTAACATGAAGATGTTGCTGAAAGTGAAGAGGCTATAAGCCTTTCTCTTAAAGAAGCAGTGCAGTGAGCATATTCTTAATAGTTTCTAATCATTTACATATTTTTCAGTAGAAGGGTGGTCCTAGTCTGATTTATGACATCCAATAGCTCATTATGCATCTAATTCTTAAAATTACATGTTTATTCCATTTTGGAGACCACCAAATAAAATTCTGTTGAAACTTGTTTAGCTCCCAGGCTCAAAATATTAAATTTTATCACCTTTGTTCATTTGGAGATATGCCCATAAATGAAAGCGATACTGTTTTAGTTATCAAAGCTTAACTTAAACTTATAAAGGTTATAAGTTACTACATATGCTATACTGCAGTAAATAGATTTTAGTATGAAATAAAGCAATGCTCTGCTTATTAAACATTTTAGTTTCATGACTAGTACCCTTATTAAAATGTTATTTCTACCAAGGTCTATGCTTAAAAACATTCCAAAACACATATAATATAAATAGTTTCATCTACTCATAAATTGTAGCATCTCAAAAACTAAACCAAGGATAACAGTACTCGAGAAACACACAGTACTCGTAAAAAGCTGTGCAAAAAGTGGTGCTTACTTTATTATAGACTGTTACAAAGTTCCAGTACGGAAAAAACAATAAACCACCAGTGCAGTAGTAATTCCAGCAAAATGTGCAACTCCAGCTGCCTACAGACAACACGAGTTACTACCAGCTTGCCCTGGCTCTTCCACTCAGCAGAGTCTTCGTCGGGGGCACATTTTGCTGGAATTACTACTGCATGGTGGTTTGATGTCTTTCCTGGTATTGGAATTTTGCAAGACTTTTTGCAATAGCTTTTCTGTCTACTGTGTGTTTCTTGAGTGCTGTTATCCTTGGGTTGTTGTTCTGCTGGGGACTGGCCACCCCTGGTAACAGTACCGGCCCTGCACCACTTGATTCACAGCACCCTGTGCTGTGGAACAGTACAGTGTGCCAAAACATGACATTTTTGTGAACATCAGGTTCTATGCAAGTGTGACTGACTAGTGGCTAACCACAGAATTAACATAAGTTCTGAAAATAAAAAATATGTTTTCTGAAAGACACGTAGCATGAACATCTTTAGACTCCATCTTGTATATATAAATGTGACCATATTGTGTTTTTCCCCATTGCCTGGAAAACCACACCATGGCACACACTGAGCGAGCGCATACTGCCTTGCAAAATTGTCTAGCAAGAGTCTTTTTAAAATTGTCCAGATAATGCAACATGTCTATGGGGTGCACAGTTGGTACTTCAACCCATCGGCTAATGGGTCAGGCAGATGGCAGAGGCCAAGTTATAGCACCATGTGTCTTTTTTGGCCACTTGTTTTCTGTCCTTCATAGGGCCTCAGGTGGGTTTTTTCATATGGACATAGGAACCATGCTATATGAATTTGCTAGCAGAAAAAAATATGATCACTCTAACCTGCCTGTTGTGGAGCCTATGAACTTACATTAACATGGCACTCTACCCCATTTCCTTTGCACTCTTACCTTACTATTGCCTTTGTACCACCCCTTTTGAAACCCCCAGCTGTTTTCAGGTTTACAACCTCCTGCAGAAGCTCATTTCACCCTACCACCATTTCCTCTGTGAAGAAGTGTCTCCTGGCTTCCTTCTTGAAACTTCCATCCACCAAGTTGTTGTTGTGCCTCATCATATTAGTATTCTCACTAAGTCTAAAGAGATTCCCAAGTTTGACCTCATTTATATCCTTGAGGTACTTGAAAGTTTCAATCATGTTACCCAGTCCCCTTCTTTCCTTGAGTACATGTTTAGATTCTACAGTCTGTCCTCATATGGGAGGTCATGTTGATTCTAGACCATCTTCATATCCTTTCTCTGTACTGCTCCAAGTTGGTTTATGTCCTTTTTAGGGCTGTGGGTGGAGCCTACAGCACTATTGGGATCTCTCTGTAGCTGTAAAAACAGCTGATCGTGGAACATTTCATTGGACTTTTCGAAGTATCCTTCTGAAAGCCCAATGGAGCTTGAACCCCTCTGCCATGATCGGCCACTACGGAATAACAGCCGCACTATTTCGGCTGTTACTTCCACATTCCGGTGTGTGAACTGTGCATGTGTGCAACTCGTGTGCATGCACAGTTCTGCAGATGCTGCCATGTTGTGAATAGCAAAATGCCTTTCACCGTAAAGTTCCTGACAATGGCCGCCAGCTCTGCGGCATTCTGTGCCCCCCACCAACTCAATTGGCACACTGGGATCCCACCCCAGTGTTCCCAAAGATGTTCCCAACATTGGAGTGCCAAATCCCCAAGTCAGCATCCTGTACAACCCCTCTCCCCATTCATGTGGTACACTGGGAGCCCATCCCAGAGTGCTGAAACATTTATTTTCTTTCTTTTTCTATAAAATAGAAAATGACCCCTTGTCGTCACATTTTTTTTCCCCTGTAAAACAGAAAATGGTACCTCATTGTCGCTGCAATCCCCTCTCCCTCCCACGGAGCACCCACATCCCCACATTCCTGCCCCCCTTACCCCATACTTACCTCCAGAGGTCGGCACTGTCATCTTCTCTGGACTGGGACACGTCTGCACTCTTCAAAGCCCAATCGCGAACTGAAGAATCAAAGGTAGGTGTGCTTTACTGCCATTCAATGGGGTTTTCAACTTATGCAGATATCTCAGCCATTTTTGGCCCAGATTTTCAACATGGGGTTCTTGGGACCCAAGCTCATGAAAACTGTCACTGTCATTTTGTTACTCAGTCCCAAAAGGTAATTTTAGTGTCACTCGCAGAATCACCTTCGGAACTGATTCACAAAATAACAGTGTCACTGTTCATGAGGTGGGGTCCCAAAAGTTGCAAATTTTGAAAAATCTAAAATGATCATGCTGTTACCAGTGTGCATTGGTAGTTTCTACACATGCTCCTAATATCGCCAATTTTTTATATTTTCACTCCACATTTTTAACATTGCCATTTTTGCACACCTCCTTCAAAACTGTACAGCTGTCATTTTTTACAACCTGCCCAAAAAAGTGTTTTGTGGCACAGAATAGTGCATTTGCTCTGTGAAATCACCTTTCGGGACAAGTGAACAAAATGACACTGGCATTGTTGATGAGGAGGGGTCCAAAAAAGACCATGTTGAAAATTTGGTGCAACAGCTCCAAAAACTGGTCAAGTTACACCCGGCGTTGAATAATTTCTATGCACATGTGTAACTTTGGTCACTTGGTAGCTCTTCACAGCCCTATCGGCTCTGGCTAGAGTTTGTTTTAGGTAGGGACTCCAGTACTGCACACAGTACTAAGAATCCACCAAACCCAAAATGCACTCCAGGTGCAGCTGCACCATAAACTTATACAGTGGCAGAATCTACTCCTTCCTTCTGCTGGTAAATCCCCCAGCTATGCAACCCAGCACCTTGTTTGCCCTAGCCACTGCTTGCATTGTGTAGTGGGATTTAGGTTGCTACAGTAGTTAAAGCTATCCCCAGGTCCTTTTCCTCCTCTTCCTCCTGTGACGTTCACCCATAGTCTGTATCCAGTCTTCAGGTTCTTGCAACCAATGTGCAAGGCCTTGCATTTTTTAGCATTGAATGCCAGTTGACAGATGCCAGACCACCTCTCTAACTTCACTAGGTCCTCTCTTAGATCCCTGTCTCCCTCCTCTGTGTCCACCCTCCCAAAAAACTTGGTGTCATCTGCAAAGAGGCATATTTTGCCCTTTATGCCATCCTCAATGTTGCTTACGAACGCATTGAACAATACTAGTCTGAGCACCGACCCCTGTGGGACCTCACTGGTGACCTCCCTCATCCCTGCAAGTTCCCCTCCCACCACTACCCTTTGGTCTCTTTGGCAGCCAACTGCATGATCGGGTTGGGTTGGTGGTGCTCACACCCCATATATGCAGAAGCTGATAACTGCACAGCATGCTCTTGTCTCTCTTTACAAGGCACCAGGGCAAACTGACCTATCTCCACCTTGTGTACTGCTGTAGATTACCTTACCTACCTCCATCTTGTGTACTGCTGTAGATGAAATGACCTATCTCTGACTTGTGTACTGCTGTAGATGAAATGACCTATCTCCGACTTGTGTACTGCTGTAGATGAACTGACCTACCTCTGCCTTGTGTACTGCTGTAGATGAACTGACCTACCTCTGCCTTGTGTACTGCTGTAGATTACCTGACCTACCTCCATCTTGTGTACTGCTGTAGATGATCACTTATGCAATTATTGTACAGCAAAGTCAGAGTGAACACCTTGGCTGCCTGATACTCAAACTTTTCAAATCCAGACCTTAGCTATGCATGCTTTCTCACGTGCCACTGCATGTACTTACTAGCACGATGAACACCAATGAGGGTTCCTTCTTCTTCTTATTTAGTCACTCCCCCCAGAAATCCCAAAACATGGATTCACTTTATGCAAATTATCTGCATGCAGACTGGCTGTCCATAATTGTACTGTCAGATTCACACACTTTCCTTAGCACGGTCTTGGATTTTAGCTCCATACACAACCATTCATAAACAGTAAAACATTTTGCAAGTCTTTCTCCCACATGGTTACAACTCCTGCACAGTCACTTATCCACTGTGCACAAGTGCACCAAATGTTTGCAAGTCCCCTCTGTATCAGTTCTTTCTTCTCTGTCCACTCCAGTCTCACCTGCAAAGAAAGGGAAATCCTCAACTGTTCCTCCTCAGATCCTGGACAGGACCCTACAATGGAACTCTCCCCCCTTCTGGTGGCCCACTGACCCCTCTGCGTTAAAACACTGGATGGTGGCAGGCATAGCCCAGGTTAGACATGTGTCTAGGGGAATAGATGTTGCTCCCTCCATGAGCCCCTTGCACTCATTAACTTTGAATTCCACTTATCCTCCTGCAAGAAATGCTGGTCGAGGGCACCAAGAATGTGTGAAAAGGAAAAAACACTGATGACGATCCTAAACACTTGACTCTCTTTGTTGGACCTCTCTGAAAAAGTTCATTTCTACACATTAGCAGTTTCCTGATCCATGGGCCTCAGTTCCTTGATACATACACAGTTCATTATAGTACCATGGGTTTTCAGGAGTGCCCCCATACCCCATATCCATTGGCTCTGTCTGTCCTCTTGCTACATGGGCATCGCTATACCTGCGAATTTCCTGTTCCCATTGTTGCTACACTTCTACCTTCACTCACCTTTGGGGGGTACCTTCCTCTTTACTGAATCCTGTAGACCTTCCATAGACAGGGTGATTTTATGCTGCATGGGCCCACTGGGCAGGCACTCCCTTTCATAACCTTGGTACTCTGTTACTTTGTGAGTCCAGCCATGTGGCTGGGTGTTCCACACATCATACTTCCACTTTTCAGGGTGTTATAGTATACTAGGAGGGTGTCCATTCTCAGGGGAAACTATTAACTTCTGAAGGCCACCAGGGCTGGCATCTCCTCACCATGCCGCAATGCTCCTTCACACTTTCAGGGAATTGCCTTTCTCCCTACCTTCATGGAAATGCTTCTTCTACCTTATCGTTGCTGTCCAGCTTGTGGTACCTACTTCATCTGCCTCCATGAGTGTTCAGTTGGTCTTAGCACACATGATGCCCAAGGTCACCCTCTCCACCAAGATCTCCCTTGAAGATCTTCAGGGGAACCCACCTCAGGCCAGAAAGCCATTGACTGATTTCCCCTGAGGGCCCCCACAGGTTTGCACATCCTATGAGTGCTCCCATTACTCACTGGATGTAATCCAGAGATTCCCAATGGAGGAAAAAATAGATCACAGCTTCTTCTGGATCTTTGTCTGTCTGCAGGCTGCCATCTCAGCATGCCCTCCCAACTCAGCCTGCTCACACTGATGATGCACTTTTTATATTTTAAACTCCTCCTACCCGGTTACAGACTGAGACGTGTCACTAGTCTCCATCTGGACATATAAGGTGAATGATCTCCCCTTTCTTCTAGGAGGGAGTTGGTACACATAGAAAATAAAATTATATTCTGTCTTTAGTGGACTTTGTATTCCTTGTACAATAGTTTAATTAAGTATAGAACCAAGAGAAAAGTAGGCCAGCTTGATAGCATGCCACATGGGAAACTCAGGCCCAGGTGAAATGAAGTTCATCAACTCATAAACGTTGATGAACATTCATAAAGGGTTTATGAGCATCTATCAGTGTTCTCCAACTATTTTTCAACTCAGTTCCTGAATCAAGTTCATGAACTGTTTATCACAGAAAGTGCATATAGTTGCGAAACCTTTAAAAGGCCATGATGATCTGGGACAAAAATCAATTTGCATGACTAATTTGCATATCAGAATGCACTGTTTCCCACTGTAAAAGTTATAAAGCATCACAAAATCAGAACTTTTCAGTTTAGGAGTGGAAACTGTATGCCCTACAAGGCAATGGACTACATATTTGAGCACCAAAAAGGATAAACATTTAAACTTACCCATTTTAAAAGAATTTCAGATTCTGCTGCTATAGTTATTGGGACCCTTTATTTATAAAATTAAGATAAGCAGTGGTTTCATTTGAAAGAACAACAGAAAAAGGTAAAAGGGAAGAAAAAGCTATTCATTAGAAAATGCTAAGTTTGAGGTAAAAACAAAGATTTTATGTTTGAATGGCAAGTCTCCACAAACTATTCAATGACATATTCCATACCATTGGGCTACAAAATCTATTAACTATTTGGGTCTTCATATTGCTCCAAACATTTCTAAACTGTATGAGTACAATTATGAATCATTGTTAGGCCAACTGAAGATCGATTTCAACAGATGGATGATTTTACCAATGACTTTTCTTGGCAGATTAGAATGTGTCAGAATGAATGCACCATGTGTACTTTTTTTGTTTAACTCACTCCTGATTACTCTCCACAAGATTTGTATTTTTGCTTGCGTACATGAGCAAGAAACATTATGTGGCAGCTTAGGAGAGAAGCGGGTTGTGGAGCCGTGGCATTGTGGCAGCCAATGGAGGCATTGCATTTGGGGGCTTGGCACTGGTGGACCAATGGAGGCACAGTGTGCTGATGACACTGGCTTCCAAAAGTGCCACCAACTTGTAAGGTTTTCACCGCAGCAATCAGGGTCTGCCTTGTCATTGCAGCATCAGGCATTCCACTGCAATGAAGGAGTGACCTGTCATTGCAGGGCGGTACCTTGCCTAGTGTAATGTTGTTTGTGAATGCGGCAGCAAGCCTCCACCATGTTTACAAACAATATTACCAGCCCCCAGTGCTGAGGGGGTTCCCAATCCCCCTCAGCATCATGCACCCCCCCAACACACACCCTTTGTTTGCTGACGGGGGCCCCAATCTCCGTCGGCTTCATTCCCCCCTTCCCAGTTTAATTTTCTGATGGGGAGCCCACTCCCCATCGGCATTATGTCCCCCACCAAAAAAACTTTATTTTGTTCCAAGGGGGGTGACCAATCCCCCTCAGCTCTTGCTCCCCCTCAGTATATGCCGATGGGGGTGCCCAATCACCTGTCAACTACTGCTCCCCAAAGAAAAACACTAGAGTGGCATGCTAGGAGCCCACCACAGTGTGCCAAATGTCCCTGTTAAAAAAAAAAAAGTCTTGTGATTTTTTTTTTGTTTGTTTGTTTAACCTGTAAAACAGAAAATGGTCCCTTGTCAAGTCCAGTGGCCCCTCCCCCAACCCGCGCCACCCTCTGCGCACCCCGCCTTCCCACACCCCCACTCATCCCATACTTACCTCCGGAGCGCGGCGCAATGCTCTTCGGTGGACCGGGAACAAGTCTGCATTCTTCAAAGCCGACCACAAACTGAAGAAATGCCGGTAAGCTGTATAATGGCATAAAAAGGTTTTTTCAACTTTGGTGCATATCTCAGGCATTTTGGGGAATTTTGGCACCAGATTTTCAACATGGGGTTATTGGGAGCCCTCCTCATGAATTCAGCCACTGACATGGCGTTATTTGGTCCCGAAAGGTGATTTTGTGGTCACTGTGTGGAATCACCTTTAGAGACTAATTAATGAAACAACAGTGCCAGTGTTCATGGGGTGGGCTCTCAAAAAGTCTATGTTGCAAATTTGGTGGAAAAAATCTAAAATATGACAGTTCTACGGGCATGTGTTGCACAGTTGCTACGCACGCTCTTAACTTCACGAATTTGCAATATTTTCACTCCAGATTTTCAACATTGCCATTTTTCCTGCACCTCCTTATGAACAGTATAACTGTAATTTTTCACATCCTGGTCGAAATGTGTTTTCACATTTCTGGCGCAGAATAGCGTGCTCGCTGTGGGAAATCCATGTTTGGGATACATTAAGAAAATCACAGTGACACTGTTCATGAGCAGAGATCCTAAGATGCCTATGTTGAAAATTTTGTGATGAAAGTCCATAAAATGAGTGTGTTACGAACGTGCATTGCGCAGTTTCCATGCACATTCATAACTTCACGAATTTGCAATACTTTCACTCCAGATTTCCAACATTGTCATTTTTCCACACCTCCTTATGAGCAGTACAGCTGACATTTTTCATATCCTGGCTGAAATGTGTTTTTGCACTTCCGGCACAGAATAGCATGGTTGCTGTGGGAAATCAGTGTTCGGGACACAATAAGAACATTGCAGTGACACTGTTTATGAGCAGAGGTCCTAAAATGCCTATGTTGAAAATCTGGTGATGAAAGTCCATAAAATGACTGTGTTACATGCATGCATTGCACAGTTTCTACATATGCTCAGAAGTGAGAGCTTTTTTAAGATTCCCACTACAGATTTTCAGCAATGCCAGCTCTTCACACCTCCCTATGGATGGTACAGCTGTCATTCTTCACATCCTGTCCAATCTGTGTTTTTGTACATGTGGCACAGAATTGCACAATTGCTGTTGGAACTCAAAGTTCGGGACACATTGACAAAATCACACTGCCACTCTTCATAAGAAGAGGTCCCAAATGCTTTCATGAGGTGGGGTTACAAAAAGGCTATGTTGAAAATTTGTAGTGCAAATACCAACAAATGCCTGGGGCGTTAGGGTGTTTAACCATAATGTCCCACCTTGTACAGACTGTCAGGCATTGGGGTGTGCCTTTGGATTGCTGACTGAACTGCTCATGGCATCCCACCCTCTCCCCCTAGCCAGTGACAGGCATCAAGGTATACGTTGGACTCTTCGGCCCCAGAGTTCACCCCATTCTCCAATGCTGCACCCATTTAGCGTATGTCCTTATGGAATGAGGTGACTGTAAAGCCAAACACCCTGAGGCACACCACAACGTCAGTGTTTGCAGAATAGGGTGAGATGACACAGCATGAACGTCATGGGTAATGACCCAAACACTTCCCAATGCCTGTCCATCTCTACAGGATGGAGGTGGGGTTGACATGAAGTTCAATACTTCACTGCCATTCCTATTCTGTATCTGTCTAACTCCTGCATTTCCAAAGCTAATACCAGCAACCAAACATTCGGCATTGACAAATGCTCGTTTTTTCAGTTACACAAAAGGTCAAGCTGATGATTTACCTGGAATGAAGCCAAACTCTGTCTCTGTTGTTAGATCCTATGTGTGTACTAGTCTGAAAGTGGTTTGGGTTTACCAAACTTCATACATTACTACAGAGGAGCAAGACTGGCTGAAATTCCCAGATATCTTTAAACACTATCAGGACAATGGCAGGCATGATTTGGAAAGCCCCTTCTTATCTAGTTCCAATTTTTGCTTGCGGTTTGGGTTGGCCTGTTGTTTCACTGTGTGCTGGTAATAAATTCGCTCCTAGCACAGGACTGATTATATCTGTGTACAAGTTTTTTGTTTTTCTTGTACCTTTTGTTGAACTAATGCACCAGAGACCCTGAGTTGCCTTGCCTACTTCTCTTAGTTCCAATTTTTCTCAACCCCCAGTGATTCCTCTCACCCAGATGGTTATAAAAAACTTTTTCAACCCATGGACATGCACCACTCTGGACTCCTGGTTTCAGGTTATTAAAGACAACAATTGACTGAATAACATTTCAGGCCTCACACTACTTGTGCATTGTCCGGGTTTTCCTCCATCTAGCTTGAGTCATATCTTCATATTCTGGAAACGTAAAGGTCTAATAAGACTGGAACAACTTTTCCATGATGGTACTGTAATCGTCATAGCTGTCATGAGCAACAACAGCAGTTTGGCCTTCCTGCTTCACACCTGTTTTGCAATCATTAAATTAGTAACTTCCTGACACAGAAACCAAGTAGACAACTCCTGACATCACTACCTTCTTGCTGCTTGCACTACTTTGCATCTTGTATACACACTCCCTCCACCAAAGATCTGATTGCACATCTTTACCAGCTCTTGCAACTCTCCACTCACATCACATAGACCGTATACAAAGAAATGGCATACAGAAATAGAATGGATCCTCATTGTAAAGAACTAGTCAACAGCCTACCAGAGGGTACACTGAACTAGTCCTGTGTAACTTGGAGAGAATTTAGGTGGCATATAGCACAATGGTAAGTCAGGACTCCAGTACTCCGGTAATAGACATTTTTCAACAACATATATGACCCTAAGCTGAAGAGGATGCCAACAAGTGGGAACACATGCTCATATATTCTAGGCCTCCACTAAATTGGTCCTATATTAGTCTATCATCAGTCAACACCTAAAGCACCTTTTCTTCACTCTCCCATACACCTTCTCACTTTAATGTTATTCTAGACCTATATCCCACAGAAGCAAACTTTAAATATAAAAAAAATGACTATATAACACATGTATAGCTGTGGCATGCAACTGAATTACTTCACAGTAGCTCATGCCAAACATCCCAAACCAATTGGACTGGGTGGCAAAATGTCAAGAATCACTGATCATGGAGCGCATTACAGCCTGGCTTTGGTTACAGACTGAACAAAACATGACTGAATGATCTCCTTTTTTCCTTTATTTAAAAAAAATAGAAGGGTCTGACTGCCACTGAGTGTATTGTTTGTCTGTGTGCCTTTTCCCCCTTGTGGGGTTAACAAAAACAAAGTTGAAAAAAATGCTGAGTTTGTCAAAAGAATTCAAATGTCAAGTTTAAGTACTTACGTTAACTGACAAAACAACTTAGAGGTTAAATGTGTCTTCCTCTGAGTTGTACACATGACAAAAATCTTTTGAGACTAGGACTAAAGCAAGGTGGCCTGATGAATAAACCAATATTATAAAAGCAGGGTAGTTCTGGTCATTAAAAATACTGGTGGACTTTAACCCATAAAAGTATACTGGAGAAGTTTCATGAACTTTTATGGACCTCTATGAACCTTTATGAATGTTAATCCATTCAATGTTCATGCACAATTAATGAACCCTCATGAACAATTTGATGCCAGGCTGATTACCATTTACAAGCTGAATTTATGAACTGTTCATAAATAATTTATAAGCATACATGTATGGTTCATGATTGTTTCAACTGGGTGTTCACATACCACGATGGGCTAGCAAGAGGCTAGAGAAGTACCTTGAGGGTGCTTTTCTTCTACTTCAGGGTGGGTGGTGGAGTGAAGAAGGTCACACAGTTGCCTCTGTCTCCTAGAAGAGAAGAGCAGAGCAAAACTTCACTGTCAGAGATGGAGATAACTGGTGATCATGCTGTTGTATGCTTGTGCACAGGGCCAATATGCTGGCACTTCCTGGGTAGGAGAGGGGTCACTGATAGGAAAATATCACTCCCTTCAGACAGATGACAGAGCAGGCCTTCTTTGACTTCCTGTCCCAGATTCACAGCCCTGAGAGAGAGGACTCCCACTGCAGAGAACAAGCTGATTGGGAAGAAAGTAGATGGTCCTGAGCTTGAGAGTCTCAAGGGGTTGGGGAAGGGGTGCAAGGAAAAAGTTGTTTTAAAAAAGACTTGGGAAGGGGAAGAAAATGTAAATATAGGAAAATCAGAGAAATCTAAAAAGAATAAAAGAGGAAGTAGTTCATCAATTTACTGAGTAGTTGTTTAACATAAATGACATTCATTCCCAGAACTGATTTGCACTGTTTTATAATTTCTTAGTTTCCTTCTTCTGATGGTAGATCCTGTTCTTTAAATAGAATACCGTACATACCTTGAAAACTCAAATCCGGGTTCTTCTTGTGTCCTGGCTCATAGCCATAGTTATTGCATTGATAGAAGCCTTTCCTTTTGTTTATATTTTTTATGAAATAACTGTACTCAGTAAATTGTTTGGGCAGTCCAACTGTATGGAAACTCTGTATGAGCAGGGAGCGTTTTGTCATGCAACATACCACCAAATCTCAGTGGAAAGTATTTTCTTGTTGCAATTAGCAACCATATTAGGTGCCAAAATATTTCAATAGGGTTTCTATACTTGCTTTACAACCAGTTCATAGAAACGTAGACGATGTCAGCACACAAAGGCCTATTGTTCCATCTAGTCTGTCCAAGCATGCTTAGGTATGGGACTGTGTCCCCATCAGTTCTTATTTTTCCCCTCCCTCCCCAACTGCCCACATAAGCGCTTTTTCCACATGCCCACCCCACAGCCTTTTGACCGACTGTCTCACTGCAGATGACCTCTCCAAAGGTTTGTTCAAAACTGCCCTGCCATGATTCTTTTCATAAAAAATACTTCTTAATATCCTTTTCTGACCAGATGAACTAATCAGCCGATCAAATCAGGGGGGTGGAGGAGAGGTGGGGATTAATTAAAGGGGTCATGCTTGAGGCAACTAATTCAGGCTTGAAAATGGTTACACAGAGTAACAGGCACAAGAGACCAATTTGGCCTGTACCCTCTTCTCCATCTGACGTGTGCCTGCTGGACTGCTTTCCGGTGGATTTAGTGCTATGCCAAGGTCCTTTGGCTATTAAAACAATCATTTGGGGGTAACTGTGAAATGTTACTCATCATCCTCAAAATTCTCATAGTGGGTCAGCGATGCACATGGTTGGGAGGCTGAATGGCACTGGCGCTACTCTCTCCTTAATCGTAGTGATCTCTTTGCTGTGGGGCACTCTGCAGAATAGTCTTCAATTCTGCCTTGCAGACAAGCTGAATGAACCATTTTGTAGATAGTCCACTGATCTTAAAGCAGCAGTGCATGACATCTGTGAAAATGCTGACCTACTTGTATACTTTTTATTCTGTTTTTGATTGCATCTTAACTCCTGATTTGTATGCTACCCTTCTCTCTCCATTTTGAGTCTACTTTAGTACTTTTTTTCATATTTGAAATAGTAAAAGGTGTACTCCTTTTAATATGGTTTGAACCAGGTTTTCATCAATATTTGCATCTGTTTTTGAACAGCTGTTGTCCCATAAGGTCAGGTAGCACTGCCTGTGGCATTATAGTTAATTTTAGTCACAATAAAATTGATTTTAAACAACTGTTGTACAAAAACAGCTGGGAATAGTGACAAAAACCTGGTCCAAACCATATTAAAAGGAGCACTCCTTTTAGTACTTTAAATGTGAAAGTACAGTACCAAGGCAGACTAAAACTGCAGAAAGAAGGGCATCATACAAGTCAGGAGATAAAGGGCAGTCTAAAATATAATAAAAAAGCATAAGTCAAAATTTTCACCACTATCATGCACTGCTAAAAAAACAGGCTGATGTAGTCTGTGAGAGCACACATCTACATTTGGTGGTGCTGCAACCAGAAGCTTGGCATACAGTGTTTTTTATTTATTTATTTAGCTTTTGTTTACCAGGTAGGTACACTAGACAAGTTGTATGCCTATTTTCAGGAATGACCCGGGAGAGTACAACAAGGAATACAGATACATCAGAACCTAGCAGGAAGTAAAGCATTTGCAATGAATAAAAGTAGTGCTTGTTGTAGAAACTGACATCATCTAATGAATGGCTCTGTGTGAGCCTGAAAGCATGCATACTGAAAATGTCTTTTTTGGTCAGATAAACGGTATCAAATCACATACGTTGTTCACCTGTTTGTACAAAGACCGGTATGGCTACAAACAATTCTCTCCATGGCATCCAAAATGCATCCATTCTTTCTATACTGGTACCTTTTATTCCTGTCCCCAAGGTGCATTGATTTGAACGTCTTAATATTAATGGTCATTCCCTAGGTGTCTGTCTGTCTATGCATATAATTTGTTCAAATCCTTTTGTAAACTCCTAGCATCATGTTCTGATAATACAACTCTTCCAATCTTAGCATCGTCTGCAGACTTATAATCAGCATGATGTTCTGTGCTCAAGATCCCTTATATAAAGGTTGAATATTATAAAACCTAACACAGAGCCCTGGGGTACCCCACTGATCATATCATTCCAATCAGATGACCCACACTCACTGTTGACTTTCTGCACATGACCTTGTCACCAATTATCAATACATTTAATCAGGTGTGCATCAAGACACGTCTTCCAACTTCTTTGGTAGTCTGCCATACAGCACTTTGCCAAACATCTAACTGAAATTGAGATAGATCACATCCAAATATAATCCCCTGCCCAATTTTCTTGTGACCTACTCTGGAAAGGTAAACAAGCTGGTGTGGCATGACCTTTCCTCTTTAAAGTTATGATTACTGTCCTCTTAGAGTCCTTCCTCTGTCATTCATCCATCCATGCAACCTATTTTTAAATAACCTTATTTCATACTACCAATGTTAGATTAGATTACTGGCCTAAAATGTCCTAGGTTGTCCTTAGCATAGGATAGAGGCAGTCCAGAGGAGGGCAACTAGAATGGTAAAGGTTCTGCAAGAGAAGCCATACAAGGAGAGACTGAAAGAGCTTAATATGTATACCCTTGAGGAAAGGAGGGACGGAGGGGACATGATAGAAACATTTAAGTACCTCAGTGAAATCAACAAAGTCCAAGAGGGTAGCATCTTTCAGAAAAAGAGACATGCAAGAACAAGGGGACACAATTTAAAGATGGGGAGGCGGTTCAGGGGTAATGTGAGGAAGCATTTTTTCAGAGAGTGTAGTGGATGCATGGAGCAGCCTTCCTGAGGAGGTTGTGGGGTCTAAAACTGTGGGAGAATTCAGGAATACATGGGACAGACATAAGGCAATTCTGGGGGGGGGGGTAGGAAGAAATAGGCTGTTGGTTGACTAGGATCTGCGGCTCACCCTGTAGGTAGGGACATGGGCAGACTAGGTGGGCCAATCAGTCCTTATCTGCCATCAAAGTCTATGTTTCTATGTTTAGCACTACCATTAGAGCAATTTACTGTTTGGGTGGCATTCTTATTTTGTGAAAGTTTTCTGGCATACTGTAGTCTCCAATTAAAGTGATGCAAACCCATATAGAAACATAGAAACATAGACTTTGACAGCAGATAAGGACCGCTTGACCCACTCAGTCTGCCCATTCCCTACTTATTGGACAAGCTGCAGATCCTAGTTAACCAGCAGCCTACTTCCTCCTACCCCTACAAGAATTGTCTTATGTCTGTCCCATGCATTCTTGAATTTCTCCACTGTTTTTGCCCCATGACCTCCTCAGGAAGGCCGTTCCATGTGTCCACCACCCTCTTTGTGAAAAAATACCTCCTCACGTTGCCCCTAAGCTGTCCCCCCTCTATCTTCAAATTGCACCCCCTTGTTCTTGCACATCTCTTCTTCTGAAATATGCTACCCTCTTGGACTTTGTTCATTCCCTTGAGGTACTTGAAAGTTTCTATCAAGTCCCCCCTCTCCCTCCTTATCTCAAGGGTATAAATATTAAACTCCTTTAGTCTCTCTTTGTATGGCTTCTGGTGCAGACCCTGCACCATTTTAGTTGCCCTCAATTGGACTGTCTCCATTCTGTCTATGTCCTTGTGAAGATGGGGTCTCCAGAACTGCACACAGTACTCCAGATGGGGTCTCACCAACTGTCTGTATAGAAGGATAACAACATCCTATTTTCTATTGGTGATGCCTCTCTCTATGCATCCCAGTATCCCTACAGCCCTCCTTAAAGCCCTCTCACATTGCTTGCCTACCTTTAGGTCATCTGATATGACTACTCCCAGGTCCCTTTCCATTTTGTTGTTTTTAGTACCCCCCCCCACACACACACACACATTGTGTACTCTTCCACAGGGTTTTTGTTTCCCAGGTGCATTACTTTGCACTTCTTTGCGTTGAATCTAAGCTGCCATACTTTTGACCATTCCTCCAACCTTGCTAGGTCCCTACTCATCCCTTCCACCCCTTCCCCTTGTGTAACAACCTTGTTGCAGATCTTTGTGTCATTTGCAAAGAGGCATACTTTTCCTTCCAGTCCCTCCACAATGTCACTTATAAAGACATTAAGGAGGACCGGTCCCACTACTGAGCCCAGTGGTACTCCACTAGTAACCCCCCTTTCTTCAGAGTGGATTCCATTTACTATTACCCTCTGTGTCCTGTTGCCCAACCAATTTTTCACCCAGGCTGGTTAACTTGTTTATTAATATTTTGTGTGGGACTATGTCAAATGCCTTGCTAAAGTCTAGGTAGGCCATGTCCAAAGCCCCTCCCCGGTCTACTACTTTGGTCACCCAGTCAAACAAATATATGCGATTTATCTGACATGACCTTGTCACTGTGAATCCATGCTGCCTTGGGTTGTGTGCCTCTCTGGCCTCTATGTACTCAACAATTTTTTCTTTCAGAAGTGATTCCATCATTTTCCCTACCACTGAGATCAAACTAACAGGTCTGTAGTTTCCTGCCTCTGCCTTGCTCCCACTTTTGTGAAAGGGAATCACATCTGCCCTCCTCCAGTCCTCCATACTCCAGCCTCTCTTTCAGACTCTGCCACAGTGGACACCAGCCTACACTTTATGACTTTCTGCAGACCCTTTTCTTTCAACAAAATTGCAGTTTGCCATAAAAGTGTCAGGCACTCTATGCAAGCAAAACTAATGTTAAGCTCTCGTCTCCCAGAACCAAGTCTTCTGTGGTACCAGAGGAAGGTACTTATATCGGGCTTTACTTTTGGAAATGGCAGTAGAGAGTTATGTCGGCTCCTCATAAACTATCTAAATACCATTTTTCACAAAGAAGAACCCTTGTCTGAGATATTAAGCAGTAAGTCAGCTAAAACCTCTGACTTGAATCAGGCAGTCCCTGCATATAGGGAGCTGGCACAGGTACGTGCAGATGTAACAAGTCACCATTTATTGGACTTGAACAAGAATAAAGCTCTTCTACTGTGGCTAGGAGCCTCTCCTCAGCAAGCTAATCTGAAAGGCACCCAAGGCACACAAAATCCTTAAAAACTCAGGATTTGGAGTAAAAAGCAAAAGGTAGAAAAGGGAGGCAGATGGTCAGAGGCCCCCTTGATGTCCAGTGATCCATCTCTATTCAACCATCAGCTTGCTAATTATCTGAAACAGGAGTCTTATAGGATTTTACAACAACAGAAAATCCAGTCTTCCACTATTCTTCAGTTACTGTAAGCCTGATCTGAACCATAGCAGGGAATGTGTTCAAGTGTTTTCTTGAGTTTTAGCATTTTTAACAAATCATTTTGAAGGGATACAGGGTCATTATGTCATATGACATAACAGCGCAGCAATGTACCGCACTGTAAATACAGTGAATACATTGCTGCCACTCAGACAAACTGCCAAAACACATTTTGACTAAAGAAACTAGTGGCTTCTTTGTCCCCCAAACCCCACCATTAATATAATCAACTCGGCGGGGGTCAACATGGGTACAGGGAAAAACATGACTGGGGGAGAATAAAAGAAACCGCACACTGCTGTTTCACAATAGTCTGGGACTGGGATTCAAGCCCCGGTCCACAGACGCATAGTGCCCATGCACTGTCGTGACTCATTTCACTGAGCCACAGTGGCAACTCAGCAAACCACCTCCCCAACAGAGGTCTTGACCTCTGTATCACTTCACCCCACCCATGTGCGACAGGGTACAAAACCGCATGCAACATATGTGCCTTGTGGGGTTTTGTACACTGTTGTGCTAATACACCACTCTGTATGTTCCGTGCAGTATTCCATGCATGTTTCTGTCCATGACATATTGACCCAGTAGGTTTAGGAGGAATGGAATTATCTGGACAAGAAAATACAGTTTTCTAAATGATGCAGCAAGATCTACCCTTTTCAAGAAGCACTTCTCAAGAAATGGCAGGTCCTTCAGTGACAGATGTGACCCCCCACGTGCCTCTACCATTTTCCAAAGGAGAGGAGAGACAGAGAACAATAACCCAGGGGCAACTCCTGCATCTAGGGGTATTTGGAATAGAGCTTCTCACCAGGAGGCATCCCCTGCCTGCCATTCTAGGTCTGGCTGCTTTACACCCTGTAGGTTGACTATCAGGGAACCATTTACAAAAGTCTCTTCATCATCTGGGTTGAACTGCTCTGGGTCTGTTGCACTGTACCCTTTGAGTGGAGACTGTCTGCCACCAGCATCTTCTTCCTGGACACACTGACGGTGCAGCCTTTTTTACAGTAGCCCTTGTGGGCCGATATGGCCCCTACCACTCATACCATTGTTATTTTCATCTTCCTTTAGTGCCAGGGAAAAGCAGTGCCATCCTTGGTGGTCAAAAATAGATTTATATCACACCTGAGTATTTGGATCCTGGCAAGGCAATTTGGGAATATAATGACTTATTTAAGTGTGAACCACAATTTTATTATTTAACTTGATTTTGGTCACTTTAAACTCTGTCCTCTCTCACAGTATATTCACAGCAATAACTCAGGATACAGAGAACCACTCGAGACAAATTTCTTGCAGAAACAACAAACTTTACAGTATTTACAGAAACAGCAACATTTATTTACAGAAGTGAAATACACAACACCTATTGGTGATGGGGATTACACTGCTGGAGCCTTGACTGAAACCCAGCCAAGGACCCAGTCATAGTCAATATTTAGAGACCCCAAGCTAGCCAGCCATGGGTACATATATTAGCAGCATCAAACATATATTTACATGACATAGAAAGATAGAAACATAGAAGTTGATGGCAGGTAAGGACTGCAAGGCCCATCCAGTCTGCTCATTTCATTTTCTACCTTATGAATGTGCCATTGCCTTTGCTCTGTCAATGGCCTATCTATTCATACTCATCTGTATTGCTTCCTTATGCCTATCTGACATAGGCCGTTCCATGCATCCACCACCCTTTCTGTGAAAAAGAACTTCCTCACATTACCCCTTAATCGACCCCCCTCTAATCCCATGCTCTTTCCTCTTGCCCTGCTATTTTTCTTATATTGAAACATGTTAGACTCTTTCACCTTGTTAATGCCCTTAAGGTGTTTGAATGTTTCAATCATATCACCTCTCTCCCTCCTTTGCTCTAGAGTATACATATTGAGCTCAGTTAATCTGTCCTCATGTTTTCTGATGCAGTCCCTGCACCATTTTTTTTGCCCTTCTCTGGACTGCCTCAATTTGGTTAATGTCCTTGTGAAGGTGTGGCCTCCAGTACTGTATGCAGTACTCCAGATGGGGCCTAACCAGTGTCTTGTAAAGAGGGATCATTACCTCACTCTTCCAACTTGTGATACCCCTACCAATACACCCCAACATCCCTCTAGCCATACCTACTGCTTTAGTGGTCTGCTTGGAGGATTTCAGGTCATCGGTGATGATGACATGCAAGTCTCTTTCTTCCCCTTGTAACTGCCAGCAACTCCCCTCCCAGCCTATAGGTGGCTTCAGGGTTTCTCTTCCCTATGTGCATGATCCTGCACTTCTTTGCGTTAAACCCCAGTTGCCACATGTGAAGAGTTGCTGATTCCTCTCACTCTGAGGGGACTGTGTCACAGGCTATTCATTCCCCTTAAATGCACAGCATTTACATGGAGCTCTAAGAAGAGGTAACAGAGGAGGAGTATACCCTCATGGATTTTGGGCCACAGTACCCAGGCAGGGGCACCAAATGCATGTGAGGTAGACTGACCACCACACTTCGCCCATTTGCTCTTGGGTTTAGTGTCACATCACCTAGTGGTCACAGATTTGAGTCTTACCCACCTCACTACATCCAATCCTTTTCTGTCGGGTCCAGATGTCATGGCACCACTTCATGTACTGATTTTTCAGTGTTGCAGGTTTGGACTGTGAGAGCACCAGTTACTCTGCCAGGAACATTAGGACATTTTTTCTCACTGGAATGGGATGGTTGTGTGGACACTGTTAAGTGGCCCTTCTTGAGGGTTAGTTACCAAAATGTCCCCGCTGTCCCTAATCCCAGGTCCCAGATGTGATCCAAGCCTCTGGAGACCTGCACCAGAGGGAGCCAGTGCCACCCAGAAACATAGCACCTGTTGGCAGAAAAGGACTGCTTGTACCATCCAGTCTGCTCAGATGTTACCTGTCTAATCTGCCTACATGGACCTTATCTGGTTTCCGATGACCCTTCTGCCTCCCTGTCTCTTTTCCAGTATATCCCAATGTCTATCCCATGCATGCTGGAAGTCCCCCACTGTTTTTGCCTCCACCACTTCCACTGGTATTCTGTTCCAAGTGTCTACCATCTGTTCAGTGAAGAAATACTTCCTTAAAGCTCTCCTGAACTCCACCCCACAGCTTCATTGCATGCCCCCTGCTCCTGGTGTTTATTTGAAAGAAGCCCCATGTACCCTGTTCACTTCTGTGAGAAACTTGTAGGTCTTTATCTTGTCACCTCTCTCTTTTCTCTCCTCCAGGGTATGCATGTTGAGATGCCTTAGTCTCTTCTCATAGGGCTTCTCGTTCAAACCCTACACCATTTTAGTTGCCCTCTTCTGGACTGACTATGTCCTTTCTGAGGTGCTTTCTGCAAAACTGGACATAGTACTCTAGGTTGGGTCTCACCAGTAAGAGATTTAGTAGCAAAACCACTTGCCTCCTCCTGCTGGAGATACTCCTTCCTCTGCAGTCCAACATCTCACTAGCCCTACCCAATGCTTCGTCACACAGTCCGCCAACTTGAGGTCCTCCAATATGATAACCCCAAGGTCCCTTTCCTGTTTAGTGACTGTCAGTATCTCCCCCATCCTATACTCAGCTCTAGGTTCCAATGCTTTAGGTACATGATGTTGGCCAGCCCGGTGGCGCTGAGGGCTGAGGCATCCACCTTATCTCGCACCACGCTGGTGACCTGGGTTTGGGAATGAACCCAGGAAGCCAGGGGTCAGTCAGGGAGGAGAGGATTGCATGTCCGATGGACTGCTCTCCTCTTCTGGGAAGAAGGGGGGGTTCCCATCCTGTGACACTGGTGGCGCCCAATGGAGACTGAGTGGGCTGCAGTCGGGGACCATGCAAGGGGCCAATGTCAGGCGGCTGTCCTGTGGATGTGGGTGGGAGTGCACACATCATGGCTGGATGGCATTACATGTCCTGCATCTATGGGAGGGGACAGAAAAAGTGGAAAAACCCTGATACCAGGGAGGTGATGATGGAACCCCAGTGGCCAAGCCCACATGCCCAATGCTGGCCCCAAACCCAGTTTGACTCTCTGTGGTCCCCACCTCCTCCCATACAGTGCTGACAGGAGGGGGGCCCAGCACCTGATTCCTGAGCTGGGGGAAGGGTTCAGGCAGGTGGTGGAGGCAAAGGTCAAGAGGGTCCATCTGAGAGATGTCTCGGTTGTCGGAGATAGGAAGATAAAGAAAATAAGAAAAAAAATAGGAGCATGATGTTGTGCTTTTTGGCACTGAAAACCAACTGCCTTGGTTTTGACCACTCCTCAAGTTTTCCAAGATCCCTGTACATTCTCTTTACCCCATCCTAAGTGTCCACCCTATTGCAGATTTTGGTATCATCTGCCAAAATGCATACCTTATTTATTTCAATATATTTTACCAGGTAAGCACACAGAGCCCGGGGCTTATTTCCAGTTGAGACATGGAGGGGGGGGACCAGGAGAGTAGGGCATAATTACAGAGTACACACATTATAAATTGCAAGACACAAATGAGTCAAGTACAGTACATGGGTAATCAATGGATAGAAAGCCACTGTAGTCCCTCAGAGGGAGTAGGCAATTGGGTGATACATATTGTTCTGGATTAATATGACAATGAATTAGATAGAGTCTACTTGTTAGCCTTCCTGTGCTACTGTAGCAGTTTGCAGTACAGCTGTCCTTTCAGGGATCCTGGCCAGGTAGGGCCTGCTGCAAGGGGGTGCCTGAAATAAGCCTCGGGGAGGCCCTTGGCTAAGTGGGTGCTAAGCTTGGCAGTGTGGACAGGTCATCAGGGATTTATAGTGGGACTTGATAAGAGCCTTGCATGATTTGATGGAGGGATGGGCAGTGACTTTGGAGAATAGATGGTTCTATATGTTAGGGAGCCTGTAGCTAATGGAGGATTGGCCTAGGTTGTGCTTGTATCATGGAATGTGGTGACAGTGGCCTGCCTTGAATCTAAGTGAACAGGTAGGGTTTGCTGAGGGGGAGAAAAGGTCACATAAGCATCTGGGTAGTTTATCTGTCCAATACTTGGCTCCCATTAGGGCAGTGTACAGCGACGGTCCCATGGAGGGGGCCCATTCTAGCTCATTGTACATAATGCAGTGGTGTGTATGGGGATAGCCCAGAACAAATCTGCACAGTACATTGAACAGCATGATGATTTTTTTTCTAGGGAAGTGGAGTTGGCTCCTGAGTAGACTACATCTGATAGTCCAGAAGGGGAAGGACTGATTGTTCTACAACCTGTTTCCTGATGTTTAATCGGAGGAAGTGCTTTACTCTGTAAAGGGCACCAAGCTTGGAAAAAGACTTGGCTACTATCTGGTAGATATGCTGAAGTAACCAAGATGTTGATTTAGGTGAAGGCTAGATATTTGTAGTTGGAAACAGAGTCTAGACAGGCCCTGTCCAGGGAGTGTAGGGTTAGATGTGGGGAGAGTTGAGCCATTTCCTGGATCTGAACATCAAGGACACCATTTTATTTTCATTCATGACAAACTGGTTGTTCAAGAGCCAGTTTTGGACCTTGGTGAAGTCCTGCTGTAGGGTTCCCGTGATGAAGGGAGGAGAAGTACCTGATTAGTAAATTATGGTATCATCTGCATACATGTGTATTCTGTTGGCTGAGAGGGACAAGAGGAGGTCATTGATAAAGGTCATGAAGAGCAAGAGCCCCAAGACCAAGCCTTGTGGGACCCCAGAGAAGACTAGTAGTGTTGGGGAGGAGTTCAAACCAAGCTTGACAGATTAGGTGAGGCTGGTTGGCAGGACTGGAATCATGCAAGGGCTGTTGGGGAGACACCAGAGTAACTGAAAATATCTAGCAAAGAGCAGAGGGCAGAATTCTCTGATGATTGGATGAGAACACCCTGTTTATCATGGTGTGGTTGGTGGATTTGGGGTTGAAGCAGGTGAGTGAGGAAATCAATTGGTGCAGGTTCAAGGCTCTAATTTTGGAATGGAGGATGGTGGGTGTGGTGAGCTTAATGCCAGCTGACCAGTCACTGAGTATGATATGTTCCTCTTTGCGGTGAGAATCCTGTACTTTATGGAGTATACCATAGCCATATCATAGTTTTTACCTGGGGAGCAGTAGATACCTGAGATCTACACTGGGATGGAGTGTGGGTGAGTAAGGACCCCCTGAGATGGGGTCATGCAGTTTTGGAGTGGCTTCTTGGTTAGTAATGGAGAATCTGTGGGAGCATTCCAGGCTGGCAGTATAGCCTAGAGGTTAGAGGAATGAGGTGTGAATGAGCTTGATACATCCAGCAGACCAGACCTAAGTTTGATTCTCACAACCTCCACTTGCATACTGTGTGGCTCTGAGCTGGTCACTTAACCACCCAGTGCTCCCAGGTTGCCCCTGAAAACAGGCATTTGTGCCTAGTGGGCCTTACCTGGTTACCAAAGACTAAAATAAAAAATAAAAAATAAAATAAATGAGGACACCTCCCTCTTGCTTGAAGCAATCTTATCTGTGGATTATGTAGTGAGGGATGTCGATGGTCGAGGAGGCAATGTGGGATGAGTGCCAGGTTTTGGTTAGTGTCAGGAAGTCAGGCTATATGATGTGGTAGATTTTGATGCCTTAGGTAAGAGAAGGGGTCCTCTGATTGCACTGGGAGCAGGCGGGGGTTGGCCTCCATGTCTCCACGCAGGAGGAACAGCAGTATTAGGAGGAGCAGGCTGATCTGTGGTGGGCTTTCTTGGGAGGTTGTCAGGAGTAGAAGTGAATTTGAGGTGGAGATAATATAGACTCATCAGTGTATCTGGGCAAAGCCAGTTGAGGTATAACAGGCCTGGGTGGATGTCTGCATAATACGAGCCTGGGTCAGAGTTTGGTGGGGACTGGCAAGGTGTTTTAGAGGTGATGAAGCAGACTTACCAGCATGTTGGCCCCAGAATGCCCTTCTGGGGGGGCAGAGAGTTGCCCATAGTAAGTACTTAGGAACAGTGGCCCACAGTACAGTGACACCTAAATCCTGAAATCCCAAAAAAGACCATTACAGCAAAAGTCACTGTAATGGTCTGCAGTTCCCCGATGCAATTTCTCTTAGTGTTCTTCCCCCTCCCCGAAACAGCTCCAACCTGGAGTTGATTATATTTAAATGTGGGGTGTGTGGGGGCAGAGGCCCCTATATTGGGGGCATGGGGGCACAGGCCCCCACAAAACACATTAGTTACTGATGGCACAGTAAAACATAGAAACATAGACTTTGACGGCAGATAAGGACCGCTAGGCCCATCTAGTCTGCCCATTTCCTACCTCCAGGATGGGCCGCAGATCCTAGTTAACCAACAGCCTTTATCTTCCTGCCCCACAAGAATTGCCTTATGTCTGTCCCATGCATTCTTGAATTCTCCCACAGTTTTAGACCCCACAACTTCCTCAGGAAGGCTGTTCCATGCATCTACCACCTCTGTGAAATAATACTTCTCACATTGCCCCTGAACCGCCTCCTTCTATCTTTAAATTGTGTCCCCTTGTTCTTGCAAGTCTCTTTTCTGAAAGATGCTACCTCTTGGACTTTGTTGATTCCCTTGAGGTACTTGAAAGTTTCTATCATGTCTCCCTCTCCTTCTTTCTCAAGGGTATACATATTAAGCTCCCTTTGGTCTCTCCTCATACGGCTGCTTTTGCAGGCCCTGCACCATTTAGTTGCTTCCTCTGGACTGCCTCTATCCTGTCTATGTCCTTGTGGAGATGGGGTCTCCAGAACTGGACACAGTATTCCAGATGGGGTCTCACCAACTGTCTGTACAGAGGGATAACAACTTCCTGTTTTCTGCTGCTGATGCCTCTCCCTATACATCCCAGTATACCCCCGTCCCTCCCTACTGCCTTCTCACATTGCTTGCTAACCTTAAGGTCATCTGATATCCCCAGGTCCCTTTCCTGTTTTGTTGTTGTTACTACCTCCCCACCCATTGTGTATTCTTCCCCTGGGTTCTTGTTTCCCAGGTGCATTATTTTGCACTTTTGCATTGGATCTTAGCTGCCATCGTCTGACCATTCCTCCAACCTTGCCAAGTCCCTTTTCACCCCTTTCCACGCCTCCTTGTGTATCAACCCTGTTGCAGATCTTTGTGTCATCTGCAAAAGGCATACTTTTCCTTCCAGTCCCTCTGCAATGTCACTGATGAAGACATTAATAAGGACTGGACCCAATGCTGAACCCTGCACGGTCCCCACTAGTAACCACCCTTTCTTCAGAGTGGACTCCATTTACAATTACCTTCTGTGTCCTGTTGTCCAGCCAATGTTTTACTAGGCTACCACCCTGGGACCCACTCCCAGGCTGGTTAATTTGACTAATAATCTTTTGTGTGGGACTATGTCAAATGCCTTGCTAAAGTCTAGGTAGGCCATGTCCACAGCCCCTCCCTGGTCTACTACTTTGGTCACCCAGTCAAAGAAATCTATTAGATTCTGTCTAACATGACCTTCCGCTGTGAACCCATGCTGCCTTGGATCCTGTGTTCCACTGACCTCTAGGTACTCAACTATTCTTTCCTTCAGAAGTGACTCCATCACTTTCCCTACCACAGAGGTCAGACTGACAGGTCTGTAGTTTCCTGCCTCTGTCTTGGTCCCACTTTTGTGAAGGGAATCACATCTGCCTTCCTCCAGTCCTCGGGTACCACACCATCCTCCCATGATTTATTAAAAGAGTAGCCAGTGGTTTCACTAGTTCCTTCCTTAATTTTTTAGAATTCTGGGGTGAATTCCATCAGGACCCATTGCTTTGTCCACCTTCAGTTTTAGGAGTTCTGCAGAACCCTTTCTTCTGTGAAAGGACTGGGATCGACCTCTATCAAGAGTGCTTCTGTTAATTGGATTAGGCACTTCCCTCCTCTTTTGTGAATACTGAGCAGAAATATTCGTTCAGTATTCCTGCTTTTCACTGTCCCCTCTGCCCACCCACTGTTCATTCTATTCAGCCTCATTATCCTCCTTTGTCTTTTCACGCCGCTTATGTATCTATAAAAGGTTTTATCCCTTCTTAACTGAGTTGGCTATCTTTTCCTCAGTTTGGGCCTTTGCTATTCTGACTTCCCTCCCTGCTTTTTCTGCCTTAACTGGTACAGCTCTCTGTCCTGCTCCTTCTGTGTTTCCTTATACTTTGGAATGCTATCTTTTCTTCCTGACTTTCACAGCCACTCTTGAGAACCATAGTGGCTTTTTCTTTCATTTTGATTTGTTTATTTGCTTCACACAAAGACTTGTTGCCTCTGTGATGGCAGTTTGATAATTCCCATTGTTGCTCCACACCTCCTTCTAGCCTGTTTGCTGAGTGCTTTACTGAGGCACTCTCCATCTTGCCAAAGTCAGCCCTCCTAAAGTCCAGTACCCTCACTTTTGTATGGCTTGACTCTGTAGCTGAGTTTAATGTGAACCACACTGTTTGATGGTCACTTGTCCCCAGATGGCAACCCATTTCTAGATCTGAGATCCTCTCACTGCCCCATTTGAGAGTATGAGGTCTAAGATTGCTCCCTCACGAGTGGGTTCGAAACTAGCTGTCTAATGCCTGCCACCTGTAGGGGCGTCAAGAATGGCCCTGCTCTTGGATGTGGCTGCAGAAAATGTGCTCCAGTTAACATCTGCATATTCAGGTCTCCAATCAACAGTATCTCCCTTTCTCTGCCATTCTAAGAATGCCTTCCATCATATCCTTGTCCATTCCTTCCCCTGACATGGGGTCTGTACACAACCCTGTGCGGATTGTGGTGCCTTTCCAGTCTCCAAGGTGACCCACAGTGCCTCCTCTCCTCTCCTCCTGTTTACTCTTTTGTTCAGTTGCTTTTATCCTTCCTTTACATGGGAGTTACTCCTCCCCTCTTCTCCCTGCCTGTCTCTCCTGTAGGTTATGTACCCTGGTATGTTAACATCCCAGTCATGGTTCTCTGTGTACCATGTTTCTGTGACTGCTACAATATCCAGGCATCTCTCTTCCATTAAGGCCACCAGCTCAGGGAGCTTGTTGCCCAGACTACGGGCATTGGTACTCATTACCCTCCATTTCCAGATGGCCTTACCCCTTTTTGCCCCATCCCTGTCCTTCTTGCCTTTGTCACTTTCTCCATTTACCCCTGCCCTTCTCCCTATCGACACCTCCATGTTGGTTTTTGCCACACTCACTACCGTGATTGTTTGGGGGGGCTAGGATTTTCCTGCTCCTTTCCAGTGCCTCCCCCCTTGGCTAGTTTAAAAGCTTGCCAATGAAGCATTTAAACCTATCACCTAGGATCCTGGTTCCTCTCCCGGACAGATGCAGCCCATCATGCCAGTATAGGCTTGCATCACTCCAGGTGGACCCCCAGTCCCCAATGAAGCCAAATCCCTGAGCTCCACACCAGTTTTTCAACCACTGATTGAATCCCATGGTACGGAACACCCTAGCCTTCCTGCGCTATAGATGGGTAGCACCTCTGAGAAGGTTACCGTCGTGCTACTTGACTAAGCCCTCCCCAATTCCACAAACTCTTCCTGCACTTCTCTAATCCCTTTCTTAGCCAGGTCATTTGTTCCTAGGTGGACAATGACATCCAGCTCCCTCCTGTGCAGCTGCTCCGCAATCCTGAGGATTCGCTCCTGTCCCTCAAGCCATGGCACCAGGCAGGCACCCTCCCTCTCCCTTCCTTGCCCAGTTCTACCTTCCTAACAATGGAGTCCCCCACCAGGAGTTGTTTCTTCCCTGCAGGGTCCCCTGCCACCTCCTGTGGGTCTCCTTTGTGGAGGTTCCCAGCATCCTCCTTGGTCTCCACTGTAGGTGCCTCCATAGAGGAACCACACTTTGCCAGAATGGCTTAGGAATTGTGGAGAGGTACAACTGGAGGGATGTGCCTCTGTTCCACCACCCTCACCCTCCCTGAGCCCACTGGGGTCCAACCGCTCCTCTTTCTTGGCAACCTCTGAGGCAACGGCAGTGGCACTGGTGGTCCCTGGATGGAAGAGGAGGTCCCACAAATCCTGGCCAACTCAGCCTGGAGATGAGCAACCTCCTCCCTCAGCCCAGAGAGGTGCCTGCAGATGGGACAACACCGCATCCTCCAGAACATCTCCCGAAGACTGCTGCTCCACAGCCACTGCACTGCACCACTCCAATCATGTCTTATTTCTGGCCCCTTAACTGTTTGCAATCCTTACTCTTTCCTCTGTTTTTTTTCTTTCTCCTTACTTTCTGCCTGTGTGCCCTTTAAGCTCCTGATTGTCCTGTTCTGAGACAAGAATATCCTACATTTCTCAGTAGACCACTTACTTGTTCAGAGGCAGACCTCCAGCAGCTAGAGGGGGCCGGAGAGCTACTCTTGCCCTTCTAGGATGGTAGGTCCTTGGTGGTTCTGTGATCACTCACTTCCTGCCCCTAAACAGGAAGTTCCTGTTGTCAGTCAATCCTGTGCCTATAAAAATAGAACTAGCTTTTGGGTGGGGGGGGTGGAGGGAAGCAGGGCAATATAGTCCCAGTAGAGAAGTTCAGCCACACAGCAGTCCTTTCTCCTAGTGTCTTCTGCCAAGCTATTAGCAGAATCTTTCTAAGGCAGTCTTTAAATGTAGCTTCCTTCTAGCTAAGCCACTTCCCCTACTTACCAGATCTTTCTACAAGTAATTTAAACCTCACAGCAGTTAAGTCCTTTCAGTCACCTGAGATTTACACCTAGATGACATTTCAGTTACCCATTCAGTTCAGTTAACCCAAACACACACTTTTTTTGTTTTGTATGTTAGTTTTTACCCTAAATTAAAGGTCCAAATACAAAAGTTCTTTTACTTTAGTCCCAGCAGAGAAGTTCAGTCACACAGCAGTCCTTTCTCCTAGTGTCTTCTGCCAAGCTATTAGCAGAATCTTTCTAAGGCAGTCTTTAAATGTAGCTTCCTTCTAGCTGCCACTCCCCCTACTTACCAGATCTTTCTACAAGTAATTTAAACCTCACAGCAGTTAAGTCCTTTCAGTCACCTGAGATTTACACCTAGATGACATTTCAGTTACCCATTCAGTTCAGTTAACCCAAACACACACTTTTTTTTTTGTTTTGTATGTTAGTTTTTTTACCCTAAATTAAAGGTCCAAATACAAAAGTTCTTCTACTTTAGTCCCAGCAGAGAAGTTCAGTCACACAGCAGTCCTTTCTCCTAGTGTTTTCTGCCAAGCTATTTTAGCTATTAGCAGTATTGAGTGTCGGCATTGTGCTGTCACCGTCGTGGATGTCGGCAGAGTTACTGTTGAGTAAACATGGTGCTTCCACTTAGGACTATGCTGTATGTGAGGAGTACCAGGAATTACAATGCTAGGCAGAGATTCTGAGCCTACTTGCTTCACCACCTGCCTGGGGGCGAGACCTGAGGTTGGTGATCACAGATAGTAGAAGTAGTAACATTTTATTTATACAGTGATTTAACCATTAGGGCTATGAATACCCTTTTTACAAAGTGTACCTGTTAAAATAATCTAAAAGATACAATAGGCAATATCAATACCTAGGTACAGGGAAAATTCTAGATAAATTAACAGTTGCACAATGCACATGTTCAAAAGACAGATCCATTTCATGTAAATTCCTTAATCTCATTTATAACAGTCACATCAAAAAGCTGATTCTAATTTCATAGCTGTCTTGAAAGTAGTTGATGAAATTTCCAAGTTTTGAAGATCAGGGGGAAGCTCATTCTAGCTATTGGCAGCTTTGTACTGAAACGTGATTTTGCTAAAATTATTTGTTACTTTAGGTACTATTAAATCCCTAGCACCCCTTTTCTATAAATTTATGCCATGGCTTGATTTTTGCAACTTCCTAACAAGATATTATTTTTTAAGATCCCCTGAACATGGTTTGCCCAGATACCCTTCTTTCTTATATCAAGAGGGCTCCACCCTAATAGGGAGTACATTAAACACTGATGGGTACTGTATTCACATCTTAGGATATATCTTGATGGCCTGTTATATGTTGTGTCCAGTTTCTGTAAATGGGTTTCATAAGCGTGATAATAAATACAGTATGACACCCATAATCAATAACTGGCATGATTAGCTGATTTGCTGTCATTAATCAAACTTGTTTAGTTGTACAATTTGAGATCCATCTCATTGCACCAATCCTAGTATTAATTTTTTTTGTAAGTTTATTTAGATGATGTTCAAAACTTAGGTGCTAATCAAAGTATACACCCAAATATTTGTACACAGAAGTTAGAGCTAATATGTTGTCTTCTTGAGTCCTTACCAACAGTTTGGAGCTTGGTTTATTTTTTCCATCCTGCTTGGACCAAAAAACATAGTTTGTGTTTTTTTATTATTAATTATCAGACCAAAGGAGATAAATAACCCCTGCATTGCAAGGAAATCTAATTGCAGTCTTTGTTTCACCTGCTCAGGGCTGTTTCCAGCAGCAACAAGTACTGTATCATCTGCTTACAGTCTAATCTGAGAGTGTTCCATGTAGTTAGGTAAATCATTTATATAAATGATGAACAAAAGGGACCCAGGACTGATCCCTGGGGAACTCCTCATTTCACAGGCAAAAACTTGGATTTATGACCATTTACCATGACTTCTTGAGTCCTGTTGGTTAAATAGGAACAGAATCATTTGCAAGGTTCATCAGCCAAATTGATTTTCTCTAAAGCTTTTAGTAAGACACCATAATCTACTAGGTCAAATGCTTTTGACAGGTCCACGTACTCTGCACCCATGGACTCAGCAACCCCAAGAGGGGCAGCAACCAAATCTAGAAAGTCCATGAGTATAGTGGCTGTGGACCTGCCTCTTCTAAAGCCAAATTGAAATTGAGTTAACCTATTATATTTTTCAAGTTAATTCATTATTTCTAAAATCTTGGAAACAGCAAAGAGCAGGGCTATTGGGAGGTAGTTGAAAAGATCTGATGGATCACCACCTTTAGCAACTGGAATAACATTAGTCATTTTCCAGCTTTGTGGGAAGATCCCCTCACTTATGCTCCAATTAAAGAGATCTCTGAGTGTTGAAGAAATCTCCAAAACTGATTCTTTTAGCAATCTGTTTTATATGTTGTCCAAGCCACAAGCTTTATTTTTTGTTAGTTTGTGTATAATCTTAATTATTTCTGCACAAGCTATTTCCCAAATCTAAATTTTAGATTGGATGTTTCAGAAGTAGCACCTTGTTTAAGAAGTTTAGTCCCATTAACATCTCCTGTTAGTTTATTATTATCAACTAAATCTAAACCAGGGAGTTTTATGAAATTCTCATTCAGCAAATCTGCAGAAGTTTCAGCCTGTTGAATTATCCCATTTTCCCTGATCTTAGCTTCTGGAGACTTTTTAACAGGAGTTGTAAAGGTTTTAATCAGAGACCAATATTTTTTTTTGATCAGTTGTTTCCTTGATTTTTTTGCCTGTAGTAATCTGCGTTTAATTTCTTAATTTCTTGTTTAACTTTATTCCTAATTTTTGTAAACCTATCCCATACTTCAGAGTCTATGGATTTATTTGCTTTCTTCCAGAGCTGATTTTTAGTCCTAATTAATTTCCTCATATTTGGACTAATCCAAGGGGAAAAGTTAAATTTTTGCACAATTCTTTTCTGAGGGGCAAACTTATTACAAGATTCAGTAAACACAGCAGTAAACCCATTCACTGCCATATTTAGATCAGGAAAAGGAAAAATCCTATACCAAGGCATTTTGTATAAGCAACTTCTAAATAGTAAGTTATTACATTTATAATAACATCTCCTAGTTATATGAGGTTGTTTATTCCCAAATCTAGTTTTATTAGCAACATCCATAATACAGTGTATAACATTGTGATATCCTAGATTTGGGGAGCACACTCTTTTTTCCCTCACAGTCAAGTCTGAAGATATGAAAATAAGGTCTAATATACTACCAGGACTAGTTAATCTGCCTTTCCTAGTAGGATACTGAATTATTTGAATCAAGTTTAAGCATTACATGGAGTTTTCCAATTTTTGACCTCGTGGACACCCCCAGACTGCATTGAAATCACCAATAAATATAGCTTTCCTTTTACCAATGTATTCCATTAATATGTGGGAAAAAGTAAGTAGTTTTTACTTTGGGTGGAGAATACACAACACCGACCGCTATGTTTAAAGACTGTAAATCCACCAATAAACATTCAATTCCCTCCACTTTCCCAGAAAATAAAATCTCTGAATAACCAACAAGGTATTTAGTATACATTAAAATGCCCCCACCACGGGTTCCTCTATCTTGCCTTTTGTGTTAGTAATCTTTTAATTCAATCTCTTCTTGTTGAATTCCCTTACAGAGCCATGTCTCTGTTAACATAATGATATCAGGTTGCTCTACATCAACCTAGGTCCTGAAGAGATCCATATTTTTCACTAAATTTTCTTGCATTATCATGGACCAATTTGATGGAATCTCCCACAGGACCAGGGTTTAGTTCACTGTTTCCACTGAGGACCAGGGACATCCAGAGCACATCTGGTTGATAAATTATAATACAAGTGTGGTCTAAATGGAGTTTTTTGAAGTTGGAACTTAAACAAATTAAAAGAATGTCACCACTTTATCAGTCTACGTACTCATTGGTAAGTTAAATCACTTTCCAGACATGCTCTGAAATGTACAGGATCCAGCAGAGGAGACACTCGAACAAGTCAGGACACATAGGTGACAAACAGATTAGATCTACCGTAAGTCTTAAGAAATTTAAAAAGAAGCCCTTTATTTTCTAAATGACTTATAATCTAAATAATACAGATTTTATTTACAACAGATACACCTGTTATCAGATAAAATCTGAAGAGATGCACTTCCAAATAACTACTAAAATGTTTTAATCGCTTTGCTAGGAAAACACTAGACTTCAACACCAGAGCCATAGTTAATTATATGTATTTGCCCTTTCATATAGTACTCTTTTTTACCGTACCCTATTCCTATAAAACACTGAACTTTCTTGCTCATAACCATAGTTAATCATAAAATATCAAGCCTAAAATAAGGTTAACTACTTAATTTAGCAGAGCAGTAAAAGCTGAACAATCCTACTGTTGTTAATACTTTAATAAAACCTTAATTAAACCAAAATAACATGTAAGTCGTTTTTTTATCTTAGTCCAGGATTAACCAGTAGTTTTCTCTCACGCTCGCACCACTGCACTCACACAGTGAGTGGCATGAGCCTTTTGAACTATGCTGCCTCTCCTCCTCCTCTGCTAACGTTGACTCGGTCACCTCCCACTCAGTACCAGCAGTTCAGAACTGGCTCCGGTAACCGGGAACAGATGTATTACAGGAGAACTGGTTAGACTGATGCAGAGGGGAGCAATGACATGGGGTGAGCAAAACTTATACAAAGTCACTGATGCTGACAGGTAGGAAGCAGGCAGATGAAAAGCAGTTCAGCATACCTGATGTGACCAGCACGAGCCTTTTGAACTATGCTGCCCCATATCCTCTGCTTACATTGACTTGGTCACCTCCCACTCAGTACCGGCAGTTCACAATTGGCTCCGGTAATCAGGAATAGATGTATAATAGGAGAACTGGTTACACTGATGCAGAGGGGAGCAATGGCATTGGATGAGCAAAAATTAAACAAAGTCACCGACGCTGACAGGTAGGGAGCAGGCAGATGAAAAGCAGTTCAGCCTGGTGGTGGGACTACTGCAGCATCAAACAACACAGTACATGAACTAGTCTAGGCAGCAGTTATGGGCACAGCACTAGATTATCAGACATTAGCAAATTAATCAAGCATTGATTATTAAGCATTGCACAAACTTGAGCAATAAGTATTCTACAGTTCAAGACACAACAGGCCTGGGCAGCAACAAGGGAACGCAGTGCTTGAGCATTAAATATTAATTGTTGGTATGATGTAGGCTGGAGCATTTATCATAAAGCAGTACAAAGCATGAACCATCCTGAGCTGCAGTTTGGAACTCAGAGCTATACCACTAAATGTTAAGCAGCTCAGTACATAACCTATCCTGGCAGCAGATAGAGAATGCAATACTTGGCATTAGACATTTATCAGTATAAGCTTAGCTTAACTGGTCAGTAATTGGTGAGCATTTTAAGAGAATTGAGAGTAGTACCACATCCTAGACTTGGTATGATTATTGTGTTAAGGTTAAGCAGCACAGTTCATGACCTGACCTAGAACAGTTATGATGAAGCAGTCCTTGTACTGTACATTAATCATTTAGTAGAGAGTCACCGTATGCAGTAGCTAGAATGGGTGAGCATGCACATTGGGAGCAGTAAGGAGAAGTTCAAATGGTGCTAAAAAGAAGAGCTATTAGCTTTTGAATCCAGTTTGCATTTAACTTACCATGATGGTTCAGCTGGTACAGAATCCTGCCCTAGCCCCATCTGCCTTGGCTGATATGGCAGACTCCCCATGGCATGTGCCACTCAGGGCTATTAGTGGTGTCTTTCTGATATTGGTTAACAAAATAATCAACAGCAGTAAAACATTCTGGAGGTGGTGTCCATGCACTGCATCATGGATTGATGGCATTGATTAGTCTGGTAATGCTATCAAAGCCTGCAGGAAGAGGAGTCTCATAAGAAAAATGAGCTGTAAGGTGCACTCTGTGACAGACGTGCTGAGATCAACTTGAGTGTGGGATATGTCGAGGTGTCTAGGTGTGGGTACATAAGAGAGAACCTTGCTAAGGAGAGATCGCTCATCTTATATCAGGGAGAGATCTGGAGGAATGCAAAATATCAATGTCCCCCCCCCCCCAATTTGGGGACTTTTCTTAAGTGTCTTCCTGGGCTCCAGCAATGCCCACTGCCAGGCAGATGTCCTGCATAGATAGTAAATCCATAGTTATTTGTTGTTGTCCTGTTGATTTGCGTGACAGTGCCATGATGTGCCTTCACACCTGTCCCTTTAAGGGGTGTACCATCATAACGGCGACTGAAAATGAGTGACTCAAATATCAAAAACTCACTTTTAGTGCCTGTTATATGGGCTACCCTGCAAGGGTAGTGAAGGGGAAGAACAGGGCGACAGAAAGAATGGAAGGGAGACAGAAAGAAAAGGGAGGGTATGTAAGGGTTAGTGCGGTGTGAGGCTGCCAAGCCAGTGCCTTGGTGGAGTGGTGAGATGGCTGCCACAGTGGGGGTGCAGGTTCTCAATGCGAAGGGATACAGTATTTTTTCATTTCTTTGTTCTCTGTATGTTTTTTAATTTTCTTTCTGACATGCACCCCACCTGGAGTTAGTAATCTTTAGTTGGGGAGTGCAGAAGATGCAGCCCCGTGTGAGGTGCATGGGATGCAGCCCCCACAGAACAACATTTTCTGTTTTGCTCCATTTTTGTCACTGCAAGTGTACATCACCTTTTATTTCGGTGATGTACACTTGCCGTAATGGCAATCGCTATTCCACAATCGCTATTATGACACGGAACCCCTTTAAGGCCATAACCATGTGTATACAGTCAACGGTCTGGGTTGGGTTTGAGTGCTTCTAAGCTTCCAACCAGTCAGACACCGCTTTAATTTGCTCCACTCTGCGGTCAATAATAAAGCAGAGGGAGCTTTAGCTATTACTGTAAATATTTACTTTTAATCTGCCGTTATATTTGAATTGGAGTGCTTACTTTAACCTGCTTCCATGCAGCTTAATCATCTAAATGGGAGCTACCATGTTTGGTCCGGGACTTCCAGGTATTTGGACCAATTGCGACACAAGGGACCTCAAGGGGTCCTTAGCTCAGGTGCCTCATGGGAAAAACTGTAGTTCTTGTAGTTTTACAGGTTGGCACCTAAACTGGCAAATGCGAGCACCAGAACTGTGATTGACAGCTCCCCTAGCCAACCAAAACCCAGGAAAACCAAACTAGTTCAAGAAGTATTAGAAAAAAGGTTCAGTCTGCTTTGAGAGCTGAGGGAGTGAGCAACTTGAGCCATTGAGAAAGCAGCTCCTGGAAAGGAGTTGAGGAGAACTGGCAGGGAAAGCCCTGACATGCCTTCCTGCTATTATCTCCAGCATTGGACTGCTTATAGCAGTAATTGGACTAATCCATAACTAACTTTAAACTGTGACAGCCCCGAGACTCTGAGAAGTGCAGCTCGAGACATTGGACTGAGAGGAGCTCCTGTGAAGTGTTTGGCCCAGGAGTTGTGTGAGAGATTGCCTATGCTGATCAAGAGGTTTGCTCAGCGAATTGACTGCGATTGCAATCCGGCCTGAGACCAAATCGAGAGGTAGAGAAGTGAATGCTGTTTTCCTTAAATGTGCTGAATGTTTATTGTGGGTCACAACTTAATGTTCAGGGACTCCTGCTTGCCAGAAAGGAGCCCATCTTTACCGGAGACCAAACTGTCTGCCAGCTGGAGGTTTTCACCAGCAATTGAACTGAACTGTGCCAGAAGTATTTATCCAGTCTTGGGCCTATGCCAAACTCGGCCAAAGCCATCTACTTCTGCACCAGTGACTGTTTCTCAGTGAGAGACCAGACTGGGGATCCAAACCCCGTGCAGCAAGGAATTGCATATTGCGGCCACCTGGAGGGAAAGGCCGTGAAGTGGAGGTGAGTCATGCAGGCTCAGTTTCTCCATGCTCTTCAGTGTTCTGCATCTGGTCTTCTTATCATCAGACCCTCTTCAACCATCTGGTGTTGTGAGTAAATCCAGGGTAGCTCCCTGCAACTTTTCTTTGAATCATTCTTTTTTTTTAATTTTTTTCATTCATATTTTTTCCTCTGGAGCCCTGGCAGGCAGCTTTGGCCCTCCTGATGAAGAGACTCTCTCTCTGGTCCAGCCGCTCCCGCACTCACCGGCCTTGGTAGTTCCCCCGCGATTACCTCCCACAGCTGGGCCAGGGAGGAGGTGGTGGCCCACTTCACTCCCCCCCCCCGAGACCCAATCCAGAAGCTGAGGTCGGCCCCTGGGTGCAGTGGACCATCATAGAGCCCTGCCAGGCTCTTTTCCTCTATTTTCTTCTGTCCCCCATCCTACCGACGTAAGTATGTTGGAGTGTGCCTCCCGACACGTACTGTCCTCCAGCCACCACCAGAGGGCAGTCAATGAGTGGGATGACAGGTCTCCTTCCCCCGAGAGAGGATAGCAGTCCTCCAGACACTCAATCCTCTCTCCCCCCCCTGCCGACCCCTGGCACCCCGGGCTCATTCCCGAACCCGGGTCACCAGTGTGGTGCGAGGTGTAGTGACTAGCACCTCAACCTTCAGCTCCACCGGGTCAGCTTTCTTTGAATCATTCTGTGGTACCATCTGATTGTTCCAGTGTGTTTTCAGGGTTACAAAGGACTGAGCCAACTGGCCCTGGATACATATAACCAAAGCCTTGTTTATGCATGTGTAACTGCCTTTTTTCTCTCCATCAAGGGCCCCAACAACAGCTGCAATGCTGGCCACCCTAGGTACCGATTCTGGCCAGCCAGCATAACATTCTGGGTACCCAGTGTTGTTAGATTGTTTTATTGTGGGACTAAACTGCATGCATGCAGAATAACCTGAATCAAATTAGTAAAGTAATCATTTTTCTACAGTCACACCCCACCCTTGTTCACATTACCTTAATAAATCTGATTTGCTGTTTCACATTTAAATTGGCTTATGAGTATATTCTTAGTTGGTGTACAGTATTGAAAGTGCATTCTTGCCTTGCTAACACTGCCTTTGCTGGAGGTTCCTGGGGAGTTGCTGAAGAATAGTCCTTGGTGGTAAGTACAAGGGGTCTGTGCATATCATTAATGCTCATTGCTAACTGTGTGTCAACTACTGCAAAGGGTTATCTCCTTTTATAAGGTATTTGGTCACTAAATGGGTTTTTGGGTGGTTATAGCTTCCCAGAGGGCTATACCAGGTTAGGTAGATACCCCCACTATTATTACTCTGAGTGGAGGCACCATAATATTGAATCCAGGTCCTGTGGTCAGAAGTATAGGCAAGGGTAGTAACCTCAGGGATAGCACCACCTAGGGGTTACATCAAATTGTTAGGTTGTGTCTGACAAGAGGGGTCATGTTGGTTGTTGATCTGATGGAAGAGAGACTGGGGTTAGGCAGATTTGGTGTCCTTGAGGAGCTGAAAGAGAGTCGAGTTAAGTTGTTGGATGCAGTGTTTAATAAAATAATGGTTGTGAGGGTTCTTCCTGCAGACAATGATGACAGCATTACCAGACTAATCAATGACATCGATCCACAACATCATACATCATTGAAGCCACAAGCAACTCTTCGACACCAGGTTTTACTCTTCTCTTCCACAGGACCCCAGTGGCAACTATAAGACAGAGGCTACCACGACCATCACCTCTGATGCTGAAAACGAAGAACTCCCTGCCTCTGCCAAGAGACTCATAATTCAACACCCTCAGACATCCAGGTTCTATCTGCTTCCCCAAATCCACAAAACAGACAACCCTGGATGCCCTATTGTGTCTGTCTGCTCCTGTCCCACTTCCCACATCTCAGCATTTCTGGGCAGCCTCATGAGACCACTCATTGAATCCCTGTCATCCTGCATTAAAGATACTAACCATGCTCTCCTGTTATTTAAAAGATTCAAATTCAATGGCTCCCATCAGCTCATCTTTACTATGGCTATCAAATCTCTCTACACAGTGGTCCCCCAAAATGATGACCTGACAGCTCTGCAGCACTTTTTGAATAAGTGAAAGTCCAGCAGCCACCTACACACACATTAACCAGTCAGGCAGAACTTGTTCTTAAATGTAATGCTTTTTCTTTTAATAACATTTTTTTCAGCAGGTCAGTGGAGTTGCCATGGGTACCAGGATGGGTCCCAACTTTGCCAATCTGTTTGTTGTTGGGTTGAGGAATAGTTCTTTCTCTCCTTCACAGAGACTGTGCCTGATCTCTGCAAATGCTACATAGATGATTGTGTAGGGACCATTGTATGGAGGCCACATCCTGCTTCAGAGAATCCCTCCAAATCTTCTTGGACAAGTATACTACGGCCCATTCATCCCTTCTGTACGCTGTCAAAGTATCCTCCTCCATACTGCTTTTCCTAAATATCAACTTGTCGGTGCAAAACACTGGTCAAAAGACATCTCTTTATTACAAACTTACTGACTTACACAGCTGTCTCCTCCACAGCTCCTTCCATCCCAAACAAATTTAAGAATGGTTTGCCATATTCGCAGTTTCTTAGACTTTGCAGGTTATGCAGTGAAGATGATGATTTTGCTGAGCAGGCTCAAATAATGCAGTTTGTTTTTATTAACAGGGATACCCAGAAAGCACAGTGGACAGAGCACTCTTCTTGGTCAGTAATATGCCCTGTAACCTTGACACTGGTAGGAAGGATACTCTCACACAACAACAATGATGCATTTCACCAGTGCTTCCCTTCCATCATAATACACCTTCTCTTCACAGGATCATCACTAGGAACTTACCTGTTCTGCAAACTGACCCTAATATTGAATCTTCCTTTACAGAGTTACCAATTGCCTCCTACTGCCAGCCACCTAACCTACGAAATCTCCTAGTACAAAGCAGGCTACATACTGCTAACAATTCCTCACTATCAGATACCAAAGCTTGCAACAGAACTTGCTGTTATACCTGCAAATTTATTTCTAGTGTAATTGAAATTCATTATCCCACAGGTGTTTTTCACATCACCAGGGAGCTGTCATGCACCTTTAGTAATGCGATATATTGTTTGCTTTGCAAGAAGTGTGCAGCTATCTAAAGCAGAGAAACTGGCAGATGTCTGGCTGACGGATTCAGGTAACATTACAGGGCAGTCAGGAATGGAGACACTGATAAGCCCATTATATCCCACTTTACCTCCAGGGATTACAGAACTCCCTATACTGCCGCAGACAAATCACGTAACCGAAAGGAGACCCAGCGACCCACACTTCTCCTAGGACTCTGCAGGAAACTCTTGTTCCTGCTTTTACTATGCTCAGGAAATGTTGAGCTTAATCCAGGCCCTATGGCACCCATGGAATCCCCAGCAGAGCTAGAAAGCCTCAAGGGGCTTACATTCTTGCATGTTAATGTATGTAGCCTATTAAAAAAATCACTTCTGTTTAGGCCTGGGTATGTCATACTGCTCCAGATGTTCTGGTGATTAGAGTCCTGGCTCCAACTGGCGACCAGTAACAATGAAGTTAACATCCCCTCCTACTCTTTGTTCAGAGCTGACAGGCAAACCAGAGGTGGTGGGGTAGCTATTTACATCAAGGATAAATTCCCTGCCTCCATAATTGACTCAGCCTCTGTCCCAAAAGAATTCGAAAGCTCATCATTAAAGATTGAAATTGCCACCGGTGTCTCATTATGTATAATAGGATGCTATAGACCCCCATCAGCTGAACTACAGTTGTTAAAACATCTCAAACTTCCTGGGTTTGTCATCTTCAGAGTGTATCATACTAGGGGACTTCAACTTAGACTGGCTCTCCAGTGCATCCACCCCACTTAAAATGTTCTGTGATTCCCTTGGGTTGTCACAGCTAATAAACGAATCTACTCATCCTAACAAGCTCAACCCTAATAACAGTACTCTCTTGGATATCATTTTAGTTAACAAACCCCATTTATTCTCCCATGCTGGCATCTTTTTCTCTGATATTAGCGACCATTGCTTCGTCGCGTGTGTAAGATCCACTCTTAAATCCACAACTGTACCAAAATTCTCCTTTAAAAGGTGCATATGCAACTTTGATCTCCATGGGTATATATCAGACCTAAGAGACTCCATGTGGTGGCAGGACTTCTATCTAACCAAGTCCCTGACTACGGCTTATGATATTTTCTCAGAAATTGTGCTAGGGGCTCTCAACAAGTATGCTCCCATAGTAAAAGTTCATGCCAGAAAAAAATCCTGTCGGTAGTTTACAGAAGACCTGAAAGATGCTTTGTGGAGTAGGGATGTATTCTGGAGAACTGCTAGGAAAACTAATTTAATAAATGACTGGAATTCTTTCCGAAGGGTGAGGAACCTCTGCACCAAAATGGTCAGAGAAGCCAAAGCTAATTTCTACTGCTCTCAGCTGGAGAGCTCCTCAAGAAATGCCTTCAAATTCTGGAAGACTATCAAAGACATTGAAGGTCACATCACTGTAAATTCCCTACCTACTAAATTATTGATTGACAATACTGTCATCTCCGACAGACAGTCTATCCTTGATGCTCTCAATAATCATGTTGCCACTGCAGGGCTAGCCTTTGACTCCTCTCCCGCGAATATCCTCTGCCAACAACTTAGATTGGATACACAAGAAAAACCCATCCCCAGTCCATCCTTCTCTCTGCAGCCTACCTCCCTGAAAGAAGTCGAAGATCTTCTCCTTCAGCTGGACACTAGGAAAAGTGCTGGAGCCGACTTCATTGACCCATACTTCTTAAAAGTAGGCTACCGTGTCCTCGCAGTCCCAATTACTCATCTCTTCAACTTATCCTTGTCCCATGGTGACCTACCACCGATTTGGAAAAATGCACTTGTGGTCCCTTTGTTTAAGTAAGGAGATCCTAGTGACCTCAATAACTACAGGCCAATCTCCCTACTTCCAATCCTGTCAAAGATGCTGGAGAAAATAGTGAACTCCCAGCTTCGGAAGTACCTGGAATCAGAAAAATTGCTCAACCCATTACAATCTGGTTTTAGAGCACAGCACAGTACAATCTCTGCTCTAGCCAAGGTGACAAATGACTGGCAGCTTGAATTAGACAAAAAAAACTTTGTCTGCGCAGTTTTCTTGGACCTAAGCAAGGCGTTCGATACCATTGATCACAGACTGCTTCTGTCGTCCCTCCGGAACATTGGTTTGGATTCCCTATCCCTTAAATGGTTCTCCAACTACCTCTCAGGACGACTTCAACAAGTAAAGGCAGAAGGAGAGGTTTCTCCACCAAAACCCCTATTGAGGGGTGTACTGCAAGGTTCCATTCTTGTTCCCTTGCTCTTCACCATTTATAATAACAACGTAGATGCCCCTATCAAAGAAGCACAAATACACCTATTCGCGGATGATACGGTACTCTATGCTAGTAGCTCCACACCCGAAGTGGCCTGTAAAGCCCTTCAAAATGAATTTAATCTGCTGCAACATCAGTTTATAAACCAGAAACTGCTCTAAAATGCAAAAAAAAAAAACAAAGCAATGTTCCTCTCACCCCTTCAAAATGCAATAAATCCTGCAATTGCTGGGACACTCCCGCAGATCACTACCATTCTAGGTGAACAGTTGGACTACGTACCAAAGTTCAAGTACCTGGGGGGTCTGGTTAGACCATAGATTTACTTTCACAGATCACTTAAAAGAACTGGCAAAGAAACTTAGATAAAGACTTGGTCTGTTCTTTAGGATTAATAATCTCCTCACAAGAGACGTTAAACTAAAACTGGTTCAAACTACCTTTCTTTCCCTATTGGATTACGCAGACTTTCTATATAGTCAGGGACCTGCAGGTACCCTAGCCAAACTCGATACACTTTATCACAGAGCCATAAGATTTATCATGGGTCTTCCATACTCAACACACCACTGTGCATTGTACACGGCAGTGGGATGGTCATCCCTTGCTTACAGACGGCAAAAAAAATGCTGCAGTTTGGACATAAAAAGCTATCTCAAATAAACTGCCCCAGTAGATCTCTATCTGTTTACCTTTGTGCACTCTGGGGAAGTATGCCCTGAGAAGCACCTCATATATCTACCTTTATGTTTACAAAGCAAAATCTCACATTGGCAGAGCAGCCATCAGCTTTGTGCTCCCTCAACTGTGGAACAAGCTGCAAAAAACTTTGAAATTAACTCACCCCATCAGCCTAGCAGCTTTTAAATCTCTAGATCTACATCATAATAAGGAGTCCTGTGCCTGTCTACCCTAAATAGTGACTCCTATAAGTCCAAGCACACTCTAATTACTACTGTTAAAAGACTGATCACGTCTATAATCAACTCTTCCCTCTCCCCTTTTTCTACCCCCATATCTGTCCCTTCCACATTCCTTTGACCCTGGTTCCAGCGCTAAATTCTCCATACCGTATCACTATATATCTTTTTACATCAGGTTTTATTTGTGTTCAGTGCATCTGATATGTATATTTCTCTACTTTTATGAAAAATTGTGTCCTACCCAAAACTAGCTGTATCTTCTTTTCCAAACATATACTACTGTCAATGCTACCTGCTGATAATTTGTATATACTGTATTATTGTATCTCACTTTATTTGTATATTACTATTTTCTTGTGTGTTACATCCTATGTATATTGCCCCTTGTTCCTTGTTAACAAACACAGGTCTACCTCAAAAATGAGCTTGCTCAATGGTGATCGCCTGGTTAAATAAATAAAGACTTTGATTGACTTTGATTGATAGTGTCAGTGACCTTTCTGTTTGTGTCCTTCAGCAGGGTTTCTGGGATGCTGATCAAAGAAAAAGCATGCAAACCAAGCTGATTGTCTGCCTAGGCTCCCAGCAGCCCTCTGGTTTAAATGGCAGACTTTTTTTTTACTAACAACCACCTTATGGTTTACCACTGTAGTCTGTCTTTTTAACCCCCACCCATCATATCATTGCTTGCATGTGTGCATGGTATGTTTGCTTGTGTGGGTATGCCTGCACACACTTCCACACTTCCACCCAGTGTGTGTGTGTGTGGGGGGGGAGGGGGGAGGCATACTCACATGGCATTCCACTCAGTGCACATCTATTTTCAGTTTCAACTGATGTCTCTCTGTCTTCTTCCCCAACATTTGTCACCTTTAAGCCTTCTTACTAGGCCTGTTAATTAGTCTCCACCTGAGGACTCCTCAGCTCATTCGCTCCTACTATTCATTTTCATACCCATCATCACCTTTTTGTGTTCCAGATTCTTTTCTTACCTTGCCTATTATCACTTTTTCCTAAAGCCTCCCCTATTTTCTTTCCTCACATATATATCCATTATTTCCCCATTCCTCTCCAGTAACTTTGCTTTTTTCTCTTTTAGATAATTGTTGTAGACATATGGTTAAAATATCGATTCTAACTCTATTTTCTATTTTCAGCATGCATTTAATATTACCATTTTGCTTTGTTAGCAGGACAGCTAGGAGGAGTTCTATCACATCTGATGCACAAAGACCAAGGGGAGCATGTGAAGGGTAGACAGGCAAAGAATAATGGGCTCTATGCTCAAAAGGGCGTAGTGCCTACGTGCCATGTATCCGCAGTGGATAGGCAACCCTAGGTGGAACATCTGTGCAGCAGGGGTCCAGTGGCATGCACCAATGGTGGGCCCACCAGTTGCACACTGGATCCCCCAGCTGATTATGCTGCTCCACACATGGGCCAGTCCAGGGGTGTGCCAGGGGGCGTGCCCACACTCTCCACAATTCACACAGGTGTGGAGTGCTGGGCTGGTGTGGGTATATTTATGCCTCCGGGACCCCCCAAAGATCTACTTCATGTCCTCCCCATTGAGCCCATGGCAGCTTCAGTTCACCAGAATCCTAATATTATGGGCCTCGTGTTAAACAATGAGCACCATAAGATATAGCTCTTTGTGGACAATGTCCTCCTACACTTATCTAGTCCCCAGGTGGTCATCCCCACCCTAATGAACATCTTTCAACTCTATGCCCCCTATCAAAGCATAAAATTAATTGGTCAAAATGTGAGTGATTACAGATAGGGGTTCCTGTCCACTTCAGACTGACAAGGCTGCTCCGTAAACTGATGTGCCTTTCTTAAAAATGATTGTTCATTCAAATACAGTAAAGGCAGCACTGTCCATAGTATGCACAATATCAGTATTTATTTCATATATGTACTGTATATAGCATCAAAAATGTGAAAAACACAAATTCAGTGATGAAGTGTCACACAAGATATGAGGTGATGCCACACAGCTACAAGAAAAACACCCGAACTGGTTTCCCACAGAAGCAGTTTGTCAAGGAGTTGACTGGTTTTGTGCATACTACGGACGGTGCCACCTTTGTTTGGTGAAGGTTTCTGTCCATCAGATTGTTGGAGGAGGTGCAGCGAAGAGCCAGAAAGATGATCCAGGGATTAGAAAACAAGCCCTATGAGGACAGGCTGGGAGAGCTGAATATATATTCATTGGAGGAGAGGAGGGATGGGGGGATATGATCAAGACCTTTAAGTATCTGAAAGGGATAAACAAGACCAACACAGAAGGGATTATCCAGATTGGGGGGGGCACGCGAGAGGGTATAGACTGAGATTGGAAGGGGAAGATTCAGGAGGGAGATGAGGATACATTTTATCACTGAAAGAGTGGTGGACAAATGGAACACCTTACCAGATGACATAGTGTCCTGTAAGATTGTGGGCCGTTTCAAGAGGGGGTTGGGACAGGAGAATGGGAAGGGATACTGGGAAGAGGGGGGCAGGAGGGGCAACTACAAGATGAGGTGGTAGTTGCACACTCAAGCAGACTTAATAGATTGGGATGCCTGTTTCTGCTGGCAATTTTGTATGTTCGTATGTCCACTCCAGGTGGGGGTGTGACCTTAATGCCCACCATTTCACATAAGTACTTAGGTGTCCAACTCCCAAAAAAGCTCTCCACCCTTGGGACACTAAACTATGGTCCCATTCTCCAACATATAAAGCAAGACTATGACAGATGGAGGTCTCTGCCTCTTACCCTATTGGACATGTAAACATGAAAAAGTGTGATGTGTATGCTGCCACAGTGCTTATACATTTTTCAGGAGCTCCCTGTCCACATCACACAAAAATTCTTCACCTCAGTAAAGGATTGTCTCACTTCCTTTCTGTGGCAAGGAAAGAGGGCAAAGGTGAAACAGGCTATCTTGCAGCGGCCACTGGGGAAGGGAGGGTTTGGACTTCACAACTTTTGTTATTACTACTTGGCAGCACAACTGTCCTTCCTGAAAAGAAGTCCAGATTCAGGGAGCAGGCAGCCTGCATGGTGAGCCATGGAGGAGGAGCAGCAGGACTGGCTAGAACTATCCAGTCTTCTCTCAGTAACACTGAGAATGGGCCACATTAAACAGCTTGCCAAGCACTTTCTGAGAGCCTTGGCCCAGGTGTGGCTAACTGCTCACAAGCACATAGGACACAAGGGGTCCTTGTCTCCCAAGGCTGGTATACTGAGGGATTTGTAGGGCTCTCCTGATTCTCCAGAAGCAACAGCTTGGGTGTTTCTACAATGGGCAACTGCGGGTTGGAAAGGATATCCCACCTCTACAAAGGGGGGCCAGACATGCAGCCTTTCCAAGCTTCATCTCACTGTTACACCCTCAAACCTATAGTTAATTTACAGGATTCAGCAGAAGATGGGATCCTTAAGAATAGATCCATAAAGATCACCAGTGGAAGAAAATATTTTAAGGAACAATCTAACAGTGCGCACTATAAGGCAATTCTGTGCCCTTCTACTAGGGTGCAATCAGGACAGCTTAACTACCCCTTTGAGATAAGTTGTGGGCAGACCTGGGCAACCCACACTGGTCCACTGCAGACTGGACGGAGGTGGGTAAGGGAGGGTGACACGTGCTCTGTGAGCAACCAGCTGCACCAGATTCATTTTAATTTCCTACACTAAGCCTATTTTACCCCACCCTAGCACACAGGATAGACCTCACAACTCAAGTGCATGCCCCAAGTGTCAGGGCACAAGGATATGCTTTAACACATGGCCCTGAAGTGCCCTAAAGTGGTCTCTTCCTAGGAAAAAAATAGTCAAACTCCTCTTCAGAATCTGAAATTTTTCCTGTGAGGGACAGCTGACTGGATGTTGCTGATGATGTGCCCGGGGGGTCCTCAGGGGCACCATTATAAACACCCTCTGTGGCAAAAGGGGTTTGTATTGGCACTGGCACTGGCCTGGTTGGCTTACACACACCCTACATTTGCTCATTGGCTCAATGCCCTAACTGAGAGTATGAAAATTGAGAGAACACAATACAATGCAATGTAATAAAAAAAATTTAAGTCATACCTAGCACTGTGGAGCCCCCTGGACAAAGCGCTGCAAGACAAAATGTTTAATGTCCAGTGAGAAGCCCTCAACTTAATCTCCAGCTCCCAGTAAGTGCATATTGTACAACAAGTGTACATGTCACATTTGTACCACGTCACACATGTACAGTATTAAGCCTAAAGTTTGATGGGCAGTGGTGCTGCCTCTGATTCCATCTTTAATCCTGCTTTTGCTTTGCTATGTGTATTATACTTATTCAAACTATATGTTTCAACTGGTTGCCAATAATAGATTTTGCAAAAAAAAAGGTCCTGGTCAGATCATCTATTCTTAGTTTAAATCCTTTGTCATATTATCTCCTGTTTATGTTGCTTTCCTCTAAACTCTTTCTAGAATACTTATATTATTATAGTGTGGGGACCAGAACTTTACATTGTACTCGAAATGGAGCCTAACCAAGGATCTTTGCAATGGCATTGCTATATCTCTTCATCTAGTCATAACATTGCTCTCTATAGAGATGTATTTGCTTTATATTCTTTTTCTTTAAACAATCATGACAGGATAAGCTACACCAAACGGTAGCTTCCCTAGTGAACTCGTGAGGTTTATAGATTACCACACACCTAGGGTGTGTGAAAAAATTGAATTCACACACTTGCATATGTTTTGTTTTTTATAGTAACTGGTGCAGAACTGATGCAGGGGTCTTTAAAACTGGTGCAGAACTGATACTGATATTCTGATGTGGGAGACTGTCTCATGCAGTGTGACAGTTTACAGGCTGAGGGACTTGAGCACAGTGGGTCATGAGACTACAAACACTGTATCAACTTGGAGAGCATCTGAGCGGATTGATATGGTGTTTGAAACAATGTTTCTATGGGTTGATATCAGGGGTCACCAGTTATTATATAGATAATCTGAGCTAGCCCAGTGGCATGGTGGGCTGAGGCGCTGGACGCCTAACCTCCCGTCATGCTGGCAACCTCAGTTCAGGAGCAGACTCGGGCCACAGGGGGTCGCCTGGAGTGGGAAAGGATGGAGCATCTGGAGGACTGCTCTGCTGTCCCGGGGGGGGGCACATAATGTGCCATGGAGGGCATGGTGGCATGGCAGTCAGGGCATCTTGGATGAGGATGTGCGGCAGGTGATGCATAGCTCATGTATGCCTCTCAATGCACACATGCCTATGTCACTGCACACTGCTGGATGTAAGGGGGAAAATGTAAAAAGGAAAAAGCCTGCCTCCAGTGAATGAAGCCAGGTTCACTGCCCACCCCATGCTACTGCCCCGGACCACCAGCTGGATTGTGCTCCAGGGGTGGGGAGAATGGACCTCCTTCCCCTGGCCCTGCCATGAGGGGAAATCTGCAGAAGTACAACTAGGTCCCAGAGGAGGCATTTGCAGATGGGGTGTGGTTCGGGGCAGATGATCCTACCACAGCCAGGATTGCAGAAAAAAAAAGCTTGATAAAAAAAGTAATCATATTCCTAAAGGCACAGAGACTGCAAGATAGAAAAAAAACAGCACGAGTTTAAGTTGTGTCAGGAAAATTTAATAGAATTCTTTGATTTGGTGACAGGGCAATGAACAAAGGCCAGGCAGTAGATATCCTCTACCTGTATTTCAGCAAGGCCTTTGATTCTGTACCACACAGAGGGCTGGTGGGTAACCTGGGGCTAGGGGAAAGAAGTGACTAGATGAATTGGGAGCTGGTGGGTGGGTATATTCCCAGGAGTGAGGGTAGGGACTAGTGGGGTTCCACAGCGATCAGTACAAGGATCATCCCTCTACAATATGTACATCCGCTACAAGGGGAAAGGGCTACAAGTGGAGGGGAGTCTTTTTTGTGGAGGACATAAAAATCTGTAGGAGGGCGGACAGTATGAGAGGAGGTTAAATAATGAAAAAGGATGTGGGAAATCTAGAAAAGGGGTCTGGCATCTAGCAGCTGAAGTTCAGTGGCATGAAATATTCATTATGCTTCCAATGTGCATCACTTTACATTTTTGGGCAATGAATTTTACATGCTACTAAATCATTGCTCTTGCTTCTCATCCCTTTTCATACTCCTACACCTCTTTTCATTATTTTCACGTGGGGCCTGTACGTTCACAGCATTTCCAATTCCACTCCAGCTAAAGGCCTGATTTCCCTGTAATGTAAAATGATCAGTTTCACCGCTGTTCTACTTCTGCTAGGAGTAAGCATGTCATTTCTTGTAGTTTGAACTGTTTGTTCTAGTACTGCGAAGCACATTGCAACTGCAATATTATCCAAGGTCACCATCCCATGTTATGGCGGGTACCAGATTTCTTTGTCTTGAGAAAAGATTAATTAGAGACATCATATGGATAGTCATATTATCCATTACGTCATAAATTTGGATTGATAATGTTTTTTAGATATGAGTCTCCTCTAGCAACCTTGTTATGAAAAACTGCAGTTTAAGAGAAACGCTTTAAAACATTTTTTCCATAATGTATAATTCTCACCTTGTGAAACACAGCAGACACTTTATTGTCACAACTGTGTGACTTTCAAGCTTCTTGACAGTATTGTATTGGGATGAAACTCTTGTTATATGTATATTGTTAATTTCCTAATTGAACATTTCAGACTTTCCAATAACTAGGACAAAGTTAAAACTCCACCTTGCAGAGTTCAGCAGAAACAACCTTGTGAAAGACCATAGCTGGAATGTAAACAAAACTCCATGTGAGCGTCTTTCAGTCTAACGACATGAGATGGGAAACAATTGTTCTGTAAAATTAACTGTAAAAAAAAAATGAATCTGCTTCTTGAGAGAGGGTTGTATCTCTCCACATCTGATGCCATCATCAGTGTGGAGCATGATGTGGTATCTGAACCTGGTTCATCAAGTGGCTAACGTGTGCATATTTTTTGATGAATTGTCTAAACTGGCATCATCTGGAATTGGTATATGCCAAGCTGAAGTTGAGACTGTTGTAATGAGGGTGTCAGGTGAAAATGGACTGTTCAAAGACATACCTTTCCAGTACCCCCACCCCTTCCAGGGGGAGGAGAAAGACTGTAACCAAAGTAATGCTCTTCAAATGAGGGATTATTTGTACAGATATGGTTTTAGTTAGTTATTTATTTTGTTAACTTTTGTTGACAGGAAAAACAGTAGTTAAAAGAGACTGCTGCCTTATTACTTGCTAATTTCCTATATTAACATAATTTCAAGTCTATATAGTCCTAGTAAATGCCAACAGAAAAATTGAACTTTCATTTCTATTGAATGTTGCAGTGCTGGTTTCTTCTTGTCTGTTTCTGCCTCATGAAACTCTGTATATTCTGGGACTTATGTGAGGCCCCATAAACTGGGAATAAGATTTACTCTTAGGTTAGTACAAAATAAATCAGGGCTGTCTTCCACTTATTCGACTTCCGAATTTCTTTTGGGGTAACCTGAACCTGGTCATTTTGCTCACCTTATCCTCCCACAGAGATTTGTGGTGTCAGCAAACAGACTCGCTTTACCCTGTAACCCCACCTTGATGTCACTGGTATACATGTTAAAGAGTAATGGCCCCAGAACAGACCCTTGTGACAGTCTACCTGTGGCTTTCCTGACTTCAGGTTATTAACCATTTGGGACCATGCTGTGTGTCCTATCTGACAACCAGTTACCTATCCATCTGGTTAGTCGTTACCCTAGTCCTGTTTCTTACACCTTCTGGAAAAGCCTTCTATGTGACATGGAATCAAAAGCATTACAGAAGTCCAGGTACAGAATGTAAGACTGCCTGACCCTTGTTGTCCACTATCTGTGTCACTAAGTTAAAAATGTCAGCCAAGTTAATTTGACATGACCTGCACCTCATTACCCCATACTGACTCCAATCTGTAAGGCTACGGTCCTCAAGGAAGTCAACGATCTGCTGCTTTATGATTGCTCAGTATTGACATCAGGCTCGCCAGCCTATATTTCCCAGACCTGTGCCTGAATGAGTGTAGATGTGCTGAAACAACTGTTGGTGTTGCAAATGCTGGCACTGGCCCACAGTACTTCTGCAGATTAGGTCAGTGCACCAAGATGCAGGCACTGCTTGCACACTCACTGGTTCTGGCTTGAACACTGGGCTGGTATTAGCCTCACAAATCTCTGTTTCAGTGGCTGAGAAAAATCTCATAAGGGACAGTCTTTGCTGACCTTCAGCTCTCATCTCCATTGATTCTCTACCGTTCTCTCTTACAGCTCTGACAGGAAACTGTCTCCTGTGTTTGGAATATGAGATCTCTATGTTACTGGGCCCATCAGTTCCTACTGAGTACTGATAGTAGGGTTGTCAGAAGCTGCTGAAGTTCTGGGTTCTGGTTCTAGTCTAGAACTTTTGAAACAGTTCTAGGGTTCTAATCTTTTTTAGAGCATATTAGAACTCGAACCCTATTTCTTTTATTTGGGTTGCAAATAGTGAAGATAATATTGATATACATGTCACGACATTGTGAACAAAAAGAAATAAGATCTGTTCATTTTAAGAGGAAAGAGAGATGATTATGTGTGACTTAGAAATGGCTACAACTAGGTTTTTATGTGCTTTCTTCTGTTTGCTAAAGCCAGCCACTTAAAGGTGCTAACAGGGCCACCCATATATTAAATGTTTTCCTACTGCAGCTGGATTAGATTTCCTGAGTGAAAAAAAAACCAAAAAACAAAAAATCAATAACTACATTTATTTAGTCACTTGAACATTACTCACCAACTTTCTTCAATGAAGTATGAATGAAAACATTTATTTACCTAAGCCAACCTCAACTACTTGCTTTTGCCACTTTTAAATAAGTAACTCAAAGGTTTTTATGTGTCAAACTTTCTATACTTAAAGGAAAACTCTAGTTTGCAGGGGCTACAGCCCCTGAATACCTTACCCTTCAGTTTAGGTTTAGTGGAAAAAGCGTCTTTTTTCTGCCACAGCAAAGTTGTTTAAATTTTTAAAAGTCTGCTACCGGGAAGTATGGCAGATGCTTAGGAGGCACCATTTAGTATAAAGGTGTGGCGCTGCACCATGTGCTTGCATTGAAGTGCACGGTGCAGCGCCGCACCTTTACAGTAAATGGAGCTGCCTAAGCACCCACCATACTTCTGGGCAGTGAACTTATAAAAATTAAACAACATTGCCACGGAAGAAAAAAGCCACTTTTTCCACTAAATCTAAACGGGAGGGTAAGGTTTACAGGGCAAGAGCCTCTGCAAACCAGAGTTTTCCTTTAACAACTTAACAAAGTCAAGGTACTGCAGTCTACTGATATTTTTCTCCTCCCCGAGTCCCGCCTCCCAAAATATTTCTGGGATTTATTTATCTCCCTTGTCACCCACAGTATTTCTGGGATTTGTTCCGTACAATGAGTGTTGGATGGCACATGGTCACACACTTGGTACAGTGCAGTCAAAGGGAACACAGCATGAATAATGGCCAATATGCCACATAGGTGTCGCAGATATTTTTAAATGAATATGGGATTTTTGTCTCCTCCCCAAGCCCTGTCACCCAAAATATTTCTACGATATATTTAAAGGGAAACTTGCATGTGCCAAAGCACCACACCTCACTCTGAGGTAGCCCCTGATTGGCAGATTCACATAGTAAGTATAATTTTTACCATAGTGGCTTTTTACAGTTTTGTATGTTATCTGGTTGATCCTGCTGTCCCTCCTGCCAGTATGTTGATTGTCACTGTTGATCTTTACTTGGTCAAAGTACAATACCCAGACCTGTGCATCTTAAACCAGAACTATTACTAGGTCCAGTCACAGAGCTATAGTATACACTCTCCTGTGGCTGCTCCCTGGCTCGCACATTAAACTTGGGACAGCCACAGGAGGTTGTGGGATGTGCCTCTATTGACGCTCAGTTCAATATGCCGGCAGGAGGGACTTTTGTTTTTTGTTACATATGGCAGAATCAACCAGATAAAGTACAAAACTATAAGCCACTAAGGTAAAAATTATATTCATTATCCAAAACTGCTAATCGGGGGTGGAGATGTGTGGCTTTGGCACATGGTTGTTTCCCTTTCAAGATATCACACAATGAGTGCCAGTCAGCACATGGTTACACACTAGGGCCCAGATATTCAGAGCAGTTGCACATGGTACAACTCAGCTGCGCCAGTGTAAGTGCGAACTTGTGCCAAGGAGCCATATTCAGCATGTGCTATTGCGCAGCACAAAATCCATTGCACCAATGCGCAACTATAATGAATGCAGGTGCAAGTGCAGGGGGCGTTCCCATGAATATCCAGTGCAGTGGCATATTCAACTGTGAAACCATGGCGCAAGTGTGGAGCAAATCAAAGTTGCTCCAAGCAGACTTGTTCCTATAAATACAGGGCATAAACACACAGACAACACTTTTGCCAGGGGTGAGAGCAAGAGGGAGTGGGAGTGAAAGAGAGAGACAGAGAGACAGAGAAAGAGACAGAGAGAGAGAAAGACAGACAGAGAGAGAGAAAGACAGACAGACCAAGGTAGACACAGAGGGAGAGGGACAGAGGTGGCATTGAAGAGGGAGAGAGGGGCAGAGAGAGAGAGAGAGAGACGCACACACATATACACACATTGACAGGCAGTGCTCCGGGGTGGCACACAACCAGCAGCAGCCAACTGCCCAGGGGGACATTGGACAGTGCACCCCTAATGATGGAGGCTGTAATGAGGGGTGTGAGGGGGCAGAAGGAACAGTGACGTGGCCAAAGAAGGGCCCGTTGGTGGTATGCACAACACAGGAGGTACCGTGCCAGCATCACCTTTGAGAATTACAGTGACATGGAGATTGTGGGCCAGTACCACCTGAACAGGGCCATTCTGAGGCAGTTCTGTGAGCTGTGCAGTGAGGAGATGCAGTCACCCACCAAACGGAGCCATGCGATGTCCATGGAGATGAAGGTGACAGCTGTCATGTGCCTGCTCACCACGGGCACCTTCCAGAGACCAACAGGGGACACCACAGGCATAATCCAGTCAGCCACATCCCACCTCTTCACACAGTTCCTCAACACTCTGCTGCCATGTGCTTTGGAATTCATCCATTTCCCCAGCAAACAGGCAGAGATAACAGCAACCATGCACGACTTCCACAGGGTTGCACATATGCCTGGGGTGATTGGGGCCATTGACTGCACCCATGTGGCCATCTGCATGCCACCCAGTCCTGAGGGTGTCGCATTCATTAATTGGAAGGGGAGCCCCAGCATAAACTGCCAGGTGGTGTGCGATGCCATGGAGTGCATCACCAATGTCTGCGCCAAACAACCTGGGAGTGCACATGATGCCTTCATCTGGCACAGTTCTGCACTGTGCCACAGGTTTGAACATGAGGACATCCCCATGGGCCACCTAGTGGGTGATTATGGCATGGGCAAGGGGCAATGGGCAGAGCAGACCTTGGGATGGAGGAGGGTAGGATGTGCATGTTGGCGTGGGTGCCAGGGAAAGGCAAGGGGTGCAGCAGAGAACAGCAGAGGGCTAACCATGTCATTCTCCACACAGGGGAAAACATGTATCCACTGAGGCCCTGGATGCCCACCCCCTACTGGCACCCATCATCCGCAGCAGAGGAATGCTACAACGAGGCACACGCCAGCATGCGCAACATCACCAAGCGTGTCTTTGGCATGCTGAAAGCATGTTTCTGTTGCCTAGACAGGTCAGGCGGTGCCCTACAGTACAGCCCCTTGAAAGCCTGTGGCCTATTCCTGTCCTGCTGCATACTGCACAACATGGCCACTGACTGTGGGATAGCTGTTGAGGCTGATGAGGCTGACAGTAGTGGGGAAGATGGAGGCAATGGACTGGAGGGTAGCGGACAGCCACCCCCTGGGCGGCGGGATCCCCAGCTGCTACAGCAGGCACGACGCCACCAGGACACCATTGCATAGAAGCACTATGGTGCACACAGGTAGGTGGTGCGATACACATGCATGGGCCACACAAACAGGTACAGCACACATGCAGGGGTGTGCATGGCAATGGGCATTCACCCACAGAGGCATGATGTAGGGGTAGAGGGGTCAGTGGCACACAACCACACACAGCAACACCCCCAGGTATTGGTATGTGGCATGGATCAGATGCATTGCACTGGTACACAGGCGCAACCAGTGCTAAACTGCCCTCATCATACCCACGCCACATGGTCCAGTGGCTGGGCAAGCATGCACACAGGCAGCATGCGGCACACTACACAGGTGCCACACCAGTGGTAGGCACACACACACACCGCCCATGTGCACACAACAGCTGCAGACTGCGGTCAGGGCAGCCTGCACATCAGGTCCACTGCACAGAACCATGGCCACCACAGCCATGGGGGCTGCTGCACTGGGGCCGATCAGCAGCCAAAGGCTGTGCATCAGCCATGGGGGGTTTGCAAACAGACCAGCCCCGGGCATGCCTGGGATGCCTACATCAGAGCCTGGCATCGACTGTGATGGGGTTGCCCAATGCCGGGTTCGTGGGGTGGACAGCGCACTGCGGGGGATCACCTGTGCATGGCCATGCCCTGTGGCAGCCAGCAGCACAAAGCCATCCGTGATTGCAGTGGCAATGCGATCCAGGGATGCAGTCATGGCCTCCTGCATGTGCTGCATCCCTGCCAGGATCTGTGCAGTGCCCCTCTCCTGCTGCTCAGCTAATTGGTACATCTCCGCATGCAGTGCATGCACCCCAGTGGCAAGCAGCACCTGTTGCTGAACGGATGCCTGCAGCAGACGGGTGTGCTCAGCCAGCTGGTTGGCATCCTGGGGCTACCTAGCGGGATGCCAATCCTCATGTGGTGACCGGCCATGCTGCACAGCCCCCCTCTCTAGTGGACGCTGCACAGTGGGGTCTGCAGGGGGAATGGGCATAGCAGGTGCACCAGTGGAGGACCCTGCATCTGGCTGCCCAGTGGCACCCGCAGCCTGCTGCCATCACCTGTTCAGCTGCCGTATGCCACCCAGTGCCTGTGCAGCTGCACCACACTGCCACAGGGCACAGCTGTGGCAGTGCATACCGCTGCACCCACAGTGGTGGCAGGCAGCTGTTCTGCTGCTGGCAGAGCACTGGGCATGGTGCCTGAGTCAGCTACTGGCAGGGGCGACGCACCCATAATGTCACCCATGTGGTCCAGGAGCTGTGTGTAGTCCTCATTGGAGTCGGACCCCGCCCCGATATGTGTCTCCACACACAGGACACCAAGGCTGACATCCTGGAGGAACACATCCAGGGCCTCATCCGACCCCAGGTCCAGGTCATCTGCCTGCACCATGGTGCTGAGCTGCAGCCTGCCGGGCCCCTGGATCCCAGTGGAGGTGGATGGCTGCTCCTCTGGGGCCATACCAGCGTCCACGGGTGCTGCCGGCGCCCCATCATCTGCACAGAGGCGTGCTGGTGCTGCAAGAGAAAAAAGGCGTGTCAGTGCTGCAATGCCCACATGTGCCACCCTTCACTGCCACTGCATGTGTCCTGTAGCATAGCATACATGTGGGTGTGCACACAAGCACTTGACATGCATGTCGCCTGCATGCACACCAGCATGCTAGTGTATGCACCCTCCATGCCACCAGCTATGCGCGTCTGACATACTTACCATGCAGTGATTGGCTGCCACCCATCTGGAATCCACCACCAGGCACACCCTCCACCGTGGTATGGTGCATGGTGGTAGCCACCAACTCCTCCTGTGGCATTAGCGTTGGTGCATCTGCCATCCCCCCTCCAGTGGCAGTCCGGGCCACACAGATGGCTGCCACCTTCTCTTTAATGTGCCTCTTGTCTGCCCACTTTCTTCCTGCACTCCTGCGCCGACCGCTGGTGGCTGCCATGCTGGCTGACGTATGCTGCTACCTCCTCCCATCCACCAGCCCTGGCCTGTGGTGTGCCCATGGCACCACTCAACAGGGGCTCCCTATCCAGATAGACCTCAAACAGGGCATCTGTCTCAGCCTTTGTGAAATTGGACCTGTGCTTCCATGAAGGCCCATGCTCCTCACCCCCTTCTGATCTGACATGTCGCTGCCTTTGGACATGGACAGCACAGCGTGTCAGTGGCAGCATCTCCCTGGCCCATCCCACCCTGCAGTGCTGTCTGCTCCCAGTGAACTGCAGCAGCATGCACAACTTACCTCAAAAGGATGCAACACCGGTCCATGGCCTGTGCTGTTCTGTGGCACTTATAAGGTGCAACACATGCAAATGAGGTTTAGTACAACAGTAATGACATGCTAATGCACCCAGTGCGCCATGTATTGGCTGATGAGCTCATTTGCATTTGGTGTCTGAATATCGCGATACTGCGTCGTGCGCAATGGGATTGCTCTGGAGCAAGTCACGTTGGCGCAATGCACATGTATGCACGGTGCGCAGGCCCACAGTGTGCATGCATCATGGCATCATGGTGGCAATATGCACTATGCGGACAGCGCGATGCAGTGGCAGCTGACATGTGTATGGGCTAGTTACGCGATGGCCACACATGGGACACTGCATGACAGGCATGTGCGCAATGCCGGCTGACCCCTGACCTCTGACTCTGTGATCCCATGTAGCCATGCCCATTCCGCGCATCTCTGGCACTGCGCAATGTGTGTGTACTGTGCATGCTCCCGCGCGTTGGGCACATGGTGTGGACACGTGCGCCTCCTGCCACCATTTTCATCCCCAAGATCGCGGTTGGTAACATGGTGCAGGGACGAGTTCAGCATGCACCAAACTGGACACAGGTGGAGCTGGTGAACCTGGTGATTTGTGTCGAGCCCCACACCCCCCAACTCTTTACAGTAGGCCAAGGTCACTGTTTGGCAGGGGATTGCTGCCAGGCTGCAGCAGAGGACTGGGGTGGCCAGAACAGGGGAGCAATGTCACCACTGGTATGGGGACCTCCTGCTGCGGGACCCAGAGTGCGCCTGTGGAGGCTGCAGGCATGCGTCAGGCGAGGGACTGTGTCACAGCCAGGTAAGTCATCCCATGTTGCATGAGTGCCCTGGTGCTGTACTGTGGTGTTAGCTAGGCTGCCTGGCATGCCCTGCAGAGGAGTACACTGTCATCATGTGCATCACGTTGTGGTATTGCCAGCTGCCACTTGCGTTGTGATGCAGCCATGTGGGGTGTGTCAGGCAGGGGCACACCCTGTACACAGGGGTGGGGGTGATGGGTGGCAGCTGTGGTTGATTCCTAATGTGTACCTGTCTTCTTTCCATTCCAAGGGCCTGAGGATCATCGCTGGACACGGCAGCAGCCGCACAGCAGGCCGCAGTGGCCAAGGCGGAGCGGGATCAGCATTGGCGGGGCCGCAGAGGGCAGACAGGCACTGTCATGGTTCTTCACACTGTACATGGGGGTGGCGGGGGAGTGGGTGTGGGTATGGCTGCCTGTGCCATGTACCATGGCAGCTGTGTGTGTCGCACTGTGCGTGGTGCATGCCACTGTGGCGCATCCATTGGACATGTGCGCCAGCTGTTGGTGGGGTGGATGTGTGCCCAGCTGCCACTGTTGTTGCTGTGGTGCTGCTGGTGCACTGTGCCATGTGACTGTCATTGCGCAGTTGGGTGGCCATTGTGCAGTGGGGACCACCTTTGTGCAATGTCGTGGTGCGCCGAGTTGCTGGCAGGGGTTGGCCCACCTCCCTGCGGGTGACCGGAATGGGCCCTCCAGGGGTATGTATTCCCGCTGCCCATTGCACACTGTGGGTGGGCATGGTTCCTTGGGACATTGCACTGATCATCTGTCCTGTCTCTTGTTATAGGTGTCCAGCGGCGGAGGCCTAGGTGGCCATTAAATGGTTGGCTGCTCCGGCACCTGATACTGATCACCTCAACAATGATAGAGGCGGTGCTCCAGGTCAGGTGCCTGCTGTTGGCAGAGAGGAGGTGGTGACTACATCATGGGGTGGCAGGATGTGGCCGCCATTAGTTTGGACCCAGCTTTCCCTTGCTGTTACTCCCCTTACAGTCTCCCTTCCCACTGTACAGTCCCTGTTCCCTGTCCCCTTCTCTCACTGTACCTACCCTTTCCCAGCCCCTTGTTTTTGTACATTGTTGCGTTCATTAATATATATTTTGACTTACCTGCTTGTGTCAATGTCTGCTTTGCAGGTGGCATGAAAAGCCATGCTGCAGTAGCCCAGTGTCTGTCCATGTGGTGTGCATGTGTAGGGGCGTGTGTTGTGCTTCTGTGGTTCACTGCTATGTGCTACTGGTGTGTCCCACTGTGGTGGTGTCCTTCCCCTCGGTCAGTGGCTGTGTCTTGGGGTGCCCATGGGGTGGCTGTCAGGGTGTGTAGCGGGTGTGTGCGTGGTAGGGGCACATGGCCATGGTCACTGGCCGCACACTTTGTTGGGCCCCTGCTTGGTGTTGTGTGGCCTTTCCCATGTGGTCTGCCACACTACCTGCCTCCCGGAATGTTCAGTGCCTACTGTGTGGGCTTCCTGTATGCCTGTGTGGCATGTGTGTGCTTGGCTGTATGGTCCTGGATGGGGCCTGCTATGGTCTGGGGGGAAGCATGGCTGGAAGACTGCGGTGGGGCTCCCTTGGTGGCTCTTCATTGGCCATTGGCACCTCCTGTTGCCTGCTATCTGTGCCACTGTTGTGTTCTGGTGACAGGTGTCTGGGTGCCTGTGTGCACCCTGCTGTGCCCTGCTGGTGGAGGCCTCCTGTGGCCTGTCACTGTGCTTCCCTGGCTCTGTCCCTGGGTCTGTTCTCTGTGCTGTGCCCTCCCCCCCGTTGCTCTGCTGCTCTGCTCCCACAGTTGTGCTGGAGCTTCTCTTTCTGCGCCATGGCACAACTCTGATTGCGCAATGGTGCAACTGTGCCATATTCAGCCGGGTTGAGCTAGCTCAGTTCAGCCTGATCAACCTCTGAATATGGCCCCTGTTGCACCACAGTGCATTGGATTTGTGCTGCACCGACCTTGCAACAGCCTTTGGTGTATTTCTGAATATCTGGACCTAGGTACAGTGCAATTAAAAGGAGCACAGCAGGAATGATGGCCAATATACTATACAGGAGTCACAGATATTTTTAAACTAATAAAAATTGTTTTTCTGTCCTCCCTGAATCCCACCTTCACCCAAAATATTTCTAGTAGAGGAAGGAAACAACGACCTTCCCCAGTCCCCCATCTCAGTTTATGTCAGCCCTGCTCGTCCCACCCGTCACTTCCCAAATCCCAACCCCTGTCTTGTTTTTCTTTGAATTTAAAACAAATATATTCTATGATTGTAGCCCATGGGTGGAGGAACATTTTTAATTTGTGCTAGGTTATTTTTTCCTTCATATTCTGGGTCCTGGGTCCACTTTTACGTGTTCTTATTTCTTTCTTACTACTACCGGGTTTTAATTGCTAAGAGTAGGCAGTGGCCAAATAATGCACCAAAACATCTAAATTGTCAGCAGATACAAAGAAGGACTCTGCCTTAAAAGCCATGTTTAATTTATTTTATGATTTTAGTCAAAGTTCTCTTAGATATATATTTTTTTAAATAAGAATACCCCAACTGCAGTAAATACGTGTTGTCCTTGTGCAGTGGGGGCTGCCTGTAATAGTAAAGGAAGGTGTAACTTAAAAGTGACTGACTCTTGATTTTCTTTTGGGGGGACACTACATTTCAAATTAAATACAGTTCACTATGATCTTAATCCCGAGTACCCAACATAGCCTCCCTTGCCCTACAGCCCAGTGGGGTCATTTTAAATAAAATATTCAGTCAATGACAGTCACTCTTTTTAGGTATTGCACAACCTTCAATCAAATATAACTCTCCCCATTCTGTTTTTTTTTCCCAAAAAGTGTTAATTTTCTCATCTCCTATGTGCCTGTACTTCAGTTTTGAGCAATGAAGCATGTCATTTTCAATTGTCTAACCTGCTCCACTCCTCGTAATATACTGCCTGTCCCTGAACCAAATGTACAGGTGGTGGGTAATCTGATCTGGAGAAGTCGGGAGCATGGAGCTTGCCACCGCTGGTGAGGTTGCAGGATCAAACGTGCCTAATAATCACCTAACGCCAATGCCCTCAAAAAAAAAAAAAAAAAAAACTGAATAGACCATCAACTGAGTCCTCAACTGCCATCCACGTGCTTCTGCAAATGGCTTCACTGCAATCTGATCACTTCCATTGCCAGTACGCAGGAGAGAAGAGCACCAATGAGTTAGTTGTTCTGCCTCGTTCTTCCTCCAGTCGGAAGCCTTTGACTTTCGAGTTGTTCCACTTCCTAAAGTCTCTCAATTTAAACTCCCTGCGGGTGAATGCTAGCCACACCCCTGCCTTTAGCGCAGCCAATCAGAATTACTGTGGCCCTAAATAACCTCTCTTTCTGTGACTCCCCACCACCGCTGCAGAGATTCCTGCCCTTGGTGCCCTTTCTTCTTCTCCCCATGCACTTGCTGTTATGCCAGGTTAGCTAAGAACTCAGAAAAAAAAAAAAAAGATTGAACCCTTATGTGAACCCTCTAGTGTTCGACTTCTAATTTAGAACTCGAACACCAGAGTTTGAGCAGAGTTCGAATCTTCCTAGAACTAGTTCTCTCTCAGCTGAGAGCCAGAACTTTCTCTCCATCCGCAGGAGCACTGGCTCCCCTTCACGCGCTGGATCTTGACTTTTTCATTTATCCAGATACACAGACAAACCTTGCACAGGCTGTGCAGAGACATGCAGTATGCATGTTCTGCAAATCCTGACTTTCTATTGGTTGAATTTCTTTTCACTTTCTTACTCCATCCCATAAGTCCTGAGGGTTAGAGGGAAACATGGGCAGCACCATGTTTGTTTACATGTTTAACATGTTATTTTATTGCCTGTGTGCGGCCTTGGGTACCTGCATTCTGCACCGAGAGGTGATTGCTGCTTAGAGTCCTGACTCCACTGCCTGTCCTGGGGCCAGGAAGCAGTCTTTCAATGTGAGCACTAGGCTCCATTACCACTCAAGCAGTGGCAGCAAAGCCAGGCATCAATCATTTCATGCACATCACAAGTGCTGACTGCACCTAAGCTGTCTGTCCCTTTGTACAGTAGCTGTCCAGTCCCCCTGCACAAATCACAGGATGAGGACCAGGTGAAGAAAAGAAGTCTAGTTGCTGTGGCTGTGTGGTGGAGGATCCAGAGGAAACATAGAAACATAGAACATAGAATTTGACGGCGGATAAGGACCGCTTGGCCCACCTAGTCTGCCCGTTTTCCTACCTAACAGATAAGCTGCAGATCCTAATTAACCAACAGCTTACTTCCTCCTACCCCCCACTAGGACTGCCTTATGTCTGTCCCATGCATTCTTGAATTCCCCCACTGTTCTTGACTCCAGAACCTCCTCAGGGAGGCTGTTCCATGCATCCACAACCCTCTCTGTGAAAAAATACTTCCTCACATTACCTCTGAGCTATCCCCTCTATCTTCAAATTGTGCCCCTTGTTCTTGCACATCTCTTTTCCGAAGATGCCACCCTCTTGGACTTTGTTGATTCCCTTGAGGTACTTGAAAGTTTCTATCATGTCCCTCTCTCCCTTCTTTCCTCAAGGGTATACATATTAAGCTCCTTTATTCTTTCTTTTCAGATGTCTTCTGGTGCAGGCCCTGCACCATTTTGTTGCCTCCTCTGGACAGCCTCCACTCTGTCTATGTCTTTGCAGAGATGGGGTTTTCGAACTGCACACAGTACTCCAGATGGGGTCTCACCAACTGTCTGTACAGAGGGATAACAACTTCCTGTTTTCTACTATTGATGCCGCTCCCTTTGCATCCCAGTATCCCCCCAGCCTTCCTTACTGCCTTCTCACATTGCTTGCCCACCTTTAGGTCATCTGATATAATTACCCCCTGGTCCCTTTCCATTTTTACTGTTGTCAGTATCTCACCCCCCATTGTGTACTCTGGCCCTGGGTTTTTGTTTCCCAGGTGCATTATCTTGCATTTCTTTGCATTGAATCTGAGCTGCCATACATTTGACCATTCCTCCAACCTTGCCAAGTCCCTTCTCATCCTTTCCACTCCATCTGGTGTATCAACCCTGTTGCAGATCTTTGTGTCATCTGCAAATAGACATACTTTTCCTTCCAGTTCCTCTGCAATGTCACTTATAAAGACATTAAAAAGGACCGGTCCTAGTACTGAACCCTGCGGTACCCTGCTAGTAACCCTCCTTTCTTCACTGTGGACTCCATTTGCTACTACCTCGTCCCTGTTGTCTAGCCATTTTTTATCCAGGCTACCACCTTGGGACCCACTCCAAGGCTGGCTAACTTGTGTATTAATCTTTTGTGTGGGACTGTATCAAATGCCTTGCTAAAATCTAGGTAACCCATGTCCATAGCCCCTCTCTGGTCTACTACTTTGGTCACCCAGTCAAAGAAATCTATTAGATTCATCTGACACGGCCTTCCCATCGTGAATCCATGCTGCCTTGGGTCCTGTGCCCCACTGGCCTCTAGGTACTCAACAATTCTTTCCTTCAGAAGTGATTCCATCATTTTACCTACCACTGAGGTCAAACTAACTGGTCTGTAGTTTTCTGCCTCTTTCCTGCTCCCACTTTTGTGAAGAGGAATCACATCCGCCCTCCTCCAGTCCTCAGGTACCACCCCATCCTCCCATGATTTGTTAAAGAGAGTAGTCATCGGTGTCATTAGTTCTACCCTTAGTTCTTTTAGAATTTTAGGTGAATCCCATCAGGCCCCATTGCTTTGTCCACCTTCAATTTTATTAGTTCTTTCAGAACCTTTTCTTCTGTAAATGGACTGGTATCGACCCTCGTCTTCAGAGTGTTTCTCTTGTTTGGTTTAGGTACCTCCCTCTCCTCTTCCTTTGTGAATACTGAGCAGAAATATTTGTTCAGTATCCCTGCTTTTTCAATGTCACCCTCTACCCACATTCCTTCCCCTTTATTAAGCCTCAGTATCCCTCCTTTGGTCTTTCTTCGCTCCCTAATGTACCTATAAAAGGTCTTACCCCCCTTCTTAATAGAGTTGGCTATCCTTTCCTCGGTTTGGGCCTTTGCTATTCTGACTGCCTTCCCAGCCTCTTTCTGCTTTAACTGATAAAGTTCTCTGTCCTTCTCCTCCTGTGTTTCCTTATATTTTCTGAATGCTATCCTTTTCTCCTTAACCTTCCCTGCCACCTGTTTTGAGAACCATAGCGTTTTTTTCCTTCGTTGTGTTTTGTTGATTTGCTTTACAAAAAGGCTTTTTGCCTCTGTGATGGCTGTTTTGATTACTCTCCATTGTTCCTCCACCCCTCCTTCTTGCCTGTTTGCTAGTGCTTTTCTGAGGCACTCTCTCATTTTCCCAAAGTCAGCCCTCTTAAAATCCAATACTCTTGCTTTTGTATGGCTTGATTGTATGGCTTTGTTTATCGTGAACCACACTGTTTGGTGGTCGCTTGTTCCCAGATGGCTACCACTTCTAAATCTGAGATTCTTTCTCCGTCCCCATTTGAGAATACCAGGTCTAAGATTGCTCCCTCCCGAGTGGGTTCCAATACTAGCTGTCTGAGGCATGCCCCCTGTAGGGCATCAAGAATGACCCTGCTCTTGGATGTGCCTGCAGCAAAGGTGCTCCAGTTAACATCTGGCATATTCAGGTCCCCCATCAACAATATCTCCCCTTTTTCTGCCATTCTAAGGAGGCCTTCTATCATTTCCTTGTCCATCCCCTCCCCCTGAGATGGGGGTCTGTATACAACCCCCCCATGTGGATTGTGGTGCCATTTCCTGTCTCCAGGGTGACACACAGTGTCTCATCTGCTCCCTGTCTACGCTTTAGTTTTGTTGCTTTGATCCCTTCCTTTACATAAAGAGCTACTCCTCCTCCTCTTTTACCCTCCCTGTCCCTCCTGCAGATTGTGTATCCTGGTATGTTGACATCCCAGTCATGGTTCCAATGATAAGCCTGCAAATTACGGGGGCTACATAAGGAAAGGGATAGAGTGTTGAATACAGAAAATACATGAAATATGACCGGAAATATTTGTAAATAGTATTATATGGATGTCATTTTGTCCCAAAAGCAATTATTTACACCCAAAGCTCATAAGAAAAAATTACTCACCTTAGTAATGTTGTTTCTTCTAATGGAGTCTTGCTATATTATGACATATGCAGTATAACCCCAGGTTAGAATTGCTCTGGAGGTGAAAGAGTTAACTTCCATGCAGGGCATGGAATCTTGAGCGCGAGCTCGGTTGAACACTCTGTCTGTTGAAGCTCAAACTTAAACTGTCAGATCTTTATGAGCAAAAACTCACTAAGGTTCTGTGTGGAAGCCGTAAACCTACACTAGCCACTGGCTACTAACTACAAAAACACCTTTTTGTTCTTGATCCCAAAACAAAGACTCAAGTCGGGGATTCAAGAAGGAAAATTTAAGATAACACCTAAGCACCCTAGAAGGGTGAAATAAAGTGGGCATTAAAGAAGTGCCAACATTGCACTGCCCACCCACATCCCAAAACGGAGGTTCTGAGAGGGGCAGGTGAGGGAGGGTCATAATATAGCAAGACTCCATTAGAAGAAACAACATTAATAAGGTGAGTAATTTTTCTTCAAACAACATGAAGTCTTGCTATATTATGACATATGCAGACTACACAGCAGTACCTCCATGGAGGAGGGAGAACCTACTTGGGAAATAGGCTCTGAAGCACAGCTGTGTTGAATCGAGCATCACTCCTAGCCTGGATATCCAGGGAGTAATGCTTAGTAAAAGTGTGAACTGTTTTCCAGGTAGCTGCTTGACATATCTCTAGGATAGGAATGTCCCTGGCAGCAGCCAGAGACACAGCTGTACCTTTGGTAGAGTGAGCCCTCAGGCCTGAGGGAGGAACCTTACCCAGTTTTTCGTAACAGAATTGGATACAAGAGACAATCCATCTGGTAATGGATCTTTTAGTGGCAGGTTTCCCTTTACCAACCTCACCATAAGTGAGGAACAATTGGAGGGATTCGAACCTGTGACCCTTGGTATGTTCTATATAGTAACTAAGGGCTCTTTTGACATCTAAACTGTGCAATCTCCTCTCACCAGAGGAGGAATGGTCAGTGAAGTACACAGGAAGAGACATGGATTGATTAAGGTGAAAGTCTGAAACCACCTTAGGCAAAAACTTCCTGTTAGTCCTGAGGACTCCTTATCTCTATGAAAGGAGATAAAATCAGGCTCCACTGACAAGGCTTGTAGCTCACTTATGCGCCTGGCAGAGGTGATGGCTACCAGAACACAGTTTTCAAGTCAAGTACTTCAGCTCTGCTGAAGACAATGGCTCAAAAGGGGTTGCATAAGCTGAGCGATGCAAACATTAAGATCCCAAGCAGGGGCAGGATCCTGAACGGGGGTTGGTGTGAAGCAACCCTTTAAAAACTTGAGAACACAGGGTGAGCTGATAAAGAAGAGGGCTTACCTGCTGACAAGAAGACAGACACAGCTGCCAAGTGCACTTTTAGGGTAGCTGGTCTCAGCCCCAAGGAATTCAAATGCACCAAATAATCCAGGATGGTGGGCACACCAGCAGATTCTGGGGAAATATGTTTACCAGCACACCATATGGAAAATCTCTTCCATTTTGAATTATAGGTAGCCCTGGTGGAAGGCTTCCTAGAGGCCTTCAAGATATCCAATACATCTTGAGAAAGGTGTAGGTCAGCAAACTCTAACTCTTCAAGAGCCAAGCCTTGAGATTGAGAGATTTGAGGTTCGGATACCAAACTCTCCCCTGGGCACAGGTTAACAGGTTGTGATTCCTGGGAAGACATAGGGGGGTGGACTGCTAAGGACATGAGGAGTGGGTACCAGGGCTGCCTGGCCCAATCTGGAGCAATCAGGATCATCTTGCAGGACTGAGATCGGATTCTGACTAGCACTTTGAAAAGAAGGGGAAGGGGAAAAGCATAGAGAAACTTCCCTTCCCAACTGAGAAGGAAGGCATCCAGAGGGACTGAGCCCAACACTGGGGGTCTGCAGCAAAAAAGGGGAAGTTGGTGATTGGGGCTGCAAAGAGATCTATTTGTGGAGTGCCCCATCTGGCAAATATTACCTCCAGTACTAGGGGATCCAGTGCCCATTCGTGATGGCCCTGGGAAACTTGCTGAGAGCATCCGCTAGGACATTGTCCTTGCCTGGGAGGTGAACTGCTGTGAGGGAGGTGTTCAGAGAATAAGCCAGAGACCACAACTTCATTGCTTTGGTGCACAAGGCCATAGACCTAGTGCCCCTTGTTGTTGATGTACCACATTGTAGTGGTATTGTCTGTTCTGACCTGAACTACCTTGTTCTGGACAGATGTGGAAAAACCTGGAGTGCTAGAAAACTGCTCTGAGCTCCAGCAAATTGATGTGGAGCAGAGATTCCTGAGGGGACCACAGCCCTTGGGTGGAAAGGTCGCCCATGTGAGCTCCCCACCTCAAGAGGGATGCATCTGTAGTAAGGGTCAAGGAATGAGACTGGGAGTGAAGGGAACCCCTGTCTCAGATTGTTCTGATCCTGCCACCACTGAAGGGCCTGGATCAGGGTTCGAGTCACTGGAATCAATTTGGTTAGAGGATCTGTCCTTTGAGACCAAAAGGCTCTCAAATGGAACTGAATGTCCCTCATCTGAAATCTCACTCCCTGCACCACTGCTGTAGAAGCAGCCATGTGCCCCAGGAGCTGTAGAAAATGTCTTGCTGGTCGAGAGACCTGCAGGGTGAAAGAGGAGGCCAGAGACACCAGGGTTCTTGCTCTTTCCAGACGAAGGAAGGCTCTGGCTTCTTTTGTGTTCAGTTCTGCGCCTATAAAGGTGAGAAGCTGGACAGGCTCCAGAACTGACTTTGGAATATTGAGAAGGAAACCTAGAGCTGTAAGCAGCTGCTGGGTTACTTGTAAATGCAGTTTGACCTGTTCTGGAGACTGGCCTACAATGAGCCAGTCGTCCAGATAAGGAAAGATGGCAATCTTTTGCCTTCTTAAATGAGCAACTGCTACTGCCAGGCATTTTGTGAACACCCTTGGAGCCGAGGAGAGGTCAAGGGCACACTCTGAACTGGTAATGGCCTGAGGCAGTTCGAATCTCAGGTACTTGATGGGAGCTTCTGATGAGAACATGGAAGTAGGCATCCTTGAGGTCCAGGGAGGCTAGCCAGTCCCCTGGCCTTAGAGAGGGTAAAATAATCCCCAGGGTCACCATTTTGAACTTTGGTTTTAAAAGGTGCTTGTTTAGATACCTGAGATCCAGAATGGGCCGCCATTCTCCTGTCTTTTTTGGGGTAAGGAAGTACCTGGAGTACAACCCTTTGCCCTGGTGTATGGGTAGAACCCTTTCCACGGCTCTGAGAGCCAGGAGGGAAGAAACTTCTGCTTCCAGGGCAAGTGCCTCTGATGGGTTTGCAGGTGGAAAAGACCTGGCTCTCATCTTCGGAAATTTTTTGAAGCTGAGAACCAGTCCCTGGCTTACTACTTCCAGGACCCACTTGTCTGATGTTAAAGACTTCCAGTCCTGGACAAAGTAAGCCAGCCTGCCCCCTACTGGTAGTGGAGAATCAGCCCTGGCTACCCCATCAGGGAGCCTGTTTTGCAGGGGCTTTGGGTTGAAGGGTAGAAGCAGGCTTACTAGAGCCCCTTCTGCCCCTTCCTCTAAAGAACCCCCTCTGGGCATAAGCAGAAGAGGAGGCCTGGGCTTGGTAAAACAGCCTATGAAAAGGCCTGCCCCTGCCCCTGACATGCTGCCTTTGAGGAGTGACTTGCCTTTCTTTGGCCTGTGCACTCCTATAGGTGGTCCTATACTCATCCATTTTCTTCATATAATTCTCTGTCTGCTCCCAAACAGAGAATTTCCCACAACAGGAAAATCCATAGCCTTAGACTGGGTATCCTGTGACAGGGCAGTACATCTGAGCCAGGCCATTCTGCGAAGAGACACAGATGTTAGCCATAACTCTAGATGAAACATCATTAGAGTCTACAGCAGCATGAAATTGCACCTTGGATGCCTCAATACCATCACTTGGCCACCTGCTCCAGCTCCTGGCAAGCTGTTCAGGGGCCTGTTTTGCTAGGGCCAGGACAGTATCCCACCTGGATTTCTGGTACATAGCTGCGTAAGCCATATAATTTGCCTGTCTGAGTCCCAAAGATGCTGCCATGTACTGTTTTTTTGCCCTGGCATCCATCCTCCTGGAATCCTTTTCAGGAGGGTGAGAGGCTAGAGGAATATTAGCCTTGTCACAGGCTGCAGCCTGCACTACCCCCACATGGCTGCACTGCTGGGATAGGAACTCCGTATCAGAGCCTGATAAAGCATACCTCTTGTCCATCCTTTTATCCACAGGGAGGATAGAATGAGGAGTTTTCAGAATTTTTACTGTCTGTTTCCTAAAAGATTTATGCAAGGGAATAGACAGTCTCCTAGACTCTGGAATATCCATCATTTCCACAAAATCAGGCTCTTCTTGATCATCAACAGCTTCCTCAACAGGGAGTTGCAGAGTGTCAGCAACTTTCTTGTAAAACAAAAAATGAGAAGGGGACTCAGATAGCCTGGGAGGGGATATCCTGAGGGTCTGTCTGGAGAGATGTCCGGTTCAATGGGCACATCCAGACTTTCAAAATCACACTCATTCTCCTCATACCCCTCCTCTCCTTCCCCTGGTTCATAAAAATCTTCAAAATCATAATCTTGAAGTGAGGGAACCGACCGAACCAGGCACTTGCCCAATGGTGCCGGTTCGGACGGAACTGGGGAAAGAGACTGGACAATTTGAATAGCTTTGGCTATTTCCTCAGCGGTTGGAGAAAGAACTTTTGGCCCCAAACTAGCTGACCATCTAGCCCTTTTAGTTGGAACCGGCTCCTCAGAGCTGGCTCTTCATTGTCGAGGAAGCATCGCCCTGGTCAGAGGGCACTCCCTCAGGTTCGGGTTGGAACCGGAACTCGGGGCCATCCGCCGGGTCAGCGGACTTTTGGCCTCCCTTTCCCTGAGCCTACCAACTCTTTTTTCCACGGTGGCAGCAGGAAAATTCTTACAAATCTGGCAGTCTGCATTGAGGTGGTCAAACCCCAGACAATATATACAAATGGTGTGTGGGTCAGCCTTGGCAAAGGCTTCGCCACAGAGGCCACAGTGCTGAAACCCAATGGGTCCGGTTTTTCTTTTGGGTTTCTCAGACATAGTGCCAGCCTAACCAAAACTTGCCCGTTAATGGCAATCCACCAAGCAAGACTCTCTTATCGGTTCCCAACCGTGTCAAGGGTCGTGGAAAAAAGCGTAATAATAAAATCCGTTTTTTTTAGAACCGATAAGAACTGGGAACCGCACTCTAAAGGGCTAGAAAGTAATTTTAAAACCCATCTGATCGGTTCAAACCGAACCGAAAAAGACGTTTACAAGTTCCACACAGAAGAAAAAAAAATTAATAAATAAGCCTATCTATTACTTACAATACCACAGACAGAGCTTGAACGGCGATTGCGGTTAAATTTCAGTAAAATAAACCGAGAATTACACTTCGACTGACAAACAAACCGAGCAGCAGGAGGAATCTCGGAGGCGACTGTTCAGTAGGAGTAAAGAATCTGACAGTTTAAGTTTGAGCTTCAACAGACAGAAGGTGCTCAACTGAGCCATAATAAGATTCCATGCCCTGCAAGGAAGTTAACTCTTTCACCTCCGGAGCAGTTCTAACCTGAGGTTATACTGCATATGTCATAATATAGCAAGACTTCATGTTGTTTGAACACCACAGTCCTGACATCAGAAGAGGTGTGTTTACACACATGCTGGGTTTTTGCACCATTGCAACTCCTATGTGTTGAGTGCAGTACTGTAGCCATTTCCAGTGCTTCCACACCCAGAAGCTGAGACACAGAAGGAAGCCTTGTCCCTCTCCCCTTCCCCTGTATTTTGTCAACCTCCCTCTACTGGTTCCTAACTGTGCTGCAGGTTGTGGAGAGTGTCATCCCAAGTACTGAAAACTCCTGCAGCATTTCTGATCCCCAGCACTGCAGCATCTCACAGGAGTAGAAATGGACCAGCTTACAATGCTTCCTAACATGTCTTCACTTATCCTCTGGCAGCAGATTAGCACCTCTGCTTCACACACAGCAGTGCAAAATTTTAAGTGTTAACAGACCTAAAGTCAAGCCAGCCCCCCGGCACAGTGGTAGGGCATCCTGTCTGTGATACTGACATCTTGGGTTTGGGAATGGACCCGGGAGTCAGATGCCACCCAGGGAGAGGAGAACTGAGCATCCCTAGGACTGCTTTCCTCCTTTGGGAAGGGGGAGCAGTGGGTGAGCTCTTGTTGCATGTCTGACCCCTAGTGGAGTCTGGGGATCAGCAGCTCCTGAAGCCAAGATGCTGTGGGGGTGTGTGCCAGATGTTGAAGTTTGAGCCTTATGTCATTGCACATCACAACTCTATGGGGTCTTATGAAAAAAATCTTCATGGCTGCCATCAATGATGCCCCACTCCTTCATCCCTGATTGCCACTGTGGCACTCACTGGAGACCTAGCACTGGCATCCAATCGGGTTGGTCTGGGTCCACTCCCTGCCCTGAGGGGCAAGTCAGGGAGGCAATGCTGGTAGGTGCTCCCTGCTGGCATCCTTGTACTGGCATTGTGTGGGTCCATGCTTCTCAATGGCCCCACCCTGGGGGAAATGCCAGGGGGGTATCACCAGACGAGGTAAGACCGGGGGTGAAGATGGGGTCTGGGGAGAAGTGGGGGCCAAGCCGTTGGTGGTGCCATGACATAAAGCATACTAAATAATAAAAAAAGGCCTAAATTTACATTACAGTATGATTGTTCTGATATCAGACTGATGGCATTATATGCTGGAATGTTATGTAATGGGCAGTTTTTATCAAATTCCTTGAGTCCATTTTTACAGCTGCCTAGTGAGAGCTATGCAGACTTATTGCAAATAGAAGAGGACAGAATATAGGGGGACAGGAAGGGCATGACAGGATACCGAACTCATTCACTGCTATGCAGATGATAGCTTTACCTGTCTTTTGCACCCGAGCAACAGGAGACAGTCTCAGTATTTAACAACTGCCTCACTGAGATCCAGGGCTGGATGAGGGCCAAATGGTTGAAGCTGATTCTCAACAAGACTGAAGTACTGTTATTGGAACCTGGTCACCTGGGGGGGAGGGTGCAATCTTGGCAAGTCTCAGGGCTTAGGCTTGGGGACTCCCAGCTGTATACCTCTAACTGGGTGAGGAATCTTGTCATTGTTTTGGGTTGTGGCTTGACACTTAAGGCACAGGTGTCAGCCATAGTCCAGACCTCTTTTTACCATCTGAGGAACATCGCCAGGATTAAGTGTCTAGTACCCCCCAGTGATCTGCTGACACTGGTCCATGCCTTTGTGACCTTGTGCCTACCTTACTTCAATGCCCTGTATCTAGGGCTACTAGGGGTAGATCTTCGTCACCTGCAGGTAGTGCAGAATGTGGTGGCCAGGTAATTGACTGGCCTGTCTAGGTTGTGTCATATTATACCTATGCTGCACTATCTGCACTGGCTGTCAATTAGGTGGCTGATCTACTTCAAGGTCGGTTTGCTGACCTATAAAACCCTACACAGTCAAGGGCCTGGCTACCTGCAAGACCTCCGTTGTACCTATCTCCCCCTCTGCTTGCTTCATTCTGCAGATAAGGGACTATTAGAAGTTCCAAGGTTTGAGTTAAAGTCATCAGGTGCCTGTGCATTTTCAAGTGCTTCATGTGTCCTCTGGAACTCTTTTCCCTGATACATTTGGGTCAGTTCCACATTAAATGCCTTTAAACGGGAGCTAAAGACCCATTTGTTTAGCCAAGCTTTTTTGATGTAGCTTAATGATTTTATATGAATATGTTTTATTTATTTGTTGTTGTCTAAGTTTAATGATTTTATATGAATATGTTTTATTTGTTGTTGTCTTATAGTTATAATTTTAGTGTAATGTGTTATATTGTTTGAAAAGTGCATTGATTCATAATGAGATTTGCGCAATATTGAATAAAACTTGATGATGAAGATGATCACGTATGTTTGCCCCATGCAATGGAGTTCGAGCACATAATGAGTGTTTGAGTATGCATGAATCAATGTGCTTCTTCACTTACTCTCTCCCACAAACTTTGGAAACTATCCTGCCCACCACACATCCTTTCCCCAGTGGCTCGTTTGTAAAAATAAAATTTCCCACTGCCAAGTATCCTGCCCACTTCCTGATCCTTCCCTGTGCCCCATCCATAAAAATGAAACACCCTTCCACTGCCAAGTGTTACTTTTTCAATGTTTACTCATAACTGCAATATTTTTGGTTTTGAACCCACATCTTCAACATACTCATGTTTTTTTTTTTTCCCATTAAATGAACAGGGCAGGTGTCAATATCAACTCCCCTCCAAAACCTGTTTTTGTGGTCATTCCATGAAACAGTGTTTTGGGTCATGTTTCATAAATGACACCTGTCATGTTCATATACTGGGGCAAAAACAAAAACTGGTATTTTGAAAATTCAAGATCACAATCTAAGAAAATGACAATGTTATGTGAGAGCTGCTTCATATCCTAATTATGACAATTTCACTATTATAATTCTTGTTATTAATTTAAGTATCACCTCTGCACTATCAATGCCAAACACCTACACAGCAAATACAAGCAAGCAAACATTCTGCATTGATAAATGCTTGTTTTCTTCCTATTGTGCATAGGTATTGACTGGTTCAAAGTTTAACTTTCCAATCTCTCCTGTATTGCTCCTGTGGCTATCTGGCTATCTGTCCTTTGTGTTTCTGACCCACTTTCTGCTTGTTACACTTGCCGTCTCATAACAATCTGTTCACAGTTACACTTTCCCACAAATAAAACAACTTTCTAACTTATACTATTGTCCTCCGATTATTCATTACAATCCAAGCCAAATATTAATTCTATAGTCCATAACAGGTTAATACATAACAGCCGTTTTGACTGTGATCAGAGTTTGTTTGTTGTTGCTTGTACTTGCCTGCCCCAGCTTCCCAGCTTCCCAGCTAAGCACTCCATCCTTTCCCACTCGAATAATCACTGTAATTTAAATATTACCCTTGATAGCCCCTATGGCCTCTTTTGCTTCATACCGATCTGCTTCATGGAGGGCAAAAAAATAGTGCAGGGTTTGCATCAAAAGCCCTATGAGGAGAGATTGAGGGAACTCAACATGAACACCCTGGAGGAGAGAAGAGCAAGAGGGGACATGACAGAGAGCTACAAATACCTCATGGGGGTGAACAGGGTACAGGAAGGGAGTCTCTTTCAAAGGAGTAAGAGCACCAGGACCAGTGGGCATGCGATGAAACTGGAGGAGGGAATTTAGGAGAGATGTGAGAAAGTACTACTTTACTGTGAGAGTGGGAGATGCTAGAAACAGGCTGCCAGCAGAAGTGGTGGAGGCAAATACAGTAGTGTGCTTCAAGCATGCATAGGATATACAAAGGGGAATATTAGTAAATAGGCAGGAAGGAGGGAGGGTTGCCATTGACCAGTTAGGGTTTGCAGAGGCAGATCAGACAGGGACCATCAAGACAGACTGGGTGGGCCAAGCAGTCCTTTTCTGCCCAAAACATCTATGTTTCTGTGATGCCATTAGGTGGATTGGTATGAAGGAAGCAGCCCAAGGAGGCCAACAAAGGTAATATCTGAATACAAAATAATTATTTGGGAGGATGTGGAATGCTCAGCTGGGTGACAGGGTTGTGGAAATATGTTTTATAGTACATTACTAAAAATTGCCTGTGTCAGGAAATCGGTGGGGGGTGAGGGGGTGACTCTGGAGTAGGTAAAACAAATTGATTTTAAGGGAGACAACATTGTATATGGCTAAAAAGTGACCAATTGTATATTACTAGAAATAAATAAACATTGTAAATAGATCTCAAGCTAGTTGTTAGAGGGTTGAAAATCCTATCTCAGAATTCACAGGCCACTCGAGTTTCATTCTCAAAGTTCATAATGTCATCTGAATCCCTCAGTGAAACTGTGCACCAGTAGCAGATACATTACTATCTGTTTTTCTGTTTGTTTCTTTGAAAAGTGTCCCTTGAGATTTCAGGTGCTGTTTAAGTTCCCACAACCTCTCCATTGTGTGACAGACTGTCCACTCCCAGAATACAATACAACTGTCATTTTTTTTTACTTCATAGCCTTGGAATGACATTTCATGTCATGTCCAAGCTCCCTCCTCTCTTGAGAGTTAACATCTAAGGTCTATTGTCCAGGAACACAGTTTTACTTGTTTGCGCCACTTCAGCATGTGATGTTTCCTGTTTTAAAATGTTTCCCCACTTTCTGTGCTTTGACTTATTCTCAGGCCAGACTGGTTTTGTTACTTTTCTGGCCACCAGTTCTTTCAATAAGAAAGTCCTTCCTTTGTATACAAACCTTATGGGAGGCAAGAAACTGCTTACCTTTCACACTAGTGCTTTAAACAAAGATCAGGAAAGCTTTTCTTCTCACTGTAATCTAACAGTAATAGAAACTACAATATTTAGTGCTAATTTTTGTATTTTGGTGCCATTCCCGCTTAGGTATTATTTGTGATACCAGTCATTTTATTTTATTGAAAACTGAGTTTTACCCAAGGCCCCAGGAATTCTGCAATTTCACGGCCATGGACATTTCCACAGAATTTGCATCTTGTCTCAGAATATATATTGCATTTCAGAATTAACTGTTCTTGGTGAATTTTTATTAAAATAAACAGTTCCCTTTCCCATCTTGTTTTTCCTGAAGACCCTCCTCTTTGCTTGGCATGTGATGTCATCGATGGAATCACATTACATTTTATCCAATAGCAGGATTGCATTTTGCCACAGAAATGAATAAATCATGCTGCAGAAGTCAGAAAATACTGCTACAGAAGCTGAGGAGCCCTGCTGTAGAAATCAGGACAAAGTGCCGCAGAACAGTAGAGGCCCTGGTTTTTACCTAAATCTGCTTAGTCTTTAATGGATTGATCCATTTTTGATTGGGGCCCTGAAAACAGGAGGAGAGACAGGGGACATACCTGTGGGAGGTCTGGTTTAATGACTGAGATGCTGAATAATTGTTTGCTTTAGTATTCACCAAAGGGCCCCCTGGGCGCTCATTCAGAGAAACCCTGACATCAGGGGTAGCCATAATGTAGCTTGTGAGCATCTCTTCTGCCCTGGTAGTCTTCTACCTTGTGAACAGAGAGGCGGGGTACACCCCAAGATCATAGTGAAGCTAAAGTAACGATTGGCAGAGCCATCCTCAGTAATCATTCATTAGTTTGTACATAGAGGTATACTACCACAGGACTGGAAGTGGCCATTGTTGTTACCATAGTCAAGAAAGGAGGATGATCACAGTGGGGGGTGCTAGTGAGCCTAGAGTACATTCCTACCTTGAATTACTTGAGTTACTATATTGGTGCAATTGCCATGTAGTTTTCTGTGATATGTACTATGAAAGATATCATGTAAAATACAATATTATTATGTTGTACCACTGACTATAAACTTAAACTCAAGAAAAAATATCACAGCACTTAGAGAAGTTTAGCATTTGTGAGATTTCATTTAAGGGGTAACCAAGAAACTAAGTGGAAGCAGTGGCTATTATATACCTAGACCTAGATAAGACTTTTGATATGGTCTTCATGAGAAGCTATTCTAAAAACTAAAGTCCAACTCTAGAAGGCTTGGGTGGCCCTCCAAGCCTGTGTAGGTGATGTTGATCAGCTGCAGGTGTGCAGAGGTCCTGTTGGACAGTTGAAGAGATTTCTGCACATTCACAGCTCCCAATGCACCCCTAAGGAGATCTACCCAATGCAGTCTGTGCCACTATGGGGCAGTCAGGCCAGAGAGCAAGGACAAGCATGTCCCTCAGTTAATAATATGCACTACAAATGGAGGTCTGAGAGCAGCATCTTTCTAAGGGGACCCAGCAGTAATGTTTGCATGTCCTCTGTGCTAGGCTCCTCTTGGAGCATTCTGAGCCCAATCGTCCCCCACAGCTGTTGACCTAGCCCTCAAAAAGGGCACTGAAGTCTGAGAAGCAAACTATCATGCTATATTCATTTTTTTTAATATCCATACAGTGATACAGCAGTCCTTAGAAGACTGCAGAGGGCTACCGTATCCCACAATACCCTTCTCTGCACCACAATACCCTTCTCTGTACAGAGCAGGGAGAATGCCAGCATGGGCATCCACTGGGATATCAAGTTTTTTGCCAAGCTCCACTCCCAGCACTGCTCCCAGCCCCTGTATGCACCACTGTGCATGTGATGAGGAGGGGCTGAGGCTGGGGATTCATTCATGTGGGGCCAACTCTGGTGGTGGATTGTATACATGCTTGGATAAGCACCTTTTGCACATACCTGTATGTAAAACTACAGTTGCAAGTGAGTAACCTATATTTATCAGTTAATTTAATATATTGCATCTTATTGTATTGTACTTCCTCCTCCCCACCCTGACACATCTGGAAATGAGCTTTAACCAGCTCAGTATGTCTTTCCTGGAAAAAAGTTTAATCAATCAATATATATCTGGTCCTCCATTGAAGATCAGGCTCTAAGAACTTAGGAGATTGTGAGGAACATTGAATGGTGGATCAGACACTGGTTAAGGAGTAGGAAACAGAGGATGATGATCCATGGGATCCCAGCTGGATGGAGGGAGTGTACTAGATAAGGATGTTACAATATCAAATTTCGAGTATAGCACTTTGAATAAAAATATGATGTATTGATTATCTCTAAGATTTGCATTATTTATAATTTTATGAAACATAGTAAAATTCTCATTGGGTAGGGTTGGGAATCGGGAGCCTCAGGCACACTTGGAGTGGGACATACTGCTGGAGCAGCTGAGAGGATGTGAGATGAGAAACTTGGGAGGGTTTATCACGGTATATCATGGTATCTAGTGTTGCACAATAATTTGTTTTTACAGTGATAAATTTTCCTCAGTTACAATTATTGGGATAGATCATATTGTATACTAGTAGAGTACGACATGGGCAGGTTGTGGTCCGCTTCTGTTCAACATCTTTATAAAAGACTTAGTAGCGTGTTTACATTTGTGGATGCCTACAGGTTGCAAGAGTGATGACCTCTGATGGGAGTGTGACAGTGTTGAATAAGGCCCTGTCCCATTTGTTATGCAGAAAGAGTTAAATGCAAGGATCTGCTCTATCCTCTCCATTTCTATCACGTTTGTCTGGTTGCATAACCAAATGTTCTTGTGAGACCTACTGTAGGAACTGATCACTCTGATGGGCTCATGATTCTCCACCTGTCACTATCTCTCTGCCTTCACTTGCTGTTTCTGTCTTTTATTCCCCCTTCTTGCATATCTGCAGTTATAAAATATATGTGAATCTTTGTGTGAAACTGTAAGTGATACTGAGATCCTTTTGTTTGAAATGTATTTATTTATTAATATCTTGGATCGACACCTTTGAGCTAAAAGCTCTTTACATAGGTTACACTTCAGAGGATTAATATACAGGCAAACAATGCATAACTGGTAGGAGGCTAATTCAAACAAATCTTCAGGTACAGAGGATATGTCAAATTTGGAGCGAAAGAGAGAGAGCTAATATACATGGCATTGTACAATGTATGCCACATGCAAAAATACAGTACAAGAATTGGGAGACAAAAAAGTGCAAGACAGGAGCTACAACGAGAGGGGAGAGAGAGAGGTATAGCCCATGAGGCCAAGTCAAAGGGTGGTCATTTGAAGACAGAAAAAAACTAAGATTAGCGGAAGAGAGGAGCAGCCCATGAGGCCCAGGTAAGTGGGTGGAGATTGGTACACAGGGATGACTAATGGAGAGAGATGAAGAATCAGCCCAGAAGGCCTAGTCAAAGGTGAGCAGGGTAGGTGAAGTAGAGTGCGTTGCAAGGTGGACATAGAGGGGTGAGGGAGGGGGTAGGGGAGATTAAGGGAGTCAATGAAATGGGTAGGACATGAAGAGCCAGGAGGAAGACAATAGACTAATGGAAGTGCAGGGCACTGGTTGGGACTAATTAGTGGAAGCAGTCACAACTGGCATTAGCAACTAGATGCTGTCTAAGCATTTATTTAAAAGAGCCCAGTGTGGGTGCAAAGGAAATGCCTACATGAAGGGAACTGAACCAAAGCAGGGCCCGGTGGGAGAGGGATCTTTGACCTTGGGAGGTACGACAACGGGGAATTTAGAAAACCTGGCTATCAGAACTTCTGGTGTGCTGACGCTTGGTGTAAGGCAGTGGTTCTCAAATGGTGAGGCCAGTCTCCCAAGGGAGACCCCAAATTGTTGCAGGGGAGGCCCAGTCAAGTCTGAGAATGTACAGTATTTAAATTTTAAGCTTTGACTGTTTTGTGTGAAAGCATAAAACAAATTAAATATGGATAATTGCAGGTGAATTTCTTTACTTATGCACACATTTGTGACCAGGAAGTTCCCATTGAGCCAAAGCTTATATAGGTATGTATTTATGGAAAAAAAAAAGAATTTCCCAGTGCAGCCAGTACCTCAGAATAAATGTTTTCAAAAAACAAGTATATTAGAAACAGTAACTAGAGAGGGGATAATGACTAGTATTGGCTTACGCTAAAACAACAATGTAATACTGGAAGTCTATCCCACTAACCCTGAAATAAAGCTAATCACCATTCTGATATAATAGTTTGCAAATTTTTAATATATTTCATCCAATATAACTCTTTCTACATTTTAGGTAAATCACCTTTCATCAGGAACTGGTTTCTACGATAAAAAACAAATCCAATCTTAAATAAAAACCTTTTTAAATCTTTTTTTCAATATAAAACATGAATATAACTAATCCAAATAAAATATATACACAAGCAAAAACTACACAATTAGTCCTCACATTTAGATCAAAATATTGCCTTTTATATGAGTCTCCTTTTATATTTTCCCTAAGCTCTCAGGTTTGACTCCCACCACTGTCCAACTTTAGAGTAAAACACATACACAAACTAATTATTTAATTCCCCTCTATTATCTGGATAAATGCATATATAAATATGTGTCAAACATCCCCTTATGTTGACACTCTGCTAATCTTTTATCAGCAGCTTCAACCTTTTCTTTATCTTAATTCGGTATACTGTCGTTGAACGTCATATTCTGCCTGTAACCATTCCAAAAATAATACAGGTTATCAAAAAATATTTCTTTTTCTCCCTCTTAATACCCTTAATATATTCTTTTAATGCACTTTCCTCATTCTCAATGTCTTTCTCTCTAAACTCAGCCACTTGCGGTTAAACATAATTACTCAAATGTGTTTACTTTTATAGCTGCTAACCTAGGTAGTTGTTATATGCATTTCTCTTGTAACGGCAGCATTTCTGTGTGCTACAAAGACCTCCACTCTCAATGATATCCTAAAACAAACACATACAAGATCTCTTTATTGCTCTTTCCATTCAACACTAATAGAGCCTCAGTATTAAATTGTTTTTAACTTCGACTCACTCGCTGTGTCCTCTGAACACTTACTGGTGGGAGTAAACGTGCAGGAGTACTGCATCTGCTTTTATGCTGGTGTCTCCTCCCCCCCGAATCTAGCTTTCAATGAATAACATCTACAACAGGCTAAAACAAGCCTGTTTGTGTGCCAGACCTGCCCCCTCACAGCACTATTTTACCGTAGTACATGGTGTCAGGGGTTCTCGACATTCATTATAATATTAAATCAATTTCTAAAAACCTCAGCTATATAAACAAAGTTAATTTACACAAGTTTTCTCTGTTTTAACCATACTAATTCAATGAGTGGAACAAGCCATGTTGAAAGATAAACCAACCCAGACTAGTCAGAGGGTCAGAACTGATTATAGTAAAATTAAAGGCTTATATTTTTCAAAGAACTGGTTGCCATTCAATTATTTCATTGAAACCAAACTTTGGATTATTAGTTTGAAAGTAATCTATAAACCTCACCTCTCTCAATAACAATTTATAATTATAATCACCACCTCTATTATTTTTGTGTATTTTCTCTATACCAAAAAAATGTAAAGTAGGGACTTGATGCCCTCGTTCTATAAAATGTCTTGCAATAGGTGATGTCAAATCCTTATTCCTTATATAGCCCTTATGTTCACCTATCCATTGTTTTAAAGGTATTTTTGTCTTTCCAATATACATGAGGTCACATGGGCATTTTATGCCATAAATGACCCCTTCAGTCTGGCAATTTATAAATTCCCTGATTTTAAAATCCTAATTTTTACTTGCATTCCTTATACATTTTATTCTATAAATATTATTGCAATGACTGCATCTACCACAGCTGAAATTACCTCTCAGTTCTTCCTTCGTGAAAAACACCTGCTGCCTTTTTACTTCTGGAATCTGATATATGTGAATTAATGTCTGGGAAGGCATGCTGAGTCAAGGATTGTTTCTACAATAGGTATTCATATGCAAATTAGTGACTTGAAAAGGCACACGGAGTCAAGACTAATTTCTATAGTAGGTATTTATATGTAAATTAGTGACTGGGAAAGGCACAGTGATCCGATGCATGTGTTCAGGTGTGATCTGAGGTAAGGATACAAGAAGTTGCTTAACAACAGGGTAAGAGAGGGAGAGATGAAGTGGCTAGGTTTGGTTGTTCCAGATGGAGAGGAAACAGAGTAACAAGGGCCCAAGATTTAGAAAAAAGACATGACAAGTATAACCTGGGGTGCCAGGTCAGGGGTGAAGAGCAATAAGTTGAATAAAAAGAGAATATACTCAGTCACCTTTATTAGTTTCACTTTATTCCTGGTGTACTGTGCAAACTAGGATTTATTTTTTTCTGTGGGGAGGCCCAAGATTTTTTTCCAAATTTGAGGGAGGCTCAAAATCTTTTTTTTTTATACTATATATTTATTATTATATTTTCATTTGCAAACTCATAGGACAGTTTTTACAGTGTATAAATTAGGACAGTACATAATTACATCTGTCAGATACGTAGCAATACATTAGTCAAGGGACTCGGGACTACTTACATATTTCACAAAGCAATTCATATCATAAGCACTAAGACATTTATGTAAACCATCATCAGAGTCGATATGTTTCTAGGGTACAAAAGTAGGATCTAAAGATGAAATATATAGAATCCATTTCCTCCATTTAAGCTCAAATACAGACCATTTATCTGCACTTTTAGCTATTAATCTCTCTAGTACATAACATTCTCCCATTATTCCCCGCCAATTCTGTATGTTTGGAGACATCTTCTTCCCGCAGTTTCTAGTAATTGCTTTTTTAGCTGCCAGCATATAAGTGATTAACAGTGATCCTCTGGGTATTGGGAGACCCTCTGGTGGAATTGAGAGTAGAACTAGCTCAGGGGTCAATACTGCTTCCACATCTACCAATTCTTTTATTGCCTCTAAAATATCTCTCCAGTAACCTGCTAACTGCGGGCAGGCCCAAAAAACATGGAACTGATCCGCAGATATTTCTCCATAATCTCTCCAGCAATTGCTTAATGTCCCTGTTGAGAACCTGGCCAGTCTTGCCGGAGTATAGAAAAATCTATTTCTAACTTTCCAGGCAAATTCTTGCCAGTAAAGGGCTCCCAAAAGTCCCATTGAGAATTTAGTATACTTTTCACAATCTTCCTTTGATACCTGGAGTGGAAGCTCTTTATTCCAGGCATTTAGAATTCCCTGAGTTGAATCTTTTGATAAATCCCTCAAACCCCTATGTATTAGTCCCACAAAGTGGGGCCACAACTGTCCTCTCCCTGTGGTCATGGCTAAAGTAAACAATAAAGGGTTGGATCTGAGAGTCTACTAAAGGCTGGTCCTTTACTTTCGACGCCCTCTATTAAGCTTGTATAAGTTGAAAAATCTTGTTGTGGAAGATTGTATGTTCCTTGAAGTTCAGTAAATGAGAGGACCCCCCTGGCATCCACCAATTGGAACATAAACTTAAAACCTTTTTGTCTCCATTGAGCCAAAGTACCCTCCTGTTCCAAAGTAAGAGTTTGGATTCCAAAATTTAATAAATTCAAATATGGACCCACTGGTTCCGGCTCTCTTAGATGGATGATTCTCTTCCAAGTCTCCATAGTAGAATTTGTACTATAAATAAGCCTAGGTCTTTTATTTACTGGGGCATATAGCATTTGTAAAAGTTCACTCCCCTCCCTTACCCCATTAAGGGTGAATTCTAAGTTCCTCCATGGTATGTCATATTTTGGGTTATTCCAATTGAAAACTCGAGCTATCACTGTAGCATTTGCATACATCTGAAGATCAGGCAAATTTAAACCTCCCTTATTTTTTGGTAACATTAATGTGGACCACTTGATTTGGGTTTTTTTTCTGGCTCAGACAAATCTCGCCAAAGACTTATTCCAGGAGGGAAAGTACATTCCATCTGGAATCAGCGGTATGGTCTGAAAAAGATATAGTAGCCTTGGAAGAATATTTATCCTAATAAGATCCACCTTAAAATATAGTGATAAATGAAGTTAGGACCATTGATGTAAATCAGACTCTATTTTTTGTGTTAAAGGTTCATAGTTTACCATAGTGAGATGCATTAACTGATTTGGTAACTGTATGCCTAGATATTTTATCTTGATGCTATTCCAGCACAGAGGCAAACTGCCATTCAGTGTCTGTGAGGGAGAGAAATGAAAGGGACGAACTTCTGTCTTGGAAGAATTTATTTTATATACAGAGAATTGAGCAAATTGCTCAAGTATTTCCCATATTGCTGGGAATAGAGGACTCTGGATGCGCTACTGACAATAAAATGTCATCTGCATATAAAGCCAACTTCCATGATTGATTTCCCAGCTGAATACCCTTAATTTTTTCAGATTTTCTAAGCATCATAGCCAAGGGCTCAATATAGATGGCAAATAACAAAGGCGATAGGGGGCATCCCTGTCTAGTGCCTTGCTGTAACTTGATATTGGGTGTAATACCACCATTAACTTTTATATATGCCCTTGGTTCAGAGTATATTTGCTCCAACCAATTCACAAATTCCTTTGGGAACCCAAGTGACATTAATGTCCCCCATAAAAATCTCCAGGACACTCTGTCGAAAGCCTTACAGGCATCTAAACTGACTAAAGCTGAGAGGGTAGCTGAGTTAGCCATATAATCCATCAGGTGGATTGTTCTTTGTACATTATCTGCAGTCTGACGCCGTAAGAATCCTGCCTGATCTTGGTGTATCAGGGTAGGCAGTATAGTCTCTAACCTATGGGCCCATATTGCCATGTATATCTTATAGTCATTATTTAAAACTGAAATGTGCCTATATGACTCTAAATTTAATGGATCTTTACCTGGTTTCAATATAGCTGAAATGGCGGCATATGACCATGAGGGTGGGGGGCACCTCCATCCTGCACCTCTAAAAAGGTTTTTTGCATCGGCTGAATTAATTTTGAAAGAAAGTCTTACACCATTTGGCTCCAGAGCCATCTGGGCCTGGGCTTTTTAATGTTTTAGAATTGTTAACTGCTTTCTGGATCTCTATAGTAGAGATGGGGCGTAAATGTGAAGCCTGCTGGGATTCAGATAAGTGTGGGAAGTTAAGGGGTGTCAAGAAATTTTTTATATCCTCCAGGGAGGGGGGTGTAGGATCAGAGTACAAATCTGCATAATATTGTTGGAATGCTTTCAAAACTGCAGGGGTTTTACTAAGAATATCACCTGCTATGGGGTCTCTAATCCTTGTAATAATGGCAGTCTGCTTAAATCCTCTAGTACACATAGCCAAATTTCTGGCACCTTTAGGACCTCCCTCATAATAGTATCTTTTAAGATATAGTAAGAACATTTGGGTCGTATGATCTAAAATGGATTGTAATTCCAACTGAATTTGTCTAAGCTCTAATTGTGGAACTTGTTCTCCTCTATCTCTCTTCTGCTGTAGTTCTTGTAACTTATCTTGTAATATTTTGTATCTGGATTCTCTTTGTTTATTTAATCTAGAGGAGTAAGAAATAATCTCTCCTCTAATCACAACCTTCAGAGTATCCCAGAGGATAGTAGCTGAAACAGAAGGATCTGTGTTCTCCTCTAAGATTTTTGTTATACTGTCTGCCATTCTGGTCTTAAACACTGGATCCTTCAAGAGAGAAAGATTCAGTCTCCATAAAGTTGTTTTATGAGTTTTGTTTAACCTGACCTTAATTAAAAGAGGTATATGGTCTGAGAGGAGGCGAGCTTCAAGGGATATATCTTGAATCACATCTAGGTGCTATGTAGATGTAAAAAAATAATCTATTCTAGCTGAGGTGTGAAATCTAGGGGAGACAAAAGTATGTCTCCATGGAGGGGTAGAAATGGCACTATATATCTGTAAAACCCATCTTAGGTATCTGGGCTTTTAAAAGTTTTTGAGTGGGAGTAAACCTATGTTGTTTAGGGAAAGTGGAATCTTTCTGCGAAGACATTATTAGGTTGAAGTCGCCTCCTATCAGCATAACCCCCTTTTGCTTTTCGAGCAATCTATTAAAGAACTGTCTCAGTAGAGATGGAGATGCTCCTGCTGGCAGATAAACACTCGCCATTGTCACATCAGTCTCATGCAACCTCCCTTGTACTATAACAAAATGCCCATTATTATCTGAATAGACCTCCCCTTTAGTGAATGGAGTAGTAGCTGGAATCAAGATTGCCACTCCTCACCTCTTTCCCGACTTACTAGATGAAGAAAAGACAGTGTATCTGCCACCTCAGCAAGCTTAGCATGTTCCCCTTGCAACAAATGTGTCTCCTGTAAATAAATGCATTCTGTGTTCTGCTTCCTCAAACATTGTTGTAATCTAACTCTTTTTATGGAATGATTAATGCCATTAATATTTAATGACAATATTTTAGCTGTTTCTAATGCTATATTTTGTTTTCATTTGATAAATCATTACTGATTGTTGCACTTTCTCCCCTCCACCATTCCCCTTCCAATTTCCACAAGGATCCACAAAGTCTCCAGAATGTACCAACAAGAAATATCCTATCTCGTCTTAAATGTCCTGTCCTCTGACCAGTGCTACGTAGTCTAACTAAAGTTTTCCTACTGTCCCTTATCAACCAAAAATAACTTATTATCACATATATAGCTGTGATTAGCCACTGTAAACTGCTAATGTAAATGGTGTATCCAGTAATCTGAAAAGATAGCTGTGCATCAATGATTGACAGTAACTCAAAAACGTATATACAGATAACTATTGCTTTTGATATTATTCTGTACTGTAAAAGCTTTAGGACTTCCAAATGTGGGGAGAGAAATACAAAACTCCAACTTTCCAGCAGAAACTGCTCCTGGAGCATTTGAACTCTCCCTAGAACTGAAGGGAATCCCTTAACATTATTGTTAGTGGCCTTCGAGGAGCCAGTAAACTGTTCCCCTTTAAATAAGGCAAAAATAATATAGGAGACGAGTATAAAACTCCAAAGAAAATCTTTAGGGACATCCCCCAAAAGCAGCATAGAGCTCAAAAACTGCTCCCTCCCCCTTCCTGCACCCTGAGCTTTCTGAAAGTTTTTACCCCTTATGTTACTTCGATTCTCGATGGAAGAGAAAAAAAAAAAGAAACTGCATTTAGCATAGTCAAATAATTATATCTGTAACTTCTAGTCCACCATTAGAAGGCACTTGGATTATATGAGGTAGAATCTGTTCATCGTGCAGTCGCCTAATTCAGGCTCAGAGCAGCTCATTATTATAGAGAGCACACTTCAGGCCCGAGAAATAGATGGCGCAGCACTTTTTTTTTTTTTTTCAATCTCTCTCTCTCTCTCCTGCTCACTTCAGCTGAACAAGCATCTCAGTTAGTTTCAAGTATTGTCACTTTTTGCTTCTCTCCTGTAGACTACTAGGGTAGACCTGATAGTTCCCAGTTATTGTTGTTTTCCCTGTCTTCTGTTAGAGTTAGACTGCCAGCCGACTTGGCGTTTTTCTGGACTGTTGCCACCTAAACTTCGTTCGGGAAATTGTAGGCCCATTTTTGTAAGTTCTTCTTTTGCTTCATGAGGCATAGAAAACTCCCTCTTTCCAGTAGGTAGATGTAAAATTAGCCGCGCTGGATAAGTGGTTGTAAATTTGTACCCTGCTGCTTTCAGTACTGTAAGTAACGGTAAATAAGCACGTCTCAAACGAGTAGTTTTTGGTGCATAGTCATGACCAAGGTATATGCGAGTTGAGCCATAGAAAACTTTCTGGCGCCGCCATGCTGTAAGCAGAATATGTTCTTTTGTTGCATAGCTGTTGAAACAAAGAATCACTGACCTAGGTGGAATATTTGCAGAGGTAGGTTTAAGTGCCAGTGCCCTATGCACTCTTTCGAGATGAAGATTGAGATCTTTTGGCAGTTCAAAGGCTGTGTGTAGCAAAGCTTCAACAAATTCCTTAATGTTAGTTCCCTCAGAATCCTCAGGTAAACAGTAAATTCTGATGTTTTTGCGGCATGCTCCATTCTCGAAATCTTCTTGGTGATTAATTATTTGTTGTTGCATCTCTTTCATCTGTTGTACCATTCGTTCCAAATCATCTATTCTATTCTCAGTTACTGCTTCAGCTCTCTCTTGTTCGTCTACTCTCTGCTCTAATTGTATTACATCTCTCCATAACTCACTGTACATTTCTTTGATTTCTGCACAAAATGTAAGTATCTCTTGGTAAATTAGGTCAAGTTTTGCCTTCTTCACTTTGTTCTTTAGTTGTTTCTGCTGAGATTTGAACAAGCCCCATTTAAGATCTGCAGAGTCACAGTTATCTGATGGGACTGAGGCTTCCGATTCAGTTCCATCAGCTATCTCCTCCATCGTGCTGTGTTTCGTTATTAACTACAATCTCCCCAATTCTCTACACTTTCCTCTAGTTTTGTAATGCAAAATCTGTTTCAGAAATATGCAGGATTACAGCCGAAGTGTAGTTTTTTTAGCTTGGGGTAGACACAGTTCTCTTTCTAGGCTGCCATTACTCGAGGGCGGAACCGGAAGTCCAGCTCAAAATCTTTTTCATGGCTTGGGGGGGAGGCTCACTATCACTAAGTGTGAGAACTAATGGTGTAAGGGATGAGGAGTTCCTGTACACCAGGGGGCATGATTCCAAGGCTTGATTTTTTTTGCGAGCAGACATGTTTGGTACATAAGTCTGCCCCTTGAAGTGGAGCCAGTTAGAAAGAGCATACAGATCACAGGTGTGAGTCAGCCGGGCAGAACCAGTTAGGAGCCGGCAGGCTTTGTTGAGAGCTATATTGATGAGGTGGAGGGACGTTTCATCAGCTGACACATAGATAACAAGCCTGTAGTCAATGAGTGAGACCACTGGACTACAGTATGTATAGCTAGATTGAGGGCTTCTGAGGTCAGACTATATTTGTGCCTATATTGCATCCCCTTGCCAGCTCATAGGGTACTCATACAGAAAATTATTCTCCCCATATTCGACTATGGGGATGTTGTTTACAATGTCACTCCCAAGTCCAACCTAGCCAGACTGGACCCTCTTTTCCAATCTTTCTGCAGATTTGCCACTGACAGCACATCCTTCTCACACCACTGCAATCTCTATCAGTCCCTAAATCTGCCATCGCTCCATGACCGCAGACGGGCCCACTGCGCCAAGACCACAGCCAAGTACTGGTCCCAGTCCTTGCCTCCGTACCTGAAGGCTGTGCTCATGACCCATACTGTGCCAGCATATTCCCTGAGAAATGCTGACACCTGTCTCCTGTCAGTACCACGCATGTCGACGTCATCAGGGCAAGCAGCCTTCAGACACCATATGCTCAAATTGTGGAACTCCCTCCCTGCATGCACCCAGCTAATGACCTCCTCCCAGAACCTCAGTCACCTCATAAATGAACACTTTTCCACACCATGTGAGTGTAGATAGAAGTGCATGAGAACAGTATTGATTCCTGTTCCTGGTCTGTCTTCTGTCTCTACCATATTTCAAGTGCTGTTATGCATAAATTAATGTATGTATTCTAGTTAACTTATGTTAGCATAGCCATGTTTGTACATCTCTCCTTAAATTGTGTTGCAAATGCACTGTAGGTATCATACGTCTGTTCCTATGTTCCCCATCCCCCAGGATGCACCTGGAATTGAGCAGTACTCTGCTCAGTGAACCCTCCTGGTAAAACTTTTTCATAAATAAATAAATGACTAAATAAATATAAGAGTCCTATATGTGAGTTGACTGCCTTGGTGATACTGTCGATGTACATGCCATAAAACAGGGTACTTTCAATCGTAATCCCCAAATATTTAAAATACTGAACAAGCTCCAGGGGACAAGCCACTTCACTGGTGATAGAAAGAGGGTAGGATCTATGTCTGTTTTGGGGGGGCTGGAGAACAACATAGTTTTCATCTTTTTATAGTTCATTGTACGTTTATGTTTGTTGAATCACCTTTCTATGTCTGCAAAGTTATTCTGGAGCTGCTTCTCGAGAGCTTAGGGATCAGGATCACTGGTGAACAAGACAGCATCATCCGCATACAACAGAATATGACCCTGGCAGGCAAGAGGGAGCCTGTTAAGGAAAACACTGAACAGGAGAGGTCCCTGAATAGAGCCTTGCAGGACTCCTGAGCAAACAGGTCTATTGTCAGAGAAGATGTTACCAGTCTTCACCTGCTGCAAGCAGTTGTGCAGGTAACTACAGAACTGACCAGTGGTGTCATTTTAAAGACTAATGGCAGAGAGTTGATCAACCCAAAGGGTATGATTCGCCATGTTGAAAGCCTTGGTTAAATCTTTGAAGGCCGCACCAACAAGGTGATCCAGGTCAAATGAGTGATGGATAAAGCCCGTGAACTCTAGCAAAGTTGTAGTGGTACTGTGCCCAGACCTAAATCCGTGCTGCTCTGGGCACTGCCGTTGATATTTTTCCAAGTATTCTACCAGATGTTCAGCCACTATTCTTTCCAGAGCTTTCGAGAGTGGGAGGAGGATGGAGATTGGCCGATAGCTCCTGTGCTGTGCACAGTCACCACTCTTAAGTACTGGTGACACTATTGCAGACTTCCACTTTTGTGGGAATTGTGAGTACCTAAATGATAGGTTAATTATATGAGTTAGGGGTGCCAAGATTTCATGTAATGCAAGTGCGACAAACTTAAGGTCAAAGGTATCTCCACTAAACCTTGACTTCCCCAGCACCTTGAGAAAGTATTTCCTGGCTTCACCAGCCAAGATGATTCTGAAATAGAATGGTGGGTGAGAGTGGGGCTGTTCTACTTTCCCAATGAAATCATTTTGTCAGTAGGGCAGAAGAAGTTGGGAGGAAGGAAGCCATTCAGATCAGTAAACGCATTATTAATAGTGTTCGCAATGTCTCTTGGATCAAGAAAATGTGCGCCATTAATGTTAAGCATGGGGGGGGGTGATTTGGAGACTTTCACCGTGACTTCTTTGAGGTTACTCAATTTTAATTCTCAGTGCTATTTGCATCTTTGAATATTGCAGCTGGGAGCAAATGCGGTGCAATTCTGGTGCAAATGGTTTGTGTCTGGTGCAATACTTTGAATATAAGAACATATGAAGAAGCAAGCAGAAGAAGGCCATATAGTCTATCAAGTCTGCTCGTATTGCAGGGGCCACAGCTTGAGCTAATGTCCCTGCCCTCCCTCCCCATTCCTCCCATCCTCCCTATCCATGATCCTTACTTTCCCCCATGCCTATCCCATCCTCTCTTAAAGCTGCCCACTGTCTTCAACAAGATAACCTCTGCCGGAAGCACATTCCAAGTGTCCACCACCCTCTCTGTTAAGAAGTGCTTCCTGACCTCCCCCTTAAGCCTCCCACCCTCCAGCTAAAGACTGTGCCCCCTCGTGTTATGGTTGCCACTCAGCTTAAAGAGATACTCCTTATCTACCTTATTTATCCCTTTCAAGTACTTGAAAGTCCCAATCATGTCCCCTCTCTCTCGCTCCTGTCTTCCAACGAGTACATGTTCAGTGCCCTCAACCTCTCCTCGTATGCCTTACCCTGCTGACCCACTGTCATCTTTGTAGCCCTCCTCTGGACCTTCTCCAGCAGGTTAATGTCCTTTTTGAATATCTGGCCCCTTGTGTTTTAAACTATTCAGCTGCTAGTGCAAATAAAATGCAAGGGCATTTTCTGGGACTTTGGACATATACTTTTCAACTGAAACAATTGCAGACTTCTTCTTCACCTTCTTGGGGGTCTGAGTGATTTATTTTTTCACTGAACGACATGAAAGTATATTTTAGTCCATTGTCATCAACTTTTATAACAATGCTGTCCCCCTTCAGTTCTCTGAGCCTGTCTTGCCCATGACAGGCAAAGGACAACTGTAAATCCAGCCACATTTTGTGAACAAGACCATTAATATTGTTTACATCTAGTGCTTTTAAATGTCTTATTTTTTTTAAGATTGCTCTCGGTTAAGGGTGGGTAGTGACAGGCTTTGTCCTTTCCTTAACTCCATAACTGTTTTAGGACCCCAAGAAAAACAATGTTGCTGCCAGAGAACTTGGTATCTTACATTATGTTGATCGAGTGGCTCATAGGAGGGCCATTTAAAAAGCAGTTTATTCCTGTTCTGAGCCCAACATTACTGGACACACTATACACTTCATCACTGCTATTTTTGACAGTTCTAAAAAACTCTTATATGATTTCGTTTAGTTCAATGTTTTGGTGAATAGAGTATGGGGTTAGTAGTACTTATGTAACTATAGTTTACTTTTTGACTTTTCTCTATTCTTATCCTTGGTAGATATGCCGGGTAGTGAGTAGGGAATAGAAAGCCCAGCACTAAGAGTGAGCAGAGTACTGGAGAAGGAAGAGGCACGGGTGGATGGTGGGCGTTACACAATGTGTTAAGCGGGGAACTGCTGTGGGAGGCTAGGCTTTGTAGGGGATGTGGGAGGAGATATTCCCCCACATTGAACCTCTGGGTTTGGTTCTCACATTCAGTGTTTTGCTGAATAGAGTATGGGGTTAGTAGTGCTTATAAAATGGCAAGAAAAAAGTAGAAATCTCATTGACCAAGACAGATCAGCTGACCATACATTAATTCTCTGTATACGCACAGTCATCCTGGTCCTAAACCACATTACACAATGAGCAGATCAGTCCTCCTACAACCAGAACTATCTTCTATCAGTCTCCCTACAACCAGAACTGATCTCCCACCACAAACATGGCTGCTACCTTTACACTGTAGAAACCTTCAACTGGGCCCTAAAATTAAAATTATCTTAAATATAAAATAAAACAAATTAATTAAATGTTGTTTGGCAGATCGTCACACTCTCCTTACACACATAAACAAATTAGACACGTTAAGTATTGTTTATAGTTTTTATTATAACTGTTTCTTTGCTAACAGTGAAAATTCCCCCTTCTATCTTTACCTGCTCATCAGGGAAATCTCTTCTGCTTTCCAAGACAAGTGAGATAATTGAGTCTCTTACTCTAAAACAGGCCTTTGTTGTCTGTGTGTACAGAATGTTAGTAGAGGAAAATTTTGCTAGTAGAACTGAGCAGAATTTTGAATGCCTGTATTCCATGGTAAACATTCCATAATAAACATTCCATTTCTTGAATGTGGGGCAACACAGATGGAAAAAAAAAACAGAATGAAGAAAGTAAGCAATAATACTACATAAACAAAGAGAAAAGGTGGTAAATGATGCACCCTGCTGTTTACCATTTAGGACAGAGAGAGCAGTTCATGATGATGTCAGTGAGTGTGACAGTTTTGAACCACGCTCATGAGCACTGGGGAACTGAGAAGCCTCTGTTATGGCTTCCTTTTAGGTTTGTCTACAGAGTGAGGAGAATGAAATAAAATACGGGGGCTATGTGTCATACTTAGAATGAGAAAAACAGCATTTGTGAATTGTTGTGGCTGGCATGGGGAATATGAAGCTTAAGTGGGCAGGGAGGCACACACTGTATAACACTACTTTAATCTAGCACCAGTAGGCAGAAGGACTACTTTATGTTAAAAGCACATATTCACTTACATTTTTACTTAAAACTGTGTTTAAAAATAAAAAAACTGCTTCTAAAAATAAAGGGACAATAAGACAAGTGCAATAAGACATTCCAGGGTTGTGCATTACGGTGTGATAATCCACACTCCTAGGGACGATTGGCACTTGGCCTTCGGCCTTGCGCCTAACTATGCCCCTAGGAGTGCGGTTATCACACCATAATGTACACCCCATCGTGTCTTATTGCTTACTTATGTAACTGCAGTAGGGTTGTCAGAACCCTGTGAAGCTCTGGGTTCTATTCTGGTCCAGAACTTTTGAAAAGTTCTAGGGTTCTAGTCTTTTTTAGAACTTTTTAGAACTCAAACCATATTTTTTTTAATTGTGCTGCCAATAATGAAGATAATAGTGAAATACACATGAAACTGAGGACAAAAAGCAATAAAATCTGTTCAATACACACACACACACACACACACACACACTGGGTACAGTGCAGCAGTCAAAGGGCACACAGCAGGATGATGACCCTTACCCCACATAGGAGTCACACACACACACACACACACACACACACACACAGCACAGTGCAGCATTCAAGGGGCACACAGCAAGATGATGGCCAGTACGTTACATAGAAGTCTCTCACACACACACACACTCACACACACTCACTGGGTACAGTGCAGCAGTAAAAGGGTGCACAGCAGGATGATGGCCAGTACACCATGTGGGAGACACAAGCCACACTAGTGCAACAGTCAAAGGGTACAGAACAGGATAATGGCTAGTATTACATGTAGGGGCCGGAGTCCTGCAAGACACAACATACTGATTATTTTTTATGAGTAGGAGATTCCCCGAAAAAAAAAGCCCCCTGAGAAATTATATTCAGCATGTATTAAAAGATACCACAGAAAGTGCTGGGCTGCACATGGTCATACAATGGATAGGATACTGTGCAGTCAAATGGCATACAGCAGGATGAAGGGCTGGCCCGTATGCCACTTAGGAGACAGAGTCATGCAACACAGTGATACACAGATGTTTTTTTGGTACTGAGTAAGGGACTTTTCTGTCTCTCCTGTCAACAGGGAAACATTTCTGCCATGCATCAACAGATACCACAGAAATGGGTGCTGGGCTGCTTACAGTCAGACACACTAGGTAGGGTAGAATGCAGTCATAAGGCACACAGCTGGATGATGGACAGGACAGTACGCCCCATAGGAGATGGAGTCACACAACACAGTGAAATGGATTTTTCTGCCTGTCCTCCCAACAGGGAAATATATTTCTGTCATGTATTTAAGGATTTATTTATTTATTGAATTCTTGGATTAAAACTTTTGAGCTAGCAAGCTTGTTTACAAAGGTTCCATGTCAAAATGGTAAAGACAGCTTTAATAGCCAGTTGACACTTAACAAATACAGGTAATATACAGTTACAAAATTTAGGCAATGAGTTTGTAAATCATCAGTTATGTACAAACAATTTGTTGGTGAGACAAAGTATAACAACTGAGAACAATCTTCAAATTATCCCAATGGAAGAACTAGTAACAGAAGTTAGTAGGATTTGAGGCTAAGGTTGCTGAGAAAGAAGTGCTCGGTTCAGGTGGAGTTCAAGAGTGGAATAGTTTATAAGTTAAAGAGAGGTAAGAAGTAAAGGGTGGGTGAATAACATGGGTGAGGAGTAGGAGCAGGAGAGAAATCCACCCAGTGGGTTTCGTGATAGGTGAGGATCGGAATGGGTTATAGGGTGAGAGAGGAGAGGGTGAGAGAAATAAGTGAAGTGGGAGTCTCAGAGGGTTATTATAGTAAGGTATTTGTGGAAGGGATGGTCAGGGAGGGAGATGAGGTAAAGAGAGAACAAAAACATAGCGCTAGAGGGTTAGAATTATATAGAAGAGCAGAATATCAGGGGAGGTGGGGTAGTTGCACGGTTATGCGTCACAGTCACACACACACTGAGAGCAGCCAAACACTTGTCATTTGGTTTTAAAGGGGTCTATTTTGGTTCTGTAACTAGTTCAGCACTGAGAGAATTTAGCCAGGGGAGGCCCTATACTCAAAGGATCGCTGCCCCTGTGAAGTGCGATGAAAGGGAATGTGGAAGACTACTTTGCCGGACCCCTTAGTTTGTCTTTGGTTGGAGGCATAGTTGAGGAGTTTCTACAGGTCTATGGGTGTATGACCAAGACAGATTTTTTTAGCTAGCAGACAAACCTGATATTGAATCCTGTTGTTCAGGTTTAGCCATCCAGTGCTAGAGTAAAGCTCACAAGTGTGAGTTAAGTGGTGTGCACCCAGCATGAGTTTGCAGGCTTTGTTTAGGATAGTCTTTAATCTCTTAAGGGCAGTGTCCATGCCTGCTCCATAAACAACCAGGCCATAATCTATGACTGATAGAATTGAACTATTAACAGCGAGCATTATGGCACTCTCCATGAAGCAATGCCTGTGCAGATACAGCTAGCCTATTCAGTTGCTGGCTGCCTTAACAACAGTGTCAATGCGTAGACCATATGAAAGAGAGCAGTCGAGGATGACCCTGAGGTACATAAAGCTATTGACCATGTCCAGAATCTTGTGCTTATTGTTATATATTTTGAGGGGATAGGATTTAAAGTGGTTTTGATGCGAGGCAAACAACATTGTTTTGGTTTTTCAATAGTTAAGCAGGAGCCTTGAGTTAAGGAACCAGTTTTCAACTGCGCTAAAGTTGGTTTGCATCAATTCTTCAAGTGCATCTGGTGCCGACTGTGAAGTGTAGAGCACAGCATCATCTGCATATAGAAGGATTCTGTTCTGGCATATTTTTGGGAGTTCATTCAAAAACAGACTGAAAAGCAGTGGGCAAAATGCAGAGCAATGGGGAACACTGGTGGTGGCAATCTGATGGTCTGACAATACGTCGAGGATCTTGACCTGCTGCATTCTGTTGAAGAAGTATCTCTGGAACCAGATCCAGTATATAGTTAGATATCCAAATGTGAGTTAGTTGATTTAGAAGTAAATTATGATTAACCGTGTCGAAGGCTTTGTTGAGATCAATAAATGTAGCCCCCACCAAGAACCCCTGATCTAGTGCATCATGAATATAAGCAGTAAATTCCACCAAGGCCGTGGTAGTGCTATGGGCCTTCCTAAAACCATGCTGCTGTGGGCACTGAAGGTTGTTCTTCTCAAGGTATTCATCTAATTAACTGATCATAGACTGTCCTCTCCAAGGCTTTAGAGAGTGGGGGAAGAATTGATTTTGGCTGGTAGTTGGCAAGATTAGTTCTATCACCATTCTTAAAGATTGGAGTGACCACAGCAACTTTCCAGCGTTGTAGGAACTTGCCTGTATTAAGTGAGAAGTTTAGGATCTTAGTTGGGGGGAAAGTAGGACATCTAGGGTGAGCGCTAAGATCTTGAGGTCAAGCGAGTCACCACTAGATCTAGTTTACCAAAGAACTTTTGTCAGATATTTTCTAGCCACAGCTGTTGTGAGAATCTTTAGGTAGAAGGGTGGAGTTGAACTTGCTGATGGGGCTAAGTTGTTGTGTAGGTTGGAATTATCTAAGGGTTGAAGAAAGTCCAGGAGAAGCACTCCGCCTAGGTCTGTGAAGGCCTTGTTGAAAGCATCCATGAGGTTTTTCAGACCTTGGGTAGTAACTCCATTGATATTGAGTAGTGAGGGGGGTCTTTTACTTGCTTTGCTTATTAGGGATTTGATGTTTTCCCAGAAGCTGCGGCTATTTCCCCAGAAGTTATTTAATTCATTCTTAAAGTAGGATCTCTTGGCCTGGTGGATTGCACGGGTGCACTTATTCCGGGCTGTTTTATAATTTTGGAGGTCAGTGTTTGACCTTGTACTCTTAGCTATGTGCCACAGGTTATCACTGGCCCTCATAAGATCAAGGATCACCACATAACTGGCTACTGGGCTGCAGATGGTCACACACACTGGGTAGGGTACAGTACAGTTAAAGGGCACACAGCAGCAAGGGTGATGGGCTGGCCCCACCACAGGAGGCGGAGTGGAGTCACAGACACAGCAACACAGGAGTGATGAATAACACTGTGTCAAAACTGCCTTGTTCTTGTATGTGTATCAGAAGGTTTGGAGTGAAAGGAGTAGAAGAACCCCTGCAGCACAGCCCTGAGACTCCATCCTGACAATTTTTTACTTTGCTGTTGGACTTGAATTTATTTCTGTTGTTGTTTGTTCCTTTTCAAATTAGGTTTCAGTTCTTTTTCTCACTCGCAAAGGAAAAGCTGATCTGATTATCTTTCTCTTCCCGACTTCCCCCCTCCACCAGCCAGGGTGATCTCCCTCCGCATTCCCACCATTCTAATTAGACAGAGGTGGGTTTGAAATAAGCCAATCGATCAGCACAGACATGGTAAAGCACTCAGCATGAGTTTTTAAGGGAAAATCTGATCTCTCTCTTCCCCCTTCTTCAGCCAGGGTGATCTCCCTCCTGAGTCCCGACCGTTCTTTCCTGCTGTTTCCTTGACCCCCCACCCAAAACGCAGCAATGTTTCACATCAGGCAGGAACTTATTAAGGCAAGTTGCCAAAAATACACTTGTTTTTATTTCAGAAAAGAGTCGTTGCAAAATAAATCGATCAATCCATTCAGCATAGAGCAGGACAGACAGGACTGACTGGAGCCGTGACCGTGGAGTCACACTTTAATTTACAAGTTGATCCCACAAGACTCACTGGATGTGTTCTTTCCACCACCTGATCACATGGCAGCTGGTCAGGTGATGATGGTGATTGGAGCATAAGTGACCAAGTGCAACCTCTCCGATGCCAGCTGCCCCCCCCAAGCAACTGTCTTGAGCCGAGGGAGCGGAAATTTGGGATTATTAATTATTATAATGAAATTTTAACAGCAGCAGCAGTGTCAAGGAGGAGGAGCTGGCAGAAAACTATAAGTAAGATTTTTTTACAAATTCAATGGCCTGTCAAGTGCAATACACAAATAAATGGGCGCTATGATTTGAACCCTTTTGCGAACCCTCTAGTGTTCGAGTTATAAATTAGAACTCAAACACCAGGGTTCGAGGAGGGCTCAAATCTTTCATGAACTAGTTCTGACAACCCTAAACTGTAATTTACTTTTTGGCTTTTCTCTGTTCCCACCCTTGGTAGGTAAACTGGGTAGTGAGTAGGGAATAGAAAGCCCAAAAAGATTACCTCCTCCAGCTCACAGAGAGTATGTATGACCAGTAGCATGCAGGAGAGGGGAAAAAAACCCAGGTGGAGGAAACCTCTGAGGACCCATGGCTACTGACATGCCTGTCCTCCAGGCAAACTAAGAGGAGATGAACCTAGGATCTAGAAACCATATTCTAATTTCTGAGTAAGGTGAACGGCTTGGAGAGATGGCGTTCCATCTTCAGAGTTTGTTGGATGATGCATTCTGAAAGGACGATTTTGATGCTGAAGAGGCAGATCCATTCTGAAGGAGCGTCCGGATCCTGAATATGGATTTGGTCCAGATGGAAAAGGGGTAAATGTGGTCCAGAATTCCAATGCAATATTGGTTGATATTCAATGGGGTTACAGAGTCAATGCAAGCATGAAGAGCATGAGTTAGGAATGGGCTACCAGACTCTGAACTGTGGGAAGCATGATGGGTTAATAAATTCATACAGTAATCTATCAGACTTTGTAGAAGGCTTGACATTCAAATTAGAGTCTGAAGGCTTGGAGTTCAGCAGTGTGCAATATGTTGTTATGTAAGCATCTATGAAAATGATCAAGGATTTGGACAGAAGCTTTAGGTACCTGGTAGGAGGGGCTACCATGGAAGATTGTAGACTGATGAAGGATGGGTGGTATATGCTGTAGAGATGGTAACTGGATATCGACAGGACTAGCTGGAATGTTCAGCACAATGAGTTTGAAGGTTGAATAGAGTTATTATAGAAATAATGAGATTTGTACAGGCACATATTCAGGAAGGACTGCTAATGGGAGATGGTGGATGCGGGTATTGCTGTGGCTTCACTGCCCATAGCAGGAGCTGGAGTGGCCATAGCGGTTTTGCAGTGCTGGAGCATTCAATGTCTGAATGTTGAGGGGAGCCCGAGAATAGGTCATCGAATAAGTCTATGAACTGAAGTGGCAAAAGGGAAGTTGAGAGCAGTATAGAATGCATTGGGTGCCTAGCTTGCTTATTCAGATATAGGACTGTTGAAGGGCATGACTGAGATAGTGAGACAGTCAGGCTGGTTGCAGATGTGCCAAATGAGGAATCAGTGGAAGTCTGCTCTCAGCGTTTGTATTCGCTGGAGGGAGTATGGCAAAGGTAAATATTGATGGATGGGTTAGAAGGACAGTTGGATGGGTAATTGGCATGACTTGAGGTAACCTGATGAAGAGATGTAGATAACTTTTATGAATTATAGTGACATCCAGGGCCCAGGAACAGTGGCTCAGATAGAGTAATGTCAGCAAGGCAGCTAGGCACCAAATATCATACGATACATGTTCTGAGATAGTAGCTGGAGAAGGTCTTAGGAACATCCGATGGCTATTAAGGGAGTACAAGTCAGACAACATGATCAAACTGAGGCAGGGCTTTTAGGAGGAGACTATGAGGAGAAGATATAATGGATGATGCCAGTACTACTATGAGGTACCCTGCGGTTCCTGTTATCTTTAACAGTGAAGGTTATTATGGAGATGGGACATCTCAGAAGGAATTAAAGTCTCGTTTCCAGGGAAGAAGATGGGAGTGAAGGAGACTCCACTAAATCTTGGATCCTATGGAGACATGGGAGATAGTGATGCCCATACTGCTTGAAATAATAGAATATATAAGGAAGTATCCTGCAGCGATGGTTGAGAGATGGAATCTTCTATGGTCCAGTCAAATGAGATGCCAGAAATGGGCCCTAGGGAGGTTATTTGGAGGTACTAATGATTTTATGGTTATGTAATAGTCAATAGGGCATGCTATTCAAGGGATGTTGCTGGAATAAGGTATCCTCAGGTGAGAAGAACATGTACTCCATAGTGCATTGGAAGGGAGCTGTTATGATGTCCAAAGTAGGAGCATGAGACGGATGAACGGGTAGGAGTAGTTGATCAGGCAGGGCTGCTGACATTGATAGTTGTAGGAATGCCCAAAAAGAGACAGCAAACAAGCAGGAGCCCCTAGCTGTTAGGGTTGTGAGGAGGAAAGCAGCAGTCCTGGGACTGAGGGAATATTCCAAGCAGAAGGCCACCAACCAAAGGATGGAGCAGGATAAGAAGATGGCTGAGTCTAAGTAGCACAGACATTGGCAGGTGCATAGGACTAGGGTAGGTACCACAGCATATGGGAACAGAATGCAGAAAAGCTGAGTCAGGCCTCGGTGGGAGATCCATGCCAAACCAATAGACAAAGCCAGGTATGAGATGCTGCAAAGCTGAGGAGTGAGGTTCCCACTTCTGAAGGAGAAGGTGAACTGAAACAGTCAGTAGCAAGGTCCTGCAGTGATGGGGAATGGGTTTCCGCCTCCGAAAGAGATGGCAAACTGGAATTGCAGATAGGGAAAGCACTGGAATCAATGCTGAAAGACTACTGGATGTGATATGGGGAGCATCAGGGGAAACTGCAGAAGGCTTGAGGCATGCATCCTTAAAGAGGAGCAAATGGCACATATCCAGCAGGAAACAAAGGGAATGCAGGCATACAGGTCCAAGAGAAAGGCAATGTGGAAACACAGACATCCAGCATAGCAAGAAGGGAGGAGATAGCATCATGGAGCTGGAGGACTGAATATTGGATGGGGCTGAGCCGGAAGGCAAGCCACAACAACTGCATGTGAGGAAGTGGAAGACAAGCAGCAAGGAAGTCCAGGAGTCCATCCGACTGAGTGGAGGTGGAGACTGAACAAGCTGGTGGGGTCCAAATCCAGAACATGAGGAGGCCAAGATGGGGACGAGTACATCAAGTCCATGGAAATGCAGGATGAAGTCGGGTGAGGTAGGCTATTGAAGGCAAATGGGGTATATTGGTCCTGTTCCTGAAGGGAATGTAGCAACCCATATCAGGTATAGAATGCAGTCAGTTGAAACAGGAAATGGAAGAAACAGGCTCCCATCCCTGGTAGTCGGGGCGAGCTAACCTTCACACAGTGCCACAGGACGCAGAGTTAGGGATGGAGCATGTTGGGGTGCTGGTGGGAGTTTATTTTTTATTTATTTAGTTTTTGTTGACCGGGTAAGTGCACTAGACAAATCCTGCCTATTTTCAGGCACGACCGGGGGGAGGGGGATACAGATGAATGCCAACTGACCTTGAATCAGATTAAGCTGTTTGTGGTATTTTTTTTTTCAGTGAATGAGGGAAATTTGGCCAGGACACAGGAGAAATTCCCCTACTCTTTTCGATAAGTGCCATGGGATCTTTAACATCCACCTGAACTACCACCAGTCCAGGCAGATGGGACCTCGGTTTAACGTCTCATCCGAAAGACGGCACCTCAGAAGTGCAGCACCCCTTTCATGTTGCACTACAGTGTCAGTACTGGGATATTAACCTAAGTGCCAGATGTGGGAACTGAACCCACAGCCCTCTGATCTCCCGGCCTCAGAGGCGAGTGTGCTACCTACTGAGCCACTGACACTAGTGGGTAGTTGTTGGTAGATAGAAGCCAGCAGGGTTTGAAATGGTAGATAAATTGAAATGGACTTCCATCCCTGGCAGACAGGGGAAGTCTACCTATGCTCGATGCCTTAAAAAGCAGAGTTAGGGATGGAGACCAGAAGACTGCTGTTATGGGCTGAGCAAGGAAAGGGCTGGCAACAGCTGTGGAGTAAAAAGGGGAAATAGACAGACAGGAACAGGACAAAGGGAAGATAAGTAGAGAACGGAAGGAGAATGGGCATAAGAAGAACATAAAACAGACGAAGCAGGGGAACAACATAGATTGGACAATGCCAAACAAAACAGGAAAGATATGGGAAGGAGCACTATTTGGGAAGGACTGAGGGAAGTAAAACTTGGGACCTGAAGGGGAAGTAGGAGGGTTCAGGAGCCTTATCAGCAAAGCAGGGGAGACAAGTGAATACAAGTGCTGAAAGGGGAGGAAGTAGTGGGGTTATGAAGGGGAAAAGTCTGGAAACAATATGCTGAGCAGGGCACATGAATGCAGAAATCAGAAATGGTGCATTAGGGTTAAAATCATGAGTAGCGTTAGTGCCAGACAAAACCACTGGGGAAGGTTGTTTGGAAGAGCTGACAGAGTGCAGTAAATACTAGGAATCAAGTATCAGGCGATGGTAGAGGGGGAGCAGGGCTTGATAGAACAGAAGGGAGTAGTGATGTGCTGATAAAGACGGAGCAACAATGCAAGAAGCCCAAAAGAAAACACCGGTGAGCAAGGGACAAGGGCTGGAAAAAGTGTGTGTGTGTGTGTGCGTGTTTGGGGTGTGGATATATGGTATCTTTTACTGGTACATTAGGTTTTATGAAGTAATGTGTCCAGCAAAGCCAGAGCTAGGGAATTCAGCCACGGGGTAGGTAACTGAATAGGAGGGTCAGCTGGAGCCAAGCAGACCAGGGCTCAAACAGGATGGGGGGGGGACCTCCAGTGCACTGGAGAAACAAAACCCCCACAAGCAGAATGGGAAGGGGAGGGAGACAGGACCAAAAGCAAAGGCAGACACAGGGAAATCAGAAGGGTACCAGGCAAAAGACAGTGCCGAGGCAGAAGTGAACTAGAAATGTTTTTGTTTTGTTTTGTTTTGTTTTGTGGTATGTTGATTATTTGTGTCTGTTGGCATGAGGAGGGTCGACTGGCAAGGACCAGCAATACTGAGATGAATGGGGAAGCAGGTAGATGCTAGAATATAGCCATGCACCATTGGAAGTGCGGAGAGCAGAGGAACCGTACCAGAGTATCCAACAGAGCAGAGTTGCTGTACCGCAATGCAAAGGATGGGAAACTAAGGCATGGAGTGTGAGTAGCACAGCTCGCAGGAAGGAGCAGCAAATGCCACAGCATGGAGGTTGAGAGGCACAGGTGAATACAGGTGGCTCCCAAGGTGATGAGGACATACCTCGCAAATGCTTTTCCCTAGCGGACACCACCAGCAACCGGACTATGAAGCCCAGACTACTCCCCATTTGTCCATAGGAGTGGTCTTCAAGACCGGTGAAAATTAGCAGAGCACCTGAAAACCCACAAAACAGGTAAGCAGAGAGAGTATGAACAGCAGAACAGGGCACCGGGAGCCAGCCAAGATTAGAAAAAAGTGTGAGGCTGTTACCCAGTTACTACTGCACTCCCAACAGGAGGCCAGAACAAGTGGCGGAACAACAGCAGGGGGTCACAGCTGAATGGCAGCCCTGACTCCAGGCAAATGCAGCAACGCAATGGAATTCCAAACAAATTGAAAGCTGGGTGTGGACAGAGGGGTGGGATGAGAGGAGTGAGAGAAAAAGCCCAAAAAGAAAATACAGGACAAAGGACCAGCACAATGACAAGATATGGGGCAGGGGATGAGATAGGCAGTCATGGGGAGGGAGACACAAGGAACAGAAGCAGGAGAAATAGGAATAGTGTGGGAGGCAGGTACGAGGAAACAACGTACAGGGGAGCAGGGAGAAGGGAAGACAATGGGAGAAAAAATGGAAAGGTCAGGTAACGAGCAGGGAACAAATGGAAAGACACAAGCAGATGTGGAAAAGGAAACAGCAGCAAAGCACGAAAGAAGGAAGCACAGCCCACGAGCCACACAGGAGCCCAGTGTGCCAGAAATGCTAGTGTTACACAACGCGCTAAGCGGGGAACTGCCGTGGGAGGCTGGCCTTTGTATGGGATGTGGGAGGAGCTATTCCCCCACAATGAACCTTGGCTTTAGCCCTCCCATGACTGAACAGGAATACTTTTTAGGCCTATGTCATATTTCTTTTCCCCTTAGCCAGTCTTTGAAAATGTTCATAGCACATCCTAGTCAGGTTAACACTTGATGATATTTTATTAATTCCATTTGATCTAATTTTTGTCAACTTTGGCCACTGCTAGAGCACTGTACCGTTTTCTTTGCTGTTAGCTGATCAAGATTTTCACTTACAGTTGTTGTTTCTGTCTCCCCTTCAGAATGATCACTATTTTCAACACTGAATCTTGTGTTTACCCACTCAGATATCTCTTCCTGGGGCAAAGAAAATGTGAAGTCCATTTTTTTTACTGTCTGCAATAACTTCAAGATGGTGGTTAAAATTTTCTTTTTTCTATTTGAATCTCTGAGGGATGAATTTCTAGGTGTTATGTGGTTCAATGTTTCAACTAATGTTGTGCTCGGACAACAGCACTGGGGTTCTGAACTGTTTAGCCAATCAGATTTCAGGAGTTTTATTCTAGTAAAATTATGTCTCTTGGAGAGAGCTGTGTCAGCCTAGCACTGAATGCTGGTGAGCAGGGGGGCACTCGCTTGTTATGGTGTCCATTCTGTCCTCCTCTCCATCAAGCACCTCCTTTGTCAAGGTTTTTACCACACTGTCCTCAATGAGCATTAGGTCCATTGTGGGGCTGGATGGCAGTGGCCCACCAGCAGTCTGGCATCTGGACTGGTGTGCCACCATCACATTCCATTTGATAGCAGTCCATAGGTCTCACCATTTGGGCTTGACTGCACTGTATGTCGAGCCAGGTCCAAGTCTTGTCCTCTACAGGTGCCTTTAGTGGCTCAGAATCTTAGTTGCCAGCATGGCCACCTGCTGGGAGCTGAAGTTGAAGGACCGGCCTGGCATAAGATGGCCCCTGCATGCCTCCCTTCCTGCATCCACCACCACACGTGGTGCATTGGCCATGGTCTGTGGTGGGCAGTGCAGGTCCACCATCCCAGCCTGTGTCTGGGGATCCATCATCAGACTGCCTCCCCTGGCTCCTGCTCTACGTGTCCCATGCCTGCGTTCACTTCCATGTGTGCCCATCATTATCCGTGTGTCCATCACAGTACGATTCAGCTTATATGGTGCAGTTAAGAGAAGTATCTGCCATCTTCAGTCCTCCCATACCTAGATCCGAACCTCCATGCGCACCCTTGTGCATCACTGTGTCTGTCCATGTGGCCATTTGTGAAGGCCGTGGGCTTTGTGTGCCTCACCAGGTGCACATCACCGCACCCTCCATAATGCTCCATTATAGCGTAGGCAGCTGTTTTCGTGAATAAAGTCCATATTGTAGAAGCAGCTGCTCTCCATAGCTTGTACTAGCATCATGGGTGACAGACATATGTAGAACAGAACAGGAGCTCCACATTCAACATAAGTCACTAAGTAAACAAATTCTGAAAGAAAGAAAATGAAAGAGAAGCAAAATAGCACTGTGACAGTGACTAAAAGAGAACTTTTTGCATTTGGGCTGCTCAGTCATTTGGTCCTGGGTTCACTATTTTTTCTCATCCCTCATCTTTTGTGTGCCTGTCAGTGATATGGCTACTGGTGCACCGCAGTGAGCCTTAACATAGTGCCCAATCAGTAACTGGTGATTGTCTTTTGTATGAGAAGTTAAAATGAGGTCCCAAAGATCCCATAGCCCTTCTTAAAAAGAGTTAGAGAAGTTTGCTGGTGTCCTAGTCAAATTTTTCCTATTCAGTTTCTATTCCACAACCCCCCACCCCACCAATGAGGCTGAAAACAGGAAGTATTTACTAGCCTTCCTTTTCTGATTAACAAAAATGTAAGTAAATAAAATAAATGCCCTGCAACTACAGATGGATGTGCATGTGTCGCGATCCATAGGCCACTGGCCTTCCTGCCCCAGGAATGGACAGCAGTGAAGAGGGGCTATGGAAATATCAAGGGTGGAGCGGATCTGGATGGTAGTAATGCAGCTGGATGCCCAGCCAAGGGCCAGAGTGGATCCTCTGCAACCGAATGTGGGATATGGCAATCTTCGAAGGATTACTGTATCTGTAACTGAGGAGTATTTAGAAAAAAAGACATTTGAACATATTACACTGATGGCCCTGAGCTCTCCATGCCAGCTCAGAGAGCTCAGAGTAACTGGAAATACAGCCAATTGTGTCCCAGAAGTGTCTAGTGAGAGCCAAGGGGGACATACATGTTATGTCAGTCAAGCTTTACTGGAGCCCCCTGGGTTAGGTAATGCCACTGGCCACTGCATACCCTTCCTGGCATGGTAAAGATTTTTTGGGTCGCACACAATTGCATCCATGCCTCGACCTGGCTACCCCTATAGACATGTTAGTAGATCAGGGTCCAGTGCAGAGGGGTGGGCAAAGTGAACTGTGAATCCCATGGTGTGCCCAGCATGTGTGGAGGGGCACACAGCAGACAAGCAAGCCCCTTCACTCCTGCTGAGGCCTGCATTTAGTTTTGAGGCTCAGGCCCTAAAACTTTAAAATTAAAATACAAGAAGAGGGGAGGTGTGTGGTGGGCCTGGTGAGCTAATGTGTGTCTGCAGCTAGTAGTGACTTGACTACACAGAGGGGATCTGATGCCTGTGTTGCTGTGTATATTTCTTCCTGCTAAGCCCTGCTGGGCTTAGAACTGCTTGGTGGAGTCAGCTGCTAGCATTCAGAATTATGGATTATGATTTTTTTTAATTTATTTATTGAAGTACTAGGATTATAACCTTTGAACCAATGGTTCTTTTACAAGGGCTCAGCGTTAGACAGAAAATGTACATACAAACACCAGGTAGTTACAGAATGTGGGGTTACATATTCACAAATAGTTACAACTGTTGAATAGAATAGAAAAGAAAGTCCTGGTTACATATGGAGTTAGCAAGAGAGGACACACAAGACAGACAAGGAGGTAAGGTAGCCGTCACTTAGTTAGGGTAAGTGCTTGAGGAGAGCCGTGATGGTTTTGGGGGAGGGTAAGTGCCACAGTGTAGAAGGGGCAGAGAGGGTTGAGGTGGGGGGAGTACAGGACAAGAGGAGGCAATGGAATTAAGCGGTGCAAACAGCCTAGTTGCAATTGCATTTGCTGAGGGCCTGGAGGTGGGTTTGCAGCTTGGATTTGAAGGGGCCTAGCTTTGTTTCATTGGTGATGTCCAGGGGAAGATCATTGTGCTAGGCAGGTGCTTGGAAGCTAAAGAACCTTTGGACCTGGGAGGTACTGCAAAAAGGGACTAGGAATGTTGATCTGGAGGTCCGACGAATGCACCAAGGCATAGGTGCGATAGTAAGCAGTGCAGCCATGGTAGGCAGAGTAAGACCTAGTTTAACCTTATGTGTAATTCCTAATTAATAGTTCTGACATTCTGTATTAAGTGTTGCTGTTGAAAATTGTAAAGCCTACCAAATGAAAAAAACCAAAAAAAAAACCTTATGTGCCAGAAGACAGGTCTGGTAGTTGACTCTCCCCTTGAGATGAAGCCAGTTTGTGCATTCGTAGAGGTCACAGGTGTGGGTTCATTTGTCAGCACTAGAGACCAAGCAGCAGGATTTATTAAGGGTGGTTGATAGTCATTTTAGAGTAGTATCTGTGGCAACTCCATAGATGACAAGGCCATAATCAATAAGCGAGAGGATCAAGCTGGTTACTGCAAATCTCAAAGCCTCAGGTGTCAGACAATGGCAGTGTCTATATTGGATCCCAATCCTAGAATGTATCACCCTGGTAAACTGACTAACATGCAGGTTGTAGGCGTGAGCGGAGTGACGTATAATGCCAAGATATTTGAATTCCACAACTTGCTCTAGGGGCTTATTACAATTGTTCTGGATAGATAGGCAAGCGGATTTATGTCTATTATGGGGGTTGGAGAAGAGCGTTGACTTAGTTTTTTTGTAGTTCATGAGGAGTTTATGTAGAGCAAATCAGGTTTCAACTGAGTTGAAATTAGCCTGAAGATTATTGGAGAGGAAAAGCGGATTTGTGTCAGTTGAAAACAGGACCGCATCGTCCGCATGTAGAATAGTGATTGGAGTTTTCCTTGTTTTTCTTTAACCCAGTCTCCACTGAATTAAATAGAATTCAAAGTGAACAAAAACAAAACTCTCCAAAAGGAGCCACACAGCTTGAAGGACCATACCCTCTATAATGTTACAGAACCTTGAACACAGGTCCTGGTCAAATGTTTCCATTTTGTCTTCATGCTCTATTTTTTCTTAAAACATGTCATTCTAATATGAAGCATATTTGAAAGAAGCAGACTTTTAGAAAAAACAGACAACCTCAAAGTTGTAGTTTGACAGCTGTTTCAAGTATAACTAGCTGATGTCCGGCAGTTCACTGTTTTTCAGTTCCAAGGAATAATCCTCTGTGACATGCTTTAAAATGTTCTTTGAGCTAGCATGGTGAATGATTAAGGGACTTCAACATAACAGAAATATACGTTCTTTATTTTGCTCCACAAAACTTACTCACAGAAGCCCACAGAATGAAAAAGTTAGACATGTATGTATACATGCCAGGTGAGTGTTAGGACAGTGGGTTATTTTGAACCCAGACACTGGACTTGTCTGACATTTGGGTCTTGTGGTCCAGGGTTAGAAATTCCCTCATCTCTGATGAAAATTACGTGGACTACCCCACAACCGAGCCTGGAAATACAGTATTGTCAGAAAGGTATAAAAGTAAGTTTATTTGCATTCACTAGAATCTTCCACCATTCCATCTAGCAGCCCAGATGACTTCAGCAAACAACATGCCTTACCTTGAAACTAAATGCTGGCAAGGATAAGAGACATTTGACCAAGAACTCTGACTGTTTCTGACAGAGAAAGCAGGTGCAACAGGCACATCATTTTCTTGACCTTAATGAACTGGTATAGAACTTTCTGAACTGAAGCCCAAAATACTTTGTTCCTGATTAATCATTTGATGGCAGCCCCACACAACAAACCACCAACCTACTGTACAAAGGCAATCTGATTGCCTGGACATCGATAAGTATGGTCTTTTTCTTTAGAAAACCTTTGTGATCCTAAGGAACACTAGCCTGACCACAGACTGCTCGTGAAAATCAATACAATTGTCAGGAAATGTTCAAATGAATATTGGCAAAATAATATGTTTAATGAACTCATGTTGCATTGGATTTAAGATATGAAACTATAGATGGTCAAGTTGCTACGTGCACTGTTTGTGGGGGTGGGCTCATAACCGTAGAAGAGGAAGCCATAAGAATTACTGGTTTGTTTCTGAACCATAATCACATGCTTTGTCTTAGACTGTCATTACTATTTAGAATGACCGCACAATTCGACACATGTGAAAGCAGTGTAACGCGAGCTTTTCTATGGTTTGAGTATTATATAATACTAAGAAAATAATACAGACTCAGTGGTTCTGTTGAGATTGCCATTCGAACTTGAATATTGGGGAGTGTAAATGAAAAGTGCCTGGGTACTCAAACAGTAGAAAGTGTCATAGATAAGGACTTTCTCTCTCTCCCTAGGAGACTTCAGGGATAAATAAGGCAAAAGCCTTATCGACAGGTGTTTGCACATAGTCAGACCACTTGTAGATAAGAGGTCCAGCAGGTGGCATACCTGTAGATAAAGGTTGCCTAAAAGTTGGTGCTAATTGTCCCCACAAGTTACCAAATGATGATCAAAATGTACCAGACTGCATTTAAAACCCAATAGCTTACAACAGCCTTGGGGTGCAAGACCCCTGCCCTATTGGGTTTTGTATTTCCCATGAAAACCTTTGCTTTTACAACACTTTGTCCTGAGGGAAAAAAGCTAACCATGCCCTTGCCTTTTGTTCGGTGATTTCAATCTCTTCAACATCCTTTCTGTACTGCAATGACCAGAACTGGACTCAGAATTGCATGTGCTGTTTAACCAAGATGCTGTGCATTACAGGGGCAGGATCACCTCCTGTGACCTGCTCCTTACCTCCCAATGCTGTCAACATTGCATCTGCTGTCTTGTTGTTAAAATGCTTATTTCATCATTAAAAAAATGCTCTACATTCAGACATATGATCAAACAGATCCGTACAGTAAATAGTTCAATAAAGATCAGTGCATCCATGGTTTTCCAAAGTACTGTAGTGATAAACATAGCTGACATTGTAAGACAATGGGTATTTGTAAGGCAGCAGCACATTTCCTACCTGGCTTCAGCTTATTGTCCAGCGTGGATTACCCTTAGATCTTTTTTCTTGGTTGTACTGTCCACTAGTGTACCACACAGGTATCTGTTGGACCCAGATTCCTTACCCCAGGTGTCGCAATCATGCAATTCCCCACATTAAACCTTGAACCCCATTTCTCAGTCCATGTTCTTTTTTTTTTTTTTTTTGCCAGAGCTCCCTCCCGTGAACTGGAGGTTCCAGCACCCCCGCTCCGCTTACCGCTCCCTCCTGACCAGGCTGGCCCCCTGGGCAGGGCCATCGGGCAGGCTCCTCCCTCCCCAAGGAACACCATCTCATGATCCTTGCTGACCCCCAAGGGTGGGACCACAAAAGAGGGATCCTCTGGTGGACATTGTTCGCTATGGGAGTGGCGGTGGAGATAGGGACCATCATCAATGGGCCCCGGCAACTTTGCGCTATGGATCCCCAGGGGCAGGGACATGCAATGATGCCAGCATCCACCCTGCCCCCAAGTGCATGGCGCTGGCCACGGCAGTACCCCCAGCCTCTGCCAGAGGTCCATGTGGCACCAGACACTCTCCTCCCCTTCCCCCAGAGAAGGAGCACAGTCCCTAGGATGTTCAATCCTTCTCTCCTGGCCAGCCCTCCGACTCCAGAGTCCATCACCCACCCAGGATGTCAGCGCCACAAGTGGACACCTTGCAGCTGTGCCAGCTGGCCAGAGCTAGCCCATGTTCCTTTTCTAATAAGTGCAGGTCCTTCTGTAGTGCATCCCTTTTCTGCTGTGTCCTTGCTTCTTCTTAGTGTCACTTTTGTGCCGTCAGCAGACTTCAGCAGTCCCCATCCTTCAGGTCATTAATATGCTAAACAGCAATAGACACAGCACTAACCAGCTGGGTACTTCACTCAGAATATCCCTCTACTTGGAAGGGCAACCATCTATCACTCCTCTCTCCTTCCTACCTGTAAGCCAATTTACTATCTACTGCCTATATATTATACGGACCCATGTTGCACTACTTTCTTCATGAATTTTCTACGCAGTCTGTATGTCAAAGATTTTATGAAGTCTAGATCAACTAAGCTACTACATAGCTACTAAAGCCTATTATCCACTATCCTGGTTACCTCCTCAAATAAGGCAGGCAGGTTGGTTTTAAGGGATCTACCTTTTGTGAAATCATGGTGTGTGCTAGAGAATGACTGATTCTCTTCCATCTGCTGAACTACCACTTCTTTTATGATTGACTCAAACACTTTACTGAGCACTGAGGTAAGGCTCACAGAGCTAATTACCTGGGTCAAACCTTGTCTAGTTCTTGAACAGGGGGATGGCATGGGCAGTATTTCAGTCATGTGGCACTATTCCTGTCTGACAGAAGTTCTGAAAGATACTGTGCTCCCTCACTATAGTGAACCTTGCTATAATGACAACTCTGGTATAATAAATAGAGACTGTGGCTCCCGATACTATCAGCAGTTCTGCCTAATTTGGCTTTTCTCAGTGCTGTACTGTACACACAGACTTTGGCCGTTATGATCAATGCAGTACGCAGATTTCAAACCCACCCTTTCAGCCTGTTACCGATTTTAAATACAGTTAAGTAAAGTAACAGTACTGTATCATGTGAGTTTAACCGCAGGACCCCCATTGGAGACCGTGAGGGATCAAAGCAGAGAACCGCCATCAGTGGCGCAAGTTATGGACACAGTGAACCTACCTTTCAGTTTGTTCCCATCCCCTTCCCAGCTACATACAATAAATAAACTATACTGTAAGTAAGTAAACAAGTAAAACTACTACTGAAATTGGAAGAGCTGCCATTCGAGAGCACAAGGGACCAAAGCACTCTAGCACACTACTGTATCTCTTGCATACCATTGAAGTTCGATCTCTTAAAATACACTCCAGCTGTTCAAAATGTAGCTGAGTCTGGGATTTTGGTAAATAAATCCCTGAAATGCTTTTAATGTTTTTAATGGAAGGGGGTGTTTGCCTGGATGAGGGGGAGGACTACTACTCTTACCAGCCAAGCATGGGGCAGGGAAGGGGGGAGCACAGATCAGGATGATGCAACTTAGAACAGCTAAGAGGCTGAGTTACTTTCTTTTTTTTTTCCAAGTTCCTCTTCACTTTTATTTTCAGACACTGTAGTAGCACCAAATCTAGTGCAAGAAGCACTTGCAAAGAACTTGAATTAAGTAAAATAGCTTGAAACACCAAAACTGACACAGACATTACTATACCATGTGTTTGTGTGTTCAGTACTGGCATGCTGCAATGTAATGAGCACAACACTATAACGAACTATGCTGATGGACCCTATTTTGTTCATTAGAGTGAGGGAGCACAGTACTTCCAAGGGAGCCAACCTGAGCCCTTTTTGACTCCACTGTCAGTCCTGGTTAGGTACAACCCAGAACATATGATTTTTCCAGGTTAACACCTCTAAATACACACCTACTGATTCAGGTGTGATCAGTACTGCCTCCGGTTCATCTGCTGCAGTTTCTCCCCTTAATTTCTTGGCTGAGTACTAATGCAAAGTATTTTCAGTGTGCATCTGCCTTCCGGCGTTACTCACAATGACCAGGAGTTGCACTGTGCAGAATGTAGAATGCTGCTGGCGGAATTCATGCCAAGTAGCAATCCTGCTTCTGAAAATTCAAAGATGCATTTCTATGTAAACCGCAGAATAACTCTCTGCAGTCCTGTAAACTGCTGAACAATTTTCTGTGGAAAGAATCCATAGTTTAAGTAAACCACAGATTATTAATCCACTAAATCATTCCACTTTCTAATTTCGGAATTCCACTGCCAATGGAATTCTGCAATATTTTTTGAAATTTCTCAGAATTAAATAAATCATAATTTGAAAATTCCTCACAGCACTAACCAAGAGCCTAACTGGTCCCTGAACCACATTTTGTTCCATAGATATTAAAACATGGTTTATTATTCCCTTGCACAATCCTGTATTCCTTCCTTTGCATGTACAAACACACCCCAGCTTTCTCTCTGCAATGACTTATACACTGCTACCCCAGCACTGTCTCCTGAATCCTTCTGCTTATCATATGCCCGCTTTCTGTCCACTAAAGGAAAACAATATTTAATGTACAGCCTGTATTTCTCATAGGAGCTGTTTTTTGAATGCTAGTTCCCATTCGTTTACTGTTCCACCATTACTGACCTTTTCACAAATTCAGTGATTATTTCTGATTCACACACTAATAGTCAGGAGTATTTCAGAACTGTATGATGTAGTTTATATCCTTGTTTAGCTTTTACACTGAAAAACCAATTGAGTTTTTGTTTTTCAAATAAGCTTTTATTCAGTTTAGTATTTGTGTTTTAAGTAGCAGGTACAGCAGAAGGTACAGAGTTAGTTAAAACCCAACACAGCAGTCGCAGAATACAGGTACAATAGATATTGGATCAGTGTTACATCCACTTCAAAAAGATCTAGTACATAATATGAAACAGTAAACAAAAGGAGTAGGTGAAACTTAAGGCATAGCTACAAGAAGACCAGTATTTAAGTTCAGCCAGTATTAGACAAGGTATTTTCATAGCAACCACAATGCCCTCTGATGTTACATATTATTTGTTCTATATTTGCTGTTTGTATTCATCTGTCACACCCACTGAGGTTACAAAAAGTTCAGTAAAGATGGAACAGTAACAGATTTGGAAACAGAATTTAAACAAACTCCGGTTAAAGCAGAAAGCGACTGTTAATGCATTAATCTGAAACGGGATATAGAAGAAATGTGTAGCATGGATTGTGATTTACTTACTGTAGTACTTTGATGTAATAATCTCACACATCATTATAATGAACACAAAAAAATACACATTAAGCTTATGCAGGAACCGCTGTTGCTCACTCTTGACAGACACACACTCATTTACATATGCTATACGTGCACCTAAAGACACTTAATGACACACACACACACACACACACACACACATATGCATACATGCTCCACCCTCACAGCAACACTGCTGTATACATGCAGATATCCACCACCCCACAGCACAGATGCAGACACATGGACACCCAGTACATGGAGAGGCAAACACACACAACACTACATAGACAGACACACACATACAAAGATGCATGCACAGAACACAGACATGCAAAGCATCACATGCTGATGAGTACACACCACACTACATACTGTTCAGGTGCACACACAGCACTACATACACAGATGTGTGTGTGTGTGTGCACACACACATACACCACTACAAACACTAGTACGCGCGCACGCACACATACACACACACAATACAGACTACACAAAGACACATAAACACACTGTTCAGTACATACACAGATGCATGAACACACAAAACTACATACACAGTACAACACATATACACACAGATAGCATACTATACAGGTCTGGATTTGCACACACACACACACACACACACACACACTACTACAGATATACACTCAGAGCACTACATACACAGACACACAGCACTACATACACAGATGTATAAACAATACAGTACTACATACACTAACACACAAACACAGAACAAGAACTACACACACACAATTACAACATACACTGAAGATGAATGCACAGGCATCACTACATACACAGATGTAGACCTCTCCAACCCTCCTGCCTCCCACCCAGCCATCAAAGAATACTGATAACCCCCTTCCCTTCAGCCCTCTTAGCAAATCATCCCACTCTCCTGCCTCCCAAGCCTGTCCACCAGTGATTAACTCCACTTATGTATACTGTACCTTAGCTGTGTGGAGTGAACCTTTATTTGAAGTATTTCACAGTTATGCCACTGTACAGTTGAACCTTGACTTATTTTTCTCACCTCTCAATCAGTACAGCAACTTGGCATGAGTTTTCAAATGGAATCAAAAGTCAGGAAACTCCAAAAAGTGTTGTAACTTGCTAAATCTTTATTTAGAACAGCATTCAGTTGCCATGTCTCAGAATGAGTTTCAATTATACATTGTTAGTCATTAGGTGAAACTCAAATAATGCACTCTGAATGCTCTCTATTGCTCAGAATGATGATGAAGGGCTTGGTACATCCTTTTTGAACAATACCATTACTCCCTTTCTTATACCTGTATTCAGAGCAGTCCATCAATCAGTCACTTACACCTTTGTTGTCATTTTGTCATATGTACTGGCAATGTACCTGTCAGCTGTGGGACCCCAAGAGGATCTGCTTGTCAACAAAAAGATGGGATTCATGTGATTACAGAACATGTTCAATGACTGCATCTTCCTTAAACATTGGATGCCTACAAGTACAACAGCATACAAACATAACATACGAACATACAAAACTGCTGGCAGTAAAAGGCTCACAGGTCTATCAAGTCTGCCTGATTGTGCAGCTCTCAGTTTAATACCACTGCTGCAGCTGCCCCCTCCACCCCATCCCCTCCCTCTGTCCCCTCTTCTGGTTCATCCCCCCGTTGTGTTCTTTTCTGTACTAACCCTGCCCCTGACTTTATCCCAGCCCTGCTTAAAGCTATCCACTGTCCTCAGTTTCATTAACTCCCTCAGCAGTGAGTTCCATTCAGCCACAACTCTCTCTCAGTGAAGTAGAGCCTCCTCATTTCCCTCCAGAACCTTCCCACTTCTAGCTTCAGACTGTGCCCCCTAGTGACCCTACCCTCTTTTAAATGGAACAGTCCTCTCTCTCTGCCTTTGTTTATACATTTCAAGTACTTAATGGTCTCAATCATGTCCCCCCTTTCCCTTCTCTCCTCCAGCAAGTACATGTTGAGCACCCTCAATCTTTCCTCATAAGGCAACTCCCCCAGTCCCATGATCATTTTTGTAACCCTACGCTGCACCCCCTCCAGTAATCTCACATCCTTCTTGAGGTATGGGCACCAGAACTGTGCACAGTACTCTAGGTGTGGCCTCACCAGTGATCTGTACAAGGGCAGGATGACCTCCTCCTTTCTAGAAGTGATCCCTCTGGAAATGCACCCCAGCATCCGATTTGCCCTTGCTGCTGCCCTCCTACACTGTGCTGATACCTTCATGTCCCCTGTGACTAGTATTCCCAGGTCCCATTCCTCCTCTGGAGCTGCTACCAGCACCCCCCCCCCCAGCCGGTAGCTGGTCCTGGGATTTCTTGCTCCAAGGTGCATGACCTTGCACTTAGCATCAAATCCCAACTGCCACTCCTTTGACCAGTGTTTGAGTTTAGCTAGATCCTCCCTGAGAGCCTGCCTCCCTTCCTCACTGTCCACTTTTGCACAAGTCTTAGTGTCATCGGCAAACAAGCTGATCTTACTCTTGACCCCTCTGCAATGTCTCCAATGAAGACATTGAACAAAACAGGGCCCAGCACTGAACCCTGCAGAACCCCACTAGTTACTGGCCTTGGCCAGAATGTCTATCCCCTTACAACTACCCTCTGCTGTCTGTCCTGCAGCCAGCTCTCAACCCACCCCACCAGTTTCTCGTACATCCCCAAGTCCCTCAGCTTGCTCAGTAACCTCCCGTGTGGCACAGAGTTGAAAGCCTTGCTGAAGTCCAGATACAGGACATCCACAGCGTGGCCTTCATCAACCACCTTAGTGACCCAGTCAAAGAAGTCGATTAGGTTACTCTGGCATGATCTTCCCAAGACAAACCCATGCTGTCTCCCATCCTGTAGACCATTACTATCAAGAAAGTTTATTAACCTCTTCTTCAGAATGGTCTCCATCAACTTCCCCACTATAGAAGTCAGGCTCACCAGTCTGTAATTGTTCGGTTCGTCCTTGGGTCCAATCTTGTGGAGGGGCACCACATGAGCTATTCTCCAGTCACTGGGTACATTCCCAGTCTCTAAGGAGGTGCTGAACAGGTCAGTCAGTGGGCCTGCCAACACCTCCGCCAGTTCCTTCAGGACCCTTGGGTGTACACTGTTCGGTCCCGGTGCCTTGTCCACCCACAAGGCTTTAAGGCCCTTCAGAACTCTATCCTCCTGGATGATCCCATGCGTTATATCTGCTCCCCTTCACCCTTGCCCCCTTTCTCTTGTGGTATTGGGCCATCCCTTTCCTTCATGAACAGCAAGCAGAAGTACTTGTTGAGTGCCTTTGCCTGGTCCTCCCCCTTTTCTGCCCATCCCCCCTCCCTTTTGATTCTAACAATGTCACCGCTACAGTTCCTCTTCTCCCTGATGTATTTTAACAACCCCTTTTCCCCCCTCTTTGATCCCCTGAGCCAATTTCAGCTCATTTGCTGACTTGGCTGCCCTAGTAACTTCCCTAGATGCCTTTGTGAACACATCCTTGTCCACCTCATGCCCAGATTTCTTGAAATTAATGAAGACCAATCTTTTTTTCCCTCACCTTCCTCTCTACTTCCTTGCTGAGTCAGCTAGGTTTTTTGACCTGGACTGTTTACTCTGATGCTTGGCACATATGTTCGTGGCCTCATTCAGTCCTTTCCTAATGATTACCCACTTCTGTTCAGCACCCATACCTGGATTAATTTTAGCTAAATACCCCTTCCAAGATGCTGCCAAATTCTGGCAAAATCTGCCTTCCTGAAGTTTTACACTCTTGTCTTGGTCTTAGCCTCCCTGTATTGAAGAGGAACCACACTGAACGGTGGTCACTTTCTTCTAGAGGGTCCTGTACTACCACATCTTGGACTTAGTTGCCATTTGTAAGCACAATGTCCAGCATGTTACCCTCCCTGGTAGGCTCCGTCACTCCCTGCAATAGGTAGCTGTCCTGGATAGCCTCCAGCTTTACCTGTTCCCTGGCGTGTGGTGTAGTTACCGTCCACCAGTCAACCCCAGGTAGGTTGAAGTGTCCCACTATAACTGTATTGCCTTTGCCACTGACCTTCCTGATTTGCTCCCCCAGCTCCCTATCCAACTCCTTGCTCTGTGAGGGTGGCCGGTACACCACCCCCATCCTGAGCTTATTTATTTTTTATTTTATTTTATTTATTGGGAACTCAGAATTACAAACCTTTGAGCTAAGAGTTCATTTACAAAGGATCCTCGACAACACTTAATGAGATACATTTTGTTGCAACAGCATAATTACAGCAGATAAATTTATACTGGGGATGTACTACTAACAGAGTTTACACAAGAGGGGGTAGCAAATACATTTAAGGTTTACACAGGTCAAGACATGAATGAAGTAGCTGGTAGCATTGTCAGTTTCCCAGTGGAGTTACGCGATGTGCAGCCACCTGAGAGAAGTTAAGTGCAGAGAGACAAGTTGGAGTTTGGCAAGTGTAGGTAGGTGGGGGGAGTGGGGAGGAAGAAGTCAGGAAAATGGGCTAGAGGTGGTGTGGGTGTATCGACAGAGGGTAGGAAGAGGAATGAGTAAAGGACCAGAGGAAGTGGACAGGGGACTGGGCAAGAAGGTAGTGTGGGTGAACTGGACAGAGGGCAGGTGGGGAGTAGTGAGGGGTACTGGACAAAAGGACAAGTGGGGGAGTTGGTCGGGAGGGAAGGGTGGGGGGAGGGGAGTAGGTGCAACCTGGCTGAAGCAAGTGGGCAGTTGAGTGGTGGGCCAGATGCTGGGATTATGTTTGACACAGGCAGTGGACTGGAGGAGAGATGGACTTATGGAGTTTGGATTTGAAGTGCCCTAGGCTTTGAAGGCTGGTAAATGTGTTCGGAAGCTTGTTTAGCCAAGTGGGAGCCCTTACCACAAAAGCATGTCTCCCCTGGGCTAATTTCCAGAAGAGAACAGCTAAGGTCTGCCTGGAGATGCTTCTTGTGGCATGCTCACCTGGGGCAGGTCTGAATAACGCCTGCATGGAGACAGATGCCAGTCCTAGTAGGACCTTCTTTCCTAGTAAGCAGGTCTGGAGCTTTATTCTATCCCGGAGGGGGAGCCATTTTGTCCTCATGTAGAGCTTGCAGGTGTGTGTGATGCGATCTGCATCCAGGACAAATCTGCATGTTTTATTGAGGGTAAGGTGGACTTTGTGTTGGCTAGTGTCTGTGGCAGCACCATAAACCACGTTTCCATGGTCCAGGATTGGCAGGATTGTGCCATTGACCACCTGGAGCCTGGCTTTAGGGGTGAGGCAGAAACGGAGTCTGTAGAGTGTCCCCAACTTCCTGTTTGCAGCCTCAGTGATATTACTTAAGTGTTTGTCAAAAGAAAGGGACTCATCGATTGTGACCCCCAGGTACCAGAAAAATTTAACTTGTTTGAGGGTGAAGTCCGTATTGAGTGCTATTTTAAATGGTGTGATGGATTTCCTCTTCTGGCGAATGGTAAAGAGCATTGTCTTAGTCTTTTTACTATTGAGTACTAGGAGACTGGTGTTAAACCATTCCTGTAGCAAGTCGAAGTTGCACTGTAGGTTCCTGGTCAGCATGTCTTGGCAGGAGCCTCTAAGGAATAGCACCATGTCATCTGCATAGAGCAGGACTTTGGCAGAGGGGCACGCAGCTGGGAGCTCATTTACAAAGAAGTTAAACATGAGGGGGCCAAGTATGGACCCTTGCAGGACCCCAACTGTGACTTTTCTGGCCTCTGAGATGGTACCATTAATCTTTACCTTTTGTGAGCACTCAGACAGGAAGCTAGAGAACCACCCAAATGTTTCCGAGGACAATGCAATGCCAGTTAACCTATGGAGCAGCAGCTTGTGATCCACAAGGTGAAATGCTTTGGATAGGTCGATACAGATTGCTCCAGCTAGTTGTCCCTGGTCTAGTGCCTCATGGACATAGCCTGTGAATTCAATGAGGGCCATGTTGGTACTGTGCCACTTGTGGAACCCATGTTGTTGTGGGCTGAGCAGGTTGTATTTGTGGAGGTGGGCAGAGAGCTGGTCTGCAATGATTTTTTTCCAGTGCTTTGGAGAGAGGAGACAGGATGGAGATGGGCCTGTAATTGGACACAAGTGAATGATCCCCTCCTTTTAGAACCGGAGTGACCAGGGCAGTTCTCCAGGTAGATGGGAAGGCTGACATCTGAAGTGACATATTAAAAAGCTTAGTGATAGGTACGACCACTTCAGGGAGGGCAATTGAGATAAGTTTCATATCAATCCTGCCCCCACCCATCCTTCTTACCTTTGGGGTTTTGGAGCAATACCCATATGGCTTCTGGCCTCCACTCTTCTCCCCCCTCCATGATGCACAGTATCCCCTCCCTAACATAAATTAGCCACCCCTCCCCCATGTCATCCCTCTCTGTCCCTGTGGTACATCTTGTATCCTGAGATCATGAGATTCCAGTTATGGTATTGGGTGACCCAGGTTTCTGAGATGGCGGCAATATCTACCTATCCTTCTGCCATCACTGCCTGGAACTCTGCAGCCTTGTTTGCCAAGTTCCTTGCATTCAAGGATGCAACAGCCCACCTTGTGTCCTGCCCCTCCCTACCCTGTCCCCCTCTCCTGCACTTCCATCTTGGTAACTTCCTCTCATTCTCTTCCTCCCTCTCTGGAGGGTTAAGCCTTCCGGTCTCCCCAGGAAGGTGACTCGTCCTTGCTGTGTACTGTAACTCAGCCCCCTTCCTCATGTTAAATGTATTTTGTTGCTAATATAATTCTTCAGCCCCTGTTTCAATTTTCATGTACCCTCAATGTTGAGATGCAGCCTATCCTTGACATAAAGGCCCTTGTTATTCCAAGTCTTGCCCCACTCCCCTACTACCCCGTACCCCATTTCCGCACACCACCCCTTCAACCACCTATTAAACTCTTGTATTCTCAGCATCCTGGCGGTGCTTGTACTAGTTCTGGGAATACCTCAGGGAATGTCACTGAACTCCCGATCTGAATACAGATAGTCCCCACCTCCCTGAACCTCTCTTGCACTTCATTCACTGTACTGCCCTCTAGGTCATTTGTACCCAGATGCAGTACGATATGAGGCTTCTCTCCCACCTTCTTCACACATTTCTGAATGAACTGCCCTACTCTCCCCACTGTCATACCTGACATACAGTCCACCCAAGTTCTGCTTTTCCTTGCTCCCTTACCTCCCCATCTAACCACCTGACCATAGAATCCCCTAGTACAAGTACCCTAACCCCCATGTCTTGGACTTCCCCCATGGTTTGCCCTCCTACGAGCCCCTTTTGCTCAGTGTCCTCTCCCCCAGTATCCTGTCCTTCCCCACATCCCTTCCCCACTGATTGCACCTCCACCTGCTCTGTTTCTCCTCCGTCCTTTCTGTGCTCCTTCCCTTACACAACCATCCCCCCTCCACTAGTTGTATGTCCTGTCACCGCCCCTTTCATTATGCTTCCCTCTCCCCCTTCCCTGCATGTTTTGGCCTCCTTTCCCTTTTAGTTAGTGTGTTCATGCCAACTCCACCTGCTTCCATGCCCCCCACTAGCTTCTACCCCACAGTCTTCCATCTCTCCTTTCACCCTGTGCACCCCTCTTCCCTCATGGCTCTCAACCCTTGTTCTATTTTGCCTTCCCCATCCTCCTGTTCCATTACATCAACCAGTATCACATACTTGTTTGTTGTTTCCAACCTCCTGCCCATGCCTTCCCTTGAAAACTCTCCCTGCCTCTACTTACCCTGAACCTCTTCTCTGCTTCCTTTCTTTGTACTCTCGTTTCCTACCACCTGCCACCTCCCCCTTTCTGCACTCCCTGGTTCCTGTAGACTTGATCCCCTGGCTTCCCTGGCTGAGTGCCCCATGTTGCCTGTGGCAGCCTGGCCTATCCTGTGATAAAGCCCTCCCTGCCTCCATGCCCCAACCCCTACTCTCCCACTCATATCTGCCCCTTCCCCCCAGTTCCCATTTCAGGCTTTCTATTTCCCGCGTTAACTGTCTGAACAGCCTGCACACTGGACACCCCTTGCACCTTCGGGATCCATACTAAATCCCAAAACATGACATTCCGACTTTGAATATCTGTCACCGAAATACCGACAAATCGAATTCCTAAAAGCACAGCTACCCAAAATACTGAAATCCTGACAATCTCCCCTCAGTTCAGCTCCCAGAGACACCAGGTACAAATAAATAAAGCATTCGAGCTTGCAGAGACTGCAGTAAAGAAATAGAACATTCAGCATAACAGTAATTACTGCTGATGAGTGCAAGCTTGCAGAGACTGCAGTAAAATATAGCATTCAGTAGTAAACATAAAACGAAATGATTTTGATATAAAAAGACTGCAGTAAAGAAATAAAGCATTCAGCAGTAAACACAAAACAAAATTATTTTTTTATATAAAAATGCCACTTACCAGAAATGTAATTCTCCTTCGGTATGCTTGCAGCTTTCAGTCCACTCTGTTAAAAGCATTTCTTTATTTATTTACAATCACGTTTAAAGGGCTGAAGAAAGATAGGAGGTCAGAGGTCAGAAGTTAAAAGTCAAGAGTTAAAACATTATTCAATCAAAGGGTCAAGTTGTGTGCAATACCCCCTAAGAAATTCCATGCAGGATCTTTGTGACCTTTCACTAATGACATTGGCGATTTCCCCTCTCGTACAGAGTAGTGCTTCTTTTTTGCAAATAGACAAAATCAAGCTTTCTGTCTGCAGTTTTGCCACATTAATTCATTTTGTTTTGCTTTGCTACACTATGGTGTACTGCAATCAGCTTAGCGGAGATTGGCAAGGTAATATGTATTTAATATTTATGCACTGTTTCCATTATGCGCTGGGCTGAGCTCATTACTGCTTCTCCTTCAGTACGCTGTGATGAAGTTGTATTTTTGGCAATTATGGCAAGGTTTTAGTTCATTAATTTGATTAGCACAGCTCAATACTGCTACTTCTTCGATACCGTGTGATGAACTGCATATTTTATCGGGTCGGGATTTCAACAGTCGGGCATAGTGACTGTTGAGCACTTGAACAATCACGCAATCGGTGATGGGATTTTAATTTTCGGGATTTAGCATGTCAGGATTTAGTACCTAATCCCCACCTTCCACCAGGTTCCCAGAAACAGTGTTGCTCCACAGCTATTGCAGGTGACTACCCTTCTGGCCTCACTGTGCCTCCAACCCCAGTCATCCCTACCCCTCCAATTTTCCCCCTATTCCTCCACCTGCCTCCCTGCCATGTCATCCACATCCTCCCTGTATTTCCTGGGACTACTGGCTCCCTTTACATAGTCTGGCCAATTCCGCACTGTAGATTCACTGCACCTCCTCTCCATGCCTGCCCTTCACCAGCGTGTCCTGCTGCCAGCTGTCTTCCCTGCAGAGGCCCTGCAGACACTACTCATGACACCACACTCCTGCGTCGTGGCACTCATGTGTCAGGGTCACTCACCCGAGGGGTCACTAAGCCCTCTGGGTAATAAGTATTGAGCTCTGTGGTCCAATTGGCCTGTCTGTAGTCAGGTAGTGTGCCTTGGGTCACTCCCTCCCTCTTCCTCCCTCTGCCATCTCCTTCCCCCCCCCAGACCCGAACACAAACTTCCCCATAAACTGCCCCAAAATCAGTAAATTTGCATACAATCCCCACAGTAATAAGCACTGCAGTAAAAATACTCAGCACTTGGAAAACGCTGTACTTCCTCCCCAGCGGTGTTTTCCAGTCCTCTCCTCCCGGTGGCTGAAAACTGAAATCCAACTGAAACAAATACTGTACACAAGCAGCACTGCAGAGGAACCAACTTCACAAGTGGGAAACATTTTGCTGTTGGAATGTATGGCGTCCTTGAACCTATGTCTCAATCATTCTGTCAAGGCCACAAACAGTTTATTGCAGCAGGATTGCTTTGCCAGGCAAGGTGCCCAACCAAACACACACACACACACACACACACACACACTAGTTGTGTCAAGGAAATCTCACACCTTATCGTTTGCAACCTGCACATCTGAACAGAGCAGTAATTGGAAAAAAAAATAGGCTTTTGAAGTAGCAGTATTTGTTAGACACCATATAGTTTCTTAAGCAATCATTTTTTTTCTGGCAAAAGCATCAATATAACAATTTTTATTTTCATTTTTTTTTTCATTCATGAACTAAGATTCAGAATTTTAAAGTTTTTAAAAGAGAACATTCCTGTGTCGTGACCTCCGTGACAAAATTAAATATCTCGGTGCGGTGCTGCGATGTTTACCAGCAGAAACATGGTAACACTATAATACATCCACAGTATAGACTTAGTATGTACATTCAATTGGTAACTTCAACAGAAGAGTCTTTCAAAAATTACAACCGGCGGCCATCTTTAATGACATGAGTCATTAATTGCAAAATTAGCTATTAAAGCTGTTTTAAAAATATAAGAAAAAACTAAAAATACATTGAAGATGTATTAAAAGACTTCAGAAACACATTTTTGCTAAAAAAGCTATATGATTACATTTTTTGCCTACTAGTAAATATTGCTGCTTTAAAAGATTAGAGATATTATTCTCCAGTTCAGCTCCCACAACACCTTTGAACATAGATTTGGGTCTTGAGTAAAACCACATTCCATTTACACCAACAAAACTAGGATATGAAATGTGGCTGGGAGTTTAGGATTAGAGTGGAGTGTGTGTATGTGTGTGTACAGTATATATTATAGTGGCACAGTGGCACCACTATAGTAAGAGTTGAGGAGGCACTTTAAATGTTAACCCCCAATTTTTGCACTTTAATAACTTTGCAACCATTTGACAGATTTGCATAAAAGTTTGCTTGTGCAGTTTCATGGGGTTGATCTCTTGATGTGCCAAGTTTTGTTCCAGTCGGATGTGCGGATTCTGAGATGCGGATAGTATAAAATGCGGACAATTGCAGTTTTTGGCTGGGTTGGGTTTTTTTGCCATCTCGTATCGCCCAAATGATTTGGAAGGTTGGTCTGAAAATTTCAGGGTAGAAAGGGCTTGGTCCACAGCAGTGCCTTTCACTGGTTTGGAGAAAACATATTAATCTGTTCCAAAGTTATTACATTTAAAAAATTAATGTTCTGAGTATGCTCACTCAGCACTTCAAAATAGCTGTATGAAGTTTTCATATGGGAACCCTTTTTCATGAGTGTTTTCATATGCTGCCATCTTGTTTCCCATTTTTCCCCAAAAATTCAAATTTGGAAAACCACAAAAATGACATTCTGGAGACAACCAGCACATATACTGTAGCTTGCTTGTCTGGGCCCCCTTAGCTGGATTCTGCACGTAACTGTCACAGAAATACCCTTGACATGTTGTTTTTTTAACATTATAATTCTTTTTTTGTGACTCCAAAAAAAAGATTCTTTTTTTGAATCATGAGTCATGAAAAAAGGTCCTTTTTCATGAGGGAAAATCATTTCTCCTTTGCTGGCATCTTTTCCCTGGTGTCTAGTGGCACCCCCACTCTCTGATCACCATCCACGTAATAAGAATACTTTTCCCTGGTGTCTAGCGGTGCCCTCCCGACCCTCAAGCTGCCCTCCCCATACGTTCTTTTTGTTATACTACAGATTTCATATTTATTTATTTTATTTTTATTTTTTTATTTATTTATTTGGTTCTAGGATTGCAAATACCTTTGAGCCAAGCCTCTTTTACAAAGGTTCCACGCCAGTTGCAGTACAATACAGGGGATACAACAGAAATAACAACATTGCAGGTAAACAGTACATTATACAGTTATTAAGTAAGGGAGGAGGCAACACATTAGAGAGCTCAGTACACAGAATGGCCCGGAGCAGCATCGACTAGGAGAGGGTTAAAAAACAATGGAGGAGGAACGGGATGGTAAGATGGAAGTAGTAGCAGCTGGAGGCATTGTCAGACATCACCAGGAGAAGTGCTGGAGATAGGGGTGGTGGGGAGGGGAGGAGGTGGAAGGTGAAGGGTCATGGGAGCAGAGGTAAAATAGGAGACAAGTGCTATGGGGGGGTGGCAAGGCAAGGCTGTTGGTGGTGGCAAGTATTTCTGATTAGGTGAGGCAATCACAGGAGCTGGAGGCAGTAAGATGGAGTCGGAGCCTGATTTTACAGTAAACATGCCAAGTTTGGGAGCAGCAGAGATGGTGGTGCTGAGTCCATTCAGCCACAAGGGAGCCCTATCGTCGAAAGATCATTGACCCTGGGTATTGCGACAGTGGGGAACTTGCAACTGCGATTTGGATCTCCTGGAGTTTCGCGGATTAGTGCTAGGGTGCAGTAGAGCTTGGACACCAGGAGGGGCGAGGCCCAGGATATTTTTTTCGCCATGGTGCAGGTCACATACTTAATACTGTTGGAGAGTTGGAGCCATCCAGATTGAGCATCAAAATCACAGGTATGGGTGAGATGGTCGGATCCAGTGATAAGCCAACAGGCCTTGTTGAGGGATATTGATATGCGTCTGAGGGTAGTTGCCTTGGCTGAGCCATAAATTATTAGGCCGTAATCAATTATGGAGATCACAGAACTCTGAACAGTGATCTTCAAGGCTTCCAGGGTGAGATGTTGCCTGTGCTTGAACAACAAGCCTAGTTGCAAATTAGCAGCTTTTGCTACGCTGTCAATGTGGGCTCGTAGGATAGGTTGAAGTCAAGCAGGTTCCCTAGGTATTTGAAAGACTGGACCTGTTCAAGGGTATTCCCCTGGCTGGTGGAGATAGTCAGGGAGTGTAGCCTGTGCACATTGTGAGAGCTGTTAAAAAGCATAGACTTTTTTTTTTTGTGATTAAGGACAAGTTTATGATTAGTAAACCAATTCTCAACAGAGGTGAAACTATGCTGTAAATTGCGTTGTAGTGGTGTAGGGTCTTTGTGTGAAGAGAGAACAATTGCATCATCAGCATAGTCAGCATACAGGATGATTTATTCTGAGCAGGACTGTGGAAGGGAATTTAGAAAAAGGCTAAAAAGAAGTGGACCCAGTATGGATCCCTGGGGGACACCAGAGCGAACTGGTAGAGTATCAGAGATTATGTCAGCAATTTTTACTCTTTGCGAACGATTTTCAAGGTAGCTTTTAAACCACACTGTAGAGTCATGAGAGAGCCCTGAGTTTAGCAGCTGGTCTATTAGCAGCCGATGGTGGATAGTATTAAACGCTTTGGTCAAGTCAATAAAGACTGCCCCAGTTAGGTGGCCACTGTCCAGAGTGCTGTGCTGTGCTCCAGTGAACTCCAGGAGGGCAGAGGTGGTGCTGTGACCTTTTCTGAAACCGTGTTGCTGTGCACACAGAATATTATATTTGTCCAGGTAGTCAGTGAGCTGGTCCGCAACTATACGCTCGAGGGCCTTAGAGATATGGAAATATGGAGATTGGCGGATAGTTCGTATGATTGGTCTTGTCACCACTTTTATGGACCGGGGTAACAGTGGCAGATTTCCATTTGTCAGAGAACTGACTGCAGCCATGGGAGAGGCTAAGAATTCTGGTTAATGGATGTAGTACCTCTTCAAGGGTGAAAGACAGCAGCTTAAGGTCCAAGGAGTCACCACTAGTTCTGGACTTGGAGATTGCTTTGGTAATGTAATTGCGGGCTTCATTCAATTTGACCTCTTTGAAGTAGAAAGTAGGATGTTTTGATGTGGTGGTGGGGTTTATGATTGAGGGAGAGTCATTTACTGCAAAAAAGTCAAGAGGAAGAATGGAACTGAGGTCAGTGAAGGTGGCATTGAAGGTATTGACAATGACCGTAGGGTCTAGAGTAGTGGTCCCATCAACGTTTAGCATAGACGGGGAGGTTTTTAGTTGCTTCCCTGTTACTTCTCTAATATTGTCCCAGAAAGCTCTCCTATTTCCCCAGGTATTGGTGAGAGCATCCCTATAATACATACTTTTCATTAGCCGGATAGATTTTGTGCAGCTGTTTTGGGCATGCATGTATTTTTGTACAGTATGTCGTATTGCCTGCCAGTAGCTTTTGACAGTGCCCAAAGGTGGTCCCTTGATTTGAGCTGAGCAAGAAGCTCCGCAGTGAGCCATGGGTTAAAGAGAGCCTTGGCCTTGTATTTTTTGAATGGAGCAAAGTAGTCACAGGCCACATTGAAGGTGGTGAAGTAGTCAAGAACCACGTTAACATCTGTCCCCTTGTAAATGGGTAGCCAGTCTTGCAGACTCAGGTAGTATTTAAGATGGTTAAGTTGCTCACAGGGGAGGACTCTGCTGGTGATAGTTTTAGGGGGGGCTTGAAAAATTTGTTAGACCATTCACAGATGACAGGGGAGTGGTCACTGAGTGAATCCAGGAGGACAGTGGTGCGGGAGAGATGGGCAGGGTGGCTGGTAAGGACCCAGTCCAGGAGAGTACTAATGCCTGTTTTGTAGTTTGTCCTTGTGGGGAAGGCAACCATTTGTGTAAGATTGGCTGCTGTGATGGCATCCTTGTGTACACCTGCATCCGATGCAAGCCAGTTTATGTTAAAATCGCCTAGCAGGATAAGTTCTGAGCCAGGAGGTTGGGTACTGATAAAGTTGAGAACATCACTGAGGCCATTTTCTTGGTCTTTTGGAGGGATATAAACTGAGACAATTGTGAGGGCTTTATTATTGGCCCCTAAGAGAATTTTGATAGGTAGAATCTGAGCCATAGAGTCAGATGTGAGAGTTGCCATGGGGTGACCCATGAGAGTGTCTTTAACATAGATGGCACAACCCCTGCCTCTTTTAGAGATTCGATCCAGCCTGAATACGTTGTAACCTTGTAGGGCGATTGCCAGATCTGGGACTTTGGGTGTCAGCCAGGTTTCGACAACAGCAAAGACATCAGGGTTATGTTGGCTTGCAAAGGTTTGGAGAGCATCAAGCTTAGGTAGTAAACTGCAAATGTTGAGGGTTGCGAGGATGAGAGCCCTGGAAGGTTTCACATAACTGGAGCAGATTGGACCAGGGTTTGGATGGACATTACTTGACATCAGCAGGAGGAGGAGCAGGAGCTTCATGGAACATAGGAGTAGTTCCTTGAGTGAGAATTTGAGTCACCATTGTTTGTATGAGCCAATAGAAGGTTCCTGGCAAAGGTCCCAGTACAATGTTTTGTGTGAGAGTGGAGATAGGCTGGCCCATAGGCCAAACACAGGGATATTTAGGAGCATCCAGCTACTTGCAATTGGAGGTCCAAGAGGAGGGCAGGGTACATAGTAGAGAGTGCCCTGGTAGTGGTAGGTAGTGACTAAGTGGTTTGTGGGGGGCCATGGACCAGGAAGGTAGAAGAGGGGAGGCAGAAAGGAGAGGGCAAGTAGAAGTAGGAACAGGATATAGAGGGTGCACATGGTGAAGAGTAAGTACAGTGTGTGCACAGGAGGAAAGATCAACAAATGGGGTGGGGAGATAGAAAGCTTTAAGCTCAGAGCACTAGTACTAGGAGCCAATGGGGCAGGACGGGGTAGGGGAGAGAGGAGCTTAAGTGTATTTAAGGGTGGCCTGGGAGGCGGAGAGGGGTGTGCAAAAAATGTGGCAGCTGGAGCAGTAGCCAACAAGGCTGGAGCTGTGTATAGGCCATACCTGGAAGCTTGATTCCAGAGGGCTGGTGGCAGCAGGCTCCTTGGTGCTGAGAGAGGCATAGAGTGGTGTCCAGGTGTGCAGGAGGTGAACCGCGGGTGCGGTAGGTAGCCGAGTGGGCTACAAGGATGCCTGTTGGAAAAGGGACAGAACAGGGATTTATAGCCCAGCAAAGGGGTGGGAATGAAATTAAGATTAGCACAGAGACAAAAGAACTGCAATTTACTACTACTTTCAGTGGTATCTTCTCAGTGTCTAGTGGCTCCCCCACCGTCCGGTCACCACCCCCGTAATTATTTGTACTTTCAGTGTGCTCTTTTAGTTCTTTCTATGTTATTCAGTGGACAATGGGCTATAATAGCTGTAATGTATAACAGCTGTAATAGTTCTAAATGTCACATCACTGATTTTCTCGGTGATGTAACATTTTGAGCTATTACAGCTATTATAGTCCATTTTTGGATTAAAACTTCTTAATGTCCACTGAATAACACAGAAAGATCTAAATAAGCACAATGAAAGATAAGGCTGAAAGTACTAGACAATTTAAATAGGAATGCTAAAATAAAAACTTTACATCTGTTGGGAATGGCCAGGCAGGGGTTTCTCAAGTAGCCTTCCCCCCTGCCTCGAATTTAGCAAAAGAGACCGTGATACACTGAAGTGTCAATGTGTGCTTTACCAAAGATTTTCCGCTTATTAAGATCAAAATATTTACACTAGCATTGTGACAAAGAAGGAGTATTTATCATATCTGAAACACTGAACAATTAAAATTATAACAAGTAAAAGCCTTTTGGATGTGGGTAATGTTAAGATGGGACCTTGGGCGCAGCCTCTCCCTCTTGTTTGTGAATGGAGACGGTGCTGCTCCGAATTTTGACTTTGTGAAATGAAAGACTAGTGGAAAACTAATAGTCTCAAATATAAATTATACAAGTGGAAATGATATATGTATAAATATCCAAAAGGAGCAGTCTAATTTAATCCTTTCTGGTGTGCCGTACAGATGTGGCTCGATAGTGCAAAGAAAATCTATTTTTGCTTACTAAAAATAAGTTTAACTCATTTTCCCATGGAGTCTTACAACTATTCTTATATGTACATTCCCAGATGGCTCGTTCAATATGGGCCCCCGATCCCCATCTCCATATTCTGTAATATTTCTCAGGTGTCTAGTGACACCCCCCTTCTGATCGCTGTCCCCATGTTTTCCAGTGTTTCCCTGGTGTCCAGTAGCACCCCTTCTCCAATCCACGTCCTTCTGAAATAAAGGAAACCATCCCTCAACGTCTTTTATTTTCCTGTAAAAAAGAAAATGATCCCTCATAACTCTGATCACCCCCACCCTAACCTCCCACTGAGCACCTACCACTCTTCACTCCTCACACCCTCCACACACCCTCGCTTATCTGAACAGGTAGCTTAGTGAAGATTCAGTTTCTGAATCAAGACATGTCTTGCTGCTGGAATCGCCAACTGCAATATGAGAAAGTAAGGGAAAATGCGGTTTAATATATTTCAATGGGGTTTCAAATTTTGCTGCATAACTTTGCCATTTTGCATATTTTAAGCCCACATTTTCAAAATAGCCTTTTTGGGACCTCACCTCATGAACAATGATGGTGGAATTAGGCAAATCTGGCTCAAAAGACAATTTTGTGGTCGCTTGACAAAATCCCTTTTCAGGTGGGATTTGAAAATTTTCACCACACTTGTTTATGAGGTGGGATCATAAGAAGGCTATGTTGAAAATTTGGGCTCAGTATATGTAAAAACAGAAAAGTTGTGTGTATCCATTGAAATCTTGCTGCGCTTACCCGTAACTTTGGTAATTTTAAATATTTTTACCCCAAATTTTCAACATAGCCATATTTTTAGACCACCTCATAAATGTGACAGCTGACGTTTATCAGATTCTGGCCAAACTATGTTTTCACACCTGTAGTGTGGAATGATGTGATGGCGTGCAATCACGTTTTGGCAAGGATTTCAAAATTTACTGTACGGGTACATGAGGTGGGTAATAAGAAGGCTATGCTGACAGTCTGGTTACTGTTGTCCTATTCATCTATGGAGGGGTGGGAACGCATGGCCCAGAGGGCCCTGTGCTCCCACACGTAGAGATGGGTGAAGTTGGAAAACTTCGCCCTGCAAATTAATTCACAAATTTGCTGTGATATGCAAAGCTAATCTGCCAGGTGAGGTCAACTTCGCCTTAATCTGGTAACCTCATGGAGCAATAAATTGGAAACTTTGCCAGCAAATTAAAACTTTTCCAACTTCGCTGGTGAATTAAAACTAACCCATCTCTAAACTTCTCTTTACACCCTCTTGTCCATAACTTTTCCTTACGCCCTCCTGCCCATAACTTCTTACTCTCTCCTGCTAATAAATGTGTCCTTACTCCCTCCTGCCCATATCTTCTCCTTACTCTCTCCTGACAATAACTTTCTCCTTACCCTGTCCTGCCTCTAACTTCTCCTTATGCCCTCTTACCCACAGCTTCACCTTACTCTCTCCTGCCCATAAACTTCTCCTTACTCCATCCTCCCCATAACTTCTCCTTACACCCTCTTGCACATAATGGGCCCGATTCTCAAAGCCCTGCATCTGACGCAAGGTGCCTGTGCCAAACAGAGATGGTGAAAGGTGCACCTTGCATCCAGGGCTGCCTGCCACTTGATTCACAAAAGTGGCCTGCATTGACTGCAGGCTGCCTGCCCCAAACAGGGCTTGTGCCAGCCCTGCACCCTGCAATATGCTATGACAGGGCGCTACGTGGACTGCGCTGATGCAAGCTGCAGCTTGCTTTTCACAGACATCACCTGGACAGAGAAATTCTAAGTGCCCTTAGACCTTCCAGGTCTGGCATAAGGGGACTTAGACATCTCTCCCCTGGGTGAGCTGTGGTAGCATAGGTGCTGCGGATCCCACCTACACAACCCCAATGTACCACACATGCACCCCATATGGAGCAGACCCCATCCATGAAGTGCCCCATGGCAATACAGGGCAGCTTCCCCCTCTGGATCCCAGTCGTGGCCCTCCCCAACTATGCACCAGACTCCAGGTATCCCCGCCATGCAGATGCATGGCATATGCCTATGCACTGCAGGTCCTGTACACCCCACCCAAACAGGTAGTGCCCACCCCATCCCCAGATAGAGCAGGGGACCAGCATAGCCCTCCACACACCTCTGTGGCCGGTCCCTGACTGACTGGAATGTGCAGCAGACTGTACAGTGTACATGCTAATATTAGCGTGTACACTGTACAGCCTGCTGCACATTCTAGTCAGTTGGGGAATGGCCGCAGAGATGAGTGGAGGGCTATGCTGGTCCCCTGCTCTATCTGGGGATGGGTTGGACACTACCTGTTTGGGTGGGGGTACAGGACCACCACTGGCAGGGTCATTGGACAGCACTGGGGTCATCGGGGATAGGGGCTTGCAGCACTCCCCTTCTATGCACCTTATGTTAGATGCATGGGGGGTGAGCTGCACATAAGGGAACTTAGGCACCAGGGGGATGCCTCTTGTACCTGAATTGGGTGCAGGGTCCCTGGTGCAGGGGGCATCAGTGCAAGCTGCTGTTTGCCACAGCTTGTGCCAGATGCATCCCCATTTGAGAAACTGGTCCAATGTCTCCTTATGCCCTCCTACCCATAACTTCTCCTTACTCTCCCCTACCCATAAACGTCTCCTTACTCCATCCTGCCCGTAAACTTCTTCTTACTCTCTCCTGCCATAACTTTTCTTTATGCCATCGTGTGCATAACTTATCCTTACTCTGTCCTGCCCATAACTTCTCTTTACTCCTACTTGCCCATTATTTCTCCTTTCGCCCTCTTGCCCATAACTTCTTATGCCCTCCTGCCCATAGCTTCTCCTTATACCCGCCCGCCAATTCCTGGTCATAACTTCTCTTTACTCCCTCCTGCCCATAACTTCACCTTACTCCTACCTGCCCATAACTTCTCCTTACTCCTTTCTGCCCATAACGCATTCTTACATATCTCTCCTGCCATAATTTCGCCTTACACCCTCCTGCCCATGACAACTCCTTGCTCGCACCTGATCATAACTTCTCCTTACTCTCTCCTGCCCATAAACTTCTCCTAACTCCCTCCTGCCTATGATTTCTCCTTACACCCTCCTGCTCATAACTTCTCCTTATGCCCTCCTGCCCATAACTTCTCCTTACTCCCTCCTGCCCATAACTTCTGCTCTTGCTCTCTTGCCCATAACTTCTTCTTACTGCCTCCTGCTCATAACTTCTCACTCCCTCCTGCCCATAAACGTCATATTCCCTCCTGCCTATAATTTCTCCTTACAATCTCCTGCCCTTAAACTTCTCCTTAGTACCTCCTGCCCATATCTTCTTCTTCTTCTTATTCCCTCATGCCCATAACTTTTTACTACCTCCTGTCCAGAGAAGTCATGGACAGGAGGACATAAAGTGAAGTTATGGCCAAGAAAGTGTAAGGAGAAGTTATGGGCAGGAGGGAGTAAGGAGAATTTTATGGGAAGTAAGGAGAAGTTACAGGTGAAGTTCCATGATTGGTGAAGTTACTAGTGAAGTTACCTGTGAAATTGCCTAGGTGAATTTCCAAGCCTATGAGAAAACTTTGCCGATTGATTCACAGAGTTGAATCTGGCAACTTTGCCAGAACTTTGCCAGCAAATTAAAACGTCATCCCATCTCTACCCACAGGCAAATAAGGATATGATTATACAATCTCAAAAAGTAAGGAAATTCATTGCAAAAAATTGTGTTAATGCACTACAGTAGTTAGGGTTAAAGCAACAGAAGTAGGAAAATGTGGCATTAGAGTTGCCAACATTAACACCCCCCATACCCTGCAGGCAGCAATTGGCATGGGGTGTGCCTTGGGGTTGTCAACCCTAACAACACTCACCACATTCTCATACACTGTACCCTTCTCAACTTATTAACTCATGGAATGGGGTGTGCATTAGTGTTGACAACCCCAAGGCACACCCCATGCATGTTGTTGCATGCAGGGTGGGGATGGGGTGTTAGGGCTGAAAACCATAATGCCACATTTCCCTACTTTTGTCACTTTAACCCTAACTAGTGCATTAATGAAGCTTTTTGCAATGGATAGACACATTAATTGCAAAACACTTCATTAAAGCATCAGTTAGGGTTCCTACAAAAGTGACAAAGGCAGGGAACCTCACCCACAGTCTCCACACACCAAAAAGCATTGGGTGTTTCTTTGGGTTGGAAACCCTAACATCCAATTTCCCTGACTTTGTCACTTTAGTAGGAACCCTAAATTGATGCTTTAATAAAGTTTTTTGCAATGAATTTCCTTACTTTTTGAGATAGTATAATAGTATGCCCATTTTATGGGTGTTTTTTGGAATTTGTGCTCCAGATTTTGTACATGAGCTTTTGGAACCCCACCTCATGATCACTGACACTGTCATTTCATTACTGGGTCTGAAAGGTGATTTTGCAAATTGCACAGCAACAGCACCATGCCACACTACAGGTGCAGAAACACATCTCAGGCAGAATGTGAGAATTGACTGCTGTAGTGTTCATGAGGTGGTGTGAAAAAATGGATATGTTGAAAATTTGGAGTGAAAATATTAATGCTTTAACCCTAACTGATGCATCAATAAAGTTTTTTTGCAATTTATTTCCTTACGTTTTTAGATAGTCTAATAGTATCTTTATTTTACTGTGGGAGCACACGGTCCTTTGGACCCTGCACTCCCATTCCTCCACAGATGTGCATATGTATGCAGCTGGGGAAACGCAGGTGCTTCTGACCTCTGCACTTCCACACATCAAGTTATGAGCGAGGGAATAAAGGCCAACATGGGGATTGGGCACCCCAAAGTTAGCAACTACTTCATTGGACCGTTTTCTTTTTTTACCTATTAAAATATATACTTCAGTGCAGGATTCTGCAATGAAACATGGCAGTCTGATGCAGAATCCTGCATCAAAGTGCAATTTTAGATGGAAGATTGTGCATCAGTGCTGGGCGGTTTGTGAACACTGGGAGTGGGCTTCCCAGTATCCTACAGTGGTGGGCAGTTTGGGGACACTAGGAGTAGGCTCCCCAGTGTCCCACAGTCGTTTTGGGGTTGGGGGTGGTGGCCTGCACTTGAACTCTTCAGCAGGATACTTTGGTATATAATCCTATGCCAGACAGCTGCTCCGACATAGAATTGTATGCTGCTTACTAAATTTCAGCATACAATCCTATGGCAGACTGCTGCTCCAACATAGAATCCTATGCCACCAGGGACATCTGTTTTTTGCCCATAGAAAATAATTGGAAAAACAAACTGCAATAACTTTGGAATGGATTAATACTTTTTCACCAAACCTTCCAAAGGCACATTGGTGAAGCCAAAGTTTTCTACCCTGAAGATTTCAGCATAGTAGCTACAGCAGTTTCTGAGACAAAGGTGGACAAAAAAACAGCAAAAAAACCCTCACAAAAATCTCTGTTCAACACTCTGTATCTCTGAGTCCACACAATAGATTCAAACCAAATTTGGCATATCAATAGACCTACTCCTTCCGACAACGCATGCAAAATTTCAGGCAGATCTGTTGGACCTGCCCAAAGTTCTTACCCTACAAAAATGTGTCTTTAACATTAAACAGTCGCACTAATCCTAACTATACTGGTGCTACCACGCCAGTATAATATGTATATTATATATATATATATATATATATATGGGACATGCAATGGGCTGACTCAAAAATATGCAAGTTATCTTCAAGTTTGAGGGGGCATGACCTTAACTCATGAGTGGCAGAGCAATGAGTAAGTTAAGAAAGTCCTGCCACTCACAAGTGATGCTAAATTGCTTATTTTAATTCAGGCTTTTGTATATTTGATATATACAACAGTACTCTAGTTTATAAGTTATAGCTTTTAATCTACAATTTGTTTGAAATTTTGCTGTTTTCCTTTGATTTTAACAGCTTGCTTCAGTGCTGTACTGAGCACTGGGATGTTATCAGCATTGTGAAGGCTGCTCTCTGATTGGTTCAGTGTTCCACTGTGATGACAGTAACCTTAAAAATGTCCATTGTGACAACAGTAACAGAAATATTTTTTTTTTATGTTGCTGTTACTGATGTCACCAGCTAAGGTGTCTTTTTATCTCATCATTTTACCCCACTCCTGGAGTGCATATGTGTGTGTGTGTGTGTGTGTGTGTGCATACATATATATTTACTGCAAAAACTGTGTTAATGCACCAGTTAGGTCCAGCTTAAAGCCACAAAGTAGGAAATGTGGTGTTAGTGTTTCCAACCCTAACTCCCCACTCCCACCCTAAGCAGCCAAGGGAAAAAATTAGGATTTTGGCTGTCCTGAGTCTTGCCAAATCAATGCTGGGCTCCTCTGTTGGATTCTCAGCCCTAAAGTGCTCACCCCTTCCCCCACCCCTTAACCTCCTGCCTGAAACACAATTACAGCTCCAACCAACTGCCTCATACTGATACACTCTTCAAAGGTACAGAAATATATGTTGCCATATGTTGCCAGCAACCTGTGGGTCCTGCCTGAACAAAACACATCTAATGTGACCTTTTTTGCTCCATGGAGGAAGTGAGCATTAGGGTTCATAACCCCAAGGACGAGCCCAGCACTGATTTGGCAAGACTCATGAGAACCAAAACCTTAATGTCTTTTTTTTCCTTTTGCTGCTGGGGGTAGGGTGGCTGGGTGGGAGATAGGGTTGGACATCCTAACACCACATTTCCCTACTATTGTTGCTTTAAGCTGAACCCTAACTGGTGCATTACTGTCCTTTTTTGCAATTAATTTACTTTCTTTTTTTATATAGTAGAATCATATCCTCATTGATCGGGATCTACATCAACACTTCAGTCTGAGTGCAAAAGTGTAGGGACCTCTGGGATCTGTCTTTCCATATATGTATACATGCAGATGTGCAGAACCTTTTGGGCCCTGCACCAAATGTGGAATCCATCAGGCCACAGAAGAACAGGACCTTCTGGGCGTTACAGGACACGTGGCAAGTGAGCAGTCAATGTGGGCGCAGGAGCAGAGGGCATTGCAAGCCTTGCAGCTCTGTGTTTCTAGTGATGTGCAAGAGTCCATGTGGGTACAGAAAAGTGAAAAATCTTGTTTCTTGAGCCCAGCTTCTTCGTGACCTCTTCAAAAAAGATGTCTTCTCATGAAAGAAGAATGTGAAAAATTCTAAGTCCAAAATCTTTCATGAGAAGGAATCCTCTTTTGTGAGATTTTCATGAGTTCATGAAAGAAGATGCCTTCTCATGAAAGAAGAATGTAAAAAAAAAAAAAAAAACTAAGTCCAAAAATCCTCTTTCGTGAGATTAATTCTTCTTCTGTATGGTCCTATGTGAGTGTCACGAAAGATGAAAACTGACTCACTAAAGAAGATGTGGTAAGGATTTCCAAAAACACATTTTGGTGTGTATTTTTTTTAAGTAAGTTCAGAATTGAACTAAATGGGTCCTATTTAGCAAGATACATGTGTTTGTGTTTTTCCAGGGCATCATTTTTATGGGGTTTGAAAGATCAAAAAAACTGAAAAACTGAAACAAGATGGCCACCATATGAAAGAAGATTTTTTCTTCTCACAAAAAAGGAACTTGGCATCACAAAAGAAGACTCCTCTTTCATGTGGCCAAATTCTTCTTTGTATGAAACATCTATCCAAAAGACAGTACTGAGCAAGCTGAGCACCAACATTTTAAATCCTTATAACTTGGGAATGGATTAATATTTTTTTTTTACCAAACCATTGACATGCACCACTGTAGTGCAAGCCCATTGTACCTTGAAAATTTCAGAACAAATTTCCAAACTGCATGGACTGTAGGTGACAAAAAAACAGCAAAAAATACAGATTTTTCTCCTAAAATTGCACTATCTGGATCTCAGAATCTGCATATCTGACTGGAACGAAAGTCACCAAATCAAGAGACCTTGCCCCCAGACTGTGAATGCAAAATAGTGCGCAATTCCATTGAATGGGGACAAAGCTGTTAAGGTGCAAAGTTAGGGGTTTAACATTAAACATTCTACTCAACCCTAAGTATAGTGGTGCTACCGTGCCACTATAATGTATTTAAAATACATGAATATATCACTAGTTAATGATGTCACACACAGAAAATGTCACAAGTTAATGATGTCATATTCAGATGATATCACTATTTCACCAGTTAAGAATTTCATACTCATACCTACTCATTAACCAATTACATTCAACAATTTAAATGGGATTGCCACTTGCCAAAAATGCTGAAATGCCAAAAATGTTGAAAGACCATTTGCTTTGACTGTGCATGAAATGCAGCACAGTGTTCTTTTTTTTTCTCCATAGAGGTTTTTATGCTCCGGAGTCCTGGCAGGTGGCTTTGGCCATTTTGATGGAGGGACTGTCTCTCCAGTCCCGCCACTCCCATACTTGCCGATGCCCTGTAGTTCCCCACAGATTGCCCCCTATGACAGGGCCAGGAAGGAGGTTGCTGGCTTCTCCTTCCTCCCTCCCTCCCTCCCAGAGACCCAATCCAGAATGCAGGGATGGCCCCTGGGGGTGGTGGACCATCATCAAATCTGCCAGGCTTGCTTTTTCCTCCATTTCCCCCCACCCCTCCCCTACTGATGCAAGGATGTTGGATTGAGCCTTCCAACCTGTACTGCCCTCCAACCACTGCCAGAGGGCAGTCAATGAGTGGGATGACTAATCTCCCTCCCTCTGAGAGAGGAGAGCAGTTCTCCAGATGCTCAATCATTTCTCCCCTGTGCTGACCCCTAGCGACCCGGGCTAATTCCCGAACCCAGGTCACCGGCACGACGCAAGGTGTAGCGACCAGTGCCACAACCTCCAGTGCCACTGTGCCAGTCAACACAGTGTTCTATGCATTCAATAAGTTCTGGCTTAATAGAAACTATCATACCTATTTTCATTCTTAGTACTTGACCTCTATTGATGTCACTCATGGCTTCACCACTTGTGAGGTCAGGGGTCAAGTAAAAGTCATGAAGATATTTTCAGTATCTTCTTTATATGCCAGCACGTATTCCTAAAGTATATACATCTATATATATACTTTCATTGCAGAAAAATTATGTTAATGTAAAAATTAGGGCTGAAGAATGCAAAATGCACATAGTAGGGAAATTAATAAATATTAGAATTTTAGTTTTCTGGAGTTTTGGGTTTCTGGAGTATTGGTGAATCAGTGGTGGGGTCTTCCTTGGGCTTGTCAACCCTAATCCCCACCCTCCGCACTTCCATGCAGCTCTGGATGCAAAGGATTCTCCGGGTCCTGTGCTTCTGTGCAACTATAGATGAGGATGCACAGGGCTAAGAGTACAGAGTGTTTAAATTATGGAACAATGTAATTTGGGAGTGTCTCCACTGATATGCTATATTCTATTGCCTAATAGTACACCATTTGGAATTTGTACCTTTAAGCTGGCAATAAAAATTCAAGCAGCAGCAAATGTAGCCATGCCCCTGATGAAGTGCCATGCTAATGACGCAAAGTGCGGAGGCTTAGTGCTGTTCTTTCTTTTTCGGTGTGGAATAAACCTCTGGTTGGCATTTAAACCACAATCTTTGTGAGAACACTTTTTTTTTCTTTTATTTGAGCGCTACTATTTTTGCTCAGTGTCACGTATTCTGCAGGATTCAGCACATGTTCCCTACCATGAGTGTGTGTTTCTGTTGTTCTTCCAAGACTTCTTTTAGCGGTGGACGCACAGGGTCATCTGGGCCCTGCACTTCTATGTAGCTATGGATGCAGAGACAGGTTACTTGTTACCCGTGCAGCACGACACTGCACCATCCATCCCCAGGATGGGAGTGGTGCTGCACGGCCATCTACAGTATCAAGCCTCAGCATATCCAGCTGGCTCACTGAGTTTGACCCCAAACTCAGCTTACCATCATGGGATCATAACAAGTGACCCACTGGGCCAAAAGCCAGCCCTGCACATAATTTCTATGATCTTCTGAAAGTGTCAAGTGTAATTTATAAAATACTGGCCAAAAAGTAATTTTGCATCACAAGTTTGATAATTCATTGTTGAGCAGGATTTCAAAAATGACAGCTGTCACATTCATCAGGTGAGATCAAAAACAGGATATGTTGAAAATGTGCAGTCAAAATATTGAAAAATGACAGTTATGAGTGAATGTTGAAAAAAAATTCAACGTTCCTTCATAACATTTTTGTTTTTAACATATTGACTCCAAATTTGCAACACAGTATTTTTATGATCCCACCTCATGAATCTTGAAAGTGAGATTTTTCATATCAGGGCTGCACAAACTAGGTGACTAGGTGATCTTTTATTTGACCAACAGAGATTTACAGAAATTGTCAGGGCTAAAAGGGGATTTTGTAGTGCAACTGCAAAATCACCTTTCAGGATGGACTTTAAAATCACCTCCCTCATTGATGAGATGGGATAAAAAAGGCAATGTTGAAAATTTGGGGTCAAAATATTGAAAAATAGCAAAGTTATGAGTGAATACTGTAACCTTTTAATGTTTACTCATAACTCAGTCATTTTACCATATAAAATGTTCAATGTAGTCTTTCTGTGACCCCACCTCATGAACCTAATAGGTAACATTTTTCAGCTCTTGCCAAAAGCTGATTTTTTTTAGATTGGGTCCCAAAAAGGTCATGTTAATATTTGGTGCAAAAATATTTCAAAACTACCAAATTATGATTAAAAGTTCAAAATACATTGAAAATACACTGACAGCATTTACATTATTTCCTCAGTGCTTGGTTGTGCTCCAAGGAGGAGGATACCTTTTTTGGTGACAGTAGGTCTACACTGAGGGGCCCTTTGTAGATGAGTGACAATGTGAGCAGGGGTGTGGGGTGGTGGGTGCTGAGTGTGAAAGTTAAAATGAGGTAGGTGGGGTGGTCAGGGTGTTGGGGTTAGAGACTGATGAAGGACTGTTTTCTTCTTTTCAGGTTAAAAAAATAAGATCTTAAAGGGACAGTTATTTTGTTTTCAGAGTACTGACACTGGGATTGCAAACCCCAGTGTTGACAGAGTATTCAGTGGCACCTGGGTGGGCACTCTGTTGTCACCAGCTATGTGTGGGGGTGGGTGGTGGACCGAGGACATGGTAGGTCTATTTACAGCTGTAATTGGGGTGGGCACCCTGGTCCACATCTTCTACAGAGAGGGGTTATCTCAGCTGGCACCAGGGGTGAGCACCCTAGTGTCAGTTTTACAAATGTGTAATGGCTGGCGTTACTGGACACCTGCTCTCCATTATTAGTTTTTTTATACATGGTTCAGGATAGAGGGAGGATACCTCAGAGGTATTGGGTACCCGCAGTCCTGTAATATAAACTGAAATGTGGGATGAGATAGGAAATAGTAACTGTAATGGTGGCATGGAGGCATTCAAGGGGGGGTTAATCTTTAGCAGTATGAGTTAAAGAAATCACTTTCTTTTTGTTGTATTATTTCTTTATTCCCCTGTCAGGCTGCCACATTAGCCACTCCTTTGGGCATGCCAAGGACTCTTTCTGACCCATCCTGTCCCCCTAGCTTCCACTCTCAGATGGCAGCCACCCCAGGGTAACCAGGCATAACCCTTCACTGGGTGGCTCCCTCTCCTCTGAAGGGGAAGGCACCAGCCTGGGCAGGGCAGACCAGTGCAACGTCTTGGCCCCGAGGTGCTGCTGAGGCAGATGGCTTCAGGGGCATTGATGGTTTCAGAGAGCCAGGTAGCCATCATCTGGCATAACATGGAGCATTTTCTACTTTTCTGGTATGCTTCCCTCCTGCACCATTGTGCAGTGCTCCTGGTCTCCACCAGAGGCCACTGCTGGCCGTCGTCAGCCCATAACTCACCCCAGGAGAGGAGAGCAGTCCTACAGATGCTCAATCCTCTCCTTCCCCTGGTAGCCCCCGATGTCCCGAGTACATTCCCAAACTCGGGTCACCAGCGTAGGTAGAGGTAAGGCACCAGCGCCTCAGCCTTCTATGCCACCGGGCTAGCTAAGAAATCACTTTCGATGAAATCATTTTTGATTTCCCTAAAACTGCTTTCAAAAAGCAGTCTGAAGGAAATGATTTTCACCCAAACTGATAACACAAAAATCCAGCCATCCTTAGAATATTCATTTTTTGAACTGAGCATGCTCAGAAAATAGCATGGTTGTTAACTTATATTTTAAACACTAGATAAGTTAAAAAATTGGCACTTGCTAAAGTTTGTACCTTGGGCCAGACTCTCAAAGGTAATAAAACTGCTCCTCCCTCCCCCAGCCCAATAGCCTCTGGTCTGAAGCACAGTGTATAGCTCCAAGCCAGTGCCTCATAGTGATACAGTCTCCAAAGGCAGAGAAGTATGTCTCACTACATGTTGCACAGAGTCATTTGTAGCTTTCTTCATGCAGGGCCCAAAACAGATCACATCTGACTGTGTTTGTTCAGGGGAGGTGGTGGGCATTATAGTTGACAACCCCAAGGAAGACCCCATCACTGATATGCCAAGACTCCGGAAACCAAAAATCCTAATGTTTTTTCCTTTTTATGCTTGAGGGGTGGGAATGAGGGGGGAGTTAGGAGTGGAATCCCTAATGCAACATTTCTTTGTTTTTGTGCCATTAAGTTGACCCTAACTGGTGCATCATCACAGTTTTTTGCAAAGAATGTCCTTTCTTTTTGAGATAGTGGAATTGTAGCCTCATTCCAGCAGTTCCATTTGGGACCTGTGAGGACAAATATAGACACTCAGGGCCCTCTGGGCTCTGCACCAAGAGAAAAACATGCAGAAACAGATGGATGCATAGGGCCAAGAGTCCATCTCTCAGCTGAAGCACAGGACCCTCTGGCACCCATGGGTGCATAGCTCCATGCCAGGAGAAGAGTTCTCTTTACTGGATGGTACCTGAGCCTGTGGGCAATCCTTCACCTTCCTTTCCCAGACTGGTGTGTGTGTGTTACATGACAGCACCATCTCTCCAGCCTCAGCCCATCCAGCTAGCCGACTAAGCTCACCCCTCAATCTCAGCTCACCGGCATGGGATAACAAAGCGCTATTCACTGGCATAAAGGTTGGCACTACACACTACATTTCTTAATAATGATTATTATTTTTTGGAAAATGGGCTAAGAAAATCCCAGACTCTGTTTGGCTGATAGCCCCAGCAAGGTGGGCATCTATCAGACAACAAAGCTTGGGATTTAAAAGTGCCAGTGACAATGACCACATTACCAATAGTATTGTTCACAGTGAATTTTGAAATGTCACAGCTGCCATGTTTCTTCTGGCAACGGAGAACCACAGAGCACCGGACTTTCAACAGTTCCTTCCAGCCTGATCCCCCCATGTCCAAAAAGTAACACATTCACAAGAAAAACAAATTCAACAATAAAAGGTAAACCTATGCGTTAACAGCAAAGTGCTTTACTGATACATAGCATCTCTTGCCCCCCATGATCCCACAAAGCTGACTGATCGATTCTGCTCTCCTACCCAGCAGCACGTCTCTACTCGGCCAAATCCATGTAATCCCCGTGACTGTGCCATAGGCCGGTTCTGGCAACCCATACATTTTCAAACCAAACCAGCTACCCTGTTCGGTACCCCATGTACAAATGTGCCAGTGTTATTGTAAAAAAAAAAAAGCCTGCATAGATTTCAAGCTAAACATTAATTTATTTTCCAGTTAAAAAATCAGCAATCCTTCCAACCATCCACAGCAGCTCCACATAGTGATTGCCTGCCCCATGTACAAATGTACTTTCATTTGTTTATCCACAAAAAAATACAAAAAAAACAAGCTTGCATTGATTTTAAACCAGTCCTTTATGATTTCTAGAGCCACAAGTCTAAGTAAAAAAGAATGAAACAAATCAGTATGTCTATAGTGCCCACCAGTTACACTGCCCGCCCTGTCCACTACCAGCGATTCTCCTGCACATGTTTTCCAAATGTACCTTTTGTGCAGTTAAAGCAGTTCCAAATATACGGACCTTCTGTCCATTGCAAACAACTATATACTGCTGGCACTGTCCACCTCGATCACAGAGCCTAGATTCATACCATAAAAAAAAAGAAAAGAATAAGCATCTGTCAGCACTAAACATCAGGAGCATGCCCGTGAGTAAGCCAATCTGAAGATTTTTTTTTTTTTTTTTTACTTTCTGTTTTTGCCCCTGTCTGTCCCCCAACTGATCCACTCTCTCAGATCCTCCAAGCACTCACACTCCACCACAAAGGCCAAGGCATCTGCTTCTAGAGTGCACTACACACTTATTTCTAGAGACCCGGTTAACCCTCCCAGTGGGGTGAAGGAGTATTCCCCCTTACCTCCTCCAATTCTCAGGAGAGTGTGCACAGTGGAGTCTGCCCTCAGTTCCTCCATGGAAGTGCAGTGCAGAGGCTTGTCGCCTGAACCATCTGCCGGGTGTCTTTTTCTTTGTTCAGTGCCCTCCTCCTGCTGACATTGACACTCAAGGAGGGCCAATGTGGCAGAGGTGCACAGGGATGAGTGTCCGCTCAAGGCCTCAGCCAACGTCAGCCCCTCCCTTCATTCTCTGCTTTCTCCAACTGCACTGCCAGTGCCCAGGTTCACCCAGGCGATAGCAGTAACACAGCGTGGCTCGCTCGCAACCCTCCCCAGAGATGGGGAGCAGCCATCAGGTGCTCAACCTCTCTTCCCCCCAGCCAACCCCCAGTGACCCAAGTCCATCACCGAACCTGGGTCACCGGCATTGTGTGAGGTATGGCGTCCAGCACCTCAACCGTAAGTGCCACTGGGCCGGCCCCCAATCTAAAGACTTTAAACTTTTATCGTATACTGTGCATCTCATCTCTTCGCATCTTACTCTCTGCCCTGTTAATAAGGCTCATTTACAGCTGATTTATCATGTGGATATTATAAAAAGCAGGGAAATGCACCTTTTTAGTCACACTTTTCTTTTTACTCAAATTCCTCAGCAACTCCAGGCATCCTTCCATCTCAAAATCAGAGTAAAATGAAAGCCTTGAATGAATGAATAAATAAAAAAGTGTGCAAACAATTTAAAGAGTGTGTGTGTGTGTGTGTGTGTGTGACCATGGTAACCACCTCCAAAAATGCAGGCGGAGGAATTATTTTATTATAAAACTTACTTAAAATGAAATTTTCATTAACTTTTTTTCATTAAACTTATTTTTTTTACAGTGCCTATTTTCTAAGCACAATAATACCCAGCAGGGTGGGTGGTATTGTGTTATACCGGACCTTCCAGGGGCTATAGGGCTCTCCGCTTTCGACATCGGGCCTCATTATGCCCTGGGAGGTCCGGTATAGCACAATACCGCCCACCCTGTCAGATATTATTGCTTACTTAAAATTTTGACCCCAAATTTTCAAGATAGTCATTTTATGATTCCCTCTTATAAACATGACATGTTGCATTTATAGAATCCTGGCTGAAACATCATTTCACACCACAGGTGCAAAAACACATCTTGTCAAGGATTTGAAAAATTCCTCCTGTCACATTTATGATGTGGTGTGAAAAATGGCTATGTTGAAAGTTTGGAATCAGAATATTGAAAATTAGTGGAGTTATGTGCCAGTGTTGAAATATTTCAATGTTCACTCATAACTTGGTCATTTCACCATATTTTCACACCAAATTTTCAACACAGTCTTCTTATGATCCCATCTTGTGAACTCAGTAGGTGAAAATTTTAAAATCTCACCCAATACATGATTTCACCCAGCAACTGCAAAATCACCTTTTGGCATGTATTTGAAAATGTTCAACTGCCTTGTTCATGAGATGGGGTCCCAAAAAGGCCACGTTGAAAGTTTGGTGGGAAAATATTGAAAATTTGCAATGTTCTAAGTGAAAATTGAAATATTTCAATGGTCACTCATAACTTGATCATTTTACCATATTGTTACACCACATTTTCAACATAACCTGCTTAGTACCCCACTAGGGCTGTGCAAAATTTAAATTCCACTGGCAGAATCCTTACAAAATTCGGAATTCGCTTCCATGCAATTCCACGAAAAATGGAGGAAGCTTTTGCGAAATTCAATCTTAAACTGCAGAATTTTGTCAGTATTGCAGAATAATGTGGTGAACTGCAGAAAATATTCCCTCAGAATTGATTGCCTTTTTCTTTTATTCAGTAAGTAAAAAAACTGGTGTAACTGGGACCCTGGGACCAAAACTGGTAAGTAGAGATGTTGGTATAACTGGGAGGTGACACTGCTACAACTGATACTGGTGGAACTGGGAGTAGAAACTGGTGTAACTGGGATGAGACACAGATATACTGTATAAGCGATGGTGAAATACGTGTAATTTTGAATACTGTGAGATACACTAACAGAACAGTGAGGAGAAACAATTTCAGTTGGGTGAAGACTCTGCCAGGGTACAAAATTCCTATACTTTAGGTGCCCCAAGGAAAGCACTTTTGTCTAAAGACAACTACAGCTCCTCAGTGCCTGCCCACTGGGGCAACTGAGGCATTAGTGCTACTGTATCTTCATTTTTTTCCTCCTGTACGCCTACCGTTTTGCCATCTTCCCAGTCCACCCCCTCCCTAAGTGCCTGTGCCGTCTGTAATGGTGCAGCATTAGCATTGCATGACTAACTTCATGAGAGTAGTTACCTTTAGGTGTAGTGGAGAAACCAGGACCAGGAAGGAGCAGTGCGGTGGAGAGTTTGTCATGTGACCACAAATTCTGTGCACTGAGAATCATGCTGACTCAGTCACGCAGCTGGTGTCACATGACAGGTGCTTTTACTAAGCATCAGATCACAGTCTGGAGTGGCGGCATTAATTGGCTGCTGCTGGCAACTGAGCCTTCCCCTAAGAAGTGTTGCTGGTGAGTACTATTCATTCCATCAGAACCTGTTGTGGTGGGGAGCTGAATTGGTTGTCAGAGCAACAGGCAGCACACAGAAAAACATCTCTTTAAGGGCTTTAAATCAGTACTCACAAACCATTCTTTTAAGGGCTACTGATATGGCGTTTTAGGGACTTTTTCTGGGCTTGGGAGCTAAGGTCTTATTAAAGAATGCAGGCTGGCATTAAAGTCCTTATCAAGGCCTGGTGACTATCAAGTTCTTTTAAGGTCTAAGAGCACACACACAGGCCAGATTTGCAGCTTCATCCTTTGTGCCCCTCTCTCCATGCACCACTGCTCTCTCAACCTGTCCCTTCTTTGGCTTCCCCATCAAGCCTTACGCTCCTACTTACTGGCCTGGACCATCGGGGACATCATCCACTGCCCCTCATACTCCCCTCTATCTCGTCTAGTGTGCCCCAAGACTCATAGCCACAATTTCTGCCACTTGTCCGACCTCCAACCCATCCATTCACATATTACCACCAGGATGGGTCAAACAGCCTTTTCCATTGCTGGGCCCTCCCTCTGGAATGACATCTCCCTCGCCCCCCACTGCATTACATTACCCCCTGCTAAATTTACATACCCTACTAAAAGCCCACTTCCTGTTGTCCATGACCTGTTCCAGTCCCCAGGCTACTGGCACTCCTATGCAATCTATTTAGGCCTCCATTGCCCCCTGCTTTCTTCTCCTACCTAGGGACTGGCTTGCTAGCCAGCACCCTGTGCAGGAGTCAGCTGTCTGCTACCTGCAAATTGTAAATGAATCCATAAATTATAATTTGTAAATAGTATGTATATTTTTTGTTTGATACTACTCTTTTCCTGTCAATGTTAACTCTGAGTTGCAGCTATTGCTGCCAAACACTGTGTAGCTACTAGATCCATGCTGCCTGCTGTTTGTTACTGTAGAACACTGTGTATTTACCTGTCTTTACTGTGACCTTTCTGTATGTGCCAGTCTCTGGCCCAGGCCATGCCTGAAAAAGGTCCTTGGATCAGTGCACCAACCCAGTTAACAAAGGAATAAATAAATAACTAAATAAATAAATAAATACATGTAAAATAAAAAATCCCTTTTAAGAGCTTGAAGATAAATAAATTCTTTTAATGACATTTGGGGCATGCTGACAGGAAACAGTTGTTTAAAAAAAGCCCTTTTGAGGTAAATAATTATTTTAAAAATGCCACTTTACATGACTACCTGCCCTCCGTGGAAGGTGGCTATTATAGGTAGAAGTACATGGGGATTGAGTGTGCCTTGTGAGTTCCTGAAGGAGGCAGGTGTGAGAGACAGGAAGGGATGATAAAGAGAAAGTTAAAGAAGCAGTGGCCTACGTAAACCTCAGAATATCCGGCAAACTGTGGATTCCTTTTTCACTGTTCAGGTTATAACTCATATTTTAGTCACTACTGCTGCTTCAACTGCATTCATCTCCACAAGAACCCAACATCTCCTATATCCAGCATTAGTGCTGTCACATCTGTCACAGGTTTGCCTGAATTCTGTTTGTGCTTGATAGAGACATTGTTGCCTTTTGGTTTAGAGTTACATCTTGTCCCACAAAAAACTAGTGCAACCCCTAGGTGGCGCTATTCTTACAGTTACTACCCCTGCCTTGCCTGGCCAGACCAAGGTTAAGGTGCCTGGGTTCCCAAGATTATATTAAAACTGGTTCTTTCCTAGATATTACATTTGCACAGTGCCTTCATCCTGAGTTTAACTTTAAGTGGGCTGACTTTTACCTGGTATAACCCCCTGGGATGCTATACAATCCACTATACCCTTTTGCTATCCCCAACACATGACCAGATAACATTTCCCCACATTTGTAGACATTTTGAATTAGTAACGCTCTCTAATAATATGCTCATAACAACCATATTATGCATAAACAACAACAATTTGTTTACAGGGGGACAGAGCTTAGGAATGGGAAACAAAGTAGTAGAGGCTATGCAATGCTATTATTATTTACAATATTTACATTTGGTTTGAGTTGGTTTGATGCTGGTGAAAACCCTCCAGCTGGGTGGATACCTGTTATGGAAATCAGAAAAACAATAACAAAATATGCCAACTCAGATGACCAGGGCCCTGGCTATCTAAACTAAAACTGCATAAAATCAGATGGAACACGATATTACACTTGCCCACAACTGGTACCAGTTCCCCAAATTCATATTGGAACCCTGCAATCCCAACACTTACATCTGGGTATCCAGTACTTTTAAGTTCTTGCAAGTTGCAGGCCTATTGGATGGTGCAGCTGTATGTGGTCTGGCTTGATTAGAAAGATTTGAAACTTGAACTTCAAACAATGGATACTTGAACTATTTACAATCTGTGGAAGGTACATGGAGGGGGGGAGGGAGGGGGCCTGCAGGTCACAAGCCGAAACAAGATCGAATGCAACCAGCCGGTCACATTGGTTTGGGTCTAAGTCGTATTCCTGAACATCGAGCACATTTATATGTTCTGGTACACTCAGAACATTTATATGTTAGACACATCCAGTATATTCAAAGAAGGGGGTAGCGCCTTCAACCAAGGGCCAGGATGGCTGTCCTGGTCCTTTGGTACTTGTTACTTGAGTACACTTGGGTAGTCAAAGTAATCCATTGCAAGATAAAGAGGTCAAATCCAATAGACTTGAGGTCTCAGTCCCATTTGTGGCACATGGCTATAGTTTGCAGCTCCACTGGACATCTTGATCAAGCAACTTCAGAAAATACTAGACCTCTCAGGCAAAGTAGGATGGGCCCCTGCTTCTGAATGCTTCCTTTCCAGTCCTGTAGGGTCCATAGCAGACACACAGATCAGCACATTCATATGTAGATTGGACGCACATGGGACCATATATGAGAACATTCATATGTAAACTGGACTCACTTTGGTCCCTTAGAGTAGTTGGGTCCACCTGTGCTGGGCAAAACTTAGGCGCAGCAGATGCAAGGCACAGTCCCAGATAATAGCCTCAGATGGTAATAGTCACTAGGGCATTGGCAGCCCCATCAAGCAATTTTCTTTCATTTTTGCACCGGGAGGGTACAAGAGTACTCACTCAGGCTCCTCACAGTAGGTCTCCATCATAAAGGCTCCTGGAGTCTTCGGATCTCTCACAGCTGAGACCTGATCAGCTCTCTCACAGCTGGCTTGTTATCATTGAGTTGCAGGTCCATGTCTTTCCCCAATGCGAAAAGGGAGGGCTAGCACCTGGAGGACATTCTGACAACCTCCAGGCTAGCAGGTTCTACAATAAGCTAAAGTACTTAAAGTTTAACTACAAGAAAACCCCATTCTGGGTGGAGGGGCTGTGGAGGGCTCCAGCTCGAATCTGACAATCTGCTAGAAAACAGTCTTTTATGGGGCTCTCCTGAGACTTCTGATTGGCTGAAGCTATTGGATGCTTGGCCTCCAATTGGTTAGAGGGGTCTGTCAATCAAGAAAATAAATTATTCATGAACCCCACTTGATATACAGTTGTTTTACTGTTTTGGTACCTGAAATAGGTCCCTGCAGTTCCCCATGAGCACTTGGTAGTTTCCCATGAGCTTTAGCTAATGTCCCACAAGACCTGGCTTTGGAATTCAAGCTTTCTGATTGGCTGTGGCTGCTTGTAATGGCTGCTGAACACACAGTCCCCTTAAGCAGACTCTATACAGTCCCAAATAAAATCCTGGTGCAGCCAGAATAAATAAAATATTTGTCCAAATGCCCCATGGTTCAGTAGCCACTGGTGTGTCTTGTAGTCACTGTCCAGATTTAACAATTCCCTCAGTCCATTTGCCCATTGCTGCTGCCAGTATTTTAGGCCCTGCATTTGCAGCAGGCAGGCTTTTCACTTTGAGTCCCAACATTAGTCTGGTGCAGCCATGATTAAGCATTAATTTACTTAAACACTTTTCCCCTTCGTGAATCTTGCCCCCAAACACAGACAGCAGCTACAAATATTTATTTACACTTTTCTTTTTCCCTATTCAGCAGTTGCCAAAAACACTGTTTTCTGAGGGCAAAGGTACCCTCATCAATATTCAGGAGATCGGGGCTTGGACTCATTAATATTTATGAGCCTCGATCTTAAGTGCTCTGCGGATCTCTTCAACCAAATAGAGAAATGGACTCTCAGGGCCCCTGCCATGGTCACCAGGTCCCACTTAGCAGGTGGGGACACCGGGAGTGATGGACACTCTCCCGATTCAGCCACAAGTCAGGCAGTCACAAGACCTCAGGCACCGCTCACGCCTGCATGATCCCCACTGCACTGAAGTGCATGTACAGTGCAGGGACTGTAGTTTGGATTTTGTTTGAGCCCGGAAAGGGCTGGATGTTATACCAGGCTAAGCTGAGGCATGCAGGGGCACAGGAGGACTTGGGCAGACTGGGGACCAAACAAAAAAAATAGTAGGCATACAGGAAGCACTGGAAGGAGAGCACAACAGGAGCAACTGCGCCAAAGGTAATCCCCAAAATTGGTAGGGGGTTACACTAGCAATACTGATGCTGGCCCCAGTTGATTGAGTTCCCCCCCAGTTGTGGGAACATTTGACTCTAAGCAGAGAGTGACAGCACCACCTCCATGCCCACCGCCACCACCACCACCACCACCGCCACTGCTTGATAATGAACACATCTTAGTCCCCACATCTTTGCCACCACAAGATCCATTTTCTCTCATCACCCACCAGTGTGCAAACAAATAAGTATTTCAGAACATCTAAAATCAGTAAGTTAACAATTATATTACAGAAACACACTGCAAATATTATCAGAGATGCCACAAACAAATTTCACAAATAAGAAATGCCACAAAGTGCTTTGAAATATAGCTTTTTGATTTACAAAAGTAAGTTGCAAAGAGCTGCAGATCTTTGTTCTTCAACACCTGCTGTTAAATTGCCCAGCAGAGTGGGAGGAGCAGTCACTTGAGGGGGGGGAGGGAGAGGGAGAGAGAGAAAGAGAAAGAGATGGTAGCTATAGCAACTCACACTTTGATCCATAGACTCCCGCCTATTCAAAAAAGATCAGGCGACAGCATTTTTTGCAGAATTTTTTTGTGTGTTCCATGGAAAATGTTGGCAAATGGTGGACTTTTGGGATGTTCCATGGAATTTTTGATGAAATTACAGTAAATTATAGTTTTGAATTATACTAAATAAAATTTAACTTTGGACAAGAGGGACAGCATCACTAAAGAAAGAGACAGTAACAGTAAGAAACAGTGCTTTGCCAATTCAATTCCCACCAAAATGAATGAAATCACATGACTACATATCTTGGGAATACAGTTTCCACAAATTACACCTCTAAACAACATTTTTTTCTGTAATAAATGTTTTCCACAGTTCATTGCATATTTTCCGCAGTACACTTAATTAATCCACAAATCAGGTGAAAATTCTGTGGAAAGTGCGAATTTCGCCAAAGGTGAATCTCTGACAAAATTCTGCAGAAATTGCAGAATTCTGTGAATTTTTCATGGAAGCAGAATCCACAGTTTTCACTCAGCCCTAGACCCTACCTCATGAACCCTATAGGTGAATTTTTTTAAATCCTGCGGGAAAGGTGATTTTGCAGAGTAATTGTGAAGTCACCTTTTACAATGGATTTCAAAACTTCCACCTACCTTGTTCATGTGGTGGGGTCCCAAAAAGGCAATGGTGAAAATTTGGTGTAAAAATGATTGAAAAATGGAAAAGTTACGAGTGAAAGTTCAAAACTCATTGAAATATATTAAACCGGACTTACCTTATTTTCTCATATCACAGTCATTGGTTCCAGCAGCAAGATGTCTCTTCAATCAGAGAGTGGCTCTATGGCATGGGACACTTTTTAGTGACCTAGGATTTGTTGGGAGTGGGGTGGTAGGTGCTAAGTGGGGGTCAGTGTGGGGAGGGGGAGGACAGATCAGTGAGGGACTGTTTTATTCTTTACAGGATAAAAAAAAACAAAGACAAAAAGGATTTATTTTCTTTTTTGCAGGAATTAGTTAACATTTCTAGATCCAACACTGGGTATTGGCACTCCAGTGTCAGCTTATGCTGTGGGGGTGGCACCGGTGGTGGGCACTCCAGTGTTGCAAACTATGCCTGGGGGGCATGTAACCTAAAGGGAAGGGAGTAGGCAAATGGTACTGGGGTGGAGATCTTGGTCTGCTTTATTAAAATTATTAAAAGTCATATGATTGGTAAGGGAAGAATGAGGGAGGGTTGGCTGAGCTGCGTAGAGGAGGGAATTCAGAATAATAAAACGACAGAAAGATAGACAGACAGACAATCAGATAGCTAGGCTAGAGAGTGAGTGAGTGAGTTAGAGAGAGAGAGAGAGATAGCAATCACTGGCTCACTGTTCCCATTAAAACTATCAGCACAACTCCAGCTGCAGCTACAAAGACAAAGAAAGTCACACTGTTCTCATACAGAGAATGCGGGTGAAAGGTTCTTCTCGCTAAGCTGGGCACCCAGGATTTTTGTGTGCCCAGAAACCTTATTTGTAGGTATATTTTCAAAAAATTAACACCATAATCTAGCTATATGAGTCTCATTTACCTAGGTTCAGGTGTTTTGCTTTTTTATTCAATGGAGAAAGGTGTCAGAGGAGGTGGGACTGAGTTCCTGCCCAATTTAACCCCTGCATTCAATAGTTGGGTATGCATTTTTCTGACAATATTTTGTTGCTCAGATCTAGACATGTTACATTTACATTGGATAGCCAGTTTTAGAATAACTGCATTTTTCAAGTTTCTTTCTTCCAGATTGAAATTAATGGAATCTAATATCAGTTATGACAACCATTCATTGCGCATCTCCTGCTCTCTGTCTCTTTCTGAGTCTCTCTGTATGTAATGCTGACAGAAAGAAAAACAAAATAAGAGATAGCCTTGTATCCATCTCTGTGTTGCTCTCACTTTTGCACTTTATCTCTTATTCTCAGCTGGCATAGCTGATTGCACACAAAAAAACAGAAAAGTAAACCAATAAATGTGATTGTTGCAACATTGTGTTATGATGTATCATGACAGATTGACAGCTGCATTATGATGTGCAAAACTATATTAATTTCTGTATGTTTGATCATACCTCAGAATTCGTTCTACATTCAAGAGTGATTTTCCTATATTAATTGTAGGATATGATTGCCATCTTAGCTTTCTATAACCTGTCAGGCTATTTGTTTTTTATTTCAGTCACCCGTTGCTGACTTCTACATCTATGGCACCTTGTTCAAGTTTTACTGCAAACCCTTTATTCTAAAGCAGGTATAATTGGCTTTCTTGTCCTGCCCTTTGACGCAGATCACGTCATTTACTTTCAGAATTTCGAGTGAATTACACATTGCATACCATGACACATAAAACTACCTATAGGTCTACGTTATCTGAACAGGTTATAAATACCATAGAGTCACATTCTGCAATGAATTATTTGGCATGACAGCTGGTATAAAATATGAATTTTCTACACATGCTTGAATTTGTTAGGAATAAATTTTATCATTGTGTGTGTGTGTGTGTGTGACATGGGAATGAAGACTAGATGCATGTGGTACAAGGGTCCAATATCTTTGTGTCTTTTTCAACATTTGTTCCCTCGTATTCGAACCTTACCTGATCTATATATAACTGAAACCTATGCAGGATTAACATGAAAATAATGGCAAACAGAAATGCTACGTAATTGATGAGAATGTCTTCTCATTTTCTAAATCTGGAGTGCAATTTATTAATAAATTCAATCCAATTTTCTTTCTCTCTCCCCAGCTGGAAAATAGTGCAGCGAGACATCATTTGCCAATGTATTGCTGCAGCCAAACACAACACATCGTTTCGCACATGACACTGTAGAGTAAATTGTACTTAAATGTATCTGAAATTTGTAAAACTCAAGTGAGGAAAAAACCCTAAGCCCTGAAACAAAATAATCACAATCCCTGTGTATTAGAAAGACCACAGAGTCAATCTGTCACAGCCCATCCTGAAATCAAAAGATACTAACAGACTTTATATTAATAACCATTTTGGGAGACAAACAGATTGACTCTATCTGTCTCACCAAAATGTGTTAAAAGTTAATATTAAAATCCTCTACAAATTATAAACAAGAATGAATGGAAAAACTGAATTTGGTTTAATTTCACTGACAGAAGAAACAGTTACAGAGCAAGTGCATGTCTAACATCAGTCTATCTGGTAGAAAATTATTTTGATTAACAACTTCCCCCTTGCACGTCACAGACATGCTATGCACTGCTCCCTAGCAACTGGCTATAAGAAATACACGGCAGAGAATAAATATATCATAGACTTTGATGGCAGATAAGGACCGCTTGGTCCATCTAGTCTGCCCATTTCCCTACCTACAGGATAGGCCGTAGATCCTAGTTAGCCAACAGCCTATTTCTTCCTACCCCCCCCACAAGAATTGCCTTATGTCTGTCCCATGCATTCTTGAATTCTCCCACAGTTTTAGACCTCACAACCTCCTCAGGAAGGATGTTCCATGCATCCACTACCCTGTCTGTGAAATAATACTTCCTCACATTGCCCCTGAACTGCCCTCCTTCTATCTTTAAATTGTGTCCCCTTGTTCTTGCAAGTCTCTTTTTCTGAAAGATGCTACCCTCTTGGACCTTGTTGATTCCACTGAGGTACTTAAAAGTTTCTATCATGTCCCCCCTCTCCCTTCTTTCTTCAAGGGTATACGTATTAAGCTCCTTTAGTCTCTCCTCATACGGCTTCTCTTGCAGACCCTGCACCATTTTAGTTGCCCTCCTCTGGACTACCTCTATCCTGTCTATGTCCTTGTGAGATGGGGTCTCCAGAACTGGACATGATACTCCAGATGGGGTCTCACCAACTGTCTGTACAGAGGGATAACAACTTCCTGTTTTCTGCTGCTGATGCCTCTCCCTATACATCCCAGTATACCCCCAGCCCTCCCTACTACCTTCTTACATTGCTTGCTAACCTTAAGGTCAGCTGATATGATTACCCCCAGGTCCCTTTCCTTTTTGTTGTTGTTACTACCTCCCCACCCATTGTGTATTCTTCCCCTGGGTTCTTGTTTCCCAGGTGCATTATTTTGCACTTCTTTGCATTGAATCCTAGCTGCCATACTTCTGACCATTCCTCCAACCTTGCCAAGTCCCTTTTCATCCTTTCCACGCCTCTTTGTGTATCAACCCTGTTGCAGATCTTTGTGTCATCTGCAAAAAGGCATACTTTTCCTTCCAGTCCCTCTGCAATGTCACTGATGAAGACATTAAAAAGGACTGGACCCAATACTGAACCCTGCGGTACCCCACTAGTAACCTCTCTTTCTTCAGAGTGGACTCCATTTACAATTACCTTCTGTGTCCTGTTGTGCAGCCAATGTTTTACAGGCTACCACCCTGGGACCCACTCCCAGGCTGGTTAATTTGACTATTAATCTTTGTGTGGGACTGTGTCAAATGCCTTGCTAAAGTCTAGGTAGGCCATGTCCACAGCCCTCCCTGGTCTACTACTTTGGTCACCCAGTCAAAGATCTATTAGATTCATCTGACATGACCTTCCGCTGTGAATCCATGCTGCCTTGGGTCCTGTGCTCCACTGGCCTCTAGGTACTCAACTATTCTTTCCTTCAGAAGTGACTCCATCACTTTCCCTACCAGAGGTCAGACTGACAGGTCTGTAGTTTCCTGCCTCTGCCTTGGTCCCACTTTTGTGAAGGGGAATCACATCCGCCTTCCTCCAGTCCTCGGGTACCACCATCCTCCATGATTTATTAAAAGAGTAGCCAGTGATTTCACTAGTTCCTTCCTTAATTCTTTTAGAATTCTGGGTGAATTCCATCAGGACTCATTGCTTTGTCCACCTTCAGTTTTAGGAGTTCTTGCAGAACCCTTTCTTCTATGAAAGGACTGGGATCGACCCCCTATCAAGAGTGCTTCTGTTAATTGGATTAGGCACTTCCTCCTTTTGTGAATACTGAGGAGAAATATTCATTCAGTATCCCTGCTTTTTCACTGTCCTCTCTGCCCACCCACCGTTCATTCTATTCAGCCTCACTATCCCTCCTTTGTCTTTCGCTCGCTGATGTACCTATAAAAGGTTTTATCCCTTCTTAACTGGAGTTGGCTATCTTTCCTTAGTTTGGGCCTTTGCTATTCTGACTTCCTTCCCTGCTTCCTTCTGCCTTAACTGGTACAGCTCTCTGTCCAGCTCCTTCTGTGTTTCCTTATATTTCCGGAATGCTATCTTTTTCTTCCTGACTTTCACAGCCACCTCTTTTGAGAACCTTAATGGCTTTTTATTTCATTTTGATTTGTTTATTTGCTTCACACAAAGGCTTGTTGCCTCTGTGATGGCAGTTTTGATGATTCCCCATTGTTGCTCCACACCTCCTTCTAGCCTGTTTGCTAGTGCTTTTCTGAGGCACTCTCCTATCTTGCCAAAGTCAGCTTTCCTAAAGTCCAGTACCTTCACTTTTGTATGGTTTGACTCTGTAGCTGAGTTTAATGTGAACACACACTGTTTGATGGTCACTTGTCCCCAGATGGCAACCCACTTCTAGATCTGAGATCCTCTCACTGCCCCGCTTGAGAGTATGAGGTCTGAGATTGCTCCCTCACGAGTGGGTTCTGAAACTAGCTGTCTAATGCCTGCCACCTGTAGGGCATCAAGAATGGCCCTGCTCTTGGATGTGGCTTCAGCAAATGTGCTCCAGTTAACATCTGGCATATTCAGGTCTCCCATCAATAGTATCTCCCCTTTCTCTGCCATTCTAAGAATGCCTTCTATCATAACCTTGTCCATTCCCTCCCCCTGACATGGGGGTCTGTACACAACCCTGTGCCGGATTGTGGTGCCCTTTCCAGTCTCCAAGGTGACCCACAGTGCCTCCTCTCCTCCTGTTTACTCTTTGTTCAGTTGCTTTTTATCCCTTCCCCATAGAGAGCTACTCCTTCCCCTTCTTCCTGCCTGTCTCTCCTGTGAGTTATGTACCTGGTATACCATCCCAGTCATGGTTCTCTGTGTACCATGTTTCTGTGACTGCTCACGATATCCAGGCATCCTCTTCCATCAAGGCCACCAGCTCAGGGAGCTTGTTGCCCAGACTACGGCATTGGTACTCATTACCCTCCATTTCCTGATGGCCTTACTCCTTTGCCCCACCCCTGTCCTTCTTGCCTTTGTCACTTTCTCCATTTACCCTGCCTTCTCCCTATTGACACCTCTATGTTGGTGTTTGCCGCACTTACTACCATGATTATTTGGGGGGCTAGGATTTCCTGCTCCTTTCCAGTGCCTCCCCTGGCTAGTTTAAAAGCTTGCCAATGAAGCATTAAACCTATCACCTAGGATCCTGGTTCCCTCCGGACAGATGCAGCCCATCATGCCAGTATAGGTTTGCATCACTCCAGGTGGACCCCAGTCCCCAATGAAGCCAAATCCCTGGGCTCACACCAGTTTTCAACCACTGATTGAATCCCATGGTGTGGAACACCTAACCTCTCCTATGCCATAGATGGGCAGCACCTCTGAGAAGGTTACCGTCGTGCCACTTGACTAGAGCCCTCCCCAATTCCACAAACTCTTCCTGAACTCTCTAATCCCTTTCCTAGCCAGGTCATTTGTCCCTAGGTGGACAATGACATCCAGCTCCCTCCCTGTGCAGCTGCTCACGGCAATCCTGATTCGCTCCTGTTCCTCCAAGCCATGGCGCACAGGCACCTTACCTCCCTCTCCTTCCTCCCAGTTCTACCTTCCTAACAATGGAGTCCCCACCAGGAGTTGTTTCCTTCCCTGCAGGGTCCCTGCCCCCTCCTGTGGGTCTCCTTTGTGGAGGTTCCAAACATCCTCCTTGGTCTCCACTCACAGTGCCTCCATAGAGGAACACACTTTTCCAGAATGGCATAGGGATGTGGAGAGGTACAACTGGAGGATGCACCTCTGTTCACCACCTCACCCTCCCTGAGCCCACTGTGGTCAACAGCTCCTCTTTCTTGGCAACCTCTGAGGCAACGGCAGTGGCACTGGTGGTCCCTTAATGGAAGAGGAGGTCCCACAAATCCTGGTCAACTCAGCCTGGAGATGAGCAACCTCCTCCCTCAGCTCAGAGAGGTGCCTGCAGATGAGACAACACCGCATCCTCCAGAACGTCTCCCGGAAGACTGCTGCTCCACAGCCACTGCACTGCACCACTCCAATCATGTCTTATTTCTGGCCCCTTAACTGTTTTCAATCCTTACTCTTTCCTCTTTTTTTTTTCTCTCTCTCCTTGCTTTTTGCCTGTGTGCCCTTTAAGCTCCTGATTGTCCTGTTCTGAGATGAAAATATCTTATATTTCTCAGTGGACCACTTACTTGCTCAGAGGCAGACCTCCAGCAGCTAGAGGGGGCCGGAGAGCTACTCCTGCCCTTCTAGGATGGTGAGTCTTTGGTGGTTCTGTGATTACTCACTTCCTGCTCCCAAACAGGAAGTTCCTGTTGTCAGTCAAATCCTGTGCCTATAAAAATAGAATTAGCTTGGGGTGGAAGGAGGGCAATATAGTCCCAGCAGAGAAGTCCAGTCACACAGCAGTCCTTTCTCCTGGTGTCTTCTGCCAAGCTATTATCAAAGCAATATCAAAATATATAAAAAAAATATTGTGAATGCTACAACCATAAAAATAACAAACAAAACAATACATAACTGTCTTTAAAACATCAGGAAAACTGGACTGTTACTGACTAAATGCCTTTGGCTACACTAGCTCTTTAAGTAATATTTCTCTGGAATCTAGTGGCACCCCCCTCCTCCAATTGTCATCCCCACAATTATTTCTGATTTTCCTGCTGTCTAGTGGCACCCTGCACCCTCCAATCACCATCCCCATCTTTATGTTGTATTTCCCTGGTGTCTAGTGGTGTCCCCCACCCTTGATCACCGTCCCTGTAGTTTTTGTATTTTTCCCTGGTGTCTAGTGGTGCCTCCACTGTCTGATCACCATCCCCATTGAAATGTTTTCTTTCCCTGGTGTCTAGTGCACCCCCTTCTCTAATCGCTGTCCTGCCTGTAAGAGAAAATGATTCCTCGGCAATCTGATCCCCTCACCCTAACCTCCCACTCAGCACCCACCACTCTGAAACCCCCTGACATACACACCCATACACCCTCACTCACATGAATAGAGTCCAGGGTGAAGATCCACTCTCCAGTCCAAGACATGTCTTGCCACTGGAAATGCTGACTGCTTTATGAGAAAGTAAGATGAGTGCGGTTCAATGTATTTCAATGTGGTTTTCAACTCTGTTGCATAACTTTGCTATTTTTTCCATATTTCGACCCCAGATTTTCAACATGGCCTTTTTAGGACCCTGCCTCATGAACAATGTCAGTGGAAAAAAGCAAATCTGGCCCAAAAAGTGATTTCATGGTCACTTGGCAAAATGACCTTTTGGGTGAGATCTGAAAATGTGTGTTGCCCTTACTCATGAGATGGGGTCATAAGAAGGCTATGTTGAAAATTTGGGGTCAAAATATTAAAAAATTGCAAAATTATGCACATCCATTGACATTTTCCTACGTACACTCATAACTTTGGTAATTTAAAATATTTTGACACCAAATTTTCAACATAGCAATTGTTTTACACCATCATATGAACATGACAGTTGTCATTTTTCACATCCTGCCCTAACTGTTTTCATACCTGTGGCACAGAATGATGTTATGGTGGTGCAGAATAATGTTTTTGTGGGGATTCGAACATTTTCAGTACCGGATTCCTGAGGTGGGGTAATAAGAAGGCTATACTAGCAATTTGGTTGCTGTTTGGCTACAAATGCAAGCCCTGAGGGCCCTGTGCTTCCACAGCAACATACATGTCCATTTCTTTGGAGACATGGGCCCTGTGCTTCCACAGACAAATGAAGATATAATTATACTCAAAATGTAAGGAAATTCTTTGAAAAAACTCCATTACTTGATCAGTTAGGGCTGCTATTAAAGTGACAAACGTATGGAAATGCGATGTTAGAATTTTCAAGCATAACTCCACAGTCCCCCCAAGCAAACAAAGGGGACAAGGCAGCACAAGTGTCCACAGACATCCATCACCAGGTAAGAAAAACAGCATATAACTCTTTCCATATGACACAAGAGACATCCATCATCATGGTGCTGGGCTTCTGCAGCTATGGATACATGCCACAGGTATTTGAAGGCACTCAGCACCTGCATTCAATCATTTGGGCCCTGTGCTTCCATGGCAGCATAGGTTACTTTGGCACTTGAGTGAAGACTAAAGACATCCATACTTCCCAGGTGGTTGATTGCACTCAGCTTCACCTCATGCCTCACAACCCACCTGGGATGTGTGGTAATTTAGCAGTACTGTACATCCTGTTGTGTGTTATTGCTTAGTTAAAATTTACAATGTGATCCTTTGGGAATTTTATATCGCACTTCCCAGGTGGTTAAAGGCATTCAGCTGTGCCTCATGCCTCACAAGCCACCTCAGACATGCAGCAATGTAGCATAATTATAAACCCTATTGTGTGGTATTGCTCACTTAAAATGTATAATGTGATCCTATGCAAATTATATACCACACTTCCCAGGTGCCTGAAAGCCCCCGGCTGCACCTCATGCCTCACAACCCACCTGGGGCATGCAGTAATTTAGCATTGCAGCACACCCTGCAGTGTGTTATTGCTTAATTACAATTTACAATGTGATCCTGTGGTAATTTTATATTACACTTCCCAGCTCACCAGAATTCACTGATGCAGACTCATTCTTATAGCTTCTCTCACTGATCAATGGTAAGTCTTATTTCCAAAATAAATCCCCAATCCTGCAGTTATGCTCGAAACACACTAACTGGTCTATCAAACTGCCAGTACTTCAGCCCTGGACTTCAGCGCTTCTCACAAAGACTGCTGCCATCTTTTTAAAAAAAAAACTTTTCAGTCTGCTTCTTGCTACACCAGTTAGATGTGATGTTGCAGCATCAGCACCGGCATCATCAAGACACATCCATAGCAATGCCCATGACAACAGGACACACAGTAGGAGGAGGGGCACTATTTCACCATAAAATCCCACAAACTTCCTTTTAAAAAAAAAAACCATAAAAAAAAAAGTGGCTCCACCACTCGTGAGTTTTCTTGAGATCAACGGCAACTACACAAGATAAATACTTTATCACGCAGTCGCCCCCTACATATCCCAGACAGTTAGGAGTCCACTGACAAAAGTTAGGAAATGTGGTATAAGGGTTTTCAATCCTAACACCCCACACCCACCCTGCACGGACCAACAGGGTGTGTGCCTTGGGGCTGTCAGCCCTAACGCTCACCCCATTCCATGAGTAAATAATCTGAGATGGGTACAGTATAGAAGAACTGGGTGAGCATTAGGACTGACAACCCCAAGACACACCCCTGATGCCTGTTGGTGCGTGCAGAGTGTGGGTGGGGTATTAGGGTTGGAAACCCTAACACCACATTTCCCAACTTTTGTTAGTGGAACCTTAACTGATGCATTAACAAAGTTCTTTGCAATGAATTTCCTTACTTTTTTAGAAAGTATACTCCTTATTTGCTTTGGGGATGCAGGGCACCAGCCATACATAATTTTAGAGAGATTGTAACTGTATCCCATCACTCCATAATCATATCCTTATTTCTGTGTGGAAGAGCAGGGCCCTCTGGGCCATGTGCTCCCATCACTGCATAACAGTATCCATATTTGCGAGTGGGAGCCCTGTACTCCATCTATGCATCAGTACGGGGGGGGGGAATAATCTTTGAGATATTGTAATCACACCACTATATCACTGCACTCCCATCACTCCATAATCATGTCCTTATTTCTGTGTGGTAGTGCAAGGCCTCTGGACCCTGCACTACCATCACTCCATACTGGTATCTATATTTGTATGGGGAGTCCAGGGATCTCTGGGCCCTGTGCTCCCATCCATGCATATTTTTTTAGAGACTGCAATGGTATAGTTATTTGCCTGTGGGTAGCTTTGGGCCCTGTGCTCCCATCCCATAGTGTGCAACACCAAAGAAACACCTCATACTGCAATATTATCCTATAGAAAAGACAGCAAAATTTGAAACCTTTATAACTGAACATCAAACTAATATATTTTCAAGAAACCAGCAAAAGGCACATCGGTGGGGCAAGAATGTTTCACCCTGAAAATTTCACATTTGCGTTCTGTAACCCTAATGTTTGCATTAATGTAGTTGTTTGCAATGATGCTCCCTTCTTAGTGGAGTTGTATCCTCATTTGGAATAAACAATATAATGGAGATATTTCAAGCCCCAATTTTCATACCAACCCACTTTTCCCAGCTCAGTATGTGGCCCAGTCAGGCCTTGACATGCAAGTCAAACCCTTGTGAGGCAAGACTCCCCAACCCGCCACAAGGTATCTACTGTGTAGCAGAACACTGTGCAATCCCTTTCCATGCTAGGAGCAGTGGCACACAACAGTGCTAGCTACCATCCTTGTGCTGCCCAGCCAACTCCCTGAGCTCATCCCCAACCTGAGGGTCAGGCACAGGAACACAATGCGTTGCCCACTGGGCCAATAGCTGGCCCTGGCACAATGTTTCTTCATAACCTTTTTTGACATTTTGATCCAAATTTTCAACATAGTTGTTTTATGACCCCCTCCATGAACATGACAGATGTTGTTGGCCCTTCAGCACAGTGGTAGCGCTAGTGCTTATGATGCCAAGGACCAAGGTTCAGGGAAGAGCCTTGGTCATCAGAGGTCAGCTTTGGGGAGGAGGATTCAGCATCCCATATACCACTCTCCTCCTCCCGGGGAGGGTGCCATGTTCTGCAGCAACACTGCCACCTACAGATGTGTGGGTGGTAGGGCGCATGGGACACATGGTGGGAGGAATGTGCTGTGTAGTGTATCATGTGAGTGAACCAATGCATGCTCACATTGAGGATGAAGTCCCAACACCAGCATCCCTATGGTGAGGGTCAGAGCAGTACCACAAGAGGTGAAAGAAAGATGAAAACACCCTGGCTAACTGGATGATCACTGACCTCCGCAGGTATCACACCAGTGACCCAGTCACCTCCCAGATCTGATCCATTGTTCACTGGGTCTAGGGACTCCCCACCACCCTGCCACAGAGAGCAAGCCATGAGGGACTCAGGGAGAGCTAAGACCAGGGAAAAGCTGGGTGACAGGGCTGGCAGGATCAGCTGGAAGGCGAGTCAGCCAGGGGCGCAGGAAGGAAAAAAGTGTAAATAATAATAAAAAAAAGAACAAGACAAATGTCATTTTTAAAATACTGTTCAAAATATCCTTTTGTTCCATAAGTGCGAAAACGCATTTTAGGTAAGCAGAATCTGAAAACAACACCTATCATGTTCATGAGTTTATATGGAAACATGACTATGCTGAAAGTTTTGGGGCAAAATATTGAAAATTACCAAAGGTATGAGTGAACATTGTAAAATTTCAATGTATCGTCTTAACATTGTTGTTTTTTTAACATTTTGACCCAAATATTCAACATAATCTTTTTATGACCATACCTCATATGGTTTTACTATAGCACTGCAACAGCACTCGCACCAACATCCCCCACAGCAACAGACACAATGCCGAGAGTCAGCATTGTACCAGCGGGGATGTCAGTGTATTTACAAGGGGGGCGGTGCCCCCCCGAACCCTTCACACACCCACAGTCTCTAAATATCCAACTTTGAGTCAGAGTTGGACTGGGGAGGGGTGCAAAACCAGGAGCCGTACCGCTGGTGTCTTCCTTCCACCAGCACAGTGACTCGCCGCAGACAGGCGAAATTTGTCACTGTGCTGGTGTTCACAATGGGGGTGTCAACCTTGAATCGGCACACCACCTCATATACCTGTTAGTAGAGATGGTGAAAATGTTTAATCCACTGGTGAAGTTGGTATGAATCTGTGGAAATTCATAATTCATGCACCTACTTCAATGTGCAATTTTTCCTTTCCTTTATAAAACCCTGAAACTTAAAAAAACCTCTCCCCACCCCTGCGCTGTAAAACCACTACCATCTCCCTACCCAAAAACGTTACATTCATTAATCCCCTCCGATTCTCCTCTAGCATCCTCCTCCCACATACCTACCCCCCCCACCCAGGCAAATTCAGGCTGCACTGCAGCAATAAAAATTATACCATGGACCTCGGACACTGACCAATGAGAACGGCAAGTTGGCACCTTACCTCCATTGTAAATCCTCTGATAATCACTGCAAAAGGTGCCAGCCAGCCGAATCTTGGGAAAAAAAGCAATCCGACGGCGAAGTCTCGGAACTCCAACCGCCATCTTGTTTCCCCCACTAAGCGGAGACTGTAAAACAGCTGCTCCGTACATCAGGGAAACAAAACAAATCAAAAACATTGCTCTACTACTGAGTCGCTTATTTAAGCATTATACCAAGTACTGCTTTTTTTAAAATAATAAAAAAAGCAGTACCTGGTATAATTGCAATAAGCCACTCAGGGGATCTGGGTTATCGGGGGATTTACCACAGCTGGCGCAGATTTACCCACTCGGCTGCGCCTCGTGAGCAAACCACTCCAGCTGTGGTAAATCCCCCAATAACCCACACCCCCTCATGACTTATTGCTTAAATAATCCCTACCAAGGTTTTACTAGGAGGAAAGATGTTACAGTTCATTTGTGTTAAAAGATGGACACTGAGCAGAGCAGATGCTGTGCTCCAGGGAACCATTTTCTTTGTTACAGGTCAATTTTCTTGGTGCTGGTGGGAGAAGGAGGATAGTGCAATTCTGAAAGATGCTGCATTAACTCATGGATGTGATACCCCACCTTTTTTTATGTTGGCTCGCGTGTGCGCGCCAGCCAACATATTGCAGTAGTAGCAGATTTGGAGGTGCAGTCGCTGTGGGCAAATGCAGGGCATGCATCAGCAGGTGTGTCCCTCATTCCCCAATAAGACAGCTGCAGACACTGACACCAGTAACATGTAACATGGCCACCAGATCTAAGAAAAGGTCCGCTGCAATGAGAGCAAAGCTCGTCATGCAGCTGCACCTTTCGACCTGCCTTTCCTGCTCTAGCAGTTCAACAAACATGGCGGCACTGACTGCTGCCTTGCAGAGTGCCCCCACCCACTTCATTTGCCAATGGGAGAGCCCACCCTCATTGGCATGTGCCCTCCCATTTACAGTGTATGCCAAGGGGTGCCCAATCCCCTCGGCATCATCGCCCATACAGTCTTTCTTTGCCAATGGGACTCCGTGCCATTGCTTCAGTCCCTCTTCCCATTTAATTTGCAGATGGGAGCCCACTCCCATTAGCATAATGTCCCCTTTTGTTGTGGTGCAGGGGCTGCCCAATCCCCTTGGCTCTTGCCCCTTAGGTATGTGCTGACAGGGGTGCCCAATCCCCCATCGGCTAGCCCCCCCAAACCCTCAGGCGGCATGCTGGGAGGCCACCCCAGCATGCCAAATGCCCCTGTTAAAAAGAAAAAAAACAACCTGCGATGTTTTTTTTTAACCTGTAAAAGAAGAAAACGGTCCCTCGCAGTCTGTCCTGCTCCCTAACCCCAACCTGCGCCCACCCTCTGCGCACCCTGCCTCCTCACATCCCCCCCTCACCCCATACTTACCTCTGGAGCACATCGCAACGTTCTTCGGTGGACCGGGAATACATCTGCTCTCTTCAAAGCTGACTGTGAACTGAAGAAATGCCGGTAAGCTGTATCATGGCATAAATAGTGTTTTTTCAACTTTGGTGCACATCTCGGGCATTTTTGGGAATTTTGGCACCAACGTTCCAACATGGGGTTATTGGGACCCTACTCATGAATTCAGTCATTGTCATGGCGTTATTCGGTCCCGAAAGGTGATTTTGTGGTCACTGTGCGGAATCACCTTTCGGGACCATTTAAAATGACAGTGCCACTGTTCATGAGGGGGCTCTCAAAAAGGCTATGTTGTAAATTTGGTGACAAAAATAAAAAAAATGGCTGTTTCACAAGCGTGCGTTGCGCAGTTTCCATGCACGCTCATAACTTCATGAATTCATAATATTTTCACTCCAGATTTTCAACATTGCCATTTTCCCACACTGCCTAATGAACAGTACACCTGTCATTTTACATATCCTGGCCGAAATGTGTTTTCGCACGTCCAGTGCAGAATAGCATGATCGCTGTGTGAAATCAGTTTTTGGTACAGTCTGACAAAATGAGAGTGACACTGTTCATAAGCAGAGGTCCTAAAATGCCTATCTTGAAAATTTGGTGATGAAAGTCCATAAAATGACTGTGTTACAAGCATGCGTTGCGCAGCTTCCACGCACCCTTGTAACTTCGCAAATTTGCAATATTTTCATGCCACATTTTCAACACAGACATTTTTTCACACCTCCTTATGAGCAGTACAGCTGCCATTTTTCACATCCTGCCCAACATGTGTTTTCACATCTGTGGCACAGAATGGCGTGGTCCCTGTGGGAAATCAACTTTTGGGACAGATTAACAAAATCACACTGCCACTGTTCATGAGGGGAGGTCCCAAAATGCCTATGTTGAAAATGTGTCTCTTCAGGGTGGGGTTGAGGTTGGCATCAGTTCAATACTTCACTGCCATTCCTATTATGCACCTCTAACTCCTGCACTACCAATGCCAATGCCAGCGAGACAACATTCGGTATTGACAAATGCTTTTTTCCTACTGACTAGCCTACGGGCCATTTTCTCTCTTCCTACATCCCCTCTTTTACTCTCCTCTCCCTCCCCCCTCCCCATACTACCTCCCCCTCCTTTTACCTGATCAGCTGCAGCCAAGGCCCCTCTCCACACACTCCCCCTCTGCTGGACCAGCCCAGACATTTTGCCTGAGGACAGGGAAGTGAGGGGATCCCTGGAAAGCTGTTTGGGGAGGGAAGGAATCCAGCAGCCAATGTCCCTTCTGGTCTGTGCCCTTCTAGACAAGCTAATATTCTACTTTCATACACAGCACAATAAAGACTATTGAACGTTTGGAAAAAAAAAAAAATTTTACAGTATGTAACATTGGATAAACAGTATCAGTTTTACACACTTGGTTATATATTAATTTGTTTCAAATGCTAAGCAAGCCTATCTTCACAGGCAATACAGAAATTCACAGTATCACTGGAGCATGAGCTATAACAGAGGTGAACACAGAGAGCAGAATTTAGAGCCTCCAGTTAATCTCTTGAAGAATGCTGCCTTAAATTACATTTCAGACTGATAGTTATGGAAATCCTGCCTGCTATTTAACCCGGTAAACCTGGCCTTCCTAAAATTAGGGCAAGGCACCTGGAAATATTTCCCACTGCAGCTGAAGTAAACCAGTTTGCTGCAATGTGGTCAATGTAAGGGTTACTCGGAACTCTTAACTCACCAGGCAACAGCACTCACATTGTACCTCAGCAAACTGACTCCACAGTATCTTGATAAAAAAAGCAAGGCACTTGGTGTTCAATGGATTAGAGTTTCTCTTTACTTGTGGCACAAAGCCACCAGAGGATTCGGCTGCAACTTGAGAACCCAAGGGAGTTGATGTGGTAATACAGTGGTCAGTCTTGTTGAGTTAAGTGGAGGTTAACTGGAACAGACCTGGATCTCACATAGCTGGACTGATCTATAGCTAATCAAGGGGGGAAAAGTCTCTGTTTCTTATCGTTATTGCTGAGTTGTTTGTCCATGCACAACAGTAAAGGCCATAAGAGTTTTATTACATGCTGTTGGTATGAAGAGGAGCAGTATCTTACAAAACACAATCATTTTATTATAAGTCAAGAAAACTATGTACATAGAAAGGCATCTTTAGTTGTAACTGCTTTCTCTCATCACACTAACTTCTGATACTGCTGTTAGCTACTAAACAAGTGCAGGCAGCCAGACAGGATACAGGATGTAAAATCTACTAAAGTTGCAAAGCTTGTTTATCTGAAGGGAACATTCTGATAAACAACATAAATACAGTAATATCTTTATAACCTCTAAAAAATCTCTTATAGATGCAACATTCCCTCCCCCGTAAACTAAAATAATCCCCCCCCTCCCCCTTTAAATTGTCCTTTAATGCTGAAGTCTATTAGTGGGGATCGCTGGAATGTTGCCATGTTCTAATAGCAACCAACTCAGGCTTTGGTACAGGCACAACAGTTCTTTGTTCCTCACACAATTTAGAAGGATTCAGTATTTTCTTTACCTAAAACTACTAGCATTTCCCAATCACTGTATACATTCTGCTCTGTATTAGAGTTGAGTTTATTGGAACTCCCAATTATCTGATTCACAAGCCACTTCTGCTATCTTCTTTGTAACAAACTCCCAGATGGAATGGCTATTTTATTACACTGAGACTTTGTCAGCTACTGTAACTGCTTGCTTTCGCGTTAGGAGTCAAAGTCAGGTTTAACAAGAAATAAGTTAGTATGAATCTTTGCTTTCCTGTGTAACAGAATATGGCATATTTTGGCAACTAAAAAGAAGGAAATGTTTTATACAGTGGTGCAATGTCAAAGTCAGGTCATTTAAAAATTTGCAACACTCTTTCAGCAGCATTATTAAATGTAGACTAGGGCAGTGGTATTTTAGTCTCCTGGAACAAATTTAGATCCATAAATATCTGAAATTCACCAGTGCTGAATTGTAGTCCAGTACCAGAAAATATTTGCTCTGGAAGTCCTTATGCAGCAAATGGGTTTTGCAAATCCTCTATTGTTTTTTCCTATTGTTGTGCTTGACATTGATGCAACTTCTAGACATACTGATTGTGCATCACTTAGTGCTAAAACATTTACTATTATTTTTCTGCATAATCTACTGTATGTGTAAGTCTGCCACACTCTGAAACTTCCATAGCTGAAGAAGTACTTAGCCAGCCTAATAGATACATAGAATTTGTCGCAGAAAGGGATCACTTGGCCCACCCAGTCTGACCACATATTCCCTGCCTAGTTTGTCTTAGTAAACCTCGCCTGGTCTTTGGTGAGAGTCCCACCTTCCTACCTATTTACTAATTTCCCCCTGTGTATATTGAATGAATGCTTGAAGCACCCTACTGTTTTTTCCTCAACCACCTCCACAGGCAAACTGTTCCAGGCATTTACCACCCTTTCAGTGAAGTAATACATCCTTACATATCTCTTAAACTCAACCTCTCACACACCCCCTTGCCTTGGTGCTCTTTCTCATTTGAAAGAGATTCCCCTCCTGCATCCTATTCATCCCTGTGAGATACTTGTAGGTGTCTATAGTTCTTCTTCTTGCTCTCCTCTCTTCCATGGTGTACATGTAGAGACACCTCAGTCTCTTCTTGCTATGCTTTTGGTTCAACTGCTGCACCATTTTAGTTGCCCTCTGTTGGACTGTCTCCACTCTATGTCCTTTCTGAGGTACAGCCTCCAGAACTGCACACAATACTCTAGGTGGGATCTCACCAGCAAGCAATAAAGGGCCAGCACCACCTCCCACCTCCTGCTGGAGATACCCCTCCCTATGCACCCCAACATCGCACTAGCCCTACCTACTACTTTGCCACACTGCTCTTCCACTTCAAAGTCATCAGGTATGGTAACCCTAAGGCCCTTTCCTGCTCAGTGACTCACCCTCTTTCATCCTATACTCAACTCCTGGGTTCCCATGTCCTAGGTACATAATTTTGCAGTTTTTGGTATTGAACCCCAACTGCCATGCTCTTGACCAATCCTTAATTTTCCCAAGATCCCTGCACATTCTCCATTTCCTTCTGGCTGTCCATCTTATTACAGATTTTGGTATCATCTACAAAAAGGCATACCTTCCATTCCAGTTCTTCTGCAATGTCACTTATGAAGACATTGAAGAGGAGCCAGTCAAGCGCTGCGCCCTGCGGCACCCCACTAGTCACTCTCAAATCATTAGAGTGCCATTAACAACAACCGTCTGATGCTGTTCGATAATCAGTTTCTAACCCAGTGAAACACTGTGGATCCCACCCCAGGCTGCCTAATTTCTTAATCAGTCTCCTGTGTGGTACAGTGTTGAAGGCCTTGATAAGTCCATATAGGCCATGTACACTGCACTCCCCTGATCTATTTCTCTGGTCACCTAGCTGAAGAAATTAATCATATTAATCAGGCCTGACCCCCCACCCCCACCCCAGTGAAGTCATGCTGCTTGTGGTCTTGAAGCCACATTGTATTTAAGATACTCTACCAGCCTTTCCTTTAGTAGGGTTTATATTAATTTTCCCACCACTGAAGTGAGACTGACTGGCCTATAGTTGCTAGCCTCCTCCCTACTGCCGCTCTTATGTAGAGGGACCATGTTACTCTCCTCCAGTCCTCTAGAGCCATGCCTGTTTCCAGTGAACTGTTGAATAAGGCCATTAATGGGGCATCTAGCACCTTCTGAGTTCCTTTAATACCCTTAGGTGTTCCTGTCTGGTCCCAAAGCCTTGTCCACTTTCAGAGCTGCAAGTCCTTTCAGGACTCTTTCCTCTGAAAATGGACATGATGGATATTCTAACACATTTTCCATTGACAGATGAGTTATCTCTGTTTTCATCTACTATATTCCTGGTGAATAGACAATACTGTGGACAACTAATTTTATTCTCACCATAACCCATTGATTTTCATGCAGGCCCCAGCTGAGGAGGTGTGAGGAGGGTGGCACCAGTTACTGTATGTGCACTCATGGCACTGAGGATACTGGTAAGATGATTAGGGGGGTGTTTGGTGCCATGATGGGGGGATGCTAGATATCAGAGATTAAAGAATTGTTACTGGCAGTACCATGGATTGATGCTGGGGAGAAGGGGACTACTAGACACTAAGGAGGGTTGTACATTTTCCTATGGGCTTGGCATCCAAGGTAGTGGGGACCGCTAGCACCAGGGAGTTTTAATTTTTTATTACAGGCTGGTCATCAGAGGAGAGGGACCACTAGCACCAGGGCATATTTTTTAACTACAGGCTAGCGATCAGAGGGGGGTTGCCCTGGGCCACAGGGGCAGGTGTATTCCCCAGTGGCCATCCAGATAGCTGGCTGCATTATCTACTGCAGTCACTAGGGTTGTGCAGAGTAAGAGGGTTTTCTTTTGGAAGTATTTGCACCTTCGCAAAAAGACTGCACTAAATCCTTTTGCATGGAGCATATCTGCTGAATATTGGTTTGTGCTGATATTCTTGTCCCTCCCCCATTTGCATACCCCCACCCATTGTGGTTTGTACAAGTGCTAACCCCGTTTGCTGGCACAACCGACCTTTCTGAATATTGGGCTCCGGGGCAAAACCCAGTTTGTGAGGCAAATACCTTTTAGCGCCTCTGCAAACTTTTGAATATTGGGCCCATCATGTTTTGAATATAGCACTGTACATATTAAAATGAGTATAATACATAACAAATGAGGTAATACATAATAGAGTGAGTATAAAACATATCAAACTTTGTATCACAAATACTGAATGGAGTATGAGACAAACTGAAATTATTATTACACATATCAAAATGCATATAAGAGATATCAAGATGTGTATAACATATTGTAAAAGTTTTTTTTGCAATCTTCTGTGCCCCCATTAGCCTCATTTTATTGAGCCCCACATTGTGCCACTCCTCTACCCAACAAACTCACTCTTGTCAGCATCGTACACAGCCAGTTCCCAGTGTGTCACTCTATTGCCAGGCTGGTAGGTTGGTTCTATCCTTCCCCAGTGCCTCCATCACTCTGGGGTAGGTATAGAAGACAAGGGAGAAGTGTGCTGCCAAAGCCATTACTAGGGGCTAAGTAGTGGACATGCTATCCATGAGGGTGAGGAGGCATGGGGGAGCTCACACGGAGGCTAGCATCTAAGGCTACCTTTTCTTGGGCATTTTCCATTGTTCTCTCTACCCATTCCCTCCTCTCCACTTGAAGCATGTGCCATGCTGGCACCCTAGGGACAGGACCTACAGGTGCATGATCACCCAAACTGGCAGTTGCCCCACACAACCTCCAGGTGTCATTTTCCAAGTGATGTATGTCTCCGCCATCCTCCCAGGAGAAGAAAACATCCCTGCTAGCCTCTACTTCTGATGTCCTTGGCTCGAGGCATATCCTGGTTGCCAGCATGTTAGAGTGGTCCTCTACTGCTCAGCACCAAGGAACCAGATCCATAATGATTCTAACATATACAAAAATGGGTCTGTTGCAGATCAACATGAGTAACACACACACACACACATACTGAAATGAGCAGACATGTAATGAAATCAGTATAACATATAACAAAAAGTATTACACATACCACTATGAGCATAGCATACACCAAAATGGTAAAACATACTGAAATTAGTGTATTATAGACTAACCTGAGTACAGAACATATTGAAATAAGTGCAACACATACTGACCACATAACATTGCGGTAAATTATTATGCAGATAGAAACATGCATACACAATCATAATAATTTTATTCAGCCACAGGTGGCCATTTTGAGTAAGATTAAGCATAGAACCTTTCGACTCATGTTTACGCTATGGGGCTAAATGAGTTTTTAACTAAGGGTGAACAGAGAGGTAGACGGGGACTTTTTTGATTTCCCAGCAAGATATGACAAGGCCTATAGCACTAAAAGAGTGTGAGGGATGTGTCTGGGATACACTCCAAGACCATTCTAAGGTAGACCAGAGTACTGTAGAAAGTATGTCTATTTACATTTTGAAATGGGGTTCTTCAAAGCTCTAGGGGAAAATATTGATTAAATAGTGACCAATGTTCCTGCCTGGCAGTTATGGTAGGATGTTATGTTACGGATCAGATCTGTGTATCCTCATGGTTGATTGATTTGATTTTTTTTTGTGGCTATGGTGGTGTCCAGAACGGAATGGAAACCTTTCTTTTGGTCTGTCACCCTTTGGGAAAAATGTGTAAATGGTACCTTACCAGCAGGATCACGATCAGATCTGTGGTTGATGCACCCAGTTATATAGTTGAATTATATGTACATTTGTAAGGGGGCACAGGAGCTTGAAAGAGAAAGCAATGTTGCGATTCACTACGTTGTTTTAAAGTTTAAGGCAGTGGCTACATTAACTGCTGTTGAAGTTTAAATGATGTATAGATTTTCATTGCAAACTTCAAAATAATTGTATCAAGAGGCAATTGACTCGCTCTTCCTGATGCCTGATCAGTATACACTGTGCAATGTTGGAATGCTTTTGTCTGTATACTGTTTTTCAGTATGGTAATACAAGAAAAACTATTAAGCAAAATGTTTTAAAAAATAACCTTAAAGTTTAGTATACCTTTCAGCTTGGCACCAGGATGGAATCACTTTAATTTTATGTTATTTTCAGCTATAACCACTCAATTGAGAAATACAAGAAATCAAATATTGATTTGAATGGCCTCATTATTAATTTGTGTTTAATTACAATAGTGTACTATGACTAAATTATGCAGTGTTTGCATTTAAATACTGTGTGTTATGCTGGGTTATGGAGAAAGAGTACCCTATAGCCATGTTTTGTTGGTATGGTGTAACAGCAGCACTTGTACAAGTATTTTATAAGTTATAGGGGCTTCAACACATGTCTCTTATGGTATAAGAGACTGTAAGCATGAGGTTTGGGTGAGCGCTTCATGAGTCTATCAGCCCAAACTTCATGACAGGAATCTCTTATACCATAAGAAATAGCACTCAGAGGCTATATTATCATATTATTAATCACCTGAGTTTCACTTGAGTAATTTATAAGTTCAGAGTCCTCTTTTATGTTGGCTCGCACTTGTGCGCCAGCCAACATATTGCAGTAGTAGCAGATTTGGAGGTGCGGTCACTGTGGGCGAAAGCAGGGCACGCATCAGTAGGTGCGTCCCTCATTCCCCAATAAGGCAGCTGCAGGCACTGACACCAGCAACACCTAAAGTGGCCACCAGATCTAAGAAAAGGCCTGCTGCAATGAGAGCCAAGCTTGTCACGCAGTGACACATCATGAGGTGCCTTTCCTGGTGAACCATTGTAGTAAGATGGCGGTCATGACTGCCGCCACTGCCTGCCACAATGCCAACTCCAGGGGTGCCCAATCCTCCTGTCGGCATGCCCTGACCCCATTCATGTGCAGACGGGGAGCTCACTCCCCATCGGCATAATGCCCCCCCTTTGTTGTGTGCTGAGGGGGTGTCCAATCCCCCTCAGCTCTTGCCCCCCCTTCGGTATGTGCCAACAGGGGTGCCCAATTCCCCCATTGGCCAGCCCCCCAACTCTCAGGTGGCATACTGGGAGCCCACCACAGCATGCCAAATGCCCCTGTAAAAAAAAAAAAAGTCCTGCAATATTTTGTTTCTTTTTTTAACATGTAAATCAGAAAATGGTCCCTCACGGTCTGTCCTGCTCTCTCCCCCAACCCGCACCCTACCTCCCCACACCCCCTCACCCCATCCTTACCTCCGCAGTCTGTCTCGACAATCTTCGGTGGACCAGAAACATGTCTGCACTCTTCAAAGCCGACCATGAACTGAAGAAATGCTGATAAGCTGTGTAATGGCATAAACAGAGTTTATCCAACTTTGGTGCATCTCTCAGCCATTTTGGGGAATTTTCATACCACATTTTCAACATGAGGTTATTGGGACCCCTCCTCATGAATTCAGTCACTGTCATGGTGTTATTCGGTCCCGAAAGGTGATTTCGCAGTCACTACACGGAATCACCTTTTGGGACCAATTAACAAAATGACAGTGCCACTGTTCATGAGGGGGGGTCTCAAAAAGCCTATGTTGCAAATCTGGTGACAAAAATCCAAAAAATGGCTATATTACAAGCATGTGTTGCACAGTTTCCACGCACACTCATAACTTCCTGTATTTGTAATATTTTCACTCCAGATATTCAACATTGTCATTTTCCCACACCTCCTTATGAACAGTATAGCTGTCATTATGCATATCCTGGCCGATATGTGTTTTCGCACGTCCAGCGCAGAATAGCGTGGTAGCTGTGCAAAATCAGTTTTCAAGACAGTTTGACAAAATGACAGTGACACTGTTCATGAGAAGAGGTCCTAAAATACCTATGTTGAAAATTTGGTGATGAAAGTCCATAAAATGACCGTGTTACAAGCATGCATTGTGCAGTTTCCACGCACCCTTGTAACTTCGCAAATTTGCAATATTTTCGTGCCAGATTTTCGACACTGGCATTTTTTCACACCTCCTTATGAACACTACAGCTGTCATTTTTCACATCCTGCCTAACATGTGTTTTCATACCTGTGCTGCAGAATGGCGTGGTCACTGTGGGAAATGAACTTTTGGGACAGATTAACAAAATCACAGTGCCACTGTTCATGAGGGGGAGGTCCCAAAATGCCTATGTTGAAAATGTGTCTCTTCAGGGTGGGGGTGAGGTTGGCATCAGTTCAATACTTCACTGCCATTCCTATTATGCATTTCTAACTCCTGCACTACCAATGCAAATGCCAGCGAGACAACATTCGGCATTGACAAATGCTTGTTTAATACTGTTAGTTGAGTGTTTCATTCTGGTGTTCCATAATGTTTGTAGCTCCTACAATGACATAACATACTGTGCACCATTGTTCCTCTTAAAGCCTGAGTTTGTTCTGATTTGAGATGATCATTTAGCCCCTATGGCAGAAGAGTGGTGAGATACCTGATTATGCACTGTATTAGCTGATTGGCTATCGACCCCTGAGGTAGGCACATACACACTTAAGTGCTCTGTTCAGTGTCCATCTCATAACACAAATGAACTGTAATATCTTTACTCCCACTAAAACCTCAGTAGGAATGACTTTTTATTGCTACAGTGCAGCCTAAATTTGTCAGGGTGGGGTGGGGGGTGGGAGGGAGGATTTGGAGCATACCGTGGAAGATTGGGGGGACAATGAATATAATGTTTTTGGTAGGGAGATGGTGGTGGCTTTACAGCACAGGGGGTGGGGAGAGTTTTTTTAAGTTTCAGGGTTTATAAAGGAAAAGAAAGTTCATCAGTCTTTCTTTTAGAATGGTGTTCATTAATTTGCCTACAATAGAGGTAAGGCTGACCGGTCTATAATTGCCAGATTCATCTCTGGGACCACTCTTGTGAAGTAGCACCACATGTGCCATTCTCCAGTCCTGAGACATGCACCCTGACTCCAGTGAGAAGTTAAACAGATCTGCCAGGGGGTTAGCCAGGACCACCACCAGTTCCCTCAGGACTCTCCAGTGCATGCCATCTGGGCCAGGTGCCTGTCCATCCAAAGGGCCCTAATTAAGCAATAAGGCACAACAGGGTGTGGGTTAATGGGGATTTACCCACACCTTGTGTGGTGTGTCCCGAGGCGCAGCCGAGTGATTTCACCACACAAGAAGTGGGTAAATCACCCAATACCTCACACCCTGGAGTGCCTTATTGCGATTATACAATGGACCCATGTGTAAAATAAATTTAAAATGTGTTTAATTATATTTTTTTATAAATGCCATTCCTCAGCCATGGGTTATGCAGGATTTACCCATGGTCATGTGACATGTTTTGAGCAATGAGGTTACAAGATTTTCAGACACCATTGTATATTACTCATTAAAACCCTGTCCTCCTGGATCACCCCATCTGTCCCCCCCCCCATTTGGACCTTTATTTTCTCCTGTGGCATAGGTTCATCTTTTCCCTAGTGAAGACAGAGCTGAAGTACTCATTCAGCATCTCCGCCTGATCCTCACCACTTTCTGCCCATCCTACCTTCCTCTTAATCCTTACAATCCCATCCTTACAGTTCCTTCTCTCCCTTATATATCTGAAAAAATATTTTTCCCCTTTCCTGATACCCTGTGCTAGCCTTAGTTCTCTTCCAGCCTCAGCTGTCCAAACCACTCTTCCTGCCTCTCTGAGCCACACGAAAACACTATGTCAAGCATGGATATCTGATTTAAGCTGTTGACAGAACTCCTTCAGTGTTATCCGCATGATTCCGGTTTAATAACAGCTACATCCTTAAGTGTGTATTTGCCTACCTCAGGGGTCAATAGCCAGTCAGCCAGTCAGCTAATATAGTGCATAATCAGGTATCTCTCACACAAAAAAAACATTAAAAATGAATTAGTCAAAACTCAGCACTGGACACCGAAGAAACCAACTACAATATGGTTAAACAGAGAAGTTAAGGGTTTGTATACCTGTGGCAACTATACTCATTGTAATAATGCTATTAGAAATAAAGAGATCAAAAGTACATGCCAGGACCTAAGTTTCAAACTTAAAGATTGCATGACATGTAATACAGACCATGTAGTGTACTGTATAATCTGTCCCTGTTCTCTTTATTATATAGGGAAGACTACGAGACCTCTCAAGATGAGAATAACAGAACATAAAAGTAATCTCAGACATGGCAATGAAAGATCTACATTAGCCAGACATTTTTTTGAACACAAGTATCAAATTTCAAGTTGAAAGTTTTCCGGAATAGAAGAAGTGGCAAAACCAGAAGGAGGAGGAAATTGGGAAACCCTGCTGTTGAAAAGAGAGGCGTGGTGGATATATACATTATGAATTCACCTCAAAAGATATGGGGGCCAATTCCAGAATGAATGAATGGCATAACTTGCAGGTGGCTGTGAGTTACACCATTCACCTCAATGCCGGGGACCCTGTGCCACATTCCAAGAGCAGCAGGGTCCTGTCACTTTCAATATGTGGGTTACGTCTTGTGGAGGCTAACACCATGGGCATGGCGTAGAAGTCCCACATTTGCAAGTAGCAGCCAGCTACCGGCTGCCCCCCAAAAGCCCCCCATCCTGAACGCTGCTGCACACACCAGGGGACATGGGGGCAGGACAGGTGGCACAGGTGTCGGGGGGGCATGCCCAAGAATGGACCCCCGGGGGTCCCCAACATCTGGGGGGGTGGGAGGCAGGGGTATGTCTGTGAGGGTACGGGGACACATCTGTGCCATTGTCACAGTGCCAAGGGGTGGGCAGCCAATGGATAGCACCATTAGTTGCCCCTTAGAGCAGCTCTGGGCTGTTACAATTTAACCCCACCTGTGCGGCTCTCATAATCATGCTTGTGGGTTACCACAGCCACCCTCCTGGAACAGGGCACAGTTGCTCCCAAAACCCGCACTTACGCCATGTTACTGCAGGCTGTGGCATAGTGGGTGGCATAGCCCACGGTTGTTGTAGCCCACAGCCGGCATGGTACAAGGTGCCTCCTGGAATAATGGCTGGCGCAGCGCTTGGTGTAAGTCATGAGATATACCAAGGGGTTTGGTGTATCTCGGCTTACGCCGGCATACCCGGTCTTGGAATCGGACACATGGACTTAATGAGAATTTAATCTGGACTATTTTCCATTGATTTTGTTCATGTTCAATACAATTATCAATAGCCCCTTTACAGAACAGGGTAGATAGTACAGAAATAAATTGATTATTATTTCACTAAAATAATTGAATAAGGCTCACCCATGATAGTATTTACACGGTTCATTGTTTTAGCATAATATCAAATTCCTAAATTTTCTATAGTCCAGTATTCTATAGATTAGTTTATATAAATCCAGCTTTTTGGCCCCCACCCCTTCTACAATTTTAAAGGATTCTCAACTCCAGGGGGGTGCATGTCGGGGTGCAAGACCCCCCCAAAATGTTTGGGCAGGGTACAACAAAAGACACCCATGCCTAGACCCAAACTAAGCACCATTCATGCCCCAGCCCTGAACCCACCCACCATGCCACGGGAGCAGCTCTGCAGCTCACCGTGCTCCTCTCACAATCCCTCCCTCCGTCCCTCCATGCTCCAGCATGCTACATCCCCACCACGCATATACATGTAGTGACAGGATGTCACTATATTTGTGCACTCCCATCCAGTCGCTCCTCCTCCTTCATCGCTGTGGTGTAAGGCACCGTGATTGACTCGCCATTTCGATAGGCACCCAATCGCAGTCACTGAACTCACAGGATACCCCACTGTTTAGTTGCCCAGGGTCTGTACCTTTAAGACAAAAATGTAAGCAATCTTGAAAAAGAGAAATGAAATCATTACAGATCATGCTTGCTCCCCAGAATCAGGCCCGATTATTCCATTATATGTCTTGCTAGCCCGCATCTTGAGGAGGTAAATCCAATTTTATTTAGAATATACTGAAAAAGTTGTAAAAATAAAAACACAAGACTGGGACCGAAGCTTCATTAGTTGGCGTCAGTTTCCTAAAAGACTGGTCCACCCAGTGCGACACTGTGGTGATGTCATCGCACTCTCTTCTTGGAGTGTGATAACAGACAGCCCAGCCCCTCTTGTTCTTGACTTCAGCAGATGAAGCCACACTAGTTGGCATCCTTGATAATGGCAACAATAATTTTGAAGAGTTAAACCTCCGGTAGTTTGTTACTGTGCGCACTCTGTAGTCAAACAGAAAATAAAGCCACAGACTTTACTCTGGTAAGAGCTCTATTCATTAATTGGCTAACCAGAGAGTATTTAAATAAAAATGTTTTAAAATAGAGATAGACTGTCATAAAAATATATTGATATACTTTGCTGCAGAGTGGGGTTTAATTATAAGAAGAATTGTTCCTCACACAAAATAGAAGTTATAAAGTGATTGCAAACAGGTAAATGCCAATATTATCCAGAAGAAATAAATATTTAATAAATTATATTATACATAAAGGTTTGCTAAAAGAATATAATAATGTTAAATATTAAAGGTTTGTTAAAAGAATATAATAATGTTAAATATATATTTTAAAGGTTACCAAAGGACGCCAAGCTCAGGGATAAAATCCAACAGTGTGAATCACACGAACAGAATCAGGTGTATTCCCCCTCGTTAACATTAGTTGTTGGTTTTAAGTATGCAGTTGAAAATTTAATAGAACCTAAACCAGAATACTAAAATATTGCATTTTTTATTTATTGCAGCACTAAGGATAGTCAGATGAAGGGACGGGATTGTTTTGAAATGTTACAAAGTGAATAATCTTTTTAAAGTGCTGATTTCTGAGTGCAATATATAAAGATATATGAAAGAAATATACTGAATTTTTTGAAAGCACAAACATATGGATGTATTAAAGTTGATGGAGGATATATAAAAAAATCTTTCAACAATAGTAAAAAAAAAGATAATTTAGAAATAATCCAGGGGTTGAGAGTCTATCTTTTTACAACAAGCATACAGGCTTGAGAACTGGTCAGGCATCTGACAGTTGGGGTTCAATGCCAAGAAATGCAAGGTCATGCACCTGAGAGATAGGAACCCTGGGGCCAGCTGGCTGGGGGGTGTACAGGTGTCCAGTTCAGAGCAGGAAAAGGACCTAGGAGTGATAGTCAGGGGAGACATGAAACACTCTGCGCAGAGCTGTAAAGCGGCAGCCAAAGCAAATAAAATGCTGGGATGCATTACCAGAGGAATCACCTCCAGGAATGAAAAAGTCATTCTGCCTCTGTACAGGTCATTGGTGAGACCCCGCTTAGAGTACTGTGTGCAGTTCTGGTGCCCTTATTTGAAAAAGGACATCAAACTACTAGAGGGGGTGCAGTGTAGGGTGATTAAGATGATACAGGGCCTGGGATACAAATCATATGAGGAGAGATTACAGGAGCTCACTATGTGTTCCCTGGAGGACAGAAGAGAGAGGGGGCTATGATAGAAACCTTCCAGTACCTAAAAGGTATAAATAAGGTTGGAACAGAGGAGCATTTTCAATTTAAGTGGGGAGGGGACCACTAGGGGACATAGTCTGAAACTAGTGGGGGTAGATTTAAGAAGGAAATGAGGGGACACTTTTTCACAGAAAGGGTGGTGTCAAAGTGGAATTAACTGCTGGACGAGGTGGTCTCACTGAACATGGTAGGCAGCTTTAAAAGGAGGAGGAACAGGGTAAAAAGGAGAGTCATAACTGGAGGGAGGAAGTGGTGATGGGAAAAGAGGGTGGGGAGGATAAGTTTGGGAAGAAAGTGGAGGGGGGGCAGCTCCAGTAAAATAGACTGAGCTGCACAATTGAGCAGACTTGACAGACCGTTATGGCCTGTTTCTGTTGGCATTTTCATATGTTCATATGTTCGCAAGGTGTCCCTTCAGGAATGCATGTTTTTGATCAGCTGTTCCTGCACTACTGTATATTGTTTGGGTTTAGATGGGCTTATTTGGGTCAGGACATGTTTCTCAGAACCCAGTCTCTATTTCTTTCTCTTCCTTTATCTGCCTTGACTGCAGATTCTATGACAATGGTGAAGTACAGAGCCGGATTTAACGAGTTCATGAATGAGGTGACCCAATTCCTGTCCACCTGTGAGATGGTGAACACCAAGGTCCAAATCCGCCTGCTGAGCCACCTTTCTGTCTGCCTTGCCACTTATCTGCTTGTCTCGGTCAGATGGTAGCTATGAACTACCCCACCAAACTCCTGTCAGCCAGCCCACCTAGCTCATCCAACCGCTACACATCCATCTGCCAGCCACCATGCCCAGCAATGTGGTGACCATGCCCTGCAAGCTGAGCCTAGCTGAGGCTGTTTCCCCCAAGTGTAATGGGGGGGGGTCCAGCTAGTACCAGACACCAATGGACAGTTCGCCTTCCTGATCCCAAGTCTAGGCTTGGCATCAATGACAGCTGGCCCAGTTATTCCTACTTATGTCAATACAAATGTGCCAGTGAATGTGATCCCAGCGACAACACATTGCAACTCAACATGCGCTGCCCGCAGGCTTGCCAGTGCAAGGCATGGTATCTTTTGGGCCAAACATGTCACAAACAGTCAGTCCTATTGAGGTGAGCACAGGCCCAGAAAGCATGGAACCTATACTGAGACCTTGGTAAAAGGAAAAAAAAAACTTTGAGATCCAAAAACTGTTATATGATTCCATTGTATGGGACACCGTTATTTTTAAAAACAGACTTCTTTCCTAAAAGAGTATGTTTATTTCCAAAATTTGGATATTGAAAGTTGTATGCATTTTTATCTTACTGAAAATGCCTTCATGGATATACTTGTCATGTAAGAAATATTGGTTTTGTATAAATCAGGCAAAAAGTTTGGGTATTGCCAAAGTTATTTCATCTTTTTGTCCTGACTTTCAAGTAAACGTGAGACAAAGCAAATACATGTTTTAAATATGTATATTTAATTTTTAGATATACACTGTGATCATTTGTTTTTGTTTAACATTGTATCTGTGCAAAGTATGCATTTTATACAGTTGTTGGGATAAACACTGAACTGTGTGAATCATACAATGTTCTAGGTGGCACTTCAGATATTTTTTCCTCTCACTTGCATAATGTTATTATTTCAATGGGCTTACACAACATAGTACAGTGTTATGCTTGTACGACTTGTGCTGAACCTCTGTGTTCGTTCACCTCTCCCTATCCATGGGATTTACCACCCTGTAGGGGAATGAAGGCAAGGTGCCCTAGCAGAGGGTTCCACCCCTAGAGATGCCACGGGAATGGTATCTTGGGAAGAAGCCGCCAAAAAGAAAAGATCATAGAGCATAAATATGCAAAAGGATGAGTACATATCAGTAAGGATGACCTGCACGTAGGTCAGTAGGCATCATATAGTAAGGAGCTTGACATACGGCAGTGGGAGACAGTGGGAATGAATAGTAACCATCACGTAGGTCTAAATTATAGCAAGAAGGCATGACTTCCTAAGGATAGAGTGAACGGTGAGGGGAGGCCACCGTCCATCTCCATTCAACAGTGGAAACCTACCTAAATAACCTGTGGAAACCTACCTATATAACCTAGGAAATATGTTACTGCAACCTATCTTGGTATTATGACCATTGGCATGGAAAAGAGTAAAAATCTCCTTTGAGGAGGAAACCTTTGGGGATTCAAGGCCTAGATCACCTTCCCTTCAGGCTTCAGGACATTTTGTTTAATGACAGAAGACAATACATCAGACAGGACAAGACTGACAGGACAATGTCATAGGAGAAACCCCCAAAATGCAGTGGAAAATAAAGATGAGGGAACATAGAAAGGGGATCACAGAGAGCAGCAGAGTGAGTGGCAATGGGAGCATAGACAGCTGCAGTGTGAGAGGCAACAGCAGACAGCCATGGGGTGAACAGCCACAGTACACACAGCCACAGGGCATGCAGCAACAGCACACACAGCTGTGAGGTGAATGGTAACAACACAGACTGCAGGGGGCAAGTGGCAACAGTACAGTCAGTGGTGGGGTGTGGTAACAAGCAATGGAGGAGAGAGCCACTGAGGCTACAGCACAGACAACCACAGGGTAAGTGACAACAGCACAAGTGGCTGCTGGGCAAGCCACAACAACACGGATGCCATGGGGTGAGTGGCAAAAGCACAAATGTCTGTGGGGAAAGCACCAACAACACAGACAACTGTGGAGCAAGCTGCAACAGCACAGTCAGCAGAGGGGCGGCAGCAGCAGATAACAGAGGAGAGAGCTGCGGGGCAAGCAGCAACAGCAGATGGCCACGCAGCAAGCAGCCACAATACAGACAACCATAGGGCATTAGCAGCAGGCAATGGAGTAGAGAGCTGTGGAGACTACAGCACAGACAGCCACAGGGCATGTGGCAATAGAGCATATGGCCACAGAGTAAGCAGCAACAGCATGGATTCTGCAGGGAGAGTGGCAACAGCAGACAGCCATGGGGCAAGCGACCACAACACAGACAGCCATGGGACGAGCGGCCACAGCACAGACAGCTGTGGGGGAAACAGCAACAGCACAGATGGCCACGGGGTGAGCAGCAACAGCACAAACAGTCACAGAGTATGCAGCAACAATGTGGATGCTGTGGGATGAGTGGCAAGAGCACAGACAACCATGGGCAAGCAGGAACAACAGAGACAGGCAACAGAGAGAGACAAGACAGGAAAACATGCTCAAAACAATGGGAAGATGAGTAAGCAGCATGGAGGGCAGACATGTAGGTCATGCAGAGTCACGGATGTGGACCAACCTCTGTGTAGGTGAGTCCAAGTAAATAGCGGACCAGCACAGGGGTCAGAGAAAGGCAGACATCAAACCCAACCAGAGTCATGGAAATGCCAGAATAAAAAATAGGAAGGTGAGACAAATGGAAGAGATACAAGTCTGCACGTAGTACTAAACAGCAATAAAAATGATTGAAGAATGATTGAATTATAACAACAAATGCAGACAGGTCTTGGACATAGAACTAGGACAATAGGGAAAACATGTGTAATAAAATTCAGGTTGCAGGGCAGGAAGCCCCAAAAGATCACATAGCAGGGAAACAACAAAGGAAGCAGCAGAAAGGTACCGGGCAAAGGAGGGCAGCGGTAGCCACACTGACACATTGTGGATGGAAGAGAAGCAAGCAGAGAAAAAGCAGAGGCAGTGGAGCTATGGCAGTGGAGAGTGGCCAGAAATGTTGGCTCCAACAAGGACAGGAAGACAGAGAAAGAGGAGATGAAGATGGAGTTGCTCTGAGGCAGAAGCCAGAGATAGAGGTATCATACAATGTGAGGGAGAAAGGGAAGGGAAGAACGAACAGAGAGCCATGAGCTGGTGGCAACAGAAAAACAAGAGAGGGAGGGGGGACAGACAGATAACCATGAATGAGTGGCAGTACAAGGAATGGAAGGGATGGGAGGGAGAGAAGTACAAAGAGCTACAGGGTAAGTGGCAGGAACTAATGGAGCAGGAAGGGGGGAACAAGACAATGACCCGAGGAAAAGTGGCATGAGGGGGGAGAGAGAGAGAGAGAGAGAAGGGGTGGTCGACATCACAAACAGCTGTGGATGAGTGGCAGACACAAGAGACAAACACAGAGGGGAGAAGTGAGCTGGCGGTAACAGCAACAGATAGGAGACAAGCTGAAGCAGCAGGGAAAACCGGAGAGGGAAGCGAGAGAGGGCAGAGCCTCCTGCCACAATGAAGAAATGCCTCAGGAGGTGGTTGGAAGGTATAGCTTTTTATGGCTCAAATGGGAGGAGTGGCTGATTGCTCCACCCCATTGAACCACAGGCACAGCCTTCCAAAAATCATTGCTTGAATAAAATACATTAAAGTGCTACTGATGCCTCAAGGAAAACTTGGAAAAACATAATAATTAGGTACAATTCAGCTTGCATTCCATATATATTCTATACATTTCTCTTTCCATTATTTATTACTGAGTAAACCTGCATGAATATATGATCATTATCCAGTAAAGTTCCCTTAGTATTCATCTGCCTCTGTAGCTTACTCCTTACTTCAAGTAATAATCCTCAGTTGCAATAGCATAGCCTGTTGCCATGAGTGAAACTCTGATGTCACAAGCAGTGTATTATGACATCAGGTAGGGAGAAAGTAACAGGAATAGATGAGCTGGTCAGGAACAAAGACTCTGTTTTCATGCAAATGACCTCAGTAATAAATAATGAGGAGTAGGACTACGGAACTAATGTGAAATACAAGCTGAACTGTATCTAAATATTGTTTGGTTAAAGTTCCTCTAAAGGTGTCAGCTGCTCTTTAATGCTATTTAAATGCTTGTGCAGGACTTTCCATAGTTTAAAAACTTAAATGTCAAGTCACAAAGTTGCTGTACCTTAATTGTATCAAATGGCACTACCTGCATCTATGCCTTACTAAAGCTCTACATTATGGTGGCGCAGTTGCACCACTATAGTTAGGGTTGAGTAGGATGTTTAATGTTAAATTCATGTTTTTGCACTTCACAGCCGTTCAAGGGCTTTGCACAAAAGTTTGCATGTGCCGTTAGAAACCCAAGGACTCTTGATAAGCTTAGTTTCATTCTAATCAGATGTGTGGATTATGCAATCCAAGTAGTGCAAAATGTGTAAACGGCCCTTAGCACCCAGATGGTTTGGCATTTTGATCTGAAATTTTTGGGGTGGGAAGGCCTTGGCTCAGAGTAATACCTTTCTCTGGTTTGGTGTATAAAAATAACACTCTGGTCCAGAGTTATAAAGATTTGAAATTTTGGTTCTGAGCATGCTCAGTAGACACTTCAGGACAGATGTTTGGAATGAAAAAATAATTTCGTCATATGAAAAAAGATTCTTTTTACGTATGGGGCCAATCTTTTTTCATGAGGAAAAAATCCTTTTTGTACAGCCACCATTTATTTTTATTGTTTAAACTTACAAACATTTAAAGTACATAAAAATAATGTCTTTTAAAAAACAAACAAACATCAGAACCTAGCTAAACTGCACATGTTTAGCTACATTACAAACACTGAGATTCTGGTGTTTATTTACTTAAAATCTTGCCAGAAATACAGTACGTTTTCTGGGCATCCAAAGTCCAGGGTGCCCAGCTTGGTGAGAGGAGTTATTTACCTACGTTCTCTGCATGAGAACAGCGTGACTTTCTTGACTTCTACAGTCGTAGCTGAAACTCATGTTGCGGGCTACAGTGAGAGCAGTCAGCTGCTGTTTCCCTGGTGTCTAGTGATGCACCCCAATGTCATTCCTTTATGTATGCAATGTTGCCCTGCTGTCCAGTGGGGCCCCCCACCCTCTGATCGCTGTCCCATTAAGTATGTTAGGTTTCCCTGGTGTCTACCTCCACCCTCCGATTGCCATACCCATATTAATGTAATGTTTCCTTGATGTCACCCTCCAATTGCCATCCCCACATTGATGTAATGTTTCCCTGGTATCTAGTGGCATCCCCAGCTCTCCAATTGCTATGCTAACAATTTTGGGTCAAAATATGTAAAAATGGCAAAGTTATGAGCATACGTTGAAATTTTACTATGCTCCCTCATAACATTGGTAATTTTATTTATTTATTTATTGAAGTTTGTTGACCTGGTAAGCCCACTGGGCCTAGAAGTCCCTTTTTCAGGGGAGAGGAGACACGGATGGTAAGCAACTGAAATTGAACCAGACTAAGCTGTTGGTGGTATTTTTAGTGAATGGGGGAAATTTGGCCAGGACACCGGGAAATTCCCTACTCTGCTGTAGGGGGACCCTCTGGCCATTTTGGCTGCTAGTCAAGATGGTGGATGATAGTCAGTCGACAGATGCACCATCTACTGCTGAAGAACCTGCTGTGGAATTGCTTGATGTCGTGGAAATGACTTCTGCTTCTAATTTACCTTCTGAGTTGGATCCTGCTGCTGTGCACGCTAAGGCTTCTATTTCTATATGTGACTATTAATTTGTGCCTTCCTGAGACTGTTCTTGACTTGCCTAGTGACTCTGACTCTGAGGTAGTGGCCTGCTGTCCCATGGAACAAAACCCACTTTCTATGGGCTCTATGTCAGAACAAGAGTGATTATTGCGACAGAATATCGCTATTGGAGAACGTAAATATTTTCACAAGTGAGCGCAACTTGAAACCTCTCTTTGACAGCTGCATTCCGACAGCGGTGGCCGGACTGTCAAACTGAGCCAACTGAATACTGCTGACGTACCTGCTCCTGTTACTGAGCCTCGGAGTTGGGTGGCACATGTGGAAGCTGCTGAAGTGACCTGATCTCTCGCTCATTCTGCTCCCTTATTGCCCTCCACTGTTATTATATCAGGAATGGCGAATGCAAGCCCTGAAGGGCCTGGCCTAAGGCGCTCTGTGGAGTTGGCGGCTCCTACGGCGGGAACATCTACCTGGTCAGTTCCCACAGCGCTTCAAGAAGCAGGTTGGCAATTCGATAAAACTTCAGGCAAGTGGATTTCAGGTGATGCTCCTATTGTTATGCCCACTAAGACTACTCCTAGTTCTCAGACATCTGCAGCCCCTGCAGACATTTCGGCCTTAGAAGAGCCTATGGATTTAGCCTTAACTCAAAACCCTGAATTGCCTTTTTTTTTTTTAAATTGTCAATTCCTCCTCAAGACCCTGAGGTTAATTCTTCTGCTGCATCCTCTACGCCTCAGCGGCCTTTGAATATGATTAATAAGACTGCACCGAAATCCTTTGCCTCTTTGTTTAAAACTCTTATATATCCAGCTAAGAGGCATAATCCTGTTCGGTTGACTTATACTGGAGGCATGGCTTCTACTCCGGATAGGATTTTTGTTGCCAAAATTCTCTTGAAGGATTCAATGAAGTTTATTGCCATGGAACTCTATGCCCTGATTCATGTCTCTGGAGAGATAACATTTGATGTTAGCTTTAAAACTGTCCGGGGTTTGGAGCGATTTTGGGTTAAATACAATCAATTAAAAAACTCCTCTTTATGGTCACCCTTTATTGTTACCCCTTTGTCTAAACCTTCTCACAAGGTTATTACTGTGCTTTTTAGAAATGAAGGGGTGAGTGTTCAGGACTTAATCATATGGCTGAAACGCCGCTGTACCTTACTGGAGGATCCTGTAGCCATCCTTGATTCTGAAAATATCTGGATGGGGGGTTGGAAGGTGAAAGTCATGCTTAACACTAATAACACTGGTCCAATTCATTTGCCTGACTCTTTTTTTTTTAGGTTGAAATGGAGGAATTCTCTTCTATGCAGGACAGCCAAAGATGTGTTACAAATGTGGATCTCTGGAACATCTGAGTAGTGCATGTGATTTGGCTAGATGTGTAATTTGTGATGCTTTAGGTCATTTTAGTTCATCTTGCCTAAATGAAAGTAAATGCAACCTCTGTGGGGAATTGGGTCATACTTTTCAGAATTGCACTGCTGCTGCACACAATTCTCCTGATCAGACCGATGGGGCAGAACAACATTTATTGATTGCTTTGGCACAAAAGAAAGCGAGCTGTCGGGGAGTTTCCATTCCTGAACCCTCGGATGGCTGTTATTTCTCCTTTGGTTTCCACTGCCATTGTGCCTCGTTCTGCTCCTGCCTTCCCCCCACTTCCCCAGATGGCTCCAGTGATGGCTGCTGGCCCTTCTTCCACTCCTGATAATCTGCAGTAGCCTTTAATACAGATTTCCTCCCCCATATCAAACTTGCTAAAAGAACCTGTTATGTCCACCCCCCCAATTCGGGAAAAAAGCCCGGTATTAGAGTCACCAGACAATCTATTCAGTAGTCTGCAGAAAAATTGATATTTCCACAGTCTGCTGCTATCCTTACTTCGAATAAATTTTATGTTTTACAATCTGAGCACTCTGACATTGACTCTGATGTTTCCTCTGTAGACTCTTCGGTACCTGAGGGAACTACCGATACTGAGGGGATGGTTCGTCCTCGAGGACAGCAGAAACGGAAAGCAAGAGTCAAACTAAAAAACACGGACAAGCTTAGCCAGAAGAGCCCTTTTAAGCAAACCTAATGACTGAACCCTTCTCTTTTCACACTATTAATGTAAATAGTATTAAGCGGGTAGCCAGAAGACACATGATTTTTTCTGTCTTGGCTCATTTTCATCTAGGCTTTTTTTCCTACAGGATAATCGCTTGCATACTTTGCATGAAATTCAGATGGCTTCTAAGGCCTGGTACTTGGGTCCATCCTTTTGGTCCTTAAGCACAGAACCTTGTGTTTGTTTGGGTATTCTCTTTAAATATCCTGATACCAAAGTTCCAAAACTTTTTGATCTACTTTCCAGTAGGGCCCTGGTTTTGGATGTTCTTATCCAAGAAGTGCCTTATCAATTGATTAATTTGTATGCCCCCCAACAAAAAGCTCAAAGATATGATCTTTTTTGGTTACTTGAACCTTATTTACATACCCCCTATAAAGTAATTTTTGCAGGAGACTTTAATTGTCCCATTACTGCAAAACAAGGCAAACAATACTGTGATTCCAATTTGTTGTATGACATAATTCTCAAAGCAAATTTATTAGATGCAGTTTATCACTTTACTAATACAGCCCTTCCAACTTTCCATAAAGGTCCTTTACACTCTAGAATTGATTACATTTCTGTTTCCTCTACTTTTTCTATACTGACTGCCACAGTCTCAGACCTTGAGTTTACAGACCATCATATCATTTCAGTAACCACTGGAGTAACTACCAGGCCACAAAGGGGTTTGAGCTTTTGGAAATTTAATACCTCCTTGCTGTCGAGCCCACATATTTCCCTACTCCTTCATAATTTTGTTTTAGCATGGAAAACAGCTCTTGTTTTTTTTTTTTGGTAATCCCACATTATGGTAGTATGCAAACAGCTTAGTAGAGGGGTCACAATAAATGATATTCTTGATTGTCTACAGAATAGAAGAGTATTTCAAAAGCTTTATTCGGTCTCTTTTGAGACAAGTCAAAACTTAGCTTCTCAGATCTCCCAGATCTCTGAAAAAAATGGTCCATTTTCATGCCAATAGAGCAAAAACTTTGTTTCAGCAACAATTTTGTACTCAGGGCAATCTGGCGACTGCTTGTCCATATGAACACTGGCAATCTCAACTACATAGGAAAACAATTTTTGCTATCCGGGATCATACTGGAACAGTGTATCATGATAATAGAGATATAATTAAAATTGTTTCTGATTACACTGCCCATATGTATAGCCCTCTGGCAGCCTCTGCTACAGGATTGCAGTCCTTTTTACAAAGTTTAACTATCCCATTGCTGGAGGATGCTGACACAAACCTTATAATCATCTCCAGTCTCTGTTATGGAACTTAATTCGGCACTCTCCTCCATGATTGGAAAGAAATCCGCTGGTCCTGATAGTATTTCTATAAAACTTATGAAGCTTGTGGGCAATCTTTGATTAGAGGAATTGGCTCTAGTTTTGAATAATATTTCAAGTACTGGAGTAGTTCCTCTATCTATGAACTCAGGGAGTCTGATTTACATCTTTAAAAGTAACGATAAACTTAATTTGGATAATTGGCACCCTATTACACTTCTGAATTCTGATTTTAAATAACTCATGACAATTTTGGCAAACAGGCTATTATTGGTAGCTGTGAACTTAATTTCCTTGGCACAAGCCTATGCTATCCCAGGCAAGAAAATTCAGACTCAACTTTTCCTTTTACATAAGTTGGTTGAGCAGGGGGAAACTGGGGGCCTTGGATGGTTACCTGCTTTCCTTAGAGCAATCAAAGGCTTTTGATAGAGTCCATCATGACTATTTGTGGAACATTCTGGCTCATTATAATATTACTAATACTATGATTCATTGGTTCCAATGCCTGTATCGCATGGCAACTATTTGTCTGGTTGTTCAAAGTTGGAAGGGTCCTCTCATTCCACTAAAAAGGGACGTCCAACAGGGTTGTCCTCTTGGCCCGATCTTGTATGCCTTTTTCATTGATCCCCTTTTATGAAAAATGAATGACTCTAAAGAGGTACAATATACATTGTTTCATAATCAAGCTCTTCCATATAAAATTATGGCTTACGAGGATGACATGACACATATGGTATATGATGAACCTTCAGTTCACTCCAGTTTGGCTATTTGTACAGAGTTTGGTGCACTTATGGAAGCTGCTTTCAATCTTAATAAATGTATTGGTCAGTGACTGCCATACACTTTATGTGCTTCAGAATCTATTGCTGGCATTTCTATTACCACAGACCCTCTGAAAATTTTAGGTTTATATTGGGGAAATATGGAATTAGATATTTTTAATTGGGAAAATAAACTTATTTTGGGCAAATGAAAAGTAATGTGGAACAAATGGAAATTTTGGGGGGAAAAAAGGGTGTTTCTCATTAAATCTTACCTGATACTTGTTTTCCTATACCTTAGTTATGTATTCCCTCCACCAAAGTCCTTGGAAGTTGGGCTCTTAGGAATCTTCTTCCAGGCATGTTGGGGTAGTCGACTCAATCAAGTAAAGCGTAATATTTTATATCTTCCCATCACTCAAGGTGGACTTAATGGGCCAGATATTCAAAGCTTTGTGCCGGGCAAAAAACGTTTGTGCGGGTTTAGCGCAGGATTAGCGTGGGTCTGCTATATTCAAAAGGCCAAATAACGCGGGCAAACTGCATTAGTGCCGGGGAAACCATAATTATATGCAAGGGGCAAAGTGAACATGAATACAGGTGCAATGAGATATTCAGTGACTATCACCGCGCTAAGGTGTTTAACGCGACTTAGCACGACCCATAACGCAGTACAAATTACCGCCCAGGAAAAGCTGGTCTTAATCCTGGGAAAACAGCTTTGTGCGACATTGTTGCTTTGCACAGTGTTAGCACAGCATTAGCGTGGCTTGCGTGACCCTAACATATGAGCATGACACTTAGAAACTGCCAGACATGGAGGACACATGCTGCTCACATATGGCACCACCATGATGCCAACAGCTGCCACAGGTCCCAGCCATGCACAGGCAGTAAGGGGTGATCGGGCTCACAGGGAACATCATGGCAGTGTGGCCATACAGCACACACACCTGCAGACCATACAGCTGTGGTGACCAACACATGCCAGCACACACAGGCAGCACTGTGGGCATGGTGGCCTTTGAGGGGAGGATGTACGGGTGGCCAGACCTCACCACAGCCCAGGTGTGGCCACCGGACTGGGACACAGCACGCAGTGCACATGGGCCAGTAGTGAGAATACCCCACTGCCTGTGTGCCTGTTGGATCCTACGTACCCCCCCAGCCACATACAGCACAACTGTACAGATGCCACAGCACACACAGCCAGCCATGTATATGTCACTGTGTGCATCCCATGCCGCTGGTGCAATATCTGTGGATCACACAACAGCATAACAGTAATGTCCACTGTCAGGATACACCAGCAAGTTGGGCCTGTCACTGTGTACAGTGCAGTCAGCATCACTGTCCTACACACCATAGGCAGTGCTGTGTCCCACATACTACTGGCCCCCTTGCTACCACAGTGTCTGCTGTGCACTGTAGCATGCCCTACGGTGTTACAGTTGCATGCAGCACCACCACCACCACCACCTGTGCCTATGCTGTGTTGTCCCCTGGGGTACAATATGCTGTGCTGTACTGTGTACATGAAGCCTGCAGCTATCATCGTGCACTGCCAGACAGACCTACAGGTGGAGCTGTGGTCAGACCTGCCAGCCCTGTACTCCCAGATGCAAACATGTTAGCTCGCATCGTAGCAGAATGGTTAGGGAATATTATACTGTTTTTCACACTGTACCTTCCCATAGGCTGCTCCCTGCAGCTGTACTGGGTCCACGCATTTGTTGGAACACACACTGGCCACATAGGTCACCTCTAGCTACCTTCACATCGCTGTGCACTGTGTTGCCGTTGTGGTCTGCACTTCCTGGTCGCTATATTTAGAGCTGTCTTATTCCATGGCTAAGTTTGCGCTGCACTCCCAGCCCAGTTTGCCCAGCCTCATTCCCATGCTATACTCAGAAGCTGTTTGCCCCGGGCTATTCCTTCTGAATATAGCTTGCTTTGTGCTCCCGTCTAAGTTTGCCCACCGGGTAGTGCTAATTTAGTCCGGGGCAAAGCTTTGAATATCTGGCCCAATATGCCTAACCCCATTCTTTTTCCAATAGTTTTTTCATATTTCACAACATTCGACCATTATTACTTAATGATACTCAAGGTTGGGTAATGTTTTTAAAGTCAAATTGTTTACAATGGCTTCAGTTATGGGAAGCTCAATCTTTGAAGTGTTTTAAGAGATCTACAATAATTCCCGAGTATATTAGATGTCCCTTTCTGCGGATCAAGCAATGGGGCATGTTAACGATTCACATTCTTAATTTTTCACAGAAAAAAATTATATTTCTTTTTATTGGACACAGCCTGTCAAGTAGAGAATGTGTTTGTTAAATGTCCATCACAATATAGAAATACGTTGCTTGGATTCTTTGTCAATAAACGTATACCTATGCATATTTGGAATTTTCACTGGTTGGCCTGTCATGGCAAGATAAATGTTAAGTCTAACCAAAAACATAAGGCCCTGCAAGAAAGAATTTGTGCTCAACCAGATTGTATTCAACAGGAGGAAACTATAGAGCAACTCCTGTTCTCATGTGCTTTCATTTCCGACTTCTGGACCTTTATAGCACATGAATGGGGTGAGGCTATTTTCTCTACCTTATCTTTTGAAAATTTGATGTTTGAATTTTTTGATGTCTCTTGGACATGTAAATGGCATTACAGTACATTGCAAGTGTTAATGACTGTATTTAAATGGCAGATTTGGTCTGCTAGATGTGTTTATAAGCTACACTAAAGGGAGGGGACATTGTTAGAATTGTCTCAAAAAATAGTTGCATCAAATGAAATGTATATACAAAGCTGAAAAATCTTCTCTATCTAACAGTCGTTTGCTGGAGTTGTAGATTGGGTTTCCTTGGATTACAAACACTGATGCTCCTATTACCTGAATTTATTACCATCTATGTGTATTTTTCTCTTTGTCTTGTTTTGGTTTCTTTTGACTTGATTTCTCTTGTCCTTCACATTTTCTCAAGTCAGGGGGGAGGTGGGTTGGTGGGGATTGGGGTTTACTGCATAATGACAACTTATTTATGATCTTTTGATTTCAATTTTTTTTTCTTTTCTCTTTCAGTTTTTATGGTGTAATACTGGTATTCCTTCTGTTTTTTTTTTTGGAAGGGTTTGGGGCTCATGTGTGACAAAAAATATATTTATGTTTTTTTTTTTTTCATTTTGTATGATGTATTACTATTCTTCCATTTTTGTTTCTCAATAAAAAAATTCCCATACTCTTTTTCGATACGTGCCATGGGATCTTTAACATCCACCTGAACTACCACCAATCCAGCCAGCTGGGACCTTGGTTTAACATCTCATCTGAAAGACGGCACCTCAGAAGTGCAGCACCCCCCCCCCCATGTTGCACTACAGTGTCAGTATTGGGATATTAACCCAAGTGCCAGATGTGGGAACTGAACCCACATCCCTCTGATCTTCTGGCCTCAGAAGCGAGTGTGCTACCTACTGAGCCACTGACATTTGTATATTTTAACCCCAAATTTTCACACAGCCATTTTTCTGTACCACCTCATGAACGTTACAGCTATCATTTTTCAAATTCTGGCCAAAATATGTTTTTGCACCTGTACTGCGAAATGACATTTTGGTGGGGATTTGAAAATGTTCACTACCAGGTTTGTGAGGTGGGGTAATAAGAAGGCTATGCTGAAAATGTGGTGTACAAGTATGGTAAAATGCCTAGTTTATGAGTGAGCATTGCAATATTTCAACGTTCACTCATAACTTCAGTAATTTTCACGATTTTGACTCCAAACTTTCAGCATAGCCATTTTTCCACACCACCTCATAAAAGTGATGAGTCATTTTTTTAAATCCTGGATGTGATGTGTTTTCATACTTCTGCTGCAAAATGACATTTCAGCCAGTATACTATAAATGGTACACGTCATGTTTGTAAGTCAAATAATAAAATGAGTATCTTGAAAATTTGGTGTCAAAACTGAAAAAAAAAATATATAGACTTGTAAACAAATTTTATGTGTAGTGCCACTCTTGACCCCAACTGGTATGCTTCGTAATGCTGTACTGGTGAGCTCAGTTCAGGGGTGAGCTCAGTGACCCAGCTGAATGGAGTGAGGGTGGGGGGGATCGTGCTGTTATGCAACACCAACCCCAGCCAGGGAATGAAAGGTGCAGGGTTGTCTGCACTGGCCTGGGTACCATATAGTGAAGACAACTGTCCTCCTGGCATAGGGCCCTGGACCTCTGTACCCTGGGTGGCAGAGGGCCCTGTGCGGCAGAGGGCCCTGTGCATTGGCTGACAGATGCACTCTTTGCCCTGTGTATCTGTATCAGTGGCCACATGGAAGTGCATGGACCACAGGGCCCTGCACTTCAGCAGCCCACTAGACAGTCCCATGAATTCTTCACTTCTGTTGCTTCACTGAAGTGCAGGTCCTGCAAGGGTCAGTAGGTGGATGGAGTGTTCCCTTGGTGCATTATGAAAAACACAATATCAGTATTACTGTTTTCATAGATTAGTGTAACAGCTCTATTATGTTTACTTATAGTGGCATTGTGTTTTTATTAATTATTTATTTTATCTTTTTGCCAGTCATGTCTCCAGTTACCAATCCACCCTCCACTTCCAACTCAACACCCACAATTGCTGTTAGGCGCAGACAGAATAGAGCAGTTACACTAATCTATGAATACTGTCATGTTGATATTGTGTTTTTAGGGATACAGTGGGTGAAGCCCTGCAGTCTTTTTATAAACATTGAGAAAAGGATTCCACATTCCTTCCAAATGAACATGCTGGATTACATCACAGTCACCTCCGCGTCTGTGAAACAGTCTGACAAGTTGTCCCTACTGACTGCAGCACTGCACTATTTCACAGTACTGGTGGTCATGGTGGAACATGGCACACTCTGTCATGTCTAAGATGGCTGCCGCACTGTACTACGCATGTGTTAGCAGTAGCACATGCGTAATACCATGGGGTGGCCATCTAGGTCACGGCGGAATGGGCCGTGTTCTGCCGTGACCACCAGTACTTATTTATTTATGTATTTTTTTCCATTATAGAAATTCCCTCCACCCGACCCTCCCTCTCAGCACCCCCCACCAAGAAACACAGAAATGACACTGGTGGTGCCCAGTCCCCCATTGTCATGATCGGACCCCAGAAATTTAACTGGTGACATTGATGGTGCCCAGTCCCCCATTGTCATGATCGTACCTCAGAAATTTAACTGGTGACACTGGGGGTGCCCAGTCCCCCATTGTCATGATTGGACCCCAGAAATGTAACTGGTGACATTGGTGGTGCCCAATCCCCCATTGTCATGATTAGACCCCAGAAATGTAACTGGTGACATTGGTGGTGCCCAGTCCCCTATTGTCATGATTAGACCCCAGAAATGTAACTGGTGACACTGGGGGTGCCCAATCCCCCAGTGTTGTGATCATTTTTACCTGTAAAAAAAAATGCTCCATTGATGTCTTCCCCCACATAACTGTGACACTGCAGGTGCCCAATCCCCAGTGTCATGATCAGGGATCATCTGTCTCATTTTTTTCACCTGTAAAAAAAAAACGGCCCATCAATGTCTTTTGCAGCCATTCCTTACCCCACCTGACCCTTCCACTGAGCATCCACCACCCCGCACCCCCCCCAAGCCCTTATTTACCCATCGGGGGTCCAATGCCATTTCCTCCCTGGACCACAGACACATCTTCACTCTTTAAAGATAGACCACAAACTGAAGACACAGGTGTGCAGTTCAGTGTATTTCAATGGGGTTTGAACTTAGTGCCATAACTTGGGCATTTTTACATATTTTTGGCCCAAATTTTCAACATGCCTTCTTTGGGATCCCACCTCATGAACAATGTCACTGTCATTAGGCAGATCTGTCCCAAAAAGTGATTTTTGCAGTCCCTGCACAAAAATCACCTTTTGGGCAGGAGTTGAGGTGGGCTCATAAGAATGCTATGTTAAAAATCTGGTGTAAAAATATTGAAAAACAACCAAGTTACGAGCCTACATTGAATTTGTGAATGAAGGTTCATAACTTTGGTATTTTTCAATATTTTTACCCCAAATTTACAACATAGCCATATCTTTACAGCACCTCATGACTGTGATAACTGTCATTTTTCAAATCCTGTCCAAAATGATTTTGTACATTCGGAAAGGTGATTTCATGGTGCCTGCACAAAATCACCTTTTGGGCACCAGTTGAAAATTTTCTCTGCTCTTGTTCATGAGGTGGAGTCATAAGAAGGCTATGTTGAAAATCTGATGCATAAATATTACAAAACAACCAAGTTATGAGCCCGTAACTTTGGTGATTTTCAAAATTTTTACCCCTAATTTACAACATAACCATATCTTTACATCACCTAATGAATGTGACAGCTGCATTGCTCAGATCCTGGCCAATGTGTTTTTTTACATCCCAAAAGGTAATTTCACGGTCCCTGCACAAAATCACCTTTTGGTCAGGAATTGAACATTTTCTCTGCCCTTGTTAATGAGGTGGGGTCATAAGAAGGCTATGTTGGAAATTTGGCCTAAAAACATTAAAAACCAAAAAATGTTATGAGCCTACATTGATTCTTGTGAACGCAGGCTCGCAAGTTCTGTAATATTCAATATTTTTACCCAAATTGTCAACGTATACATTTCTTTACAGCATCTCATGAATCTGACAGCTGTCATTTTTCAACTCCTGTCCAAAATGTGTTTTTGCATCCAAAACCTAATTTTGCAGTCCCTGCGCAAAAACATTTTGTCTGCCTGTCTTCATGAGGCAGGGCCATAACAAGGCTATGTTGAAAATTTGGCATAAAAATATTATATACTAACACATTTATGAGTCTATGTTACATTTTGCAAAAGCACACATGTAACTTTGGTAATTTACAATAGTTTTACCCCAAATTCTTCAGCTGCAGCCCTATGGGCTCTGGCCAGAATTTGTTATAAGAATGTTAGTTGAGTTTTTCATTCTGGTATTCCATAATGTTTGTAGCCCCAACACTGACATAGCATAGTGTGCACCATTGCTTCTACAAGGCTCGGGTGTGTTCTGATGTGTATAAAGGAGAGCGGTGATAGATCAATGCCTAGTCCATGGCACTGTTTTTATGTTTTGTTAACACTTCCCCATAGGCCACAATGTCAATACATTCTTTCAGTTGTCCTTGCACTTGCATGTTTCTCAGCGTTCACTTCATGCATGATGTGCCATCATTATATCCTGGTGGCTGGAGAAGTCAGTACCTACTGGCATCATCACCTACCCCCCCCCTTCCCCAACTGCTCAAGTTCAGTGTTAAATGGTAATAGGAATGATTATATTTTGTATTTGTGAGCTGCATTAGTAGAATTTTCAAATTCAGCTTTTTGGCTAAACGTTTTTTATCAAGATAAAATGTGATTTGCATTTAAAGAGAATCAAGACGTAAGCAGTACAACAGCATGATTTCATGTGAATTCCATATCATAAAGCTGTATCTGGGTGCAGAACATCCCCACTTCCCAACTCCCACCACAGTCATCCAGGGTCAGAGCCCTCTCTGCTAGCCTGCACCCCTCTAATCCCAGAACATAGGGGGCACTGCAGCTGCATATCTGACCAGCTCAAAAATCATTGCAATTCCATAATCATAATTGTTACTAGTATTGCTATTATCATTACTACGCCATCAGTTCGCACTTTGTATTAAATATAAATTACCTCCTACAAAATATGAACTGTAGTTCTGGGATGGGGTGCAGGCTGACATCCAACAATGGATGACTGTGACTGGAGTTAGGAAGGGGGGAGATTCTTTGCCAATCACCAGATTTATGATCTGGGGTTCACATGAAACTATGCCATTTTGCTACTTGGTGTGCTCTTGAAATGCAAATCACCATCCTCACAATAAAAGATACACACTAAAGGCAATGTTTTTTATTATGGGGCTCAGAAGATCCTTTCCCATTGAAGCCATTTCAGATAGCACCGACAGATTCCAAATGTATAGTCTCTGTCCATCCAGAAACCAATCCCCTATAAACACTAAGACTCTGCCCTCTGAAGCTGGCACAATTCTAAAAACACATAGCCATATGGGTTCCTATACAATATGTTTGAAGAATCAAAGTATATATGAGGTGTGTGTGTGTGTGTGTATACTAGTATGGAGTTTGTATAGCAGGATTTTTTTTGTTGTAATCATTAGACATTTACTTTTGGAGTGCCTTTAAAAAAACATGTTTTCTTCATGAGCACTGTGTGTTGAATGCACGGGAGCCCCCCTGCTGTCAGACAATATTGGGAACTGATTTTGACTTCCTAGGTATTCAATAAATTAAGGAAGCTTCCTCATTAACAAACATATGTCAGCAATAGCACCCAATTAGGTGTCTGGTGATGAAATACACAGATGCCTTGTGTTTTGTTGTCAGGCAGGAGATAAGCTCAAGTGCATTCCGCCAACTCACAAGTCCATATATTTCTGCCATACACTGTGGAGGGTATTACTGCACTTACATAGTAGCACTAAAAGATGAAAAATGATAAATAATCAGCTACAAGAATGGAGTTGTCTGGTAATGCTAACACTGGGACATCACGTGACAGTTCTGAGCTATATGCTGTAGGTTGCTGGAGTCTTCAAACCTTGGTCAACTTCCACTTGCCAACCAGATGAGGTGTTGCAGGCATTTAGCATATCTGTACTTAACCCTGGAGCTAGATCTTTCCTCAATCTTAACGTTGTTCTTCATCCTCCAATTATACCATTTTCTTTAATCCTCCAGCCCCAAAATGCATAACCACTGCAAATGGGGGATGGGGTAAAAAAATAACAGGTGTCCAATATATGGTGAAAAAATAGATTCCAGGTAGAAGAAGATGGTACCCAGATGACACCAATAATTGCACATGAGGGTGGAGAAGAGCTGCAACAGTCTGATTGCTAGAATCACACATTTATGCAAAAATCATAACTTCACTAGCAGAGATCTTGTTCCCAATGTTGTTACTGCTAAATTACTGTACATTCAGGCTCTGTGGTTGAGAGGGAGGGAGGGAGGGAGTTAGGAGGGATGAATGGAGCTAAAATGGGAAGAATAATGGGCCCCAGTTGGATGTGCACTCATATTACCTTTTTATGCACTGTGTCTCACCCCATCCCCTTCTACTACATTGTTCATTTCTTTTAAACTAATATTAGCATCTATCATTACCAAAACCTTGGTGTTTTGCCAGTCGCAATAGTCTTACTCTACTTTTATTGAATGACAACTGGCACGTTTTGGGAGAAACCATGAGAATTTCTAGTTCATATGGCCTGTACTAGTGAATTACACCTAAGGGGACATGGCAATCTGCTTATGAGGCTACCAATAGTAACTGCATAGTACTGACAGCAAAGGAGCTTCACTGTAATTTTTAATGGAACAGGGGTGATGATGATGATGATGGGTAGCAAGGCACAGTGTACTAAAAGGCTATACGCATTCCTGAATGAGTGACAGAATGCCTATGTCAGCTTAGTTTTTCATTCATTTCACCGCCACCAGCTCCCATGCCACCAACCCCAGTCCGCCCCCACCCACACACACTCATATTTTGATTGAGGGTTTAGTCATAGAAATGACATTCAATATAACTGTTCCACTAAATGGTCTTTTTTGTAGTCTCAGGCAGTATTTTGCAATTTCATAGTCTGACAGCTGAAGAAAATCCAAAGACTGCTGCTCTCCCTTCCAAAATCACTCTATCACAAATCACAGTCCCATTCTTACTCTGACAGTTTTATTATGTTTTTAGGAGTGCATTATACAAAAGTTAAAATATGGGTGTAGTCTAGGCATAGCCAAAACAAAACCAACTAAATTACTGTAAGACAGAAGTAGACAAGGTAGTTACAGCATGGGACAGGAATGCTGAAATGTGCATTGTTTTCAAACATATAACTTTTGTCATGGAAACAGTGAGTGACAGTGTAGTCACTGAAGTGGGTGAAGCGGGTGAAACCTCAGTTTTTACTGGAGCTGTATCAGTGAGGCTCGGGCTTCACTATGCAGGGAGACCAAAGGAAAAAGAAAAAAAAATAGCACAGACTTTCTCAATCACTAAACATCAGAGCAATGCTGACAGTGACATATCTATTGTAAATAAAGACACCAGGCTTAATAAAATGATAATGTTTATTAACATCAGCAGTTCCAAAGAAAGTTCCAGCCATAGTCTTTTTTTTATTTTACTGCTATGTTCCTGGTGTCCAAACCCACCACCACCCTGTCCAAGCTATCATTTTACCTCTCCATGCTCCCTCCTGAAGTCGGCATCTTTAAAGTAAAAAATAAATTCAGTACATCTGGTGTCACCTATGAATTAAAATACACAGCATTCTTCATAGCAGCAACTCCCATCCCACAGTAACCCTATCACTCTCAGCTCCCTTCTTCCTGCATCTCTGTTAAAAAATACTGCAGTTCCCTTATTATGTCTGTGAAATTACTTAAAGACCTAAAACTGCCAGCAGTTAACCTTTGTAAATATGTATTGACATACTCTTGGCACTGTTAATATCCATATTAAACCAACAGATGCAGAAACTACATGAGTTACACAGGATAGATCAGAACGACACTGGACATTCTGAGCTGCAGTAAATGACAGATACCTATACTTAGACAAAGCACTTCCAAGGACATAAACATTTTAACAAGTAATTTTGAAAACACCTAGTTATAAATTGATGTAAATTATTTAGAGGGCAAAAGAGAGGGAGTTATTGCATTTTTCAGTGTACAAGCAGGTGCTAATTCAACATGCAGTTGTACCAGAGCAGACAGTGTGCATCTTGATTTGGCTTCTCCTTAGTAGTTAGGCAAGCAATAATACCCAACAGGGTGGGCAGTATTGGGCAATACCGGACTGCCCAGGGGCGTAATGAGGCCCGTCGCCACAGGCGGAGGGCCTTATAGCCCCTGGAAGGTCCGGTATTGCCCATACCGCCCACCCTGGGAGGGTATTATTGCACTTAGAAATTGGGCATCTGTGTCAAGTTTAATTGAAAAGTAAAATAACAGAGGAAATTAGTTTAAAATGAATAGAAAAAGTAGAAGAAAACTGTTGTTGGAAAAGTAGTCCCTCTGATTCCTTATGCTGTTGATTCATGTGTTGCTCCCCCCTCCTCAAGAGCCATTCTCTTGAAGTGATCACCCCCCCACAGCACACATTACAGAAGAACAGATGAACTCAGTATGGCATCGTTTTTTGTTTATTTGAAACAGTTCTGGATGTTTTTTTTTTTTTTTGCTCAGTCCACAGACATGCCAGTTTGGTTGTCATAGTTACACCCCCCACACACGCACCAGCGTAGACACACACGGCTTAAAACAAGTAAGAAGGATTTTGTTCCAGCGTGTGTGTGTGGTTGCAGCGTGGGTTTTTTCCATTTTTTTTTTTGTGTGATATTTAATACAGCGCTATGCCTGGGAAGATGTACCCATTATCTCAGGCGTGCCGAGCTGATGTAAAATGCAAAAGTAACTCTGTATTACAGAGTAGGTGTTGTGTGTGAGAGAAACATCAGCAGTGACAAGTGGGCTAATCAGTAGCGGCGCTCAGCGAGACAACTGGCAAGTAGCCTTCAAAGTGGTGAGAGTATTTGTATGTGGTGAATTCCAGCACTGTCGAATTACGGGGGGAGGGGGGTTGACCTTTCAGTTTTCTTTTTTTGGGTCTTTTTGTGGTGACGTTTTCGAGTTTTGGGGGGGGGGAATCTGTTGTTAGAGGTCCTTGGTAGCAACCCAGTATCTTGCGCTTAGCGAGAGAAAAAAATGGCGGTTGTTTCAAACCGAGTGCCCAGTGCTTCAGCCAATGGTGAAGCAGGCTAGGCACAATGATATCGGAGTGGGCATCAGGCAGTTTTGGACTGGTGCTTTTTATTTGGTGGGCATCTATTGAAAGTTAATGTACCCCTCTTGAAGGGGCACTAGCCAATCAGATGCCTCCAAATAAAAAGCCCATTTTCTAAAATAAAATAATACATTGAAGTAAGAGATGAATAGTCATAAGTTCTGTAAAATATATCAAATTGCATTTTTCTTGTTTTCTCATGACTTCTGAGTTGTTCACTGCAGGTTGTTCAGAGACAGAATTTTAAAACTAGCGAGTATCAATTGTTACATAGTAACAATAGAGATGGGCGAAAGTTTTGAATTCCACTTTAGCTGAACTTCCACGAAATTTCACACCTGCCACCTTCAGTGAAATCAGAAATCTTGAAAATATGTTTGCTGAATTTTCACCCTGTTCCATGAACCATGAACAGTGGAACTAATCCATAATTCATGTAATTATTCTGCAGTTCAGAAAGAAGAAAAAAAAAAACTTTACCTGGTTTCTAGTGGCAATCCCCCACCCTCTGATTGCTATCACCCTACCATTTAATATTACCCTGGTGTCTAGTGGTAACCCCCACCTTCTGGTCATTGGCACTCTACCATGCAATATTTCCCTGGTGTCTAATGGTCCTTCTCCCACCCGATGCCTACTCGACTGTAAAAACATGTATCACTGATATTCAGTGGTCCCTTCCCCCACTTGATGCCCACCTGACTGTAAATACATTTATCATTGATGTTAAGTGGTCCCTCCTCCCACCTGACACCCACCCAACTATAAAGATATGTTTCCCAGGTGTTCAGTGGTCCCTCCCCTCACCCGATGCCTGCCCAATTGTGAAAATATTTATCGTTGGTGTTCAGTGATCCCTCCCCCCACTCGATGCCCACTTGACTGTAAATACACTTATAGTTGGTGTTCAGTCATCCCTCCCCCCACCTAATGCCTGCCCGATTGTAAAGATATGTTTCCTGGATGTCCAGTGGTCCTTCCCCCTACCCATTACCCATCCCTGTAATAGGGAAAGCCCACCCCGATTTGACAATCCCTCCCCACGGCAATTGCCGGACTGCTACCGCTATGCGTGATGCCTGGTGCATGTAAATCCCCCCCTCAACAACACTGCCCCAGTCCCATTCCCGAACAGTGATCTTCAGACCCCATCCCATCCTTCTTGGGGTTCAGTGCCACCCCGATGGAAACAACAAGCTGATCTCACCTGAACATCATTGCAGCGGTGGAAGCGACGGTGAGCAGCACAGCTCTCCACACCACCTCAGCTGCCCACTGTCTGACTTGAAGCTGGAAGTGCACTGCTTATTTATGCCCTATAAATAAGCAGCACACCATTACATCACTCAGATGGCAGGTGGCCAAGGTATTCTGTGAGGGCTGCGCCTCTCAATCGCACTTCACCGCGGCACTGATGTTCAGGTAAGGGAGACTGGGGGTTTTACAGGTAAGGGAGAGGGGCACTGAACACCAATGAGGGCAGGCTTGGGGCAAAGATCACTGTTCAGGAATGGGTCTGGGGCTGTTGTTGGGGGATCACTGCACCAGGCATCCTGCATGGCAGTGAAGTGCCAGCGATCACCATGGGGGATTGTCAAATTCAGGGCTATCCCATTACAGGGATGGGGATTGGTAGGGGAGGGACCACTGGACACCCGGGAAACATATATTTACAATCAGGCAGGTGTCAGGTGGGGGGAGGGACCACTGACGCTAACAATAAATGTTGTTACACTGAGGCGGGCATCAGGTGGGGAGGGACCACTGCACATCAATGATGAATGTCTTTACACTTGGGTGGGCATTGGGTGGGGGGAGGGACCACTGAACACCAATGATAAATGCTTTTATGGGGCTGGCAACCAGAGGGTGGGGAGTGCCACTAGACATCAGGGACTGAGGAAATATTAAATGTATGTTATGGTGTTGGTGATCAGAGGATGGGGGATGCCACAAGACACCAAGGATTATTTGGAAACTATATATATAGGGGCTAATAGGGGGCCAGCGATAGTCGGATACACATTAATACATTCATTCTACAGTGTATGAATTGTTGAATAGTGCATTTAACTGCTGAAAGAAATTCCACAGAACTGATGTCTTAGAGTGATCAGTTCTGAGGAATTTTCTATACATTAATCCACAGTTCATACATTTAGACGACCATTCTAAGCTGGAATTTCCATGAAAGTTGCTAATTTGATTTATGAACTTTCGACGAAGCGAAAGTCCGATTTTACAGAAATTCCACCAGTGGAAGTTTTTTTTTCACACAGCTCTAAGTAACAATTTGACTCAGATAAATAGGAACCATGAGTTACACTGCAACTGTTTTTTGCCTTGTTGCCATCTGAGAATTGTGAATAGATGATAAGCTTGTCTATGAACCTCCGTTGCCCTGGGGTGCTAAATTATATAGTTATAAGTTTAAGTTATAAGTTATATTATGACCTACCATTCCTGTGGATAGTGCTGTTACTCCTGTATGTTACTCTTATTAGTCAATGATGTTCCTTATTTCCCTTATGTCTTGTTATATTTGTCATGATGTACCCGCAACCATTATGTGCACCTATCTGTATTCCTGTGTTGTATTCTCCCGGGTCGTTCCTGAAAATAGGCAAAATACTTGTCTAGTATACTTACCCAATAAACAAAAGCTAAATAAATAAATAAATAAAATGGACCACGTAATACATACTGTAGCACAAATAAATATTGTGCTACAGGTATGAAGAAGTTTTACTAGTTTTGATAGTGGAATAAAATCAGGAATGCCAGCACCAACTTGCATTTTGTTTTTGCTTTAGAAACACTGGTGACTGAGCACAGAATCACTCTGTAATCAACTGATTATAAGACATTCATTTTACCATTGAACGAAACAGGAAACACGGGTTTGCATTTTAAATGCTATCACTACATTACACTTGCAACCAGCCTAATGTTAGGATTCGAACCAGGATCTTCTCTTTCACAGGAAGAAATACTGTACAATAATTTGCTGAAACAAACCTAAGCAGTCAAAATAAACAGGTTCATCTTTTTTGGGCTGTTGCTCTACCACTGAGCTGTGTTCCACTAGTCAGATAGTAGAAGTCGAACATACGACTTTCTGCTTGGAATATAAAATTGCTGAATATAATTTTAAAACTTAACAACATTGTTGGATCTCAAGCCCCAACTGATTCTTGTAGATGCTGATTACTCTTATCCATTGAGCTACAGTGGTATGGTACAGATGGAGGGGCTCAAACCCTCAGAACTCAGACTTTAAGTTTGATGCATATCCCAGAAAATTAGGGAACATTCAGAGTACTTTGTGGTATGATCTGGGAGCCCTCACCTTATATAGTGCGATGCACATAAGTATATCCTAGTAATGTGAGAGAGCTGTTGGCAATTAGTAGGTTGAGCTGATCACTTTAGCTGCTGTTGTTTTTGGTGCAATGCACCATGGATTGGTTGTACGCTAAGTCCCTGCTCAGTGTCAATGTGCTGCTCATCAGTTTGAGCTCCTCAGTCCGGAACCTGGTGTTCACCGTCGGCTGCTCTTCCTACCACTATCTTGTAATTTTTGAAACATTCTATTAACAAAAAAATATCATTAAAAAGCTGACAGTGCTTTTAATTTACTGTATCTAAGCTAGTGGTGGGCGAAGTGGGCTCAATCTGCCTCGCTTTCTCGAGCACAGGATTCTGGAGTGTCGCAATGGAAGCAGAGTACTTCACTTTATAATGAGGAGGACAAAGTGCATTGATAACAGCGACTTCGCATTACTCTGCCTCCACTGGTCACTACGCTTTCAATTTTAAGGCGAAGTACATTGGTGGCAGTTCACTTTGCCTCTCTTCGCCTTGTTTTTGAGCTCCAAAGGTGGATTTTGCAGTGAATCATGGGAGATCAGGTCACATGGGTTCTATACTGATCTGCACAGCCTCAGTCTGGGGTAGTATGAGTAGGAAGGAGTAGGAGACAGTGTGCTCTGATAGCTGTCTGTAGGAATCTTTTAAAAAGCTGTTCAAAAAGCAGTTTTGCTTTTTTGGGGGGGATCCAACTATAGTTCATCGATTGTAGGAAACCCTCTTGTGCTCACATCATCGAGCGTTTTAGTTTGTGTGTGGATTTTGAATGTAAATTTACAACATTGAGTGTGTGTGGTGAAAGGCAGTGAAGTGTGCTGTGTGGGGAAGGGGCGTATCTGTGTGTAAGTAGATTTAAGTTGGAGAACTAGTGATTTCTTTGTGTTTTGGATATATTTTTGTTATATAACTGACTGTGTTACTGTACACATAGTAAAATTGTCAGTAATAGTACAAATTTTCTTGCTGTTTGTTGTGTGAATATGGTGCAGCATTTCATAAGGTCAGGTTGTTTAAATTACAAATTTGCATTACGTGGCAGTACACTGAACTTTTGCATTTGCATCGCATTCCTCATTCAGCATTGTACACAAAGTGTTCTCTGTTGTGTGTGCAGTGTTGTGTGCATCAAATATAATACACCTTTTAAAATTTGTGACACAGATTAGTGTAATCGCAACTAAGCGCAGCAGTGTGAACCTGCTATCCACTGCAGCTGCCTGATTTTGTACTACGATCGTGTTCTCTGTTCTTAGTTTTGCTGCTTGTAGTGGCATAAAAATCAGCACTGTCTGTATTCAGTGCTCCCCCCCCCCATGTTGAAAAGGTATTTTTTACCAGACTGGATTGTTTTTGTGACCCCCATCAGCACCACTGGTTACTGAAGTTGTTTTAATTCTGTGACAGTGTCACAACACAGTAGTCTCTTATCTGTTGCTGAAGCCACAGTTGTTTATTTTGCTTCACATCCAGTCAATGTCCCTCCAGTCAGAAAGTGAATGTATCAAAATCTGAATTTGGTAATAATATTTGTGGTTGATCCCCCAAACTGCCTGCAAAGAGACGTGTAAGTAAAGCTGTTTCTGGCCATGACAATGTTGGCAGTAAGAGGGTCTGTGGGCGTGGTAGTAGTATGTGGACGGAGAAGTGCATTGCTGATGCGAGGAAAGGTATTTCTCCTGCAATGTTTTTTACAGCCCAATCAGCATCTTCACTGATAGTTGGAGGAGATGATGTTTTCCCAGCCGGTAGTGTTAATGTTACTGGTGTTAGTGGTGGTGGAGGCAGTATTAGCATTGTTGCGTCAAGTTCTAATTCTGACCAGTGCACCGTATCCAAACATATTGATTGTGAAGCAGTGCAAGTGACTGACAGCGTAGATGATGTCATACTTCCCAGTAACATCCCATTAACTGAACCTGATTCTGATGATCATGTCAACGATAGCATACAATGTGATATTCCATCCACCGTGGCATTTAACATCACGTATTTTCCATGCAGTGATTCACAGTGTGGTGAAAAAAATATCAGGTGATGGTGGTGTAGATGCTGATGATGAATGTGATGATGCTGATGATGTTGCTGTTGCTGCAACATGCAGTCCACATGTTAGCATCCAAGCAGAAGCTGTGGATGTGTGTGACAGTGACGAAGAATATGATGATGATGTGATTGACCCCAGTTGGGAACCAGAGAAAAAGAAATTAAAAGTGGCTGTGTCTGAATCTGTTTGCAGGAATCCCCATAAAAACTTGTGATTTACCGGTTTTACTGGATGATGATGATGATGACGACCCAGTAATCAATATGATAGGTAGTCGTGGTGGTCAGTTGCAGTCCAGGTGTGCAGTGCCAGAAACATCATGTGCCCCCCCCCACTTCAGTGCTTAAAATAACAGACTTAAATAAGCCACATCATCATGGACATGTTAAGAGCAGAGCATCACACTCCTTTGTTTGTTTGTTTTTTTGTTCAAGATGCAAATGATGATTCAGTTGCAATCTGCCAGGTTTGCCATGTGTGTGTGAGTCGAGGTAAAAAGGGGAGCCATCTTGGGACAGGAGGACAGCATACACATCCTAACAATAGGCACTTGGCTCTGTGGACCCAGCACAAGCTGGCAGCTAATACCACACTGGGGCGTTCACCTGTATCACCAGCAACCATAGCCAGCATGTTATCCCATTCCATGACTGTTAAGCCCAGTAGGAAATTAAACGTGTGCAGTAATAAAAGAAGAGAATTACTACAGGCATGACGAGGTGGAGAGCCATAATGACTTTGAAATGTTGTCCAGTGCTGGTGAGAGTAGCAGTTTTTGTGGTGGTGAATGCAGTATGTCTAGTGCAAATGGTACATCAACCCCGGTTGGCAAATCTGGAAAAATAACATAATTTCTGGGTTTGTCATCGTCACCTGTGCAACCGTCTTTATCAAATGTCCACACTCCACCCCCTGCCAATGCCATTCATCACAGAGCACAACCATTTGTGACCAACAACACACCCCATGTAAAACGTTTAAGTCAACCCACGTTACAGTGTGTTTTTATGCATAAGCTGAAGTACCCTCCCAATCATACAGTGTCACGTGAACTTAATGCTGCTGTAGCAGAAATGCTGGCAATTGATCTTTTGCCCTTCTCCTTTGTGGAGAATTCTGGGTTCCGGTGGTTTGCTGCCCGTGCCTGTCCAAAATGGAAAGTCCCATCCAGGACATACTTTTCTACCCATGCTGTTCCCGAGTTGTTCTGCACTGTCTCAGACTCAGTAAGACATGCCCTTCAACATTCCTCCTCTTCATTCCTCCATTTAAGTATGGATATGTGGACAAGTGGCAAAACAGCGGGGAGTTCATATCTGTGTATAACTGCACACTGGGCGCAGGTGCCGGGGGTTGTTTGTGATGCTCATAGTATGAATAATCAGTGTAGGAAGGTGGATTGTCATGGTAGCAATCTTCCTGGAATTCACCAGCATGCAACAATTGCTATGCGCAGTGTGACCTGTTCACACACTGGTGAGAAGATGTTGGACATGGTACTGACTGAAATTGACAGATGGCTAAACCCTCTGTCCCTGAGAGCTGGGTTCTTAGCAAGTGACAATGGGTCAAATGTGGTGAAATGCATCACAAATGGTGTTTGTTTTCGTGTTCCATGCATGGCCCACTGTTTAAATTTTGTGGTTCAGGAGTTTCTGCAGCACCCTGACATAAAGGAAATGCTGACCATTGCATGACGTATCTGCTCTCACTTTTTGAGATCTGGAAAGGCCCGTGACCAACTGCGGCAGTTGCAGATACAAAACAGCCTGCCTCAGCATCGCCTGAAGCTGGAAGTTGTCACCCAATGGAACTCCACGTTATACATGGCAGAGAGGTTGTATGAACAATACAAAGCCATCTCAGAATATCTTGTTATGCACACTAGCCGTGACAGTTCTGGGGCCTCCATGTCTGATGCACTGAACAGTGGCCCTCATGGACTCTGTAATAACAATTTTGTGGCCTTTTGAACATGCCACACAGGCAGTGAGTGGCAAGTCTGCCTCCATTAGTCAATCAATTCCACTGCTGTGGGTGCTGAGGCAGACATTGGTGAATGTACAACATAGCCTTGATGTTGCCGGAGACGTGGGAGCAGTATGTTGCTGCAACACATGCTGACAGTATTCGTCCAGAATCATCACATTGTAAACATTCAGTGTAGTGACAGCTTTGCCATGGCAACAATGCTGGACCCACGATACAAACGTGGAATTGCATCAGTACTGGAGGGAGGGCCTAAACAGGTAAAAAATATCAGTGGTCAATTGGTTCACTTGGTTCATGGGGCACAGAAGTCACGTGCCAAGGTTGCAAATCTCAGCAGCATAATCCAGCTAAAGGTGTAGCTGGAGGACCAGCAAGCATATCATGCAAGGGTAAGGGGACTGTAGTTCCTGGTGGTCTGTCATCCAAAGTGGTTGGCGTCAACTTGCTTTGGGAGGCTTTGTCCCAAGTGAGTATTTGTGAAATCAATGATTCCGGGGAACAGGCTGATGCATCAACAATTGGACTTAGTGCAGCACAGAGAATGGTTGAGTCATATTTGTCTGAAAACAGGCATCTGACAATAAGTGAAGATCCTCTTTTGTACTGGAGTGAAATGGTCAGCGAATGGCCAGAGCTGACTGCAGTGGCATTGAAGCACCTCACATGCACACCCTCCAGTGTAAGTGTTGAGAGGGTATTCAGCTCAGCAGGTGCAATAGTCAGGGATCGTCAGACAAACCTGTCTCCTGCAAATGTTAGTTTGCTAACATTTATTAAAATGAATGAGAGGCACATAGCAGCACAGACTGCAACCTCGGTATTCATACCCCAGCTTAGTCATGGTGGTCTTGCTGATGTGGAAATGGAGCATCCTGGTGGTACTGGCAGTGGTTGCCTGAAATGGCCCACCACTGACGTAGATGATGACATAATAGAGAAAAAATTTCCCAGTGGTCAGACTTCATACATCAATGACTGTGAGGGCAGTTTTCTTTATGAGGATGATGACGTGGTTAATGTTGGCAGGTTTTAACTGCAGTATTTAAAAGGTGGTGTGCCCCCCCGCCACCCCGGACCACCACAACCGGGACTGATGTTATCCAAGTCTGCTGCCACCATGAGTCTGTCTGTCCCTCATGGACCACCACCACCACCGGGACTGATGTTATCCAACTCTGCTGCCACCATGAGTCTGTCTGCCCCCCACGGACCACCACCACCACTGGGACTGATGTTATCCAAGTCTACCACCATGAGTCTGTCTGCCCCCTCCACGGACCACCACCACCACCGGGACTGATGTTATGCAAGTCTGCCACCAAGAGTCTGTCTGCCCCCCACGGTCAGACCACCACTGGGACTGATGTTATCCAACTCTGCTGCCACCATGAGTCTTGTCTGCCCCCCCACGGACCACCACCACCATTGGGACTGATGTTATGCAAGTCTGCTACCATGAGTCTGTCTGCCCCCCACGAACCACCAGTCCACAAGTGCACCACCACCACCAGCTTCTTAATATTTAAACCATAAAGTGAGTATGTGCACTCATGTTTGTTATGCTGCCTCACTTCCTTAAGTTGTCTGTTTTGTTTTCTGTAGCTTTTCAGAGCCACAGTGGCAAAACACATACAGTACACTTCTTTTGTTTCTTTTACAGGAGAACAAAAACAGGCTCCATCACTATTACTCATTGGGAAAGATACTGTAGCTATACTGTACAGAGAGGAACCGATGTAGTGTCCATGTGAAATCCATTCTGGTAAGTATGACAACTTTATTTCGTCCCTTTCATTGCTTTGTAAAGACTGCTGCAAATATTGCACACAGCAGGTTGTCTTAGTAGTTGACAAGATGTGTCTCTGAAATGTAACTTGACAATAGGGATTGAGATTTGAGAACCAGGGAGGGACACATAACAATGAAGTTGTAACTTTTAAGAAGTCATTCATTTCTTTTTTTAGGAAAATTCGCAATACTTTGTTGTTCTGTCAAAGTGGCCTTATCCAAAAAAGTTCTTCAACATCAGGCACACCCCTTCCCCGTTCTGAGCTTGGGTACACATGCAACACGTAGAAGTCATTTCATTCGATGACCATGACCATAATTAACAACCGGACTCCAGAAGGATGCTGATGAAATCTGTGAAGAAGTAAAAAAATAAGAAACCATTACAGACAAAACTGAAAATATGATTCTCCCCCACTCCCCTCCAAAAAAAGAAATACTTACCTTCATGTGCTTGAGAGTTATCAATTTCCATTTAAGTGCAAAAAAATTCTCATTGAGCACTGGAATATGCACAGCAACAGTTTGGAGTCACCTTTGTGATGCAGAACAATAGCATGAGTACATGTCCATGTCAAGTTCAACCCCCATCATCACCTACAAAATACACAACCATATATCTATCTATCTATCTATATATATATATATATATATATATATATATATATAGCTACTCACCAAGGCTACTATTACTGTACATCCAAAGGGCACCTTTCAATCCACTTGAGAAGATCACATTTCATTTGGTAGAATTGTCTTGCACAACACATTGGACCAGCAACACGAACCTCACAGTCATCATTTTATACTGGGAACGGGGTATGTGCTGAAACAGTCTCATTTCACTTTGTTACCACTTGTCAATTTTCTGTGAACAAGGAGGACGCATTGTGGGCCTGCAGAAAAAATCTGGGGACTCTGTGCCACCACTGCACGCATGACTGAGTGCGCCATTAATTCTGGGGGACTTGGTATGTGCTGAAACAGTCTCTTTTCACTTCTTTACCACTTGTCAACTTTCTGCACACAAGGAGGACACATTGTGGGCCTGCAGAAAAAATCTGGGGACTCTGTGCCACTTTTGTGTGTTCTGTGATTGTTGCTGTGAGCTCATAGTCATAATGTCATAGTGACATTTTTACAATTAAAGCAGCATTGCAAGAATGTCCTCACAGTTCTGAACTGTACTTTTTTATGCTACTTTAAATTGCCACAGCAACCACTACTTACGTGCGAGTCGTCAGTGACTTGAATGATACGATTCTTCTCACAATTTATGTCTGCTTCTCTTACTCCTACTTTTTTTCATGTATGAAAACAAAATGAGCACGTCTTCCAATATTGTTCTGACCAGCTTTGTATTTATTTGCAGCTGCTTTTCAATAACTATTGTTCCATAGTGTCATATAAAACACTGACTGATGCATAACTGTTAGTTAACAACGGAAGTTATATATGACAACTGCTTGATGTGATGGAGAAAAGCAGAGGAAAACAATGACAAAGACCTGGTCACACGCACTGTCAGCAGCACCAATTTAAAATGAATGCTCATTTCATTATTTCACACATGAAAAGGGGTAGTACGGCACACTCAACTACTGCAAATTATCGTATCATTCCAGTCAGTCAGGATGTAACTAAAGGAAGTTGTAACATAGCATTAAAAAATATAGGTCAGAGTGATCAACAGATTGTTGCGCTGCTGGTTTACAGACAGTCACCACATTACATAGTTATGGTGATGTACATAAACTAATATGTTTATTTATTTATTTTATTTAGTTTTTGTTGACCGGGTAAGTGAACTAGACAAATCCTGCCTATTTTCAGGCACGATCTGGGGAAGGGGGATACAGATGAATGCCAACTGACCTTGAACCAGATTAAGCTGTTGGTGGTATTTTGAGTGAATGTGGGGGCATTACTAAAACTGGAATATTTCTTGCTCCACAGAGTACAATATATGTCTGTGAAAACCACCCATAACTTCATCACAGTGAGTCACATGATGGAGGAATTAATCTGAAAAGCAACCCACATTTGTGCCACACTTCCTCAGCAACGTTAAGACGTGATGGCAGGGGAAGCACAGGTGCATGCTCCACTATACTGAATGCCCAGTAGCTATCCCAAGCAATGTTTCCTAATGTTATAAGGTTCACTTTGTGGTGAAATGTGGGTTGTTTCCACTACCAAGGCTCTTCTTACTGGAAACGTGGCCACACATTTCACAACAAACTGACCATTAACATAAACATTCGCAAACCTGCACATTCCAATATTAACTGTAAGGAGCACGCACGCACTCTCCCTGCCATCATGTCCTAATGTTGCTGAGAAGGGAGGCAGAATGTGGGCAGATTTTCAGAATGGGAATGCCTCTGTCACATGACTCACTGTAATACATTTACGCATTGTTTTCAAAAAAATGTATTGCACTATGTGGTGCAAGAAAGATTCCCCTGGAAGGGAAAATGTGTATGATTTAATAATGACAAACAAAAACACCACAGTAGTGGGGTAGGGTCAGGGGTGGGGTGGGTGTGGGGGCAGAACACAATACCTGGACTTACTATGGCAGTGGATGCTGTGGTGGTCCAGCAGCAGGTACAGCACTGAAAGTATTTGCTGCTGCTGTGCTTCCACTCTGGTAACATGCTGCTCCAAATTAATGAAATGCTTGTTGTTTTCCTCCAGTGCTGCCCACACCAGGAGGAGGTCAGACTGGCTAACAGGGACTGTGCCGGGGTCCACTGCAGCGGGTAATCCAGGTAGTGGGGCTGATGGTGGACAGGGTGGTGCTGGTGGCGGTGGTGGTGGTGGAGCACCTGATGTAGCCCTCCTCCTCCTCCTGCTGTGGCGGTGACTGCTGCGAGGCACATCTCCCACCCCAGCAGAACCCTCGGCCACTGCCAAGGAAGGGCCAGCAGGAGGATGTATGGCCCCTTCCGTGGCAGCCTGCCACTCTGCCCTGTGGTGATTCATCATGTGGGTGGGCTGGCCACTGGCCCCCAAATGTGTCCCAGCAGGACCACGGCGCACCAGCACACCACACACACAGCACTGCACCACTGTGCTGTCTCCCCCACACAATTAAAAAACTCCCACACTGGGGAGTTGTGGGGGGGAACCAGACACAGTACGCACTTGGCAGACATGAGTCCCACCACCACCCACTATTGCCGGGGCCACCTCCTGTGGCTGTGGAGGTGGTGGAGGGGGTGCTGCTGGAGCCCCAACAGCTTCTGCTAGTGGTGGTGGTGGAGAAAGTGGATGAGCAACAGCCACTGGTGGCATTGGTGCTGCTGCTGTTCTTGTTGCTTCCATGGGGGAAGCAACACTGGCCAGGAGTCTGGAGCGGTCCAACATAACAGGACCGCCCTGCCCCCCACGGATCCATGCTCCTCCCCTCCTAACGCTCCCACGTGCCAGCAACTCACCTTCCCTGACACCAACCTGACCCTCCATCCTCCTGGGTCCACGGGACGGCACACACATACACAGACAGTGGACATACACACACGTATACACACACACACAAAATAAAAGCAAAACTTACACCAAAAAAATCACTAACCAAAAAAACACTAACACAATACAAACACTAAATAAAATAGCTTTTAAAAAGCTGTTTGAATTGGATTTGCAGTAACGACTCCAAGAGCCAAGCAAACTCCTCTCACAAAACAATTTTGCTTTCTCCCTGTACAAATGCAAAGGAGAAAGTGAAACTGCTTCTCTGACTCCCTTCCTTCCTGCCTGGCTAAAACATGTGACTTACAGTACTGCAGGCCATGTGATGTGCCTATTTTCTTCTCACTTCGCCTTAAGGCATAATGAGAATGTGAAGTGGTAATGATATCGCGAAATGAGCACTTTACAGGGTCCACTTCGCATTGTGCTCCGCAGACGTGAAGTGGTCACTTTGTGTCCACTTCGCAGACGGATTTATAATTCATTGCATCTCTAAGCTAAGCCTTTCCATTCTGACACTCCCTCATCAACACTCTTAATGCTACTACAATTACTCTTCTCCTTTCTTGGGGCTGGTCACCTCAACCACTATGTGTTTTAATATTTTAATTCTAGTAATTCTTTAACCTTGCTATAGCTCTTCAGTCACTTTCTACTCTGTTTCAAATTTTTCTCTTCATAAATCTGACAGATATGTAATCACCAATCCTTGTAGGTTGGGCAGCTATAACATCCTGCCCAGATTTCATTCCCAGGGTAGAAGTTGCTAAAATGCAAAAAAAAAAACAAGTGTGAAATACTTTTCTTTCTCCTGTTTCTTCTGCTTCTCATTCTGCTTTTACTAACGCTGTACAGAATGCAGAATTCTGCTGGTGAAATTAGTGCAAAATGAGGATTCTGCTGACGGAATTTCCACCGGAACTTCACTGGTTCTTCTTCGGCATATTCTGTGGAACAGCATTTTTTCCATGAAAAATCATTCCACAACAATTTCTGTAGAAAATATTGAGATCCATGGAATAAAATGCTGTGGAAACCTTGCAGAAAAATTAATTCTGCATTTTTCTGCCACAGAATTCTGCCATTCAGTTTCCAGTGAAATTCTGTGGAATTCTGGCAGAATTGCGAAAATTCTGTGCAATTTTGTTCCACTGGAATTTGAAAATTCTGCACGGCACTAGTTTTTACTGTATGCTGTTTCTCCAGTTTTTTGCAGGAGGCAATGTCTTGTAAGTTAGAGGGATATTTTCTATATTTTTCAATAATGATAAATTTCGCTGTCGCAAAAAGAAAGGAAATTTTTTGCAAAAAATGCATTAATGCACCAGGTAGGGTTCAACTTAACTCCACAAAAGTAGGGAAATATGGCCTTAAGGTTTCCAACCCTCACTCCCCAGCCCCCCAAGCAGCAAAAGGACAAGACTCCACAAGCAACCACCATCATCAGGTAAGAAAAACAATATACATCTGTTTCCTGATGACACAAATGCAGTGGCACTGATGTGATGCCTTTGTGGACTTGTAACTGCAAAAGCAGAACAGGGACTGCTTCTGGTATGGACAGTTGCACTCAGTAACATTAGGACACACTCATAACAACAAACCAGGCTACAGAAAATCTTACCTAGACTAAGTCATACGTTGACTCAAGAGATTCTTTGCAAATGTTCACTTTTTTCATGTGCAGCAAGAAGTAGGACAAACAGGAGTCTAGACACCCAGTGTTTCTCGCATAATCATGTGCTTAATCAGAATGACTAAATGCATGATTATGTGTGAAACTGTCCTACTTCTTGCTGCACATGAATAAAGTGAACATTTACACAGATTCTCTTGAATGAACATACAACTTTGTCAAAGTAAGGTGTATATGTCTTATAGCATTCATGAGTACCTGTGGCTGCATAAGGGCTGGCCCTGGAGGGGCCTGCACTTCTGCAGACAGAAATACTATTGAAATCTGGGTATCATGGATTTCTATATGCAGCTGTGAAAGTGCATGCTGCACAGGGGCTTGAGCATCTGCAAACAGAAGTTGGTGTGTATGGGCTTGCCCAGCGGTGTGGAAGGCTGAGGCGCTGCAAAGCACCTTACCTCTCGCCACACTGATGACCCAGGTTCGGAAATGAACTTGAGTCATTAGCGACAGTCAGGTTGGGAGAGGACTGAGCATCTGTGAGACTGCTGTCCTCCCCTGGGGAATGTGTGGTTTGTTATCCCAGCCCTGATTGCCCCCAAGTGGAGGTCTGGGGGTAGAGTGGGTCAGGCAGGCAAAAGATGAGAGGGACCCATGGAAATATGTAGGATGGACACACCTCCATGTGTAAGTCCTACAATCCATGGGTGGGATATGAAGGGGATAAGAACCAGGAAGAAAATGGATGTCCAGGGGTTTCATTAAGCCCTGCCCAGCTGCCTTCGTGCCTGCACTGCCACCCAGTGAAATGCCCTGGTCTGCCTAAGATATGATGTACTGGGGGGAAGATGGCCCTCCCTCCTCAGCTGTGCCACGAGAGGGTAACTCATGGGGGAGAACCCATGACCAAGGGCATGCTGGAGGAGGTAGAGAGCTGGCTTGGAGGGGCTGGGAATTGGGCTGAGGCAGCCACCCCCAGACAAAGGAGCATAAATGCATAAATAATACAAGAAAGAAAGAAAGAAAGAAAGAAGTAGGTGTGTATGTCTTACACCTGTGATTGCAGGGGTGCAGGCCTCTCAGTGCAGAGAAGCAGTTTTGTACGTTGGGTATCATGGATTTTGTGGGGCCTGCACTTTTGCATACAGAGGTTGGTGTGTATGTTTTACACCTGAGGGTGCAGATGCTCAGGCCTCTCACGGGCCTGCCATTCCGGACACGGAATTATGTACATGTCTTTTAGTGTGCATGAGTACCTGTGGCTGCAGAACAGCTAGCCGCACAGGGGCCTGTGCTTTTTCAGGTAAAAGAACTCTTGCAATTTGGGTATCATAGAAACATAGAACATAGAAGCTGATGGCAGATAAGGACAGCAGGCCCATCCAGTCTGCCCTTTTGTTTTCTACCTGGTTGTCGCTGCCACATGTCTCTATTCTGAACAGTGTTCTTACTCATCTGTATTATTCCTTTGTGCCTATCCCATGCTCTTTTGAAGCCCTTCACTGTACTCATCTCCATCGCCTCCCAGGGCAGGCTGTTCCATGCATCCACCACTTTCTCTTTAAAAATAACTTCTCACATTACCCCTCAATTGGCCTCCCTCCAATCTCATATCATGCCCTCTTGTCCTGCTATTTGTCTTATACTGAAGCATGTTAGACTCTTTCACCTTGTTTAGGCCTTTAAGGTATTTGAAGGTTTCTAGCATATCTCCTCTCTCCCTCCTCTGCTCCATGGTGTACATATTGAGGTAATTCAATCTGTCCTCATATGTCTTCATTTGCAGCTCATACACCATCTTGGTTGCCCTTCTCTGGACTGTTTCAATCCTGTTGATGTCTTTTTGCAGGTGTGGCCTCCAGAACTGGATGCTGTACTTCAGTTGGGGCCTAACCGGCGTCTTGTAAAAAGGAATCACTACTGCCCTCTTTCAGCTTGTGATACCTCTACTGATACATCCCAACATCCCTCTAGCTCTCCCCACTGCCTTTGCGGTCTGCCTGGAAGCTTTTAGGTCATTGGTGATGATGATGCCCAAGTCCCTTTCTGCTTTAGTGATTATTAGCACTTCCCCTCCCATCCTTACCCTCCTCACACAGCAAGATAGCCGCCACGTTGGGTCAGTTATCATAAGCAGCAGAGTTTCTAGCGCCATTTGTATTGTATTTTATTTACTTTTATTTTATTTACTTATTCATGTGTTGTTTTAGTTTTTAGTTTTAGTGTAGTTTTAATTTATTAGTAGCAGCAGTTAGTTAGGGCCAATTAAGTGAGCCAGTAAGTTTTTACATTGCATTTCGGGAATAGTGATTAGGAGTGAGGGTACTTGTTTTGTAGTTTCCGAAAGAACAAAAATGGAACTTTAGCTTAAACTTATCCGGCTAGCACGGTTTATTTCATCTTTTTAATTTGTCCCACCTTCCGGCTGTTTCTCCGGTTATGTCCTGACTGGGATCCTGCTGGTGAAGAGGTACATGGGGAGGTTTCTGAAGACGCCGCAGGTAGGAACTCTTAGAGTGGATTTCGTTCTTGGAATAGCTTCGGTGACTTCTGGCAGTTGGGCCTCTGTCAGAGTATTGTTGGTCTCCTTTTGCCGATGGACTTGTGAATTGCTTCCTTACTGATTTCGGAGGCTGAGAGTGGATTGGGGAGGTTTACCCGTATTGTCTGGGGGGACGACCGCTACTGCTGGGTCCGTGCGGGAGGCGGCAGGGTCGGGTCTGCTGGAGGGCAGACAAAGTTTCACCGGTGGCTCTAGGTATCCTGGGGAGTCTCCTGGAGAGTTGACCCTGGGCCGGGAGCCGTAGCTAAGGGCTCAGTAGGGGGCTCTCTGTAAAGCCTCTGTTTTGCTACGTGGTTATATTCTGGATGGCTGCAGAGGAGATTTTTCTGGGGTAGTTCCTGATTTTTGTAATTTATCCTTTCACGGTGAATGGAGATGCAAAGGAGTTTGGAGACATCCAGAGAGTCATCTGTGGCCTAGAGCGAGATTCCCAGGAGAGAAGGATTGTAACCAGACTAATTGCCAATGAGATTTTCCCAATTTGGGGCTGTTTGTATAAGTACTGGGCAGTGAGAGTGCTTATTGCTCGACTTTTTCCTTTGGTTATTGCTGAAGGCAATGTGAGAGATTGACCCCATCTTAAACAATCATTTGGTTCACTTTCCACTGGAAGTGAGAGCGCCAATGGATTTACACACATGGTCTGAATAATTTATTGCATTGGACTGCAAATCTGGACTCTGCCAGAGACTCTCAGTCTGTTTTTAGTATTTATCATATCTTGCTGTTTAGTGCTGCTATAGTTGGGACTGTGTCTTGGGGGATGGGGGTATTGCTTTGTAATTTGTTTTAAGTTGGGGGGTGGAAGGGTATTGATTGTGTGGGGGTGAATGGTTATCGAGTCATTGGAGTGTCGGAAATATGTGTAGGGGTGTTAGAGAGACAGTCAGGCAGTACTCCCCCTCAAGACTTAGGGATCTCCGTCCTTTTGAATTACCTCCGCTTACTGTGGAAGCTTATTTTACATGTCGAGTTTTCAGCATTTTAAGATGAAGGAGCAGAAGGAGGCAGGGATTCTGGAACTCTTGGGGGAGATGGGAGAGAAGAAAAAAATACTCACCTTAGTAATGTTGTTTCTTCTAATGGAGTCTTGCTATATTATGACAATTGCAGTGAGTCCCCATCTTCGAACTGCTCCGGAGGTGAAATAGTTAACTTTCCATGCAAGCATGGAACTCTGAGCTCGAGCTCGGTTAGAAAGCTCTGTCTGCTGATCTTCAAACATAAACTGTCAGATCTTTATGAGCTAAAACTCCCTAAGGCTCTGTGTGGAAGCTGTAAACCTACACTAGCCAACTGGCTACTAACATAAACACACACTTCTTGGTCTCAAACAAAGACTCAAGTCAGGAGACCCAAAAAATGAAAAACAACACCAATTCACCCCAAAAGAAGGGTGAAAAACAACAAGGTGGGCATAAATAAAGTGCCAACACTGTAATGCCCACCCACATCCCAAAACAGAGGTTCTGAGAGGGGCAGGCAGGGGGGGAGGTCATAATATAGCAAGACTCCATTAGAAGAAACAACATTACTAAGGTGAGTAATTTTTTCTTCAAACAACATGAAGTCTTGCTATATTATGACATTGCAGACTACACAGCAGTACCCCCATGGAGGAGGGACAGAACCTACTTAGGAAATAGGCTCTGAAGGACAGCTGTGCCAAACCAAGCATCACTCCTAGCCTGGATGTCCAGGGAGTAATGCTTGGTAAAAGTGTGAACTGTTTTCCAGTAGCTGCTTGACATATCTCTAGAATAGGGATGTCTCCGGCAGCAGCCAGAGAAGCAGCTGTATCTCTGGTAGAGTGATCCCTCAGGCCTGAGGGAGGAACCTTACCCAGTTTTTTGTAACAGAATTGGATACAAGAGACAATCCACCTGGCAATGGATCTTTTAGTGGCGGGCTTCCCTTTACCAAGTGAGGAACAGTTGGAGGGAGTCAAACCTGTGACCCTTGGTACGCTCTATGTAGTAACTAAGGGCTCTCTTCACATCTAGGCTGTGCAGCCTCCTGTCACCAGAGGAGGAATGGTCAGTGAAGTACACTGGAAGAGATATAGATTGATTAAGGTGGAAATCTGAAACCACCTTAGGCAGGAACTTTCTATTAGTCTGGAGGACTACCTTATCTCTGTGAAAGGAGATAAAATCCGGCTCCACTGACAACGCTTGTACTTCACTTATGCATCTGGCAGAGGTGATGGCTACCAGAACACAGTTTTCCAAGTCAAGTACTTAAGCTCAGCTGAAGACAAAGGCTCAAAGGGGGTTGCATAAGCTGAGCAATGCAAACATTAGATCCCAGGCAGGGGCAGGATCCCTGAATGGAGGGTTGGTGTGAAGCAATCCCTTAAAAAACTTGGAAAATACAGGGTGAGCTGAAAGAGGAAAGGATTTACCTGCTGAAATAAAAGCAGACACAGCTGCCAAATGCACCTTCAGGGTAGCTGGTCTCAGCCCCAAAGTGCTCAGATGGACCAAATAATCCAGGACTGTGGGTAAATCAGCAGAGTCTGGGGAAATATGCTTTTCTGAGCACCATATGGAAAACCTTTTTCATTTGGAGTTGTAAGTAGCCCTGGTGGAAGGCTTCCTAGAAGCCTTCAATATATCCATTACGCCTTGTGAGATGTGTAGGTCAGCAAACTCTAACTCTTCAAGAACCTGGCCTTGAGATTGAGAGATTTGAGATTCGGGTACCAAACCCTTCCCTGGGCACAGGTTAACAGATTGTGATTCCTGGGAAGGCACAGGGGAGGATGGACTGCTAAGGACAGTAGGAGTGGATACCAGGGTTGTCTGGCCCAATCGGGGCAATCAGAATGACTGTGCAGGATTGGGATCTGATTTACTAGCACTTTGAACAGGAGAGGAAGGAGGGAAGAAGACAGAAACTTCCTCCAAACTGAGGGGAAGCAGGCATCCAGAGGGACTGAGCCCAAGACTGGGGCTACAGCAAAAGAGAGGAAGTTGGTGATTGTCTGGGGCTGCAAAAGATCTATCTGTGGGGTGCCCCATCTGGCAAAACCACTCCCAGAACTAGGGGATCTAGGGACCACTCGTGATGGCCCTGAGAAATTCTGCTGAGAGCATCTGCCAGGACATTGTCCTTGCCTGGGAGATGAACTGCTGTAAGGGAGGTGTTCAGGGAGTAAGCCAGAGACCACAACTTCATGGCTTTGGTGCACTAGGCCGTAGACCGAATGCCCCCTTGCTTGTTGATGTACCACATTGTAGTGGTGTTGTCTGTTCTGACCTGTACAATTTTGTTCTGAACAGATTTGGAGAAAGCTTGAAGTGCTAGAAAAGCTGCTCTGAGCTCCAACAGTTTGATGTGGAGCAGAGATTCCTGGGGGGACCACAGTCCCTGCGTAGTGAGGTCGCCCATGTGAGCCCCCCACCCCAAGAGGGATGCATCCGTAGTAAGGATTAAGGAGTGAGACTGAGTGACAAAAGGAACTCCTTGTCTCAGGTTGCTCTGATTCTGCCACCACTGTAGGGCTTGGATCAGGGTTCGAGTTACTGGGATCAACTTGGTAAGAGGATCCTTTCTTTGAGACCAAAAAGCTCTCAAATGGAACTGAATGTCCCCCATCTGAAATCTTGCTCCTTGCACTACTGCTATGGAAGCAGCCATGTGTCCTAGGAGCTGCAGAAAATGCCTTGCTGGTCAAGAGACCTGCAGGGTGAATGAGGAGGCCAGGGAGACTAGGGTCTTTGCCCTGTCCAGAGGGAGGAAGGCCCTGGCTTCCTGTGTGTTCAGTTCTGCGTCTATGAAGGTTAGGAGCTGGACAGGCTCTAGAACTGACTTTGAGAGATTCAGAAGGAAACCTAGGGAGGTAAGCAGTTGCTGAGTTACCTGAAGGTGTAAGCTGACCTGGTCTGGGGACTGGCCTACTATGAGCCAATCGTCCAGGTAAGGAAAGATGGCAATTTTTTGGCTTCTTAGGCAGGCAACTGCTACTGCCAGGCATTTGGTGAATACCCTTGGAGAAGAGGTGAGGCCAAAGGGCATTGCTCTGAACTGGTAATGGCCTGAGGGCAGCTCGAACCTGAGGTACATTCGATGGGAGCTTCTGATGAGAATATGGAAGTAGGCATCCTTGAGGTCCAGGGACACTAGCCAGTCCCCTGGCCTTAGAGAGGGTAAAATAATTCCCAGAGTCACCATTCTGAATTTTGGTTTTAAAAGGTGCTTTGTTTAAGTATCTGAGATCCAGGATGGGCTGCCATTCTCCTGTCTTTTTTGGGGTAAGGAAGTACCTGGAGTACAAATCTTTGCCCTGGTGTAGGGGTGGAACCCTTTCCATGGCTCTGAGAGTGAGGAGGGTAGAGACCTCTGCCTCTAGGGCAAGTGCCTCTGATGGAGATGCAGGTGGAAAAGATATGGTTCTCATCTTTGGAAATTTTTTGAAGCTGAGAACCAGTCCCTGGCTTACTACTTCCAGGACCCACTTGTCTGACGTTAGAGACTTCCAGTCCTGGACAAAGTAAGCCAGCCTGCCCCCTACAGGTAGAGAAGAATCGGCCCTGGCTACCCCATCAGGGTGCCTGCTTGGCAGGGGCTTTGGGTTGAGGGGTGGAACCAGGCCTGCTTGAACCCTGTCTGCCTCTCCCTCTAAAGAACCCCCTCTGGGCATAAGTGGAAGAAGAGGCTTGGGCTTGGTAAAAAGGCCGATGAAAAGGCCTGCCCCTGCCCCTGGGAAGCTGCTTCTGAGGAGTGGCCTGCCTTTCCTTGGCCTGTGCACTCCTATAGGTGGTCCTGTATTCATCCATTTTCTTCATGTAATTCTCTGTTTGCTCCCCAAACAGAGAGTTGCCCACAACAGGAAAATCCATGGCCTTAGACTGGGTATCCTGTGACAGGGTAGTACATCTGATCCAAGCCATTCTGCGAAGTGCCACAGATGGAGCCATGACTCTTGATGACACATCATTAGAGTCTACTGCAGCATGAAATTGCACCTTAGATGCCTCAATACCATCTCTAGCCACCTGTTCCAACTCCCTGGCCAGCTGGTCAGGGGCTTGTTTTGCTAGAGCCAGCATAGTATCCCATCTGGATTTCTGGTATCTAGCAGCATAAGCCATATAATTTACCTGTCTGAGTCCCAAGGATGCTGCCATGTACTGTTTCTTTGCCATGGCATCAATCCTCCTGGAGTCCTTTTCAGGGTGTGCGAAGCTAGGGGAATATTGCCTTGTCACAGGCTGCAGCCTGCACTACCCCACATGGCTGCATTGCTGTGTGAGGAACTCCGTATCAGAGCCTGATAAAGTATACCTCTTGTCCATCCTTTTATCTACAGGAGGTATAGTGTGAGGAGTTTTAAAACTTTGCTGTCTGCTTCAAAAGATTTATGCAGAGGAATAGACAGTCTCTTAGACTCTGGAATATCCATCATTTCTACATAATCAGGCTCCTCTTGGTCATCAACAGCTTCCTCAACAGGAGCTGAGAGTTTCAACAACCTTTTATAAAACATAAAATGAGAAGGGACTCAGAGAGCCTTGGAGGAGAAACCCTAAAGGTCTGTCTGGAGAGGTGTCCGGTTCAATGGGACATCCAGATCTTCAAAACCATATTCACTCTCCTCATACTCCTCTTCCCCTCCCACGGTTCATAGAATTCCTCAAAATCATAATCTTGAACCGTGGAACCGTCAACCAGAGCGCCTCCCTGATGGTGCGGTTCAGTCGGGACTGAGAAAGAGACTGGATAATTGGATTGCTTTAGCTATTTCTTCAGCAGTTGGAGAAGAACTTTTGGCTCCACACCAGCTGACTTTCTAGTCCTTTTGCAGGAACCAGCTCCTCAGAGCCAGCTCTTCGTTGCCAGGAAGTATCGCCCTGGTCAGAGACTCCTCTGGTTCGGTTGGAACCGAACCGGGCCGGCCATCCGGGTCAGCGGACTTTTTGGCCTCCCTTTCCCTGAGCCTACCAACTCTCTTTTCTATGGTGGCAGCAGGGAAATTCTTACAAATCTGGCAGTCTGCACTGAGATGGTCAAACCCCAGACAATAGACACAGGTGGTGTGAGGGTCAGCCTTAGCAAAGGCTTTCCCACAGACACTACAGTGTTGAAACCCAGTGGGCCCGGTTTTTCTTTTGGGTTTCTCAGACATAATGCCAGCCTAACCAAACTTGCCTGTTTATGGCAATCCGCCAAGCAAGACTCCCTTATCGGTTCCCAACCGTGTCACGGGTCGTGGAAAAAAACGTAATGAAATCCGTTTTTTTTAGAACCGATAAGAACCGGGAACCACACTCTAAAGAAGGACTAGCAATTTTAAAGCACAATCTGATCGGTTCAACCGAACTGATAAATGTTTACAAGTTCCACACAGAGAAAATGAATGTAAAACCTATCTATTACTTACATTACCACAGACAGAGCTTGAACCGACGGTTGCGGTATAATTGAGTCGAAAACCGATAAAATAATACTTTTAAACCAACAAAATGAACCGAGCAGAAGGAGAAATCTCGGAGCGACTGTTCAGTGAGTGGAGATAAAGAATCTGACAGTTTATGTTTGAAGATCAGCAGACAGAGCTTTCTAACCGAGCTCGGCGGCTCAGAGTTCCATGCTTGCATGGAAAGTTAACTATTTCACCTCGAACAGTTGAAGATGGGGACTCACTGCAATTGTCATTAATATAGCAGACTTCATGTTGTTTGAAGTGGGCGGATAGGGACAGTAAAAGCCAGGAGATGCCCTGGGACGAAATGGGTACAGGGGTGAGGTTTTTCTTGCTTAGTTCTCATACCCAAGGGCTCTGACTTTGTCAGGCAGGAAGTGAGGCCATCCTTGGACTCCCATTTTTTTCGGGCAGTGTTAAGCAATGCCAGGTCGATTAGGAATAAGACCACAGTGATCGTGGATCTTGTTTTCTCTGTCAACCTGGCTTGCATCACCGAGACCTGACTGGATGGAAATGCGGGTCCTGTTTTGGAATCTGCAGTTCCGGCTGGGTTCTCAGTGATTCACTTGCCCAAGAGTGGACCGGAGGGGCAGGGGGGTTGTAGTCTATTTTAGACAGGATCTGGATATCAGGGAGGTGCCAGTTGGAGACACCAACTCCTTTGAGTGTATAGTGGGTGCAGGTGCAGGCTACAGGACCCTTCTCATCTACCATCCACTAGGTGATGGGAGGGAGTTCCTGAAGGAGGTTGTGGACTTCATCACCGAAATGGTATTGGAGTCTCCCAGATGGTTAACTCTGGGGGACTTCAATGCCTGGGTCAACGATGAACTCTCGCCATTTGGTCAAAATCTCCTCCAATTGATGGACTCATTGGGCCTGTCATGGGTTATTACCTCTGCAACCCATGGGGGGGGCACACATTGGACTTGGTGTTCCATCTGGGGATGGAGATCTCCGATGTGGAGGTGGAGCCAACCGGTTGGTCTGACCATCATGCCCTGAGGTTCAGATTTACAGCCTCACAAAATAGGCCTGCCCCTAAGGAGTTAGTACAGTTCCGTCCTTTGAGAGGGGTCACCTCAGAAGGCCTAACGATGGAGCTGGACTTCTTGGGATTTCCAATGGATAGCATTGACTCAGGGCCCCTGGTCCTGGCCTACAATAGGGCTGTGGTAGGGGCCCTGGATGTCATTGCTCCAATTTGTGTTCATCCCCACTCTCTTCACCTGGGGGCTCCCTGGTTTGATGGGGAGATCCGTGAGCTGAAGAGGTGGTGACGAAGATTGGAAAGACACTGGTGGAAAACACCTGGAGGTGGATGGGCTTGGATTGTTAGAACATTATAAGATCTACCAATCAGCAATTTATTTATATTTATTTAAGAGTTTCACCAGGAAGGCATAGTGAGCAGGGTACTGCTCGATTCCAGATGTGTCCTGGGGGAAGGGGGGAAGAGGACAAGTACAGCATTGAGATACACGAAATTACAGTGCAGATAATGTACAGTACAGAACATAACATGGATTATACAGTATAAAACAGATCTTGTAACCTTGATGCCTAAGACAACAGCTAACAGAGTATCAGCTACTAACAGTTCCAAGGGCCCATAGTCCAGATGTGCAAACTGAGTAGAACAGTAACTCTGGACAAACATTTCCCATAAGAAGGCAGAGTTCCTGTCCAGGAAAATTGCTACAGTGAGGAATAGACCAGCCCAGCTCTTCCGGACTGTGGACAGACTGTGCAATCCAGCCTGTCTACAGGCCGGTCGAGTGTTGTCACAAATACAGTGCGAGGAGTTTTCGAAATTCTTCACTGACAAGGTATCCACCATCAGGGATGAGATCTGCCAGCGTCCGCCCATTGGGCCATGCACTGATCAATCGGGTGGTACTAATGCCCAGTTGACTTGGTTCATCTTTAGCTAACCGGCAGTCATGGATATAGTGAGGATCATCCAGACTCTGCGACCTACCTACTGTAATTCGGATCCAGGCCCCTACTCGCCTGTTAGTGGGGTGTGTAGATGTTATCAGCCCGATGCTGGCTGGGATAGCGGTGGTGTCATTAGAGAGAGGGATCTTCCCGGATCCCTTAAAGGAGGCAGTAGTATGCCCCCTCTTGAAAAAAAGTCTCTTGATCCCGACTGCCCAGCAAATTACAGATCGGTCTCTGACTTACCCTTTGTAGGGAAGGTTACTGAGAAGGTAGTCGCTCTACAGCTGGAGGATCATTTGACCAGCCACAATATCTATGACACTCTCCAGTCTGGCTTCATGAAATGGTATAGCACAAAGACGGCTCTTGTTCGGGTTCTAAATGATCTCCTGATGGCAAGAGATCGGAGAAATCGTTCCATCTTAGTTCTCCTGGATCTCTCAGCAGCGTTTGACACTGTGGATCATGGGGTGCTGCTTGACCACCTGTGTTTTTTCTGTGGACTGAGGGGGGGAAGTCCACAGTTGGTTTCGATCTTTCCTTGAGGGCAGATCACAGAGAGTGGTGTCAGGGATTTATTCCTCAGCCCCTCACTGGCTGCCCTGTGGGGTTCCACAGGGCTTGGTGCTGTCCCCCATGATATTTGCGGTGTATATGCTCCCATTGGGAGAATTATAAGATGGTATGGGTTGAGTTTTCATTGTTATGTTGATGACTCTCAGCTCTATCTGTCTTTTGCACCTGAACAGGAGTCAGATTCCATCACAGTGTTTAATAACTGCCTGCTGGAGATACAGGAGTGGATGAATACTAGTTGGCTTCGGTTGAATTGAGGAAAAATGGAGGCATTGTTGGTGGACCCTGGTGTGAGGACAACAGGGGTTTGGGTGGGGAAACCCTCAGGTTTATATCTTGAGGGGGCCCCGCTTATGGCCTCTGGCCAAGTGCGTAACCTGGACATGGTATTTGATGAGGGCCTAACCCTGAGGGCGCAGGTGTCGGCTGTAGTCAAGTCTGCCTTTTTCCATCTAAGGAATATAGCCTGAGTGAAACACTTGGTTCTGCCCGAAGATCTTCCTACCCTGGTCCACACCTTTGCCACCAGTCATTTTGATTACTGCAATGCCCTCTATCTAGGGCTGCCAGGGGTGGATATCCGCTGCTTGCTGCTTGTGCAGAACGTGACGGCCAGGTTGTTGTTGGGAGTTTCTAGATCTAGCCATATAACACCTGTGCTGCATGAACTGCACTGGCTGCCTATACAGTGGCGGATCACCTTCAAGGTACATTGCTGACCTATAAGGCCCTACACGATTTGGGACCTCACTACCTGAAAGAACTCCTGGTGCCTTATTGCCCCTCCCGCTCACTCCAATCCTGTGATGAGGGTTTGCTAGAGATACCCAGGGTATATTTAAAGACATCTGGAGGAAGATTTTTTGCCTATATGGCACCTACCCTGTGGAATTCTCTACCTCATTAGATACGAGATTGCCTGACCGTGGAAGGCTTTAAAAAACAGTTGAAAACATTCTTATTTAATCAAGCATTCTCAGGGATTTGATAACTGAGTGTTATTTATGGTTACTATTTTTATTGATTTTATATGATGTGTATTTAAAGTGTTTGAATTATTGTAAAAGTGCCCTGAGCTTGGGAAGGGCGCTTTAAACAAATACATTTTTACTTACTTTTTTAGTACAGTTAGCTTCAAGGTTTTTCCTCCCCATGTGCATGATTTTGCACTTCTTAGCATTAAACCCTAGTTGCCATTCTTTTGACCATTTTTCTAGCTTTTCTAGGTCTCATCTCATCCTATCCACTCCATCTGGATCATCCACTCTGTTACAGATCTTGGTGTCATCTGCAAACGGACAAACCTTCCCTTCCAGTCCGACCACAATATCACTGATGAAGACACTGAAGAGGACTGGCCCCAGGACCAACCCCTGAGGCACCCCACTTGTGATGTGAATCTCTTCTGACTGTATACCATTAACCACTACACTCTGCTTTCTGCCTGCCAGCCAGTTTGCTACCCAGTTGACCACATTTTTAATCTACCCCATTTCTTCTTAGCTTATTAATCAATATTTTATGTGGAACAGTATCGAAAGTTTTGCTAACGTCAAGGTAGGCTACATCAACTGCACCCCCTTTATCCACCTCCTGAGTTACCCAGTCAAGGAAGTCTATCAGACTAGTCTGACAGGACCTTCCTGCTGTAAATCCATGTTGTCTTGGGTCCTGTGCCCCTATGTATTCCAGGTGTTCCACTATCCTGTCCTTGAGGAGTGTCTCCATGTTCTTTCCAATGACTGAGGTAAGACTAACTGTTCTGTAGTTACTTACTTCCTCCTTGCTTCCACTCTTGTGGAGTGGGATTACATTGGCCCTCCTCCAGTCCCCTGGGACCTCCCCTGTGTCTAGTCACCCCATAAACAGTTCTGGCAGTGACTCTGCTAGTTTCTCCCTTAGCTCCTTTATATCCTGAGATGTATACCATCCAGACACATAGCCTTGTCCACCCTGAGCTTATTGAGCTCTTGTAGGACCCTTTCTCCTGTAAATGGTCTTGTGTTCACCTCCCTCCATTCCTCCCATGTCTATGGTGTCAAGCTGTGGGCCTTTTCCATCCTTCTCCACTGTGAACACTGAGCAGAAGTATTCATTTAGGATGGATGCCTTTTTCTGGTCGTTATCCACACATTCCCCCATTCCCCCCTTGAGTTTAACAATTCCCCCTCTAGACTTTCTCCTATCACTAATGTATCTGTAGAAAGTCTTGTCACCCTCCTTCACTGTTCATGCTAATGTTTCCTCCATTTTGGCCTTTGCCTGCCTCACAGTTTTTCCTGCTTCCCTTAGTGAGTTCTGATATGCCTCTCTGTCTTTGTCATTTTGGGGTTTTTTGTATTTTCTGAAGGCCAACCTTCTGACTCTGACTTTTTCAGCTACAGTTTTTGAGAACCAATGTGATTTCTTCCTCCTCTTGCTTTTTCTTTGTTCCCTCATGCACTGGCCTGTTACTTTAATTATTGCATTTTTAATCCTAGCCCATTTTGCCTCTACTCCCCTTCCTGTATTTCTTGTTAGGGCTATTTTAATGTTCTTGCTCATTTTCCCAAAGTCCACTTCTCTAAAGTCTAATATTTTAGCCTTTGATTAGGTTGATTGTGTACCTGTGACCACGCTGAACCATACCATGTGATGGTCACTGGCCCCTAGTTACCCTTCAACATGGAGATCTGTAATCCTTTCTCCATTTGTCAGTATGAGGTCTAGGATAGCCCTGCATCTGGTAGGATTTTGTACCAGTTGTTTTAGGCCCTCCCCAGAGGGAATCCACTATGTCCCTAGTTCTTGCTGATGCACCAGTCGGTACAGTCCCATCTGCATCAAGCATGTTAAAATCTCCCATCAGCATAACTTCCACTTTTGTTGTCATGTTTTGTATATTCTCTATCAAGACTTTGTCCATTCCCTTCCCCAGGTCAGGAGGGTTGTAGACCACTGCAGCTCGTATGGCTGTGCAATTTCCCATTTTCAAGGTAACCCATAGTTCCTCTGACCCATCCTGTGTATTCTGAATTTCTGTTGCTTTTATATTATCTTTGACATACATGGCCACCCCTCTCCCCTTCCTTTTCCCCCGGTCACTTCTGAACATTACATAGCCAGGTACCATGGTTTCCCATATGTGGTTGCTGATGAACCATGTTTCACTTATGGCTACTATGTCCAGTTTGGCCTCTGCCATTGTTGCCTCCAGGTCTGGGAGCTTGTTTCCCAGACTGCGGGCCTATGGGTACATGATGTTCTACTGTACAGTTGGCAGTTTGGTAGCTAAGTGGGGGAGTCCAATATTGCCCATATGTGTTTGTGGAATTGGACCTTTATCCCCCCATGGATTTGTATATTTGGCCATAGGGGCCTGCACTTCTACACACAGAAGTAGTGTTGTGATTTGAGTAACATGGATTTCTATGTGCTGCCAGAATTAAATGTGTATGTCTTATGGTGTGTATGCCACAGATACAAGTCCTCAAAGGTAGCACATCAGTGCTACTGCATTTGTGTTATCTGGAAACAGTTGTATGTTGTTTATATTAGCTGATGATGGCTGTCTATGGTTGCTTGTGTGATCTTATTCTTTTGCTGCTTGGTGGATGGAGATTTAGGGTAAGAAACCCTAACACCACATTTCCCTACTTTTCGGTGGTAAAGTGACCCCCAACTGGTGCATTAATACATTTTTTTGCAATATATATATATATAGATAGATACATAGATAGTGGCACTGTAGCACTTCTATAGTTAGGGTTCAGTATGGTGTCTAATGTTAACCACCTAACTTTGCACCTTGATATCTTCACCCCAACTTAACCGATTTGCATGACATTTTGCATGTGTGGTCTGGAGAGAAAGACCTCTTGATATGGCAAGTTTTGTGGTGGTCAGATTTCCAGATTCTGAGAACAGGATAGTGGAATAAGTGGGAAAATCAGGGGTTTTAGCTGTTTCTTTTTTGCTCTCACCTATAGCCTAGATGGTTTTGAATTTTATTTGGAAATTTTTCTGAAAGAGTCTACTTTCATCAGCTGAAATTCTTTTCTGAGAAAAAAAAGTCTTCTTTTGTAAGGCAGCCATCTTGTTTTTTTGTACCTTTTCCAAAAAAAAAAATGAACACCCATAAAACTTATGCCTGAAGAAAAACAAACACATGGATCTAGCTAAACAGCAACCTTCTATCTAAATTCTGGAGTTTGTTTTTCAAAATGTGACACCAAAATATGGGTTTGGATATCACTAAAACCCTAGGTGGAAGGCTTAGTGAGGGCTCCAGATTCCTTTTTCATTAGCTGAAATTCTTCTTTCATGAGTCTCATGAGAGAAGAACATCAGCTCAAGTAAAAATAGTTAGGACTTAGTTGTTTTTTTCTCACAATTCTTTTGTGAGATCATATGAAAGAACCATTCTTCTTTTGTGAGCTCTAGCGAATGAAGTGTGAGAAAAAAAACTAAACCCAGACTCTTCTTTCATGAGCTGAGGTTCTTCTTTTGTGAGATTTGCAAAAGAAGAATTTTGGCTCAAAAAAGAAGAATTGGGAGCCCTTACTAAGCCTTTCACCTAGCATTTCTTTCCTGAGTGGGAGTTTCTTGAAATGTGAAGCCACAACTGGAGTTGTGCTACTAGCTTCAGTTGGAGCAGTGAGGCTGCAGACTTAGAGAGGGCTCATATAAAATAATAATATGAAAGAACTGAAGTTCTTTTGTGAGAACTGCGGGACTTTCTTGAATATCGAAGTCACAGCTGGAGTCATGCTGCTGGCTTCAATTTGAGTAGTGAGCTGTCTATCCCCTGATCTCTCTCTCTCTCTCTCTCTCTCTCTCTTGCTCTATCTATCTATCAATCATTCTGTCTATCTATCTATCTGTCTGTCTACCTATCTATTCTATTTATCTATGTAATATTTCTTAAGTGTACTCAGGTGCCCACCTCCTGGTATTGCTTCTTTGTCTCCTTCCCTTCCAGGTCACACACCCTCCCTTCCTAATAATTATTTCTTTAATATTTGATATCAAGTAAATACAATAATTAGTGAACTGGGTGCTCACCCTGGTACCACTTCTCTTGCCCTCCTTCCCTCCAGTGCACCCTTCCAATACTATACATGGTGACACCATGGTACACAACCCTGAATCCATCCTGCACCTTCTAATGCAATAGAAGGAGACCAATTGTCAGACCCAGTCTCTATCTTCTGCAGTTTTTGCATACAGCAAGTGGCAGCCCTGTCAGGGTAGAATTGTTGTCCCTTGCTTCACCCTGTTTTGGACTGATTTTTGGGAAAGGAAAAAACTTTCTCCTTCAGTAATATTGTTGTTACAGAGGGTAATGGTTTACCCACAAGGTCTATAGCGGGGCGTCCTGCATCAAGTCTCTGTTTTTGCTGTCTGTTTGTACCCAGCAATGCTTAAGGTAAGGTACATGGCTCCAGGCACACAGTTTGTGGACCATTTAAACTGCCAGCTGCGCTCAACATGTCTTTTTGTTGCACACCTTGTGCAATAGTTTCTGAAGCCCTTAAGGAAGGTGTGCCTTGCTCAGTGTCTCAGACTGCATCTGCAGGCCTTGTAGCAACCTCTTGATGGTTTGAATTGGCAGCAGTAGCGGGTGAAAAAATGCCAGCTAAAGCACCTAACTCTGCCTCCAGCTTCATCGTCTGTTCCAGGAGTTTTTCCTTCTGCCATCTCAAACGCTATATTCGAAGCTGCACATCTTTACTGTGAGTTTCTGTAGGGTCTGTTAACCTATGAGCAGGCTGCTCTTCCATTGGAAAATGTACTGTACCATCCCAAAAACTTTCAGAAAGAAAGGCACTAGTGACATTCTCTGACTCAGGGTAGTCCACTGCCAACAAATCCAAACATGTAGCCTCTTGAGATGAGAGAATAGGGGAGCAGGCCAGCTCCCCATCTCCACACCATCCATCTCCATCGCTGACTCCTGGAAAGTGGCCATCACGGAAGCAATGACCAAGAGTTCCCCCCTACTGGAAGAGTAGGGGAATTTTTTATTGAAAAACCAATACATCACAACAACTAATCCCAGGAAAAACAAGAAAAATTTCCAAAAACATCAGAATAAAGCAGGAAAGATACAACACACAAAAAAAAAGAGACCGCCCGGTTTTTTAAAAATAAGAAACAAACTGTCACAAAATCAATATTGGAAACATCACCATACTAAACAGAAAGAAAAACTGTGCAATCACGGTTGAAAAAAAGAAAATAAAATTTTTAGAGCCAGAAAATATGTTTCTAAAAAGGCCGAAACTAGGTAAAGCAAGTAATGTTTGTTCAGAGTCCTTTTGTGTCCGGACTGTGTTTTCAGTCTGTGAAATAACAGTCAGAGTCGGTACATTTAAATGTTGCAAAGAAAATTGACATCGAGCCTGCCAAAGAAAATATTTAACACACGCAAAAAGTAAATTCAGAGTACTGGGATGGTAGAGAGAAAAAGCCCCAGTGTAATCCTCCAAAATCAAAGTTTTATAATTAACCATTCATGCCAAGCCCCAATGACATTTAGAAGCTAGATCTTTCCAAAACAGTCGAGCATATGAACATGTAAAGTAAAAATGTTCCATAGTTTCCTCAAGACCCACACATTCCAACCAGATACATTGTCTTTCCAATAAATGCTTATGTTTGAAATTACCCTTAAACCCTAGTCTACCATGACAGCAAAGCCATAGTATATCCCACATATGTACTAGAACCTGTTTATCTGTTAAGGGACATAAAGCATAAGTTACTTTCGTAGGAACGCATCTAGATAAATCTACCTGACCTGCTGAATTTCTCCCCATTATATCCATATATAAACGTTTATGAGAGAGAGTCAAAACATTTTCCTTCTTAATTCCCCATTGATTACATTTTCGAACAGCAGGAACCACAAAATCTGGCACTTCTAAAGTGGCACACAATCTAGGTACAGTAGCCCCCCATTTCAATACAAACTGGTCAAGGAGTATGTCTGTCCAGCCATCCCACTGGTGTCTATTGCCTTCAGTTTTAGGAAGCATGGTGGGGGAAAAAAAGAGAAAAAAATGTCATGGGGTGTATCATTCCGAGACCCCCTTTATTGATGGGCAAATAGGTAAATTCTCTTCTTACCAGATTAAGATGGCTTCCCCAAACCATCTAAAAAATATACTATACAATCTTGTTTCTAGGGAAATAGGAAGTGGAAAAGAACCACATATATATAAAAATAAAGGAAGAAGGAATTTTTTTAACAATCAAGGCTCTTTTCAGCTTTGACAGAGACCAAGATTTCCAGAGTTGCACCTTATATTCCCCAATTTTAATTCAATCCACCCAGTTCAGAAAGGCAACATCCCCTGGGCCAAAAAAAAATCCAAGAACTTTAATCAGCTCCTGGAAAATCAAGATTTGCCCAATGTTTGATATGGGAACCCCATCACCCACATATACCCCCTTACTCTTAGAGTAATTAGTTGCTGTTTGTGAAATAGAAGCATATTTATCTAAAACCCATATAGCTGCCTCCCCCGATGTAACATCAGGAACAATTATAACTATATCATCAGCATAAACTGCCAATTTTTGAGGTTCCAGAATAGGGGAGGACGTTAAACCCTGAATAGTAGTGTCATGCAAAATTTCCCGAATTACTGGATCCAAAACAAATGTGTATAACAGGGGACTAAGGGGGCATCCCTGTCTGACTCCTCTATGTAGAGATAAAGGTTCTCCCAATTCCCCATTAAGTGTTGGAAATTTTAGCCCCCACATAACAGAGACTAATTCAAGTCCAAAAGCAGCTTGGGAGCCCATAGCATTCCAGAACCTCCCAGAGATATTTATGAGACACCCTATCAAATGCTTTTGTTTGATCCAGGGCCAGCAGAAAACCTGAAAGGTGTCGTTTCTTCCCAAACTCACAAATGTTTCGTAAGAACGTCAAATTATGTTGTATATTCCACCCTGGAAGGGAGCAAGTTTGTACTGGATGTATTAAATGGGATGCTACTGTTTGCAATCTATGACAAAGAATTGCTGAAAAAATGTTATAGTCAGCATTAAGTATACTAATAGATCTCCAATTTCCAATGTCTTGTCACCCTTTTTAAATAAATATAATAGTATTGTGTCTGAAAAATCTTGAGGCAGTATCCTTGTGTTCAGAATTTCGTTATATAAGACCTGTAATACCTCACAAAAATCTTCTAAGAAAAACTGATAAAATTCATTTGTCAGGCCATCTACCCCGGGGAAATTATTAATGTCAACCTTGAAATCTCCTGTCGAATTTCTTCTATTGTAATAGGTTTTTCTAAAGCCTCAATATCGAGTTTTGGGGGGCTATGTGGTATGCAAAAAAAAACATCCTCCCATCGGACCCCAGTAACATAATTAGTTACCTGAAGTGCACAGATAGAATTTCTAATTACTTGAAACATTCCAATCATAGAATGTAACACCACTCTTCAGTATTCCTAAGCCCTTCCATTAAAGTGTTTTCTAAACGGGTTTTGCAGGCTGCAAAAGGGTCAGCAGAAGGTAACTTCACAGTACCATTGCATTTCTGCTTGTAAAGAAACCGCACTGTCATATTGATAGGTCCTCATATGCTGTTTAATAACATCTATTTGTAATTTAATTCTAACATCGGCAACATTAAGCAAAGAGGTTAAACGGTAAAACTGCTGTCAAAAAGTTAGATATTGTAAATATTTTTTATTTTGTGCACATTGTCCCTGAGATAAAAGGAAATCTTTGAAATCCCATTTAGTATCTGCCCACCAAGGTGCCATAGAGTCATAAAAAACTCTAAATGAATTTCAAGCTACTAGAAGTGATCTTAATTTAACCTGTAGACCTTGATTTTGCAATACTGAAGAATTCAGCTTCCATCTATTTGGTACCCCTGGAAATCTTGGAGGGAATTGAGACATACTTAATGTACAGCATAAAACTAAGTGATCTGAAAATTCACATAAGCAAAGAAAAAAAGAAATGGGAAATAAAAACTTAGGTAAAAAGAAAAAATCAATTCTAGTGTGAAATGCACTGCATCTATAGGTAGATCCGTCATCAGTATGGAGCAGACGGTATGCATCTTTTAGAGAAGCAGTCTGCAAAATTTTCAAAAGAGCATGCGAATCACAATAAACTTTCGTCTGAATTGAATCTTTAATTTTAACATCCAGACCACAACTCATGTCTCCACCCCAAATAATTTGCTTCCTAGTAAATAGGTAGGGCAAAATAGTGTTAAATAAAGATATCCGTAAAGTCTTATCTTGGGGTGCATAAGTATCAATTAGATGCAAAGAAAAACCCTTATAAACACAATCTAAAAGCAAAGCCCTCCCAGAATGTATATCCACAAGTCTAGAGACATGGACAGAGGTATGATTGAACAGAATACCAAGGCCAACAGCAGCATCTTCTCCGTATGACCAAAAAGTAGGCCCTGTAGTCCTGTAGCCTGCCTAATATCAGCAAGACAGTTAAACCTAGTTTCTTGCAAAAAAATAATGTCAGCCTGTAGTAAAAGACAAAAATGGAGACAGGCCATTCTTTTTTTAAAATTCTTAATATTGCAAGTATTTAAAGAAATAAGTTTGATGCTTGCCATAGATCAAGGAAAAGCAACGTACAACAAAACAGTTAGGGATTGGGAGCATCTTTCTTCTTTCTTCCTTTTCTTTTTCTTTCCTCCACCAGTCCCCCATCTCCCTCACAATCCATATCAGAAACAATGCCAGACTGGATGGAGACATCTGACTCCGACCCTCCTTCATGGGCCTGAAGGGGCTGAAAAGGGTTATCAGTAGGAATTATAGAGGGTGAAATCAAAATCTGACTGGAAGCTCTGGTCACTCATTTAGGAGGGGGAAACTGAAACTCAGAAGTGGTGGGAGGTATAGGCTGCTCACCTTGTGTATGAAGTAAATCCTCAGAAAGGGAGGCCTCGAGTACCTCAGCCTGGGGTTGGTTCTCATGGCTTATAGGGTTAGAATCCATAGACAGAACAGCAGTACAGGGTTGAGAAATCTGGGGGGGGGGTCTTGAGATAGAAGTCCCAGTAGCAGAAGGGGTAGCAGAAGGGGTAGAGGCAGTGCCTTCAGCAGCAGAGGCAGGGCCTGGATCAGAAGCTGGAGTTGTACCATGATTTGGATCTGGCCTCTCTCTAAATATAAACCTGTCTTGTGCATTGTTTATCAGATCTTCCTTATTCGCCCCTCCTTGCTTATTTTGACCAGCCCAAGGACACTGGTGATAAGTATGTCCTTGTTCGTCGCAGAGACTGCAATGAAAGATATTCCTACAAGTACCACTATTGTGGTCAAAATCTCCTCATAAAGCACACTTAATTTTATCACATGCACTACTAAGGTGCCGCCTGCTACTACATTTATAACAAGCTTTGGGCTGTCCAGGATAGAAACATACCCCCCTATCTTTACCTAAAAAGAAACTATTGGGGCTACGTGCTACCTCATTTCCTACAATATGCAGTTTCACTCTGAATTTCCAACTGCTAGTCCAAATACCTTCCCCATCAATCACTGCTTTTGGTGGCCCTAAAACAGTACATTTATGTTCCATCCAAAAAAGAATATTACCCACATTAACCCCTTCATTTCTGAACATAATATGCCCACCCTATAGAGGGGTTTAGTAATAGGGATAGCCTAAAAGGGCAACCATAAAGGTTGGGTTTTACAATTCTCATAGCGAGACCAAAATTCATCAAGGCCTGAAAATGTCCTAAAGCTAACATCAAAGGTATCTTCCCCTTGAATATTAATTAGATCAAAAATATCAGTAGTTTGAAAATGTATGGAGTCTTTTAACAATTTTCTGGCCATGTAGAGTATGTCAGTATGTTCTTCCAAACCTCCACAATAATGGAGGCGAACAGCTGGGGAATATCTGGGTGCCTGTTCCAACCTATTGTTTTTAAAAAGGTCAGAAAAATGGGCCCCTGGTTGGCGTTGGGGGGGGGGAACAGGAGGAGAACATGGTGCAGCTCCCTCAGGAATGTCCGAAGTAGTAGATGCCCCTTCCCCCTCAAAAACTGGAACCTCAGGTAAAACAAAAGGCTGACCTGGTGATGAAATCTCAGGACATTCTGAAGTGCATTGTACAGGCTCCTGAGTGAAAGTTTCCCATTGTGAATCAGGCATCCACTTGCCATTCACTAAAGTCCAGCCCGCATCAGCCAGGGCAGTCTCTTTCGACAAGTCTCCGTTTGGAAAGGGCGCCTTCCTCGTAGTCTGCTTCCGCATTCCTGGGTCAGAAGCATCATCCGGGTGAATCATGCTGATGGAATCTGTCAAAGTTGGCTGAGTAGTACAGTCCTCTGCAGGAAATACGAGTGCAGGCGCAGCTTCAGGGGTAGTGCTATTTTCAATCAAAACAGGAGCTGCACACTCATTATTCGGTAATTTAGGTAATGAAGAGGTCACTAATCTCACAGGAATATACACATGAGACTCAGTAACTGACATAAAGTCTCCCGATGCATGGGTCTCACCATGCCTCACTGCAGCGACCTCCATAGGGATACCTGATGAATTCACTCCGTCTAATGTATGATTCTCCATCTGTGTAGGCTGCACAAGACAAGCAACATCAGAGACATGTTGCTCCTGCAAAGATGCAGAGCCATCTGCCATGTTTACACAGTAGCCGGTCCCCCTACTGGCAGAGTAGGGGAATTTCCCCAATGTCCTGGCCAAATTTCCCCCCATTCACTAAAATACTGTACTGCCAACAGCTTAATCTGGTTCTGTAAGTCAGTTTATATCTGAACACATATTCCCTTTCTCTGCTCCCAGGTCGCACCTGGAAATGAGCTATGGCTCAGTGTGCCTCTCCCAGTCACAAACTTTTAACTAAATAAATAACAGGTTGAAAGATCAGTTTATCCTGACCTTGCAGGCTGCCTTCTTCCCCCCCCCCCACACACACACCCTGATGCCAAAATTAAACAGTGTCCAGTCCCTTTTACATAAATATGGTCCTCAGGCAGCCAGCCCCCACACACACACACCCTGGTGCCAAAATTAAGAAGATAGAAGCCTACTGGCACCAACAGTCAGCTCTGCCACCACTGGACAGCCCCTGTAATCACTCCAATTCCCCCTCCACACCAAATCAGCCAGTCAAACAAACCCACCAACACAGCCAGTCTCCCACCCAAGTACCCCTCAATGAACACAGGTCACTACCTCTCCCCACCAATATGGCCAGCCACTCAAAGATAGCAGGTGGGGAAAAATGAGATAGTAGAGACAACAAATTTGTAGAGTTAGTTATTAAGGGATTGCACTTGCACAATAACAGGATACGCAGAAGTTAAGGTCCCCCCCCCACTGACTCAGTTAGTGGTACACAACTAGCAACACCTGCCCCACTGTGCTCAGTGGCACCACACAGTACCTGGGGCCCACCCACACCAACACAGGCCTACCCTACACCAACATGGCCAGTCCCACCCATCACACCTAAATGGGCACAGCCGGCTCCCTCATCTCACTTAATATGGATAGCACCACTTCATAATTAGGCCAGTCCCCCACCCCATCAGACACAGCTGGCTCCCTCACCTCACCAATATGACCAGTAAACACCCCCCAAATGAACACAGTCAGCTCCCTCACCCACCACCCCCACATGGCCACTTGCACACACCACATCTAGCTAGACACAGCCAGCTCCCCCACCAAGGTCAGTCCAACACCAACACCTCCTCTAGTCATGGATCCAGCACAGCTTGATCAAGAGCCACCAAGACTTGACTTCCTTTTATGGGATATTTTATTGTTTGATTTTAATATGTGATGTTGTTATGAAATCCTTTTATTTATATGTTTTATTAATTGGTACTGTATGTTTCTGTTTTGATATGTTCAGCACCTTGATATATTGAAAGGCGCTTTAAAAATAAAATTATTATTATTATTATTAAATGTGCACAAACCTTTCAGCAGAACAAACACTTCAAACCAGAAGTAATTTTGAAACAGTCATATTTAAGCAGATATGAACCCAGCAAATATTTTTTTTTTTCAGGATGCAGAACAGGTAGCTAAGGAACAAAGAAAAGGTTGCCAGCTCAGTTCATCTGATGTCCCAGGCATCCAGGTCTCTATGGCCAGTACCACCCCTTAGTGGAACAGTCTGCTCCCTCATCCACCACCCCAGAGGCCTACCCTGCACCAACATACATGGCCAATCCAACCCACCTCACAAACTAACACAGCAGGGTCCCATAACCAGTAGCCCCCCAAAAAACAATCTCCCTCACCCCCACACAAAACACAGGCCTACACTGCACGAACATGGCCAGTCCCACCCACCACACCTAAACGGACACAGCCAGCTCCCCATCGCACCCAATATGGCCAGTACCACCTCCCCCAATTGAACAGTCTGCACCCTCACCAGTATTACATGGCCAGTCCCACCAACCCCAACTAAATGGACACAGCCAGCTCCCCACCCCACCAATATGGTCAGTAATCCCCACAAAGAAACAGACAGCTCCCTCACCCACCATCCCTACCTGGCCACTCGCATCCTCCACACATAAGTGGACACACCAAGGTCATTCCAACTATCCTACCACCACAGCCAGCCACCATGCCACCCCAACCAGTCAAACATCCCACAGTGCTCGATCCCTGCAGCAAAAAAAATGAAACGAAACTTTTTTCTCACAGGATGGAGAGAGGGTAGCTAATGGTTGCCAACTCAGATCATCCCAAGTCCATTTCTAGGCATTAACCCCCCCCCCCCAATCAGGCATGCAAAAATAGAGTACACTTCTGTTCAGGAAGAAGAACAGATTGAGGAGTGCAGAGAGGATTGAGTTACCGGTGGGCAGCTTAGTTTGTCCAATCTGACTCCAGGAACCCTCCCCCCGGTAGATTGGGCAAGTAAAAATAAAGTTTTCAATTTTGCTTTCAGGATGGAGAGCAGATGGAACACTGAAGACAGGACTGAGCTACCAGTCAGCAGCTCATCTCGTGTCAGACTACAGGTATTCAGTTCTGTGACTCTCCGCCCCAAATCAGGTACACAAAAGAATAACATTTTCTTTCTTTCATGATGGAGAGTGGATCAAGGACTGAAGCTACCAGTCAGCAGCTCAGTTTGGCCAGTGTCTGACTCCAGACCCCCCCCCCTCCAAAGGATCGATCAAGCAAAAATGGACTGAATTTAAATTGTTTTCAGGATGGAGAGTGGACTGCACAGTGGGAGAGAGAACTGAGCTATGGGTAGCTTAGACATGAACCCTCCACAATGGACTTGCATTTCTTAAAACAAATCACGCAACATACTAGATGGGCAAAGAGAGAAAGAGCAGTTCAGAATCAAAACACTTACTGGTACAAACAAGAACAGCTGACTTACTTTTTTTCATCAAAAATAATGATCAGACCTTTGTCTTTGAAGAAAGAGGTTTAAGCAGGTCCTCGAGTACAGAACAGAGAGCAGATCAAGGGTTCAGTTCCCCCCCCCCACCTACCTCAGGGAGCTTCTGGACTGTATAGAGCAATTAAAATAAAAATGAAAAAAAAAACATTCCTGGTACAAACATAAACAATGGAGAGCAGATCAAGCGCTCAGATCCACCCCCCAGGAGCTTCAGGATTGCATAAAGCAGTTAAAAAAATATAAAAACATTCCTGGTATGAAAATAAAGAGTCACAGAGCAGATCGACCGTTCAGGTCTCCCCCTCATCTGACCTACCTCAGGGAGTTTTAATATTGTATGGAGAGCAGTTTAAACCCTTCCTGGTATTAACAAGAATAGCTGAGTACTAACAGAAACAGCCGACTTACTATTTCTTGTAAAGAATGCTGATCATCTGGGTTTGAGCAGGTTCTTGAGAGCAGGTAAGAGTCAGGAGCAGGAACAGGTCAGCAACAATTCAAAGAGCAGCTGGAACAATAAAGCAGCATAAAACTCCAACATGCTACCCCACATTTGATAGTGCTGTGTTCACAGAAACACTAAGAACAAACACTGTTTCTATTTTTGTGTCATTTTGCTGCTTACCAATCAGAATTCTGCATTTCTGTCCATGTCACTGCATATGCAGTACTGAAAACCAGTGTCCTTGCTGATGTGTTACCTTTGTGGACTTTTATCTGGGGCTTCAGAAGCACACACTTTACAAGGGCTTGTTCTTCTGCAACCACATCTACGTGTATGTGTATTACAGTGTGTATGAGTACCAATGAGTGCAGAAGCACTGGCACCACAGGGGCCTGCACTTCTGCAGACAGAAGTACTCTTGCGGTTTGCGTATTATGGAATTCTAAATATACCTGTGGGAGTGCAGGCCCCACATGGACCTGCACTTCTGAAGCCAGAAGTCAGTGTGTATGTCTTATACCTGTAGCTGCAGAGGTGCAGGCACCTCAGGGGCCTGTGCTTCTGTAGACAGAAGTATTGTTGCAGTTTTGGTGCCATGGATTTAATGTGACCTGTGCTTCAGCAGCCAAAGGTCAGTGTATATGTTTTACACTTGTGGCTGCAGAAGTGCAGGCCCCTCGGGGCTAATTGTGTGTTTATCTTACAGTGTGCATGTGTACCTGTGACTACAGAAGCACTGATCCTATGGGTTATCCAGACAAAAGCACTCTTGTAATTTTGGATATTCTGGATTTTTATCTTTGGCTGCAGGAGCTTGTGCTTCTTCTGCTAACAGAAGTAGTGTTATGATTTGAGTATTATGGATTTCTATCTCCAGCCAGAAGTGAGCGAGTATGTCTTGTGGTGTGCATACCACAGATTCAAATCCTTTGCATTTGTGTCATCTGTAATGTGGAAACACAGTTGTATGTTGCTTGCCTTACCTGATGATGGGTATCTATGGTTGCTCGTGTGCTCTTGTCCTTTTTCTGCTTGGGGGGTGGGAAGTTAGAGTGGGAAACTCCCAAGAGTGCGGCACCTTTTACTGAGCTGCTGCTCCAGGTTATAGAATGCAATGTACTTTCTCCTGAAGCAATCCATAACACTGACAGAATAAGGTTGTTCTGGCATTGTGTACCAAACAAAACCCTAGTCAGTGGTACTGGAAAAGATGTGCCAGGTTTTAAAAAAATCAAAAAGATTGTGTACCGATCCTGGGATACACCAACGCTAGCAGTAGCCAAAAACTCAGACCACTGCTTATTGGAAAGTCAGAGGAGTCGAGGTGTTTTTGCCAGATCAACATGGCTACTCTCCTAGTACAGTTCAGGTCACTGAAAAATTCATGGATGAATGCAACAGACAATATTTTTATGATGGTACAAAGATGAGTTTGTACCAAATGTTAAAAAAATACTTTCAGCCCTGTGGTCTCCCCTTTAGAGTAGTCTTGTTCCTGGATAGCTCACCACCATGCCAGTGAATAAAACTAGAGGTGGAAAGACTAGTTGCATGTTTCTGCCTCCCAACACCACCTCGAAAATTCAGCCTTGTAATCAAGGCATTCTAGAGATTTTCATTTTTAATATTAGACATTTTTATTAAAATTCATAAAAACGTAAAACAAAACCATGCATAACAAAGCAAGACGGTACATGTAATCTGGTACCTAAAAAAGAATTACAATTAGACATATTACAGTAAGGAATACAATTTTCTATGAGAGTTCCAAAGATTAGCGAGGTTATCAGTGATGTTTGTGACTAGGTTAAAAGATCAAACCTGATGTGTATCAGGGTGAACCTAGGCTATGCTGGTAAGTGTCTAAGGTGCATTGTAGTGTATGTTTATGTAATTGCAACAAAGTAGACTTGTGTTGTGTATGTGTGGTATGGTACCCAGATCTTATGTAATCAGGATATATGTGTAATCCCCGGACCCCTGCATTTTAGCAAAATGACAGGTAGCATGCTGTTGAAGCTGACAGCAGTACCTGGTGGGGACTGGGTTGGGGAGGATAAGGTTACTCGGCACAGGGGGCCTAGGTTTGGCTACTCTGCACAGGGGCACCCAAGTAAATCCGAACACAGGAAGCAATAACTGTAATGTCCAGAACCAGGAATGGGATTCTACAGTGTGGCTTTTATTCACATCCAAGCTGAACAAACAAAACATAGACGGACACCCACAGGGCTACATTCCTGGTAATGCAGATTAGAGACAACAGAACACTACTTCACTATTTCCCGCCCTCAGGCTTTAAACCCACCAAGCACACAGCCGGGACTTGCACGCAGCTTTGGGTACACAGCCCGACTTGTACACTACTTGGGTTTTCCCCACTGGCCCGGCTCCCCTGCTGGCCACTTGATCTGTAGTCCATTTTGGGAAATGAACCAGTTATCCTATTGGTGGCTCCCCAAACCACCTTAGAGCCTTTGACTCCTAGAGGGAATTTTCCTTCCAATCCCATGCCTGGGTACTTCCCTCATCACTGGCCAAGTGCATGAGGCAAAGTAGAAATCCACAGAGCAAATCCGTAGAGGTGGACCTGGTCACTAAAGATGGGGGGGTTTCCCACCTCCAGCTCCCACAATCCATACCTGGCCATTTCTCTAGAAACTAAACAACTCTTTTACTGAAAGCTTGGCAATGTAGATTACTGGGTAGATGTATGTCACATCTCCTCTACATGTCTTGACTTCCACTAAGTGCTGGAATTGAACATACTTTTACTTTTGGCTAAGCCTATTGCTCTAGGCCTCCCACTATTTCAGTAGTCCAATCCCCACTATCACACAAGTCCCAGGGTGAAAACATGGGCCCTTTAGAAAGAGCAGAAACTCACCCTCTGGTTGCAGGTGCCCCACAGGTGATTCACAAATCTTCTTGTTCCCCAAAAACTCTGGAACAAATAAGGCAGCTTCTCCACTAGTAGCAAAACCAGGGGGTTGCCCCTGGAATATGCAGAAAACCTTTCTTGTCGGCATCCCCGAAGGGAGGGGGCACCGAGACCCGAATCAGCGGTCTCCACCACTTTAAACCTACCTTCTGTGTCTCTCTTTTGGTGGAAACACACACCTTTTTACCTAAATGTAGCCCTATGTCAGGGCTGAGGCTCCAAGAGCCTAACCAGAGCTGCTGTGCTGCTCTCTCAGCAAGCTCCAAACTCCAACTGACCTACAAACTACTGTTCAAACCTCCCAACATTCTATTCCAACTCCCTGCTGCAGATTCCATTGTGGCTCATGCAGCTGCGACAGTTCTATGGTGATGTCATCCCTCAGTCTCAGCTAAGACTGAGAACAGAGTGAGACTGTGTGAAGTCCATTTAACTGGAGTTTCACAAGCTGCCTTCCCGGCCTACCACTAGGTCTTACTGGGATTCTAGTAACCCCGGGTAATAAGGGGGTTACATATGGGCTAGGCATTCTAGAGAAGCACTTTGGTCTATGCAGTTACAGAGATGCTACACTCCATTGGAAACTGATACTAGGTTCATAAGTGTTGAATCAAATGTTCATTTATTCAGACATACAGCTGCACAGGGGAGTAATTATGGGGGGGACAGGGGACACAAGTCCCCCCCAACGATCCGGGTGATCACATTTGTCACCCCCAATATTCAGCCCCCTACCTTGTTGCTGCTGCCTGCTGTGGGCTAGGACCGACTACGGAGCCTGCTGTGGTGGGGGGTTCAGGTTTCACTTATGAGAGTCATAAGAGAGTGACAGACAGAGAGGCAGGTGAGGATGACCGACAGAGCAGTGGGGCAGGGACATTGTTTCACAAACTGGCTTGACCGGAAATGGGAGGAACAGGACTAAGTTGTGGCATGAAGGGAGAAAGTGACAGACTACAGTCACTGCACCTGGAAGTAGTGTAAACATGCACCACCACCAACAGCGAGTGAGGAGTCAGGACGAGCTGGCGTCAAGACCATGGTGCTGTCATGTTTGGTGCATCCCTTCCCTCCTGCCTGCCTTTCTGAATGCTGCCACATCTGCCTACCTCATTCAGGAGCTGCCTACACCACTTTGTTTGCCCAGTACCTTAAGTTGTCTGCTTCATGTGTGAATCGGGAGTCAGTCAGGCAGTAGTGCAGCAGGGTGGGGCCCACCTGCTGTGAGTGACTGAATGTCGGTTGGTCAGTTGGAGTGTTGGGTTGCACTGAGTAAGCCTGTGGAACTGTCTGCCTGGACACAGAGGCTGGGAAAGTTTGGAACAGAGGACAGGACAGCAGACGGATTATGAGGCAGTGGCTGCAAGCAGCAACTAGCTGGTAGGACTGAGTTTGGTTACTGGCGGTGCTGCGGCGGTGGGTCATGGGTGGGGTGAGTAGTGATTGGGGGGCAGCAACAGCAATACTCATGCCACGGGGGGAGGGGGACGCTATGCACAAAACTGCTGCAATAAACAGTGGAGGTGGTGGAAGGGAATTCCAGTCTGTATAGTCAGGGCAGTTCTGAGCTGGCAGGGACCACACTATTGGCCATTTAATTTGGTGCTAGTCAGGGTCAAGGAGTGCCTGGGAAAAGAAGCCTGCTGCAGTCTGCAAGGCATTCTCTCTTCCTGTAGTGTAGTGTGTCCAGACAGGTGTGGGGCAGTGGCTCTATGCCTCTACCAGTGACCACCAGCACAGAAAAACAGCACGATTAGCTTCTCAACTTGAGCTTACATAACTCTAGTGTGCAAGAAGGCAAGGGTAGGTGGTGTTTAATTGTAATTATTATGTTTATTGGTGGTCTTCTCTGTTGTGCTGTGTTGGTCCTGTCTACTGTCTTTAGTCAGTCAATGCTGTACTGTCTAGTATCTCTCCTGTGTGCCGTCAGACTCTGACTGAGCCAGTGTACCGTTGTAACAGTGACACAGTTACAACAAACCCCTCACAGCGACACAACCCATTTGCCAACCACATTGCAGAATGGATTGTCGCAACGAATGTCCGAGACACCGACTGCCAGTGTTCACCGCTCTTCCCAGGAAATCTGTTCCCTCCAGGGTTAAGAATCTATCATTCCGGGAGGTGTGTTGGCAGAGCCCCCCACAAACACTAAATCTTATGTTGCACTGTTGCGGTCCTCCGAAACATTACCATAGTGATGTGATCACTGTCAGCAAACTGTTGTCCCTGTCAAGTCCTTCGACAACTTTGTTGTCTAAGCAGCTTGGTACAGCCAACTGAACCTGATTATATCTGCTTTGGTAGGGGCTGCTGTACTGTGCTGTGCTGTGCTGGTTGAGTGGGTGGGGTGGAGGGGGCCGGGCAGTTATATGGTTAATCTAACATGCAGCTCCAGTGTTTTATTCTGCGTTATGTTACCAGAGTTAAAGTAATTAAAATTAAATCAAACCCTGCAGGCGAGTGGACTGTGGATGAAGTGGTGTGGACACTGTTGGAGGGCTTGAAAGGTGGGGGTATTTCGTTTTTTGTTTTGCAAAGAAAACAAACTGCCCAGTGTAGGTGAAACATAGAAACATAAATTTTGACACTCGGATAAAGACTGCTTGGCCCACCTAGTCTGCCCATTTCCCTACCTATTAGATAGGCTGCAGATTCTAGTTAACCAACAGCCTACTTCCTCCAACCCACCACTATAATTGCCTTATGTCTGTCCCATGCATTCTTGAATTCCCCCACTGTTTTTTGACTCTACAACCTCCTCAGGAGACCTCCTCAGGAAGGCAGTTCCATGCATCCACCACCCTCTCCATGAAAAAATAATTCCTTGCGTTGCCCCTGAGCCGTCTCCCCTCTATCTTCAAATTGTGCCACCTTGTTCTTGCACGTCACTTTTTCTGAAAGATGCTTCCCTCTTGGACTTTGTTTATTCCCCTGAGGTATTTGAAAGTTTCTATATGTAGCTGTTTCTACTTCCAGAATATGTTTAAAGCAGCAGTAACTGCTGCATTAAACACAATAAAGAGGAGCAAGCAGCCAGTGACGGCACTGGGGGTTTAAAACATGGGTTGAATTGGTGACCAACCCACCCTTGCCTAATGGGCTGGTGTGGCGGGAGACCATACGGCAACCAGCACAGCCCACCTCTCGCCTCCTCAGTTGGCCACCGAATGGGAACACATGGAGCACATGTCCAATGTACATTACATGGCATGCATGCATCTCCTGTATTGTACTGGGAGTGCAGATGGATCATGTACTGTACAGACAGAGTGCGGCCTGCATACTGTACAGGGGCTGTGCACCCTGTATAGTACACAGTCCATCCTCCCTGTACACTACAGGAGATGGACATGCAGCCTGTACTATACATTGGATGCATGCTCCATGTCTTCCCATTTGGCAGCTGGCCAAGGAAGTGAGAGGTGGGATGTGCCAGTCAGCATATGGTCTCCTGCAGTGTCTTCAGTGTTTTCCCTGTATGTATTAGCTTTCAAACGTATGTTAATAGAAATAATGGTATTTTTCCATAGATGATTTACTTTTTGGTGGGTAGCACAGAACTCACAATCCAAGGCTGGTTGAGAGTAATGTTGTCCCCCCTAACTTTGACACTAAAATTACTCCTCTGCAGCTGCACTAAGGTGAGCCTTAGCCAATCACCATAGTGGAACACTACCCCAGCACTTGACCTTCCAACAAGGCTTTGTGAGGGGACTGTGGCCAATTACCTGTCACCATTCATTGAATGTGGGGATGTCCTCAATCCTCCCCCTTCTGAGTACTAAATGTCTAGCTGCTACAGTAGCTGCTATCATTATTTGGCTTGTGGGTGATTACTGAGCTAGTTGGTGGTAGAAATGCCAAGCAAGGCCATGGAAGCATCCAGTGTGGAATGGATGGGAAGCACCTGCTGGCAATAATCTTCAACCTTGTCTCAGAAAGGGTGTGATGAAGGGCAAGACCAGAGACTCTCAGTGCTAGCAGGTGTCTGAGGTACATTTTCCTTTGTCTTTAAGTGCTTGGGTGTCCTGTCCCATCTGAGGTCTCTGCAAGCTGTGTGTGCTCCATACTAGCAGTCAGACCAAACTTTTTCAGGGATGCTAATACCAGATCATGGACACATTTTCATTGGGAGGGCTCTGTGATTATGGGGCCTGTGTGGTTTAGCAATTTATACATGTGGCCTTCACTCCTTCTAGGGATCTTTTTTTTTTTTTTTTTATTACCTCAGCTCAGGGGTTGTACCTTTGGTACCCCTTCCAGCCTGCCTTCACGACCACTGCCCCGGTCACGGCCAGAGCTCACCCCCATCACAGCCCTTCACATGCCACATCGTAGCAGGTACTTACCCCACCACTGCAGAGACATGGAGGATGGGCACAGGAGGGAGCTGGCTTGGGCATGTTATCGTGGCAGCCGTCATGCTGCAGAGGGATTTTATTGTGTATATTACCTGCCCCCTCCTCGGCATGGGCATGCAATGGTGTCTATGATGCTGCAATGCATGCTTTCATATGCTGCATGTCTGACACCACCCACACCATCCCATCCAATCAGCCCTGAGAATGCACCAGCCCCCAGCCACCTCCAGGAGCCGTCATCTCGGCGGACCTCCCTACCTACCCTCCCCAGAGGAGGAGAGCTGTCCATGGGATGCTCACTCCTCCTCCCGGCTCACCCCACCAATCTGTGCCCATTCCAAAACAAGGATCACCAGCGTGGCATGAGGAGTGGCATCCAGGGCCTCAACCCCTCAGTGCCACTGGGCTGGCACCATCCCTCTAGGGAGCATGGTCCACTTAGGTAGGGTAGAGACATTATCTGGCCAGGAGTTGGCCTGGCATGAACTGAGCTTGGGAGTGAGGACACATCTTAGTTGCAGGCAGTGCCAGAAGTCTTGGCAAGGAAGATGATATGTGAGACAGACATCATCAGTGGAACAGAGAACAGACTGACTTGGCAGGCAGAGGTCATGAATGAAGTGAATGTTTGCTGCTGGCTCAAAGTGGGGCAATATATGTGTTTATAACCTATTTGAATAGGGGGATTACTCCATATGGGGGCATATAGAATGGGGTGTGGATCCATTTTTAGCATCGCTATTGTCTTGCACCAATTAGAAATAGGGAGAGATATGACTGGGTGCCATTTGATGGAGGAAGGGGGTTTGGAAAAGAAATTCAAAAGGGAGAGAGGGCATTTAGGTAGTGTCCCTCAATTTCCCTGCCATGAGGATCTAGTTTTGTATAAGGAGGGAACCATTTGAGCACCTGAGTTGCAAATAAAGGCCATATGATACTTAAAATATGGGAATCCTCAGCCTCTCACAGATCAGTGTTTGCAGAGTTTGGCCCTACTCAGACATGGTTGAGCTCTTTCCCAAATGACGTGCTACATGAGGTTATACACAGTAGCTTACTTGAACAATTTTTCATGGATTTGGATCGGTAGATGTACCAGGAGATGTAGGACCTTCGGGGCTAGCATCATTTTTAAAGCAGTGAGTTTTCCAGTAAATGAAGTAGGGTTTTCCATTTTTCTAAGTCAGTTTGTAGAGTGAGCAACAGAGGCTCAAAGTTAGACTAGCAAATGTCCACTATGACAGGTGGGAGTTTAATTCCTAAATAAGAGATGCCTTTGTCTGCCTAGGTCCAGCTAGTACCTTGGAAGTATTGAGGGGTGTAAGCATCATTAAGAGGCAAGACCTCAGACTTTGTGTGGTTGATTTTTAGACCCAAGACCTCTGAGAAAAAGTTGAGCAAATGCTGCAGGGGTGAGAGAACTTGGGGGGCATCTGAGAGCAGAATAAGCAGAACAGCTGCATAAAATAGGGAAACATGTTCCTTGTTGTTTGCCTTAATGCCATTAATGTCAGTGGCAGATCTCAGTGCTATTGTCAGAGATTCAATGGCTAGTAAAAAGAGGAGAGGGGAGGGGGGCAGCCTTGGTGTGTACCTCTATAAAGTGGGAATGAGGGGATAGGAGGCCATTAATGAGACCTTCAGGCTATATGGTTGGAGTAGAGAGTGTTGACTCATGCTAGGAAGTATGGGCCAATGCCAACCCAATGTATCACTGCAAATAAATAGGCCCAATCACTAGACTCAAAGGCCTTTTCAAAATCAATGGTCACTACTGCTGCCAGTGTGGGGATAGATGCTACCAGGTGTGAGAGGTTGAGAAAAATGTAGAGATGGTCAGAAATAAGTAGCCCCTTTACAAAGCCCACTTGCAACACATGTATAAGCTGACGGAGAATTCCTTCTAATCTGTGGGTGAGAAATTTTTTCCTGAATTTTGGTTTCCACATTAATAAGAGAAATAGGCTTATAAATACTGGGTGCAGTTGCATTTTTGCCTATCTTAGGGGAGGAGAAGGATTACTGCCTCCCTAGAGGTGGGAGGGAATTCTTGTGTTTCCAATGAAAGAGTAAAGACTTGCTATAAAATGGGAGTAAGTGTTTCTTGTAGGGATTGGTAAAAGTCAGCAGGAAGTCCATCTCCTCAAGGTGACTTATGTTTCTTCATGGCTAGAATTTCCCATTTCATCTCTGGTGGGGTTAAAGGTGCATCCATTTGTTGTTATTGCTGGGGTGAGATGCAGGGCAGAGTCTAAGAAGGCAGTCAGTTGTTCGGTGGGGAGGGGTACATGAGGCATACAGAAAGGCATAGAAGGAGGCCAATATGTGTTTATTGCTGAAGGTTTGATAGATAGTTTTCCTTGGAAATTTTTAGACCTGAAATGTGGCATTCTGCTTGGAGCTTAAGCAATCTGTAGGCCAATATTTTGCTTGGTCCCTCTTTCCCTTCCATGCATTTATGCTGGAGCCTAGAGAGAGCCAATGGCACTTTCCTTGAGTAAAGGGAGGTGATCTGTATCATTTCAGAATGGTCAGACTGGAGATTAGTCTTTTACTGTTGTTCCAGATGCTTTAGTTTTACCACCAGATTTTTTTAGTTTTCTGTTCTTTGAGTTTCCATCTATGTGCAGCATATCTGATAATATGATCTCTGAGGAAGGCTTTGAGAGTTTCCCATGTAACAGTGTCAGAGACTTCATGGTTATCATTATGTGTCATGGATTCTGATATCTTGCACTGAACCCAGGGAATAACATTGGGGTCCTTTAACAGTAGAGAGTCTAGACACCACGAGGGGATCTGGAGACTAGGGGACCCCCTGATAGTTTGGAATGTGATGGGGAGCACTGTCAGAAATGACAAATGGGTGGATATGGGTACTGTATGTATGGTGATCTACGTGATATGTGGAGAAGTAAGCTAAAGATCTATCTGGCTTAATGTGTGATGCATCCCAGAGAAGCAGGTGTAGTCTCGGACAGAGGGATTGGTCAGGTGCCAGATATCAGTCAGCTCAAACTACTGAATCATAGCCATGAGGGTAGCAGCAGCCTTTGGGTGCAGTTTCTGAGAGGTGATGAAGTGATCTGTAAGTGGATCCAGTGTTAGGTTGAAATCACCCCCAACAATAAGAGGGGTGGGTGGGGTATTAAAGCTGGGTAGTTTTTCACTCAGTTCTGAGAAAAAGCAAGGTTCATCAGTCTTTGGGGCATAGATTACAGAGACATAAGGGGCACTCTGGAATAGCCATTTTGACCATTACCCACCTACCTCAGAGTCCAACAGCGAGTTTGTGCATGTCCAGCAAAGGTCTTTGTGGGTAAAGCTAGAGACCTCTCTTTTCACAGTCCTATATGTACTGTGGACTTCAGTTCCTACCCACTCCCTCTTCAGCTTGCAGACCTCTATTTGTGAGAGTTTAGTTTCTTGAATAAAAACTATTTGTGTGTGGATTTTTTTTAAATGTGCAAGGACCTGTTTACGTTTACTAGAGGAACTGAGACCCCTGATGTTCCAGGAGGTCAGTTACGTCTGGCATTAATGTTCTATATTAGGTGTAATTTCTGCAAGATGATGGACTATAACTCTGACTCCATGGAAAGCAAGTGCCCTTGACTGCCTAGCTTGATACCTAAAAGGTGCAGAAAGCCCCTCTTTACCACACACAAGTAGTTTCTACACTCTTACCATTGTTACATAGCATGACTGATAGCATAAGACAATAGAACATTTGTACTGTTTTTTATAAAGGGTTATACACAACTACAGAAAGACCCAACTGGGGTAACAGAACCAAGAACTAAGTAAATCTTAGGTAATGCAAAAGTATGAAGGAAGCAGTTTTCCTGAGATCTCTATTTTTAGCTGCAGAAAACTTCTGTGGGCGTCCAAGCAGCAGAGGTGAGTTTAGAACATGCAACATTAACACACTACATTCCTCCCCTTGAAACAAACTTTTAATGAACCAGTAGATAACATACTGCTTAATAAACCTAACAATAGTAACCATTTAAGAACAGCTTATGTATGACAAAAGCCCCAAATGTTGGGGTGTAACAAAACTTATACTGTTGATCCCCCTGTTGAAAAACTAGGAGAGCCAAACTGGGGCATGTGTTCATGTCCTCAGTGCAAGTGGGAGAAGAGAAATGATCCAGTATTAGCCTTACAGGTATGGGGTATTTAGTTTCTTAAGCAGAATGCACCAGCAGGGAGATGTACAGGATTTACATGAAAACCAATCAAGTATGAATTACCGAAAGGGTGTTGTCACCATTATACTGTCTGGCATTTGATCTCGATGTACCCAAGCCCTCCACAATACTCTACAGGATATTTAGAAGCACCACAGGAAGGGTGCCATTGGGACATGGAGCAGCTCAGGGCATAGAAAGAGGTGGTATGTTGTGAATACTCCCTAGAAGAGATCCCTGTTTACAGCACAACCACGAGCCACTGAAATAAGTTCTGTTGATTGTGCCCCCCCCCCAATCACTGACATTTGAGGGGTAGGTTCCAAGCTGGTAATCATGGAGTCTAAGCATGCAGATAACAGTTTAGCAAGGCAACTAATAGGGTGGCAGATGTGGGGAGTCTAGCAACAGAACAAGGGGGACAGAAAAGGGCACGAATTAGCAGGTCGAGCGATGAATGCAGAACTGTTCAAGCATGCAAGCTGATATTGCAGGAAATACAAGTGGAGGTTCTGGAGGGGAGTACTATGCTAACTAGTAGGGATGGGTGTTTTTCAAGAGGTGGAATGACTCTGAAAGTAAGGGGGAAATAAAGAAAAAGGTAACAGTCAAAGCAACCGAGTTTTACCTTTGAACTGGGGAAAACATTGGCAATTGAGAAGGTGGCAGCCATAACCTTTTGGCTCTCCTCAAGTTCTCTTATGTGCTTCATACACCTACTAACCAGTCATTTTAGCCCTTAAACTTTACCACTTACCTGCTCTTTGATTTTTTTTTTGTGTTAGCCTGCAGTTTTCCATGGCTTGAGCATCACAAGAACCCAATTTTGCCAGCTACCTTGGAAATCATCCATCTCAGCTGTGCGGCCTAGAAAATGGCGCTTGCTGCTCTTCCGACCCAGTCAGGTAAAGCTGAAGAAGTGCTGGAAATAAAGAACATGTTCACGCAATAACTGGCAGAAATAAGTGAACTAAAAATTTCTAACCTACAGACAGGAAAGGACATTGTGTCGCTATCCCAGCATTTGACTAGAACAGAGCAACAAATCAGCAATCAAGATCTCACAACCAAACATCAAATGGCACATATAAGGGGGAAAGACTGGTCTATCAAACAGCTCTGGGACCAGACAGAAAATCTGGAGAATCTGGGCCATCAGAAAAACCTATGGTTGGTAGGCCTTCTATAGAGTATGGAAGCAAAAGACAATAATTTGTTTCTACAGAATGTCCTTCCCATCATTTTACACCACAACTGGCTGGCCCCATTAGAAATGGAGCACTCCCACTGGTCCTTGGCCCCTTCACCTAAACCAGAACAATATCAACCAATTTTGGTGAAATTCCTTTGTTTCCTAGTGAAGGAATGGGTATGGCAATTGTCCAGGGAGAAAGGCCCCATCACTAGGTAGGGACATTGGATTCAGATATATCCTGATGTTTTACCCACAGTGACAGAATGTTGCAGAACATACACCAGAGTCAGGCATGCTCTGATGAAACTCAATGTGCCCTATAGCCTTCACTACCCAGCAACCCTGTAAATCTAAAGAAATGAGGTTCCCACTCTCATTCCACACACCTGAAGTGGCCGATAATTTCATCTGCTGCTCTTGGCCTATGGCCCACCTCCTTGACACTGATCAGTATGAGGATCCAGCCGATATGGAAACAACAGTGGCAGGGAACTCATCCATTGCCTATGAGGATCAACCTGAAGAGGACCCTTGAGTCCTTACATATTGTCAATGGGGCAGAAGAGCCACAAAGCAGAAGGGCAAACAAGCATGGAAAAAAATCTCTCCTCCCAACCACCTATGGAGTAACAGTCAAAGTAAGGGAGCATGAAGCGGCTTTGAGCAGCTCAGAGGGGAAGTTACTGGTAGCCACTATGCCCCTCTAAGGAAAACATCCTCACCAGTGAAGTCAGACTCCAAACTGCAATGAACAATCCAGCTACAACCTACTACTTCAGTACCCCAGCATATGGAGGCTCAACCCCCCCAAACTCACCCCCCCTCCTGCTGAGAATGCCACCTAGCGGTGAGGAGCAACATCTATTCTTATGCCATGGATTCAGCCTCCACTTTGAATGCAGTAATACCACAGGACCTTGGCTGATCCCGCCATGATTTGATTATGGACATGTATGTGAAATGAGGTACTGTTTCTGGGATCTTGTCCCTTCCCCCCATCTGCTTCTGAGCAATCCAGCCATGACCCTTCATGTTTCACCCTAGCTTTGAAGGGGCTGCGGATGTAACTTGCCTGCATATCCTTTGGTAAAACATTAACAGGACATAAATCGTATTTCCACTTTAAGGGGCATGACTGTTGCAACATTAATGGACACAATGTGCACTTCATTTTCTGATATTACCATGCTTTACTTGGATAAAAGCACCTATCTGAGATGGGTGGGCAGGTTTTTTCATTTACATGTACAGTCTCTTATAAAGGGAATATGCTTTAATATTATGCCCTGGGGCTCGGGGAGGGGGGGTTACGAACATGGTCAGGAGTGCTTCAACTCCCTTGTTTGGCACACCCCTCTTTCACATCTCCTGGCAATGGACTGCTATGGATGGACAGTGAGGGCATTTTAGAGATTTTTATGTGCAGCTACAGAAAACATCTGCTACAAACTGAGCTTGATGAAAAAAAATCATGAGATTGATTTACAGGACATTCGAAAAGCAGTGTGTCTCTAAAGGACGTTCATATGAGTGCAGAAGCCTAGAGTGACATCCGCCCCAAGACAGTCACTAAAGCATGGGCTAAGTGTGGCATCCTGTCATGAAAAGATCCAAATCCAGATGTCACCAAAAGCATCACTAACTTCATGGCTCTAACACAACAAACACCTGATGCTGCAGCCACTGACATGCCTGCCAGTGAAGCTGTGATAGAAGCATTGAAAATTATCACAGAGCTGTCGGGTAAACTCACTCTAAACCTGTCTGAAAAGGAGCTTGATGACTGGGTAACCTGTGATGCAGAGGAAGATGGACGTGAGCATACGGCTAATGATACGATTGTTGCTGCCATGACATCCAATGAAGCGATCAGAGCACCTGAAGAGGATGAGGATGAGGTTGAGGAGAGTGAGACAAAGAGGGATACTGACACTATTCAGAGGCACAGTGAAGTGGAGGAGCACTTTGGAAGATGTTTGTTGTGGCTGGAAGACTAGCCAATGTGTAGCCCAGTGCATCTCCTGCTCCTTCACACTTTAGAATATCATAGCAGAAGAGTAAACAGCCTTTAAAAAAGTGTATACACAAGTTAACAACTGTAACTAATAGGCTGAGTGTCTAAGGTCTGTCTAGGCCCCCAGAAAATTTTAGCTTTTTTGATGCATTTTGGTGCATTTTAGGATCAATTGTGGGAGTATTCAGTGCCCTGCTACCGTAGCCTTTTTACATACCTCTGCCTAAGGGGAGAGCCTCCGATACACCACCCCAGTGACCTAGGATCACATGAGCCCTCTACCTTATTGTGTCCCTTAGGCAGCTTGGTGTCTTAGGCACCAGTTTTTTTTAAGAAAGTGGTCTACTACTCTGGAGGGACCCTCACTGAATGAAGCCACTCCCAAAAGTATGGGTCGTCTGGGAGGGTTCTTCAGAAACTTGTGGACTTTGGTCAGGGTATATTTCTGTTCTCCCCATTCATAGCCCAGGAGGCACTCTGTGCCTTTCAATCCCTAAATCCATGTAAATCCAGTCCCAACAGGCTCGACCCTCTCCTTTATCAAATTTCTGCCCCAGCCATTGCCCTTACACTGTCCCATCTTCTCAACCTCTCTTTCACCCTTGGCTCCATGCCACAGGCCTGGAAATCTGCAAAAGTAATCCCTCTTCTTAAAGGCAGGGACCAGACTCAACCAGAAAATTATCTCCTCATCTCCTTCCTCCCCCTGTCTAGGCCAAAGTCCAAGAATCCCCTTGTTCTAACCAGACTCACCCATTTCCTCACCTCCTCAAATTTCCTGTCCTCCTACCAACTGGGTTTTAGACGGAATCACTCAACAGTCTCACCACTCCGGGTGATTGATGCCATCCTCACTGGCATGGACCAAGGCCACCTTGCCTCAGCCATATTTATAGACCTAGCCAATGCCTTTGGTTCCATCTCCCATCCACTCCTACTCACCAAACTAGAACTAGCTGAATTCTCCCCCTATCTGTCCAATGGTTCCATTCTTACCTCTCAGGACAATCCCAATGCACCCAGGCTGGTGATACCCCCCCCCCAATACTAGCAGGCGTACTGCAAGGCTCTGTCCTGGGTCACATTCTTTTTCCATCTTTCTCAAAGATCCCCCCATGTGCTTTCACTCCCATTATTCACCTATACACTGATGATACCATCCTCTCTACCTCTGGCCCCTCAGATTTCAATCACATCCTGAACTGGTTCCAGGATAACCAACTAAAAGTAAACACAACAAAAACAGTATCCATGAACTCCGGCACATCCCAAAAACTTGCTAAACTCCCCACCCCACCTCTTTCTCCACTCTTGATGGCACTACCTTAGACGTAGTCCTGACCTACAAATACCTAGGAGTCCGGCTCGACAGCCACTTAGATTTCACCACACACATCAACAATATTCATTCCAAGCTCTGCCCCCAAACTTGATGCTCTTTACTGTAATAAAGATGCCCGCCCCATTCCCATTTGCTACATCCTCCTCACCAGGGCAATCCTTCCACTTTTTGATTATGCAGAAATTGTATACAGGTCTGCCACCGCATCAACCCTTTCCAGATTGGATTTTCTATTCAATGCCTTTTGTTGTTTCACCTTAGACGCCCCTCCTAGGACTCATCACTGCACACTCTATGCATCCCTATCACTCCCCTCCCTATCCTCCTGCTGCAACTATCACACTTCCATCATCTTGACCAAGTACTGGTTTGGCTCACTCCCTCCCTACCTCGCCTCTCTCCTATACCCTTCCCCACACACTTCCTACTGCCTTTGCATGCATGACCTCCTCTCCTTCACCCTTCCCCACCCTCACTCCAACTCTGGAAAAGCCACCTTCTCCTTCCACTTCCCAAACTTGTAGAACTCCCTTCCCTCCTCAATCCGAATGCGACCATCATTAAACCTCTTTAAAAAGACCCTCTACCACACGTCGCTTCCACCCTGCTCTTGTCCCCAATCTGACCTACTCTCTGCCAGAGTCCCACAACTCCTAAGTCCCAAACAACGACCCCCCTGATTCCTACATTTTATGCGAGCCCCTATAGACTGTAGTATCTTGCTCATTTGCACTGCATTTCCTCTAACCACCAAGTTTGGCAGTAACCTGCTTGTTAGCATTGATGTTTCTCTGTATTGTTAATCTGTATCATGCATTTGACACTTCCCAGGCTATTTCTGTATCTTGCTCGCTTACTCTGCAGTTATACTGTTTGACTACCTGTACTTTGTTAAATGTATCTGCCGCTCTCCCAGGCATTTTTGTTATATGTTCCTGCCACGTACGCAGGCATTTTTGTAACCTGCTTCTGACTTTTATGTATCTTTCCTCTGCCTCATTGTAACCTGCTTAATAACATGTACTTTGATGTACTGTATAGTACCTCCTGTTCCCTCCTTCTCCGGGTCGCACCTGGAAACGAGCCTCAGCTCAGTGTGGTTCTCCCGGTTACCGACTTTTAAATAAAATAAATAAAAATATAATGTGGGACAAATTAGGAAATCTGTCTTGAGAAATTTACATTCATCCCCCATCAATGTAACTGTTTTCAGAAGCCCTAGCAATCATTTTATCCAGCATGATCTTTTAGGCAGATGTGGGATTAAACATCACATTTTATAACAATTTTTATTTGATTTTTTCCTTTTGGTAACAAGGTAAGGCCCACCAGGCACAAGTGCCTGTTTTCAGGAGCAACCTAGGAGCACTGGGGAGGTTAAGTGACTTGGTTGGAGTCACACAGTACGTAAGTAGAGGTTGTGGGAATCAAACCCAGGTCAGCTAGATATACCAAGCTCATTCTCAGCTTCTTACTCTAACCTCTAGGCTATACTGCAGCACCAATGAACAATGTCTGACAGTTGTCATTTAATTTCCTCAGCATATTTATCAGTGCCTAGTAGCATGACCATTCCACTCTTATCCACCTGCTTAATTGTAATATGGTGCATGGCTTGCAGTTCTCACAAAGCTGTCCGTTCACCTATGGATTAGTTGTGGAATTGTCTAGTATTTAGGTGTATTCAAATGCACTCCAATATGATTCTGAACCAATCACTGAAAGTCTCTGATCATAGGATGATTGTCTGGAAAGGTTAGAGCAAAATGTGCTCTTGGATTTCATATCAGTTTGAGCTTTCAGTGTAATATGGCAGCCAGCTCCAGAAATATTTTGTTGTCATCATTCTCTGCCTGACTGGACAAATGGCTAATGGAATACAACCCAGCTCAAGTGATACAACCCTGCTCGAGTTCCTTGGGGATTCACTGTTTGGCTCACTTCTGCCTAAGGGGGGTATACCACCCCAGCCAGGCCCAGAACAAACAATGAACAACTAGCCCCTGTCCTACTCTGAGTCTCAGTCCATCCCATTTCCAGATGATCAGATCCCAAGCAGGCTGAGGCAGCCACAGCAGGTGTTGAGTGTTAGTGGGCTAAGACAAGTAGTTTAAATTAGTTTAGCTGCTGACTAATTTAAACTACTTGTCTCAGCCCACTGCCACTCGATGATGGTCTCCTCTCAACCTATTTTCTGACAACCTGCAAAACATTTTGATACCTGACTTCCAGATTCCTCCTCACTCAGATGATTTCTGCTGTGCTGTCTGCTCTGTTCTTGACTTTATCAAGTCATTCTTCTGCTGCTCTGTAGTAGCAGGCCTCTTCTCTGTGGTGGCACAGTGATGACTCGTTCACTGGAGGCTCGGCGGGCACTGCAGTGGCGGCTTGGCCTGCTCAGTGGGTACGGGTGGTAGTGGCTCAATAAAGGAGGGGTGGGGGGCAGCAGGGCAGGCACCACCTCTGATTCTTCCCACCCCCAGCAGATAGCTCTCGAGGCAGTCTCCATTTTCCTCCTTGTCAGTCCTTCCACTAGCTGAACAGTAACAGTCAGTACCCTATATGTCAGTACTCAGTGGCATGTCACATGGCACTTGCAAAACCATCTGACTCACTCATACATGGGAAAAAGACCAGAAACCCATGAGCGTGAGTGCTAGTGTGAAAATCAGAGGAACTGGTTGGCAGAGCCTGAAAACGTGTGGGCAGTAACTGTCCAATACGCACTGAGCTGCTTCATGGTGCCTGCATGTCTGGGAGCTGGAGGAGAAGTGAGAGAGAGAGAGAGACCCCCCCCCCCATTACTTTGTGGTGCCAGCAGCCAGACTGACATTGATTCCTGTTCTTTCTTTTTAGCTACTCAAACTAAAAAAAATATCATTATTGTCAGTGACATTTTTCTGCACTCACGTGCGTACAGGAAGTATGCATGGTTACGCCACTGTCCCATACAAACATAGAATTTGTTGGCAGAAAAGGACTGCTTCACCTGCCTAGTCTGCCCAGATGTTCCCTACCTAATATGTCTCCACAGACCCTACCTGGTCCCCAGCAACCCTCTCCCCTCCCTGCCTATTTTCCTTATGTCTATCCCACACATGCTTGAAGCCCACCACTGTTTTTTCCTCTACCACTTCTAGTGGCAGTCTATTCCTGGCATCTACCACCCTTTCAGTGAAGTGGTACTTTCTCACATCCCTCTTAATATCCCCCCTCCAGCTTCATCACATGCCCCCTGATCCTGGTGCTCTTTCTCATTTGAAGGAGATGCCCCTTCTGAACCCTGTTTACCCCATGAGGTACTTGTAGATCTCTATCATGCCCCCTCTTGCCCTCCTCTCTTCCAGGATGTACAAGTTGACATCCCTAAGTCTCTTCTCATAGGGCTTCTCGTGCAACCCCTGCACCATTTTACTTGCCCTATTCTGAACTGCCTCCACCTTGTCTATGTCCTGGTTGAGATGCAGCCTTCAAAACTAGACACAATACTCCAGGTTGAGTATAACCCGTGAGTGATACAGTGGCAACACTCCCTCCCCACCACTGGAGATACTCCTACCAATGCACCTCAGCATTCCTCTAGCCATGCCTACTGCTTTGCCACACTACCCTCCCATTTTAAGGTCATCAATTATGATAACCCCCAAGCTCCCTTTCCTGCTTAGTGACTTTCAGTACCCCCTCATCCTATACGCTTCTCCTGGGTTGCTATGCCTTATGCACATGATTTAGCATTTTTTGACATAGAAACACAACTGCTGTGCTCTTGACCACTCCTTCAGTTTCCCAACAGCCCTGTGCATTCTGTCTACCATCTGATTGTCCACTGCTCTCAGGTAGGAAACGGCAATAAAGAGGCAGAAAGCAATTACTGATTTCTTCAAGGAATGAATAAACAAGTGAAAAGCACAGAAACACTTCAATAATGTAGACACCTAAGCACAAGTAAATAATAAGAAAATACAAACAAGTACACTACTCCATAGTCCCAATATACAGTAGCACTCCCTCAATAATGAGCTCCTGATAATCCAAACTAAGCAGACGTCACCCAAAGCAGTTTAGATAATCGGACGATACTGTTTATATAGAAAAAGGATCAATGAAAAAAATGTATGTTCTGAGTCGTCCCGTGCAAGGAGAGGGTGCCAGTATTACAGTTACTACTCAATGTAGCAGGAACAAAATGAAAAATTTGTTTCACTGCTGTGTTTGCTAGAGGAGGGACTATTACGCAACCTAGATACCATGATCAGCCAGTGTAGCAAGACAAGGAAATATTTTGTTTTACTGCTGTCTTTGTTGGGGAAGGAGGGGAACTGTTTAGCAACCTAGATACTGTAATCAACCACTCTTGCAAGAGGGCAGAATACATAATGTTGAAATTTCTTAAGACGATCAAATAGTTCCTGTTCATTTTGTTGCAGATAAGTGAAATAATATATGTTCTGTATTGCTCTTTGCAAGGAGAGAGTGACAGTGTTACAATAGCTACTCAATATAGCAAGATTGCAATGAAAGTAATTCTTTGAGAGGGCTGTTTAGCAACCTACATACCAGAATCAGGCAGTACTGCAGGACAAGGAAATATTTTATTTCACTGCTGTCACAGTGGTGGTGGTGGTGGTGAGGGTTGTTTTGTTATCAGGATTAAAAAGTTCATATTCTGTTTTCAGTGCAGTCTGTCGAGTGAATCCCAATGCAGACAAAAGCAACCGTACTGGACTGGACAACACAATGAAATTAATGTAATATGTATATTTTGTACGAGAGAAGCCACGTGATGGGAGACACCATATCAACATGTGTAGCTGAGCACATCTCGAGAGATATCTTGCTGCACTTTGACCACAATGCACACAAAAGCACCAGTACCTCAGTAATACAGCAAGCAGATGAAAAGTAAACCTCAAAGTAAGAAAGTAAACAAACTCCAGGAAATCCTGCAGATCCCTGTGCTATTTTTAAAATTACATTGAATATGTACTACAGTTGGCACGCCACTGTGTTTTTCTCTTCACTGGAAGGCCCCTAACAAGAAGTCTACTTTTAGCTTAGCTAAGCAGCCTTAAAAATAGATGCTACAAGAAAGAATTGCACCCAAGTTCAATGTAGTTCTCCTTTAACTACCCCTACAGGTCTCTGGGCAGTAGACAGACTGGATGGACCACTGGCCTAATTGCTTATCATAGAACCCACAGTATATTTCTGGGTTTGGGCATTGTTGCTATAAGAGAAGATTGCTGGGGTGTGGCTAGCACGGCAAGATGGTGGACATACTTTAGTCTGGCACCTCTGAGCACAATCCTCTTTTAGGCTTAAAACAATTTTAAGTTAGAGAGCTTAAGAACTTACCTGCAGAAGTTTGTGGTGGAGGTCAATGGCAGCGAGGAAACAAAAAAGCAAACAGCTTATACTGAACTCTGAGCCTCTGGATCCTCCGGCAGATCAGCGCCAACACCACAAGGTCCATCCCAGGTTGCAGGCCTAGGCAGCTGCAGAGCAGAACAGCAATATGTCCGAGGTGGAAAGAGCACTGGCCAGTGTTCCGGCAACCCTGGCAAACATACAAAGCGAGATGAAGGCCAGATTTATAAACATTGCAGCCCAAATATCACACATTAAAGAGATTGTTACTGGGTTATCCGAGATATCATCAGCACATTCTACTACAATGGAGGATCTTGAAAAAACAGTGAGTGATCTGAAGAACACAGTTACATCTGTCACTTAGGATTGCAACTTACTGAAAGAAACTGTTGAGTAGCTGTGAGATGGAGTCAATGATCAAGAGAACCAATCCCGTAGATCTAACCTGTGCATTGTCTGACTTCCTGAGGGAACAGAGGGCAATAACCCAGAAACCGGCTTGCAACAGTGGCTAATAAAGCATCTGCATATGGATTTGGGTGCCTTGAATTTCTAAGTAGAAAGAGCACATCGGGTCAAACCCCCCCCCCCCAACTCAGAGACTGTCCCCATCACTGTTTGAGTACCTCCAGTTCACCAACAAGGAGGCAGTGTTTAAGGTGGTCAACACTCAAGGTCTGATAACAGTTAAGAAAGGCAAAGTTATGATTTTTCAAGATTATGACAGGGAGTTGAATACAAGGTGGCAAAAGTTTAATAATTTTAAATCCCAGCTCTACAACTTAAACTGGACTTTTGCCTTTACGTACCCTGCAAGGCTCCACATTGAAAGAGTTGGCAAGCCCTCCAAAACCTTTACTAACTATCTTGAGGCTGAGAGATTTGTTCAGGAGGAATCTGCTGCAGCAAAAAGGTGAGAAGACCCCAAGAATGTCACTTTCTACTGCAGCATAGCGGTGGAGTCTTGTCCGCTGAGACTGGGGCTTTGATGGGTCCCTCCACCCTCGACTAGTTGCATTATATCATTACCTTTTCAATTTGCCTGCAGGTGTCTGAGCTGTAGGGGGGGAGACTTGAAATAGAAGGGGACCTACAAGTGGGGGTCATTCACAACACGATGCCCCGTTGTGCCCTGGTCATTGGCATCAATGATGCTGCTTGTCTTTACTTGGACTTGAAAAATGTGTATATATTAATCTCGGTTGGTTTTGTGAACTGTTCTTTTTGCTGGGTTGCAAAGTGGGTGAAAAATATGGAGAGGAGTGCACAGTCATTGCAGTCCCAACATCTTTGATCACCACGAGGCACCACAAGGTGAGGGGCCATTTTGCTCAGCATCAAGCCTTCCCCCTCACTTTGTGACTCCTTCACTTTCCCACCCTTCACTGGTGAGCTGCATCACAACCCTAAAACCCTAACTCCATGTTCAAGGCAGACTGGTAACTGGCGGACCCCTCAATCAGGCTCATTTGCTTAGACTGGCTGTCCACCCCAGGCAGACCCACATTTTACTTCAATCAGAGCCCATCTTTTGAAGTTTCTGTCAGTTTCTTGCAAGTTTCACTAAAACTAACGCATCTGCTTGCTGAGATATGACATCCTGGGGTGGGGGGGGGCCTCCGAACCAGTGTGCCATGGCACAGCGGGCTCTCTACTTTTTGTCTTCTGTCACCTTTGGGGGTTCATTCACCTTATGCCTGCATATTGTCATCACCTGTCTGGATGTGTACCCCGGATCTCTCAAAGCCCTGACTCTAGTCTGACTGAGGCTTGTATGGCATTGCTACGTGCAGCTCAGTTTGTTGAAGGCTGCTTTTGGGAGTGTTTCATTCAAGACTCAGTGTTTGCTGACCCCCAAGACCCTTAAGTTGGAGAGCATCTCTTTATCTGTGTAAAGCGGAGCCAGATGGGTTAGCCCTGACCATGCCAAGGGGGCATGGGTATTGATGGGCCCTCCTTCCCCATTTCAGGGGCTGTGTCTTCCATGGAATACTCCAGCACCTGCTTCATTAATCTATGCACCGCAGCTGTTGGACTGCATGGCTGGAACTCTGCTAGCCGTGTGATGCAACTTTTCTCAACAGGAATGAGAGGTAGAGGCAAAATGGGGATGTATGCCTAAATGCTTAACTTAACATTTTTCTTTTTTTTTTTTCGTTCTCCCATCTATTTAGGAGTGTCATTCCACCTGTCTATTTTGGGTGGATGGGTCCTGCACAGTGAGTCGGGTTGGTTTGTGTTGGCTCGCCTCTTCCCTCGGCCCCCTCTGATTGTGGGGGGGGATCCTGGCAGGGAGATGTGTCCAGGGCTTGCTCCTGGAGTGGAGGAGTTGGGATAGGCCATGGAAAGATGGAATTGGAACAACCCCAGTATCGGAAGAGACCTCTGGGTCGGTGCCCAGACAAACCTCACCCTGGTCCTGGCTTCAAGTACCTCTGCTTGCCGTGGGAGGGTCCCCGAGTATTTTGAGGTGCATTACTTCACCATGTAAACCCTCTATTTTTCAATTTCTATACATCTTTCACCATCTCTTGCTTTCTCTTGTTCATTCTCTTTTTTTTTTTAAGCATTCTAACTTCATTGATCCAATTTTTGTTTGCTCATCAATCACTATTACCTAATCACCACAGATTTGTGAGGGGACGCTCTCTGAGGGACCTTACTCAGTGTTGGGTGGTTGGGGGGACAGCTAGGATGGTTAGAACAACTATGAGTTTGTGTCTGGTTTTAAACCTTTTGCTTAGTTTTGAATTTCAAGTTTTCCTGTGTCTCAACAATTTTCCATAAGACAAAGTTAATTATTGATGTTGTGAGACCGGGGGTTTGGGGAGGATGGGGGGGACAGGGATAAAATGGTTCAAATTCAGTCATGTTACTTGATGCAATGTGAAGTTCAAGTTTTAGTTCAGTCATATGTCGGTACAGTATCAGTTCTGGTAAAGCAACGCTCTAGTAAAAAACAGCCTGATGATTATACACCCAAATGGATGACAAGATTAACATTTTTACTTGGAATGTGAATGAGCTTAAAATGTGATTAAAAGAAAAAGAGTGGCGGCCACAGTGAAGAGATCTAGGGTAAAAGTTATATTAATGCAGGAGACACATACTGTATGTCCACAAACGAGGCTAAGAAAACATATGAGAGTATGGGTGGCAAGTGGGTCACCTCCTGTTTTTCATCTAAAGCCCAGAGGTGGTTATTTAGTTTCCCCAGGGAGTACAGGTTGATATTAAAAGTACTCAGGTGGACTCTGCTGGTAGGTATGCCCTGGCCAGGATACTGCTCACTGGTGTTGGAGAACTCTCAGTAGGCTCTGTCTATGCCTCAAACATGGAAGACCCTGGATTTTTCCAACAATTGGCTATTGACATGGCCTCCATGCCGGAACCATGGATATTGTGGGGCAATTACAACTGTGTCAGAAATACAGTCTTGGACTCAGACATACAGTCTTGGATAGGTCCAACCCCTCCCCTTTGGTGGTCTCAAAGAATGCCAAAGCCCTTGGTGAGGTGGAGGCATCATTCAGTTTGACTGATGCTTAGAGGTACTTGAACTCCACAGGGCTGGAATATTTTTTTTTTCTCACATGCTCACCACTCCTATGCCTGGCTGAATAAGTTGCTGATTAGCACCCCACTTGTGACTAACATATACTCTATTGAGTACTCCCCTATCTGAATATTGGACCTTGCCATGCTCACCATGGCCATCAGTGCCCTTGATATGGCTGTGGTATGACGACCGTGGAGGCCACATCCCTTATTACTTAAAGAAGAAAACTTTATATCCCACATGCCAAGCTCTATCCAAGAATTCCTTTATCTTAACAAAATGGGCGATACCTCTGACGGTTGCAGGTGGGAATCTCTAAAAGTTTACATTACAGGGCAGGTGATAGCTCACTCTGCCCACAAAAAAAGACAGGCGGAGGAGGGGTAGCTGAAACACCTCCGAGTGAAAATAGCTGCATATGAGGAGGCACATAAAAGCAGTCCTAACCCAAACCTTTGCAATGTAGTGCAGAAGCTGAAATGGCATTTTAATCTACTGAGCTGTGCATGCGTAGAAAGATCCATCCTGTTAGCACAGGTGGGCTCATACTTTTATGGTGACGTGGGGACAAATACCTGGCGAGGCAGCTGTGCAAAAAAGAGAGTGAACACACTGCAGACCAAATACACAAGCACTCCAGCTCACTGTCTTTGGATCAGGGAGAAGTGGTAGAGGAATCCTCCTCCTTTTATAAATCCCTTTACTCATCAGAGGTCTCCCCTACAGTTGCCCAAATGGATAATTTCTTTGCAAAAACCCAAGTTCAATCCATTAGCCCTGACATATCCTGGCAGCTGGACTCTCCTTTGAGCAAGGAGGAAATCCACAGTGCAATGAAATCACTCAAAGGTGTCAAGGTGCTGTGCCTGGATAGATTTCCTATAGATTTTTTCAGAACTTTTAAATCCGACCTAGACGAACCCCTGTACAACATGCTTGTAGAGAGTCTGGAAAGTGGAGTGCTGTACACCTTCACATGGTCTGCCACAATCACAGTGCTCCCTAAGCTGGGCAAGGACCCACTTTATGTGCCTCACATAGGCCAATTTCCTTACGGTGGATTATAAGATTTTGGCCAAGGTGATTGCCTCTAGAACTGAACCTGTCTTGCTATCTATAATACATACAGACCAAGTCAGTTTCATAAAAGGGTGTCAAGAGAAACAATATGTCCGTAGAACTCTGAATGTCATTCATCAATGGTCAAAATCCTGTCATACTCACAATGCTGTGGTCCTTGCCCTTGATGCAGAAAAATTATTTGACCGCGTGGAGTGGGGGTACATGTTTGAAACCCTCCGACCCTTGAGAATAGGCCCACAATTGCTACACTGGATCCAGGCTACGTACTCCTCCCCTGCTGTGCAAATAGTGATTAACGGAGGTCTGACCCTCTCTTTCCATTTAGAGAGGGGCACAAGGCAGGATTGCCCACTGTCTCCATTAATATACATCATGACCCTTGAGCCTCTGGCTGTGGCAATTTGGGGAACAGGGCAAAGGAGGATGTGAGGGAGGAGGGAGTGTGCATAAAGTCCCCCTCTTCGAAGATGACCTACTTCTATTTCTGGGGAACTCTGGACAAGATCTGCTTCTTGTTCATGCTCTGTTTAGGAAGTATAGCTCCCTCTCCGGGCATAAGATCAACTGGACTAAAAGTGAGCTGATGCCCATTGGAGTAAGGGATAGAGTTCAGTTAATGGCCAGCCTGGGGGGTTTACAAATGATGAATCAAATAAAATACCTGGAGATATGTATCCCGGCCAAGCTCTATTTATGGGAGGGCTTTAAGCCCAAGGTTCAATGGGCAGAGCAAAAACATAACTCCCTCATCGGGTTTAAAAAGGTCACACATCCTGGGCCTTGCCAGGATTCTTTTTTCGTTACAGCCAGAGGCTCTATTGGCTGCCCTTCTCCTGCTCTCCTTATTCTGTCTCTCTTTTCTCCTCTCACCTCCAGCTACCCCACACCTCTGTTTCCCCCACTTCTTATCATGGCTCCCAGTCCTGTCTCCCACTTCTGTTTCTCCTCCCCTGCCCTCCCTGCTGTGGTTGTGGCTCCGCGTTTCCTAGGATCTGCTCGCTTGCCCTGTCTCATTGGCTGTCCCATACCTGCTCCTCTTGTCTTGGATGCACCGTTCTGCTCCTTGATTCTCTCTTCTGCAGGCATTCCCGTGGCTCAGAGAGCTGCTCTGCCTGCTGCTCCATTGTTTTCGGGGGTTCTTCTTCCTCACTGTGTTCTGGTTCATTCAACTGGTTTCTCCTTTGAATCTTCCTTCCCAGCCTCAGCTGCTGTTTCTAGTCACTCACCTTCCTCCTTGCTTCGGCGGGCCACTGTACCCCACTCCTCGGCTTGCTTCGCCTGCTACTTCTTCAAACCTCAAATCGGTACTGCCCGTATTTCCTGCCCTCCCCAACTTTAGGAGCTTCACTCCATTCCTCATCTCCCTGGTGCTCCATTCCGGACCTGGTCCCGGGGCTGTGTCCTTCCTCTCTGCTGAAACTCTTTGTAGTTGATAGTACAAAATGATCGATTGCTTCTGATTTTACTACACCGGCTGGAAACTGCTGGGAGATTAGGAGGTTAACTTCACCCAAACCTTCCTTCATTATCTTAAACCCAGTGAGTCGTTCCTGACTACCTTTCCTATAGTTTCTACAATTTCCATTATATATCGCTTTTGTCGGTACATAGCTATTCGGCACTCAGATAGCATAACAACCTTTGCTTATGCTGTTATTTTTGGACGTCCATTAGAACTAGCCTGATGGTTTTGCAGCAGGCTTTCTTGGACTCCGCATTTGTTAGTAAGACATGTTTGCAGACCCCTACTGAACTCCTCGCCTGTCTGCCTAGCATTTCAGTTTCGGGTAGTTGCTATCCTCATAATGATCAGGAATTTCATGTTTCTGACCCAGATCCATTCACGCTTTTGGGTGGAGCGCCTGCACCTGCATAAAAAAAAAAAAAAAAATATTCAATCTGGCTCTCAGTGTCCCTTCCTTCATTCCTCCTTCTTGTGGGTGCTCTCCCTCCTTCCTTGTCCTGTACTTTCTTTGGGGTTTCCCCTATCTTGTATCTGGCCCTATCCTCCCATCACCTTCCGATTTGTATACTCATCCCCCTTCGGAGTCTACATCCTTTCAAGGAGTCTACTTACTACATGTCCATCATTGATCCTTCAACTCCATAGACCTTTCAGATCCACAATACCTTGCCTTGACCTGCTCATCTAATTCAATTGCTCAATCAGTATACCTTGGTGTGGTTCACTGCCTAGTCTGCACTATCCACTTACTCCGTCTGGCCTGCTATCGATATGTCTTTTGAGCATACCTATCATGGATCATATGCCACCTAATCCGACTCGCCCTACTGTAGTTCTCATCCTGTATTGGCTGGGTCCTATGCTACCCCATTGACCTCCCTGCCATCCTTCATCCTTTCATACCTCGCTTTCCAGTACCTGCCTTCCTGGTGTCAATCCATCATTGAACCTCATCCATTCCTATGTTACCTTTCTCAGCCTAGCACCTATTCTCTTCCTGGCCGTCATGGATTCTTTCCACTTATGGCTTTTCTCTTCATCGTCCATCATCCGATTTGGCTCCTCTTGATTGCTCGTCCTGAGCATACCCTCTGGTTCTCATGTCCTCTGGTTCCTGACAGGCTTTCTTGGCCTTGGAGTCTGCCTCCTTTCAAGAAGCGTCATTCCTCGCATTGCTCTATCGAGCATGCTACCTTCATTCAAGTTTCTTTTCCAGTTCCTTCCGTCTCCTCTTACTCACATTCTGTATCAGCCAACAAGGATTCATTACCTCCCATTAGGTCTCAAGCTACCTAATCTACCTACTGTGCTCGTGCAGCCTTAATCATCATCCATATTCATCTTCCTCAGCCACCTCAATTCAGCTCTATCTCCACTCTTGGCCATACCTTCCTGTCTATCGCCCATTACTATGAGCCAGCTGGCTGCTCTCCACCGTCGTTCAAGTTCAATATCAGGTTAATTTCCAGTCTCTTTTTCTACGATCTTCTCATGTTGAACCACTGCTCTCCTGCGGCTATCATCATTATCATTGAATCTTTCTTGTCTCCTCCTCTTCCAAATCCATACCAGCCATCCTGGATTCACTCCACTCATGGCCTGCTATCGATATATCTTTTGGTCGTACCTATCATGACTCCTATGCCACCTTATCAACCTGTGACCATCCTGCCGCACATATCGAGTCATTCACTCTAGTCATCATTCACTCAGCATTACCTCAAGGTTTATCTATTTACTTCAATTACTCGAACATTCCTATCATTGAATCCTATGCTATCTTATCAACTACATCCTCAGGGTCTAATCGTTCACATCGTATAATCAAGCATGCCTCTTCAACCTCAGTGTCTGCTCACTCGCATCACTCAATCAAGTCAGTATGCATTATCCTCAGTTTCCTCATTAGCACATCTGGAATCTCTTCATCAGCACATCTGGATACCTCTCACTTCTCTGACTTCTACATGGATTTACTCCTCATCGACTACTCGAGCATACACTTCTTGGGTCCCTGCTGCCTCATGTTCCTTCTTTCATTTGTGCTTCTTTGGAGTTTTCCCTATCATGCCATCATCATCCCTACTCATATCCCTCATTAATAAACCATTCTCTTTACCGACATACGTCCTCAAATCAAATGTCGTCAGCCTGGAGGGAAGGCGACCTAGGCCTTAGATCCCCAGATGTTTCCTCCTCAAGGAGGGTTTTTCCTCTCCTCCTTGCCAATGGTCATAATATTAGTTAGAGTTGGTGCTTTCTTCAGTTAGTTAGGTTCCGCTGTTGGATGGAGGCGGATGGTGGCCCCAGCTTTCCCCTCTTTCCTTAGGAAGTTAGCCCTTCTCTTCTCAGAATTCATTCATCATCCTCGCCTCTTCAAAGCTCGACATCTTTGGGTATTCTTTTTGGGGTTCTTCCTAACCTACCTTTAGCCGATGCATTCATTTCCACAGCTTCTGTAGGGGGGAACCCTCCTCTAGGGTTCCTTGTGTCATACCCCTACAGGGTGGTATATCCCATGGATAGAGAGGTGGAAAGCCACAAAGCAAATCAAGTTGCACAAGCATCTCATATTATCTCATCTGGTTGCGTAAGCACATTGAATGGGAGGGCTTTAAGCCTGAGGTTCAATGGGAGGGGCAACAACGTCACTCCCTTATCAGGCTTAAAAAGGTCATACATCCTGGGCCTCGCAAGGATTCTATTTTTGATACCCACCATCCACCCCTCCTCCTCCAGTGGCTCATTTCTCTTTCCCGTGGGCTTCTTCCTAACCTACCTTTAGCCGATGCATTCATTACCGAGGCACCTGTAGGGGGGAGCCCTCCTCTAGAGTTCATTGCATTGTACCCCTACAGGGTGGTATATCCCATGAATAGAGAGGCGGAAAGCCACAAAGCAAATCAAGTTACACAAGCATCTCATATTATCTCATCCGGTTGCATAAGCACATTGAATTGTATGTTAAAAACTTCAAACCCCTGATTCTTAACATTTCGGGTGAATTCAACAGATGGCAGGCACTGCCCCATCCCTGATTGGGCGAATTAACACTGTCAAAATGACCATCCTCCCCAGGTGCTTATATTTGTACTAGTCCCACCCCATACATGTTCTGATGGCCCATTTCAGGTATTTAAATTTCATCACACATAGGTTTCTATGGAAAGGGAAAGCTGCCTGCATTAAGAGGGTGTACCTCCAACTGCCCAACTCAGTTGGTGGCCTAGGTCTTCCCAATTTTCTGTCTTACCTATTGGGCAGCTCAGCTGGCCTTCTTGTCTGTGGGGGAAGCTGTTTCCAAGCCAGTATGGTTTTTGCTTGAGGAAGAGGAGCTTAAGGGTGATTAGTAGTTCGTATACCTCTCTGGCATGCTTTCTTCCCCAGCAATCCCAGCAGTGAACAATCCTTTCATGGCAACATCCATTAAGGTGTGGAGGGAGGTGCAACACAGGATGAGCCATCCATGGTTGCCCTCTCCCTATGCAGATATTGCTGGTGCCATGAGGGATAGGGGCCCCCATTCAGTGCGGTTCCATCAGAGATTAATGGCCTGGTGCCACTTCGGTTTGAAGTCTGTGATGTAGCTATACAAGGAAGGCAGGTTGCTGGAATTCTTGAAACTGGTGGTTGAATGGGGCATCCCAACTGGAGATTACTTTGTTTACCAAAGTTTGCACCAGAGGGTGGGCATATCATTGGATGACACATATGGGTGGGGACAGCCATCTCCATTTGAGGAAGAATTGTATAACCCTCAGCCATGTAGTCAGACTGCTGTGACTTACTACTGAATCCTCCAGGACTGAGAGGATTAGCCATAGGACACCACTGGGGGAAATGGGAGCAGATACTGGACATAACCATAGATGCCAATACATGTCGGGCAGCATCTAAGCAGCCTCAGATGTGCTCTCGGAGCAACAGGCTTCGGCAGATCCACCTTAACTTTATATACAGGGCTTACATGACACCAGAAAGGTTACACAACATAAATCCTGAACTCTCAGATTCATGCCCTAAGTGCACGTATGAGGGGGCAGACGTCTTGCATATGCCTCACACGTGCCCAGGGTGACACCATTCTTTTTTTTGCAATTAAGTTTATTTTCAATAAGAGTTTTTCAGTACATTCACAAAGAAAGGGAAAAACATAAGCATCTGTTGCATACATAAGCATGGTTGTTAACCATACATGGTAACACTTAAAAGGAAAAGGGAAAATAGAAAATAAACCCACCCAACCAGTTTCATCCCTCTCCCTCCACCCTCCCTCCCTCTTCAATAACCAGGCATGGTCCTACTGACTGATAGTGTCACAGAATAAATTATTCATTGACATGAAGGAAAGGACGCTGGTCAAGGAGAGACACATGGGATACTGTGAGTAGGCTGGATTGGAAGGAAGTTTAGACTATGCGCTTCAGAGCCTGAGGAGTAGACTCTGAAAGCAGGATTACACGGTGAGTTTTATTTTTATTACAGGTATACCATTGTTACCAGAGTGTGTAATCTTTCCAGGAAATCTTATTGTTTATTCGTCCTGGTCGGTGGGCTGCCCTCTTTCTCTGTTTTCGCCAGCAGGTTTCAGCCTGAGGAGAAATGGAGGTGCCACGAACCCATGGAGGTGTACTGGTGGTGTTTTTCTTTTGCCTAACAGGTGCAGCTGGCGTAGCAGAGACATCAGTCAGATGATGACAGAGGAGCAAGACTATTAAATTGGCTTAAACTGTTTTCCTTGCTGCCTTACAAAGGAAAGTTTTCCAGTTCTATCAATATATCTAAAGTATCCATTTTATTTGTGCTTGTTTGCAGTTGCAACTAAACACACATTGGCTGATTGAGTTTTCGTCTTGAGCACTATGTATGTATGCCATCCGTAGTACCTTGCTATATTTATTCTCATAAATTTAAAAAAAAATGTTAAATCTATAATCTGGCATATATCTATATACTCTCTTTAAATTTAAATTTTAAGTTTTTCATGTGCTTTAGTCTTGATCAGGTGACTTGTTAGTATAAGGTGCGCATGTCAGCCAGGTAAGCAGATTTACCTGCTTCACTAGTGAGTTAGCAGTATCCTACTCGCACACAGCGACAGAGTCACTGTTCTGGTGGCTAATACTTGGAATATTGGAATACTTCAGTTTTTTAAAAGCAGCTTTTATTTCTACCTTTTAAAAGTAAGTTTATATTTTCTCTTTGTATATTAATGTTAAATTTTGTCAAACTGTTTTTTTGATAATTCCTGATAATACCAGGTTAAATGAGAGCAATAATAGCAATAGTAGCAAAAAAGAGAAAAAAATATAGTTTTTAAAATACAGTTTAAAAAAATTTTTTTTTTTACAAAACTGATGAAACTCATAGTAGTTTCTCTTTGTCTAGTGATCTCTCTTAAGAAAAGTTTACACCTGCATACATTTAGGGTGAGTCGGAGCTGGAACCAGAACCGGTGCTGGAGCACTAGAAAACATACTACCTCCAGACCAAACCGAGACTGTTCCCAGAGTTCAAGTTTAATTTGGTGTCTTACCTGCTATTACCTGCTATTTACGAACACAAGATGAGACAAGGCTTTGCTTAAATTGCAAGAGTACCAGAACCCGAAATTAACTAAATTTGTTTAAAACTGTGAGAGGTCCTCAGGCGCCAGTTCGCGAACCTGCACTTTGCTCTCCTGCTTCTCCGGACTGACTTTTTTGCACCTGTGAAAAGTATTTCATTTGGCTTATCTGAGGAATCGCTTGGCATCTGAAATTGTGACTCAGAAGATCTTTGTCCTGGACTATTCCTGTACCTTGCACTTTAAATCTTTGCACTTAATTCAGTAGTTAGAAAATATTGTACTAACTTACGTTGTTTAGTACTGTCTATTGACCACCTCCATATCACTGCTTATGGTGTCTAAAGGATTTAAGCATAACTGTGGGGAATAGTTTGTACAGGTTTTGTGTGCTCAAATCCTACATGTTATAACTGATATTATTTGTAGCAAATAAAATGGTCCATACTAGGAAACAGATTTTAACAATGGGGGGGGGGCTTAACATCTATGGAACAGAGTATGACCGGTGATTTGGCTTTGGGCTTTCAAAATGGTCAAATGGAAGCAGAGAACAAACAAGGCAGCTTCAGGTTTGAACTGATGCATACTTCATTTAATTTACATTTGACCCTGGTCATAATTTGCTCAAATTCTGAGTCATCAGAGAAGGGAAAAAAAAAAGTAAAAGCAAAGGTAAAGGTAGAGGCATAAAGAAAAAGGTTAAAGATATCAAAGACATTAAAGGAAAGGGCTGAAAAGGAAAGGAAAGTAAAAGAAACTTCAGCAAAGAAGGAGATTTTTCTAAAACTTTTACAGTGAGCCTTATGGAAAAAAGGGAAATTAAAGCAACTAAAGCAATCAAATATAAAAGACCACTACAGACCTTTGACTTTGGCTGAAAACAAGTTGTGCATGCCATGTAACGTATCTAATGGTCTACCACACATAGAAAATGACTGCTTAAAGGCCGATCACACCTATCACACCCAAGTACAGGCAGTGAAATTTAAAGAAGCAGAGTATGATATTCAAACACCTGTAGAGAACTCAAATTTGGGAGTTTATATTAATATAGATGCATCGAAAAGTATAACTGAGCTTACTGCTCAGACCTCCAAATATACGGAAATGACGTTAGAATTTTCCCCAGACTATTTTAGGGAATCTAATTCAGATCCAGATCCCTATTGGCAGAATGACTTAAAGCTATAGCTGGGGAATTACAGGAAACCATAAACAGATTAAAACAGTTTACAGGTTTAAATTTTAATAATCAATCCGATATTGGTACAGCACCCAATTTTATTAACGCATTAAGCAAAGAGTATTGCATAGCTGCATCTAATACACATACTGCGCACTTGATGATCTTGGGACACTTATTAGATTTGAAACACGAAATAGATCTTCTAAAGGAAAATGTAGCGATCATTGGATCCAAACGTGATGATGTTCTACATCAGCTTGATAAAATACCCACATCTGAAAACATATGTTCATCATCTATTATTGAAGTGGAAGGCTCTCAAACACTACCCCGCCAGGATTTTTCTGTGCTGGACTTTTCTGATGCGCCTTCTATAGCAGCTGCACCAACAGCTTTTCCACCAGTAATTGAGATTGATGGAGGTAGTAGGGATTTTAATAAAAGTAATAGGAAACTTAAGAAAAACAAGGGTACGAAGAAGTACCCAGTAAGGAAAAAGTAAACTGTCAGCAAAAGGAAAAAGGCATTAAAGAAAGAAAGGGTGCACAACTTATGTAAGGAACAGAATGAATTGATACAGTATGGTCACCTATAAATGATGGAAACCTGGTTTCTGATAATTTTACTCATATAGATGTAACCCTCACCCCTGTCTTTTTAGCAATGACAGGTGGCATGCTGTTGAAGCTGACAGCAGTACCAGGTGGGGACTGGGTCTGGGAGGATGAGGTTACTCGGCACAGGGACCTAGTTTTGGCTACTCTGCACAGGGCACCCAAGTAAATCCGAACACAGGAAGCAATAACTGTAATGTCCAGAACCAGGAATGGATTCTTCAGTGTGGCTTTATTCGCATACACAAGCTGACCAAACAAAGCATAGACAGACCCCCACGGGGCTACATTACCTGGTAATGCAGATTAGAGACTACAGAACACTTTATCACTATTTCCAGCCCTCAGGCTCTAAACCCACCAGGCACACAGCCCAGACTTGCACGCAGCTTTGGGTATACAGCCCGACTTGTACACTCAGGGTGCGAAATTCCTATACCTTAGGTGCCCCAGGGCAGGCACTATTGTCTCAGGACACCTACTGGTGGCTAGTACCTGCCCAGTGGGGCACCTAAGGTATTGCTGCAGAGCTCCGTGGTTTTTTCCCTTCCTTCAGTGCTGCTCGTTTGTTTTGTTTTTTCTCAGTGCTGCTCTTTTTTTTTTTAATTTCTGGAGCTGTGACATCATTTTTGGGGGGGGTGAGAGAAGATCGCAGGCACACAGAGCTGACACCAGGACATGATCACAAGGTGCACAGAAGTGCTGTTCCCAGTGTCAGCTGACTGTCTGACAAGAGGAGTAGACTGAAGACTCCCATTTCTGATTGTCACTGCTGAGAGCCAACTGTAAGTTGGAAGGGGTCTGTCTGTCACTGCTGGAGGCAGGTTACATGCTCAGACACCAATTGTTGTCTGCATTACAAGTTTGCCTGCTCCTTTGATGTGAGGGAGACCCTGCAAAGCGCGGCATTCTATCCCGTGGTCTTAACGCATAGGTCATGCTGCCATTTCACAGAGAGAGGGAGAGAACTCTGTAGTAGATTTACTGGTGCAATCAGGATCGCCGATCGTGATACAACTTTAATTCAAAACAAACACCAAGTAAAAAAACAAAAAGATTTTTTAAGAGCTACTGTTTATTTAGAGGCTGTGTATGCGAAGGAGTGTGACTTAGCGGGAGAGGAGGGTGATGGTAGCTTGTGAGATTGCGAAGATCTCTCTCAGCAGGGAGAAAATAACTCTTCCAGGAGCAAAATAAAACAGACTATCCAACCAACTTCAGAGTCAACTAATTCTGTAACAGCCAGACTGTGTTACTGAAAATTGGATAGCTTCAGAGAGCGCCCCTCAGGGCCATTCTAAGTCCATTTTCTGGCTGCAGCAGTCTTTTTTTGTTTTCAGTTGCTTACTGTCGAGAAATTGCTGGGAAGGGAATGTTCAAATAGATTTCTAAGGACAATCAAGTCATTATAAAAAGCTGTGTGTGCAGGGTTACTTTTATCAGCTGTAGCTAATAGCCAGGCATAACAAAGCTCTTGCTTTATAAAGACTTGCAACAGAACTAATGTTCTTTAAAAAGGCTTGGGAAAGAAGCTACTACAGGCCACCACTATTGTTTTAAGTTACTGGGGACTGAATTTAAAAAAGAAATCTGCCTTAAAAAAACATAACTAATTGAAGATAAGCAAAGTAGTCAAACGTCCACAAAAAAAGTATGTACTTTGTGCTGAGTGGTTAAGGTCGAGTTTATTTTGAACTACCTCGAATTAATCAAAATAAATACAAGAATGATAAAACAAGGCTCTTAAAGTCTAGCTACTCTGTGCAGACAACTACCTAAAAAAATAAATACAAGGTGGAGATCCATTTAAAAAAAAAATCATCTTAAAGCTTTTTTTTTTTTTTTACAAGATGCTGTGCTGCCGACTATCTAAAACTTAGATACAAAGAGGAGATCTGTTTAAAAAAAATATATCTTAAAGCTTTTTTGGAAGCTACTCTGCTATCTAAAACCTAAATAAAAAAGGGGGGTGGGGAGATATGTTTAAAAAATCTCTTAAAGCGTTTTTTTATTTATTTATTTTTTTTACAAGCTACTCTGTTCAGTGTCATTATCTAAAACCTAAGTCAATAAAAGCTACTTGGACCAACTAAAATCTAATTAAGGCTGTGGGCAATGTTGAGCAAAAAAAGCAATTAAGAAATAAATCAGACAAATATACAGTCAGTTTTCATTGTTGCATTTATTATTGACAACAGAATTGCAATAAATTAATGACGAAATTTAATGATGTGAAAAAAAGGGGCGGCATGTAAAAAGTTTCTTGGGCATGTACCTTTGCTGCTTACATGCCCCAGTGGGCATGTACTTTTTTTCACAAATTTCATGCCCTGACTACAGATCTTTGACTTTGGCTGAAAACAAGTAGTGCATGCCATGTAATGTATCTAATGGTCTACCACACATAGAAAATGACTGCTTAAAAGACGATCACGCTACTCACACCCAAGCACAGGCAGTGAAATTTAAAGAAGCAGAGTATGACATTCAAACGCCTGTAGAGAACTCAAATTTGGGAGTTTATATTAATATAGTTGCATCAAAAAGTATAACTGAGCTTACTGCTCAGACCTCCAAATATAAGTGACGTTAGAATTTTCCACAGACTATTTTAGGGAATCTAATTCAGATCCAGATCCCTATTGGCAGAATGACTTAAAGCTATAGCTGGGGAATTACAGGAAACCATAAACAGATTAAAACAGTTTACAGGTTTGAATTTTAATAATCAATCTGATATTGGCACAGCACCCAATTTTACTAACACATTAAGCAAAGAGTATTGCATAGCTGCATCTAATACACATACTGCGCACTTGATGATCTTGGAACACTTATTAGATTTGAAACACGAAATAGATCTTCTAAAGGAAAATGTAGCGATCATTGGATCCAAACTTGATGATGTTCTACATCAGCTTGATAAAATACCCACATCTGAAAGCATATGTTCATCATCTATTATTGAAGTGGAAGGCTCTCAAACACTACCCGGCCAGGATTTTTCTGTGCTGGACTTTTCTGATGCGCCTCCTATAGCAGCTGCACCAACAGCTTTTCCACCAGTAATTGAGATTGATGGAGGTAGTAGGGATTTTAATAAAAGTAATAGGAAACTTAAGAAAATCAAGGGTATGAAGAAGAACCCAGTAAGGAAAAAGTAAACTGTCAGCAAAAAGGAAAAAAGGCATTAAAGAAAGAAAGGGTTTATAACTTATGTAAGGAACAGAATGAATTGGATACAGTATGGTCACCTATAAATGATGGAAACCTGGTTTCTGATAATTTTACTCATGTAGATGTAACCCCTCACCCCTGTCTTTTTAGCAAAATGACAGGTGGCATGCTGTTGAAGCTGACAGCAGTACCAGGTGGGGACTGGGTTCGGGGAGGATGAGGTTACTCGGCACAGGGGACCTAGGTTTGGCTACTCTGCACAGGGGCACCCAAGTAAATCCGAACACAGGAAGCAATAACTGTAATGTCCAGAACCAGGAATGGGATTCTTCAGTGTGGCTTTTATTCATATATAAGTTGACCAAACAAAGCATAGACAGACCCCCACGGGGCTACATTTCCTGGTAATGCAGATTAGAGACTACAGAACACTTTATCACTATTTCCAGCCCTCAGGTTCTAAACCCACCAGGCACACAGCCCGGACTTGCACGCAGCTTTGGGTACACAGCCCGACTTGTACACTACTTGGGTTTTCCCCATGTGCCCAGCTCCCCTGCCGTCCACTTGATCCATGGTCCATTTGAGGAATGAACCAATTATCCAATTCACGGTCCATTTGAGGAATGAACCAATTATCCTGTTGTGGCTCCCCAAACCACACTAGAGTCTTTGACTCCTAGAGAGAATTTTCCTTACAAGCCCACATCTGGGTACTTCCCTCAGCACTGGCCAAGTGCCTGAGGTAAAGTAGAAATCCACAGAAGAAATTCATAGAGGTGGACCTGGTCACTAAGGATGGGGGGCCACCCACCTCCAGCTCATACAGCCCATACCTGGCCATTTCTCTGGAAACTGAACAATTCCTTTACTGAAAACTTTCAAATGTAGATTCTGGGTAGACATCTGTCACATCTCCTCTACATATCATTTGCATCCCAACAAGCTCTGGACTTGAACCTACTTTTACTTTGCTTAGCCCATTACTCTAGGCTTCCCAATATTTAGTAGTTCAATCCCCACATTGTCACACAAGTCCCAAGGTGAAAAACATAGGCCCTTTTAGCAAGAGCAGACACTCACCCTCATGTTGCAGGTGCCCCACAGGCGACTCACAAATCTTCTTGTTCTCCCAAATAAACTCTGGAACACATAGGCAGCTTTTCCTTCACAAGCAGAACTAGGGGGTTGCCCCAGGAATCTGCAGGGAACCCTTTCCTGCCCCCCCGAAGGGAGGGGGCACTAAGACCCGAAAACAGCAATCTCCACCTCTTCAATTATCTTCTGTGTCTCTCTTTAAGGTGGAGACACACACCATTTTAAACTAAAAGTAGCCCTCTGTCAGGGCTGAGGCTCCTAGAGCCTTCACTGAGCTGCTTTCTCAGCAAGCTCCCAACTTCACATTGAACTGACTAAAGACTGACTTCAAAACCTCCCAAAGTTCTAACTAACTCCCTTGCTGCAGATTCCAATGTGGCTCATGCAGCTGCGATAGTTGTATTGGTGATGTCATCCCTCAGTCTCAGCTGAGACTGAGAACAGAGTAAGACAGTGTGAAACCCATTTAACTGGAGTTTCACAAGCTGCCTTCCCTGCCTACCACTAGGTCTGACTGGGATTCTAGTAACCCCGGGTAACTAGGGGGTTACACTCACCCTTGACCAGGAAAATGACTGTCCGCAATCATTGTTTACCCTGTCTTAGGCCATCCCACCCTATGTGCTACCTGTGGAGGGGGGTGATCAGGCCATCTCCTACCATGTGCATGCACAGGCAGGCAACACTAAGGGCCTAGAGGCCTTTAACTGACATATCAGCCTCTACACTATACACTTACTATGGACACCCAGTGGCTCCAAGAACTATCCAGAGCATAGCCTTGATAGATCAGCATTGCGGTCCCTACTGCAGGTCAGGGCCACAGCCTGTCTATCCCCCCTAACCCTCTAGGGAAAACCTATCTGCTTTTAACTTAATACCCCCAAAAATAAAAACAACCTGGGGACCTCCCCGACCATGGGCAACCTGCAACCACACACCATTAAACTACCACATTTTATACCATGTTACTGTCTCCTCCCTATCCCCACAACCACACCTGTTGAAGGAAAGGGTTAATACAGTAATAACAACAATAACACCACAGCACTTTAAATTTCTACACACTAAAGTACTAATGAGGAACTCCGATGAGCCCCTCCTCCTCTTCTTGTCTTCTCTTCTGTCTTCCCAGGACCACCTGTAAGAAAAGGAAAGACAACACACACTCTCCTAATCTGCATACACAGTCTACCTAGACCCCTACCATCAAAACACTGAATAAAGCCAAAAAGATTTTTTTAGAAAAAGGTAGAAAAGAAAAAATTACTCACCTTAGTAATGTTGTTTCTTCTAATAGAGTCTTGCTATATTATGACATATGCAGTGAGTCCCAACCTTCGAACTGCTCCGGAGGTGAAAAAGTTAACTTTCCATGCCAGGCATGGAACCTTGAGAGCGAGTTTGGTTGAAAACTCTGTCTGTTGTTGCTCAAACTCAAACTGTCAGATCTTTATGAGCAAAACTCACTAAGGTTCTGTGTGGAAGCCGTAAACCTACACTAGCCCACTGGCTACTAACTACAAAAACACATTTATGTTCTTGATCCCAAAACAAAGACTCAAGTCAGGGGAATCAAGAAAGAAAAATTAAAACGTAACACCCAAGCACCCTAAGACAGGGTGAAAATAAAGTGGGCATCTACGAAGTGCCAACATTGCACTGCCCACCCACATCCCAAAATAGAGGTTCTGAGAGGGGCAGGCTGGGAGGTCTTAATATAGTAAGACTCCATTAGAAGAAACAACATTACTAAGGTGAGTAATTTTTCTTCAAACAACATGAAGTCTTCATATTATGATATATGCAGATTACACAGCAGTACCTCCATGCAGGAGGACAGAACCTACTTAGGAAATAGGCTCTGAAGCACAGCTGTGTAAATCGAGCATCACTCCTAGCCTGGATGTCCAGGAGTAATGCTTAGTAAAGTGTGAACTGTTTTCCAGGTAGCTGCTTGACATATCTCTAGGATAGGGATGTCCTGCAGCAGCCCTAGATGCAGCTGTACCTCTGGTAGAGTGAGCCCTCAGGCCTGAGGGAGGAACCTTACCCAGTTTTTCATAGCAAAATTGGATACAAGAGACAATCCACCTGGCATTGGATCTTTTAGTGGCAGGTTTTCCTTTACCAACCTCACCATAAGTGAGGAACAATTGGGGGGAGTCAAACCTGTGACCCTTGGTACGTTCTATGTAGTAACTAAGGGCTCTTTTGACATCTAAACTGTGCAATCTCCTCTCGCCAGAGGAGGAATGGTCAGTGAAGTACACAGGAAGGGACATAGATTGATTAAGGTGGAAGTCTGAAACCACCTTAGGCAAAAACCTTCTGTTAGTCCGGAGGACCACCTTATCTCTGTGAAAGGAGATGAAATCAGGCTCCACTGACAATGCTTGCAATTCACTTATGCGCCTGGCAGAAGTGATGGCTACCAAAAACACAGTTTTCCAAGTCAAGTACTTGAGCTCTGCTGAAAACAGAGGCTCGAAAGGGGGTTGCATTAGCTGGGCAATGCAAATACTAAGATCCCAAGCAGGAGCAGGGTCCCTGAATGGAGGGTTGGTGTGAAGCAACCCCTTGAAAAACTTGGAGAATACAGGGTGAGCTGAAAAAGAAGAAGGTTTACCTGCTGATAAGAAAGCAGACATGACTGCCAGGTGCACTTTAAGGGTAGCTGGTCTCAGCTCAAAGAATTCAAATGCACCAAATAATCCAAGAGTGTGGCAAGTCAGCAGATTCTGGGGGAATATGCTTGCCAGAGCACCATATGGAAAACCTTTTCCATTTGGAATTATAAGTAGCCCTGGTGGAAGGCTTCCTAGAGGCCTTCAAGATATCCAATACACCTTGGGAGAGTTGTAGGTCAGCAAACTCTAACTCTTCAAGAGCCAGGCCTTGAGATTGAGAGATTTGAGGTTCGGATACCAAACTCTCCCCTGGGCACAGGTTAACAGATTGTGATTCCTGGGAAGACACAGGGGAAGGTGGACTGCTAAGGACATGAGGAGTGGGTACCAGGGCTGTCTGGCCCAATCTGGAGCAATCAGGATCATCTTGCAGGATTGAGATCTGATTTTGACTAGCACCTTGAACAGAAGAGGGAAGGGGGGACAGGCATAGAGGAACTTCCCTTCCCAACTGAGAAAGAAAGCATATAGGGGGACTGAGCCCAACACTGGGGGCCTGCAGCAAAAAAGGGGAAGTTGGTGATTGTCTGGGGCTGCAAAAAGATCTATCTGTGGGGTGCCCCATCTGGCAAATACTACCTCTAGTACTAGGGGATCCAGTGCCCATTCTTGATGGCCCTGGGAAATCCTGCTGAGAACATCTGCCAGGACATTGTCCTTGCCTGGGAGGTGAACTGCTGTAAGGGAGGCATTCAGGGAATAAGCCAGAGACCACAACTTCATTGCTTTGGTGCACAAGGCCGTAGACTGAGTGCCTCCTTGCTTGTTGATGTACCACTTTGTAGTGGTGTTGTCTGTTCTGACCTGTACAACCTTGTTCTGAACAGATGTGAAGAAAACTTGAAGTGCTAGAAAAACTGCTCTGAGTTCCAACAGGTTGATGTGGAGCAGAGATTCCTGAGGGGACCACAATTCCTGGGTAGTGAGGTCGCCCATGTGAGCTCCCCACCCCAAGAGGGATGCATCTGTAGTAAGGGTTAAGGAGTGAGACTGGGGGATGAAGGGGACCCCCTGTCTCAGATTGCTCTGATCCTGCCACCACTGAAGGGCCTGGATCAGGGTTCGAGTCACTGGGATCAATTTGGTTAGAGGGTCTCTCCTTTGAGACCAAAAGGCTCTCAAATGGAACTGGATGTCCCTCATCTGAAATCTTGCTCCCTGCACTACTGCTGTAGAAGCAGCCATGTGCCCCAGGAGCTGTAGAAAATGCCTTGCAGGTCGAGAGACCTGCAGGGTGAAAGAGGAGGCCAGAGAAACCAGGGTCCTTGCTCTTCCCAGAGGAAGGAAGGCTCTGGCCTCTTTTGTGTTCAGTTCTGCGCCTATGAAGGTAAGAAGCTGGACAGGCTCTAGAACTGACTTTGGAAGATTGAGAAGGAAACCTAGAGATGTGAGCAGTTGCTGAGTTACCTGAAGGTGTAGTTTGACCTGGTCTGGAGACTGGCCTACTATGAGCCAGTCATCCAGATAAGAAAGATGGCAATCTTTGCCTTCTTAAATGAGCAACTGCTACTGCCAGGCATTTTGTGAATATCCTCGGGCCGAGGTGAGGCCGAGGGCATTGCTCTGAATTGGTAATGGCCTGAGGGCAGTTCGAATCTGAGGTACTTTCGATGGGAGCTTCTGATAAGAACATGGAAGTAGGCATCCTTGAGGTCCAGGGAGGCTAGCCAGTCCCCTGGCCTTAGAGAGGGTAAAATAATTCCCAGAGTCACCATTTTGAATTTTGGTTTTAAAAGGTGCTTGTTTAGATATCTGAGATCCAGGATGGGCCGCCATTCTCCTGTCATTTTTGGGGTAAGGAAGTACCTGGAGTACAACCCTTTGCCCTGGTGTAGGGGTGGAACCCTTTCCACAGCTCTGAGAGCCAGGAGGGTAGAAACTTCTGTTTCTAGGGCAAGTGCCTCTGATGGATATGCAGGTGGAAAGGACCTGGCTCTCATCTTCAGAAATTTTTTGAAGCTGAGAACCAGTCCCTGGCTTACTACTTCCAGGACCCACTTATCTGATGTTAAAGACTTCCAGTCCTGGACAAAGTAAGCCAGCCTGCCCCCTACCGGTAGTGGAGAATCGGCCCTGGCCGCCCCATCAGGGAGCCTGCTTGGCAGGGGCTTTGGGCTGAGGGGTAGAAGCAGGCTTACTTGAACCCCGTCTGCCTCTCCCTCTAAAGAACCCCCTCTGGGCATAAGCAGAAGAGGAGGCCTGGGCTTGGTAAAAGGCCTATGAAAAGGCCTACCCTACCCTGACATGCTGCCTTTGAGGAGAGCTTGCCTTTCTTTGGCCTGTGCACTCCTATAGGTGGTCCTATACTCATCCATTTCTTCATATAATTCTCTGTCTGCTCCCAAACAGAGAATTACCCACAACAGGAAAATCCATAGCCTTAGATTGGGTATCCTATGACAGGGTAGTACATCTGAGCCAGGCCATTCTGCGAAGAGCCACAGATGTGGCCATGACTCTTGATGATACATCATTAGAGTACACTGCAGCATGAAATTGCACCTTGGATGCCTCAATACCATCCACAGCCACCTGTTCCAGTTCCCTGGCAAACTGGTCAGGGGCCTGTTTTGCTAGGGCCAGCACAGTATCCCATCTGGACTTCTGGTACCTAGCAGCATAAGCTATATAATTTGCCTGTCTGAGTCCTAAAGATGCTGCCATGTACTGTTTCTTTGCCATGACATCCATCCTCCTGGAATCCTTTTCAGGAGGGTGAGAGGCTAGAGGAATATTTGCCTTGTCACAGGCTGCAGCCTGCACTACCCCCACATGGTTGCATTGCTGAGAGAGGAACTCCGTATCAGAGCCTGATAATGTATACCTCTTGTCCATCCTTTTATCAACAGGAAGGATAGAGTGAGGAGTTTTTAGAATTTTTACTGTCTGTTTCCTAAAGTTTGTGCAAGGAATAGACAGTCTCCTGACTCTGGAATATCCATCATTTCTTCAAATCAGGCTCTTCTTGGTCATCAACAGCTTCCTCAACAGGGAGTTGGAGAGTTTCAGCAACTTTCTTATAGAACATAAAATGAGAGGGGGACTCAGATAGCCTGGGGGGATCCCTGATGGTCTGTCTGGAGAGATGTCCGGTTCAATGGGCACATCCAGACCTTCAAAATCACATTCACTCTCCTCATACTCCTCCTCCCCTTCCTCCGATTCATAAAAATCCTCAAAATCATAATCTCGAACCGGTGGAACCGGCCGAACCGAGCACTTCCCTGATGGTGTCGGTTTGGATGGAACCGGGGAAAGAGACTGGACAATTTGAATTGCTTTAGCTATTTCCTCAGCGGTTGGTGAAAGAACTTTTGGCTCCACACTAGCTGACTTCCTAGTCCTTTTAGTTGGAACCGGCTCCTCAGAGCTGGCTTTCGTTTGCCGAGTGTCGCCTGGTCAGGAGGGTTATTCTCCGTTCGTTGGAACCAACCGGCTGCTATCCGGGTCAGCGGATTTTGGCCTCCTTTCCCTGGAGCCTACCAACTCTCTTTTCCACGGTGGCAGCAGGAAAATTCTTACAAATCTGGCAGTCTGCATTGAGGTAGTCAAACCCCAAACAATATACAGAGGTAGTGTGTGGGTCAGCCTTAGCAAAGGCTTCCCCACAGAGACCACAGTGCTGAAACCCAGTGGGCCCGGTTTTTCTTTTGGGTTTCTCAGACATAGTGCCAGCCTAACCAAACTTGCCCGTTAGTGGCAATCTGCCAAGCAAGACTCTCTTATTGGTTCCCAACCGTGTCAAGGGTCGTGGAAAAAAACGTAATGAAATCCAGTTTTTTTAGAACTGATAAGAACCAGGAACCGCACTCTAAAGGACTAGAAAGTTTTTTAAAACAACCTGATTGGTTCAAACCGAACCGAAAAAGACGTTTACAAGTCCACACAGAAGAAAAATAAATGTAAGCCTATCTATTGCTTACAGTACCACAGACAGAGCTTGAACCGACCGATTGCGGTTTAATTTCGGTCAGAAAACCGAAAAAATAAGACTTTTTAACCGACAACGAACCAAGCAGAAGGAGAAATCTCCGGAGCGACTGTTCAGTGAAGCGGAGTAAAGAATCTGACAGTTTGAGTTTGAGCAACAACAGACAGAGTTTTCAACCAAGCTCGCGCTCAAGGTTCCATGCCTGGCATGGAAAGTTAACCCTTTCCCCTCCGGAGCAGTTCGAAGGTTGGGACTCACTGCATATGTCATAATATAGCAAGACTTCATGTTGTTTGAAACAGTATTTACATTAGGAAAAAATGACATTATTTACAATACACATTTGGGGGGATGGAGTGCCCTAAAAGTCCACACTAGTGACCACAATGCCCGAAGGCTAGTCCAGTAAAGAGTCTCTCCTGGACCGGAGCCCGTTGAAGCACAGTTCTAATAGGCCAAAGTCCCAAAGGGGAGAGTCTTTGTGGACAGTTCACACATTTTGAAGTCTGCTAGTGTAGGGTATGTACTGCAATGTCATAAAGATAGAAAAGTTCAGACTTACCAGCCACTTGTAGAATGGAAATTTTGGGACTGACCTGCACCTCTGATGAAGACTCTCCCTGGCAGCATTTCTTCCGATACAGCTGAGCGGACATCTTCCAGAAACCACAGGAGGGCACATCTGGGAACTGCTGGAATGATGTCATATCTGGAGATGGAACCTTAGAACAGGAACAAAAAAGAAAACAGCTGGTCCGACGTCATCCGATTACCAGGTGATGAACAGGATACAGCTGGGCTGGAGTCCTGTCTGGATCTGAAGTCATCTGGTGGGCCAGTCGATAGTTTCTGGAAAAGGCCAGTACACTGTAGAACTGATGAATGTGGGGCACCTGAGTCCTGGATGTCCATATTGGCGGATCAATAAAGGCACTTCACAGTCTGGTGTGGCAGTATTGACTACCACTGCTCGGCTTTCCATTTTGTAGGCACTGGCACATTTGCTGGGAGGCCCTTGCACTGAGGCCAATAGTACCAGGGGTCAGGAGCTTGAATTATTACCCCATCTGGGTGCACATAATTCACACAGTGGGAGATTTCACGTCCCTCTCTGTCCACTATTCGCACTCTATAAACAGTGTCCTGCCTCTCTTCCACTGGGTATACTTCTCGTGAAGCAGTCTGTTTTTCACATGCTTGTTGGCCCCAGGATGCACACTTTTCATTGCTTCATCCCAGATCCAGGATTTCCTGCTGTTCTCAATCTCCTCCCAGACTTTTTGAGGAAAGGTAGGAAAGGTCATATCATAGATCTTATTTGCCTTCCTATGAACTAGTCTCTCCTCTTTACTTGCTTTGGTCAATCTGAGACCACTGGCCTGGCTTGGGGGTGGCCAGTCCTGGTTCTGCCAGCTTCGCATCCTTAAAGAAATTAGAAATGGATCCCTGACTTCTTCCTCTTGTGAAGCCAGAGCAGTGGCATCACCACTTTCTTCCATACATTCCTCCGAGGCAAGATCTTGAGGCTGTGTACCTGTTCCTTTTTCACAAGGACACATAGGTTCCCCTCATCTTCCTCTTCACTGAAGATCTGAGCCCAGGAGTGAGCAGTCATTCTCACTCCTGAGACTATCCACTCATCAGTAGGCGTGGAGGTTGGCACCTCCCACTCAAAGGCCTCCCACATCTCATCTTTGCCTAAGAGACTTGGGCTAGGCACCCCCCTCCTGGGGTCTATTGATGCTTTATCCGAACTTTCCTTCTGGGATCCAGCATCCAAAACTTCAACTTCGGGTTCTGCCTCTAAGTCTGCACCCTCTAGCTTTGTGCCACACTCCCCCGAGGGGCCTTCCTCCACAGGCTCCGCCTGGTGCTGTGTGCTGCCAACTGCAGATTCCTGAACCTTTGTCCATGTGGGAGCCAACCGAATTTGAGGCGCTTTATGAGGAATCATGAAGACGTCCCTTCAAGCTCTCAAGCATATTTGACATACATGCACTGGATAACCAGGAACCACCACATGAGGAGGCAGTTGTCCTCCATAGCACCACTTTTCAATATCCCTCAGTCTATTTACTGCTGCTGTTACTGCAACCCGGGCATGATCCGGGTAACGAGCTGGTCCTGAGGCCATAACTGCAGAAAAACAAACAAAAGTTCACTGTAACTGAAAGTCCCACTTTACTGAACACATCTCTTTAGTTGTAAAATGGCTCCTCTGCTGCTGTGTTTACTTTACTACCCCACCCTGTAATGGCGGCACTCCTGTGCATCAACATTCAGAATCTGGGTCAAGCCACTGCACACCCGATTTACACAAACTACTGATAACTTTTGCTCAAACTGCACAGCTTGCTCTGTTCTTGCTTTAAACACATTTACATGGATTTTCCATGGACTTTTTACATGCTGGAAACATTTTTTGGATTACCAGTCCCTTAAAGCTTCAGGTTTTTAGCACAGGATTGCCTGTATTACTAGTGCTGCACATTGGCTACAACCCACAGTCTCTCTCTGGCTTCAAACTTTAAACTGAGGCTGAATTTATTACTATGGCTTAACAGACTTGCACTTGCTGCCAGGACTTTACTCAGTTGTTACTTGCAAAGTGACTACACTGCTGCACACACATTTACTGTATATGGCATAGGGCTGAAAATCACTGTTTGAGCAGTTTCTAGGTTGTTACTTATTGTTATTGGTAGCAGTTTGCTGCGATGGGGAAAAATGGCTTGCAGCCAGTTCTTGGAGGCCTCAGGGCAGAAACGGGTGGGCAGTCCTGCTGATCATCTTCTCAACCACCACTTTTGCAATTTCAACGATCGATTAGCGGGTTGAGCCCGATTTTTGAACTAGAAAGTCTATTTTTAACAAGTTTACAGTGATTTTAGCACTCCACGATGCTCCTCCACTAGCCAGTACATGCACTGCACTCATACTCCCTCTCGAATGCTGGGGCAGTCACTGTAGAGCTGGCTGAGGGGCGGGACTGATCTCAGCCTGACCAATCACACGACACCATGCAAATGAGCCTCTTCTTCCTTGCGAGGGCTCTTCTCCTCACGGCGATCATCGAGCAGGGAAATTTAAACTGCAGAATGCAGCTTTTTTTCTTTACCAACTGACTCCATGGTGGGAGCCCATTTCAGCCATTTAACATAGCCATTACACCTGCAAGTCTCTCATTCATTCAAAAAAGCATTTCCAACTTCCACGGCACAATTTTCCTGTTACTACCCCTAGTCTTCCACACTTTTCTTTACAACAGTTCATTTTAAAAGCATTTCAAACATCCAGGGCACAATTTTCCTGTTGCTACCCCTAGTCTTCCACACTTTTCTTTACCACAGTTCACTTTTAAAGCAGGCAAAAATGCTGTAAACTATTTGATGCAGGACAAGGGCACACTCTTTGGCTTTACTGCTCCTTGGTAAACAGTTGGCAATTTTAAACAGCAACACAAGATCCACAGCACACAGCAACACACTAGGGAAATTGCTTCTGCTTTTTTGGGCTACCTACTGCCAGATAGCCAAAATGCTAGCCCCCTGTCCGAGCATGTTCCTCCCAGAACAAAATCCAAAGCAGTGCCTCCATTTTTGTAACCCTTCACCCCTGCCTTTTTAGCAAAATGACAGGTGGCATGCTGTTGAAGCTGACAGCAGTACCTGGTGGGGACTGGGTTCGGGGAGGATAAGGTTACTCGGCACAGGGGACCTAGGTTTGGCTACTCTATACAGGGGCACTCAAGTAAATCTGAACACAGGAAGCAATAACTGTAATGTCCAGAACCAGGAATGGGATTCTTCAGTGTGGCTTTTGTTCACATACAAGCTGACCAAACAAAGCATAGACGGACCCCCATGGGGCTACATTTCCTGGTAATGCAGATTAGAGACTACAGAACACTTTATCACTATTTCCAGCCCTCAGGCTCTAAACCCACCAGGCACACAGCCCGGACTTGCACGCAGTTTTGGGTACACAGCCCGACTTGTACACTACTTAGGTTTTCCCCCACTTGCCCAGCTCCCCTGCTGGCCACTTGATCTGCGGTCCATTTGAGGAATGAACCAATTATCCAATTCATGGTCCATTTGAGGAATGAACCAATTATCCTGTTGTGGCTCCCCAAACCACACTAGAGTCTTCAACTCCTAGAGAGAATTTTCCTACAATCCCATGTCTGGGTACTTCCCTCATCACTGGCCAAGTGCCTGAGGTAAAGTAGAAATCCACAGAAGAAATCCGTAGAGGTGGACCTGGTCACTAAAGATGGGGGGGCCACCCACCTCCAGCTCCTACAGCCCATACCCGGCCATTTCTCTGGAAACTGAACAATTCCTTTACTGAAAACTTTCAAATGTAGATTCTGGGTAGACGTCTGTCACATCTCCTCTACATATCATTTGCATTCCAACAAGCTCTGGACTTGAACCTACTTTTACTTTGCTTAGCCCATTACTCTAGGCTTCCCAATATTTAGTAGTTCAATCCCCACATTGACACACAAGTCCCAGGGTGAAAAACATAGGCCCTTTTAGCAAGAGCAGACACTCACCCTCACGTTGCAGGTGCCCCACAGGCGACTCACAAATCTTCTTGTTCTCCCAAATAAACTCTGGAACACATAGGCAGCTTTTCCTTCACAAGCAGAACTAGGGGGTTGCCCCAGGAATCTGCAGGGAACCCTTTCCTGCCCCCCCCAGAGGGAGGGGGCACTGAGACCCAAAAGCAGCGGTCTCCACCACTTCAATTATCTTCTGTGTCTCTCTTTAAGGTGGAGACACACCCCCTTTTAAACTAAAAATAGCCCTCTGTCAGGGCTGAGGCTCCTAGAGCCTTCACTGAGCTGCTTTCTCAGCAAACTCCCAACTTCACACTGAATTGACTGAAGACTGACTTCAAAACCTCCCAACGTCCTAACTAACTCCCTTGCTGCAGATTCCAATGTGGCTCATGCAGCTGCGATAGTTCTATTGGTGAGAACAGAGTGAGACAGTGTGAAACCCATTTAATTGGAGCTTCACAAGCTGTCTTCCCTGCCTACCACTAGGTCTGACTGGGATTCTAGTAACCTCGGGTAACAAGGAGGTTACATAGAAAAAACAAAGATAGATGTACATAAAGAAAATACTGTCCTTGTGACTGGTACTGAAAAGGTATGTTGCAAAATACAGCATTAGACTTGGATCGTAGGGATCATAGGGTTGTGGGTTCAAACATGAGTAAAATGGTGAATCAGGACCAGAAGTCAGTGATAGGGCTAAATGCTAGAGCCAGCATAGTTGAGGGTACATGTTGTAAATTCTCAGAGGAATTTTGGACAAAAAATATTACAGACATCTGTAGCTGTGCAATTTTGGCACTCTAAGGTATTAAGATGATGCACAATTGGTCCTATGAAGAGTTAAGGGGCAAGATTGTGAACCTAATAAGGGCAGCAACAGATGCTGATTTAGCTGTGTCAGATATTATACAAATCTGGAATGACAAGGATATTAATGGATTAGATTGCTTATTTAAATTTTGCACAGTTCCATGAATAGCAAATCAGATCTGGATTAATGAAGAGGTCTCAGAAAATTTGGAAGCAAAATGGAATATGTTAATAGGGAACTTTTGAATAAGGGTCATCAATCCTTAAGCAATGAGCTCTGTCATTTAAGTATTTTTGGAGTAAAATTAGCTTTTAGCGAAAATACAAGTAAACTAAAAGCTACATTGTTAAACATATTGAGACATGTCTTAAAAATTCCAACTGCTGATTTTATAATAGAAGAAGTTTCCAGTTGGAACAAAGGTACAAGCATGGGAGAAGTGGACATTCTGGTAAAGAGTACAGAGGTAGCAAGGAGCATTTTAGCTAAAGCAACATTACTAGATGATGCAGGGTTACATATAGTGGAGAGAATACTATTAAATGGGGAAAATAAACAACAAAGAAAAGGCAAGCACATTAAAACAGATAGATCTGGTTGATAGAGCTCCTAAGTTATTGTATTTGTATGGTCTGGGGAGGACCAAACATGAGAATATTAATAACAATCTAAAAGACCTAGTATTAGATATACTAGAACAAGTGCTGAATATATCTATAGAAGACCCTAAAGCAATAACAATAAAAAGGCAGGGATCTGACCCGGACTGTGATCTAATAATCATTAAAGTGGGCTTTTTTAAGCGTATATAGTAAGATTACTGAGAATAGGGGTCTATTGGATGCACTAGGCATATATATAGTTACTATAAATGATTTCTCTTACGAGACCACCTCCAAATGCAACCCATCTGTTGAAAAAAATCAGAAGGAACCGTTATTTAATGTTACAACTTATAATAGATTTGGGTTGCTGGATACTCAGCCAAACTGACTGACAAAAGGAAAAGAACAGCATTTTGAAACAAAATCTTCTTGTTTGTATTAATCTCTTGGGATATTGCAGGATTTTTTTCTAAATTAGTGGACCAAGAATGGAAAGAGTATATAGATAGCCAAGTTTAACATTGTGTGTCTCCAGGAGACATAGCATAACAAAGACCAAGAAATCGTATTAAATGGTTATCACATTTTCCAAATACCAGAAGAGAAAGTTGCTAAAAAAGGGAGAGCAGTAGGGGGTTTAATTACTTTAATTAAAATAAGCCCTGACATCACTGCAGATATCCTATATACCAACAAGAATAAAATGGTTATCTATATTAAAGTTAAAAAAGGTAAAAATTTCTGCCTTGCTAATGTCCATATTCCTCCACTTAATTCTAACTCCTATACTTCTATACTTTGGGACCAATTAGAGGACTTTATCCTTAAGAGCTGGGCAGTAACTTCATGCAAAGATATATTACTCTGCAGTGATTTTAATGCAAGGATCAGACATTATGATGGTTATTCTGATAATAACTATCATAATTGGTGTCACACAGAAGCCTTCAAGTTGCCCAGAACATCAAAAGATAGTAGACTGAATAAAATGGGTCGGAAACTAATAGAGCTATTAGCCCTACATAATTTAGCATCAATTAACAGTAGGCTCAATGGAGAAAAGGAGGAACATTTTACTAATTTCTCTGCCAGAGGTCCTTCAATTATAGACTATCTTTTTTGGAATGGGAATATGACAGACTGGGAAATTATGAAGATTCCAGCTAGGGGTAAAAGCGATCACCTCCCTCTTATTTTACAAGCAAAAGATACAGAGGCTCAGATATTCTAAAGGGTTGCACATGGCGCAACAGTGTTGCACCATGCACAACCCACTGATGCACCACGGTGCGATATTTAAAAGGGAAAAGTGCGTCTGCACAAATCCCGATCTGTCAAGCATCAGTAATATGAGCGAGCACAGGAGGGCGTGCCCATGCATAAATTGCACAGCCGGATATTCAGCCGGGCTGTGCAGAGTTACAGGGCAACCCTACCTGGGCGCCCACAACCTTTACGAGAAAAAAAAGCACGTTTCAGGGCCACTCACAAGTGAGCTGCCGCATTGCAGGCTGCAACACAGCAGCTGCCACCTGTGGGTGGACCTCCACTTGTTCCCGCCCGCACTAGAGCGCCCCCATGCCCCGATCATGGGACGAAGTCCCCCCATTAGCCCGATCATGGGCATGAATGCAATGCCCCCCATCTCTCTCGAGTAGCCCAATCAAGGGCATCAGACCCTCCCCCAATGTCCAATATCCCTGGTGGTCCTGTGGACCCAGAGTAGCCCAATCACGGGCGGAATCCTTACCTCCCCAAGTATGTTATCCCTGGTGATCTAGTGGCCCCCCCACCCCACCTGCCCACAGAGCCCCACCACCCTGCTCCCCCATCAGCCGGTGGGCGGCAGCACCCCACCCACCTGCCGCTCTGCCACCCACTGACTGACAGCTTGATAGGGCTACACGCCCATTGGTTCAGAGCATGAGCCAATGGGCGGGCAGCCCATACCGTACAAGGCAGTCCAGATATGTAATCTGTAATAACAAAATAAAATTCATTCACATATGGGGTGGGGGGCCACTAGATTACCAGAGATAACATACTTGGGGGGTAAGGATGCCACTCGCGATCAGGGCTAATCTAGGTCCACTGGACCACCAGGATATTGGACATGGGGAGGTCTGATGCCCATGATTGGGCTACCAGGGGTGGGGAGGTGTTGCATTCATGCCCGCGATCAGGCTAATGGGGGCATTGCATTCATGCCCATGACTGGCTAATGGGGGCTTGCATTCATGCCCACGATCAGGCTAATGGGAGGGGCGTTGCATTCATGCCCGCGATCAGGCTACTCGGGGGGGGGTTGGAGACCATTATGCCCACAATCAGGCTGCTGAGGGGGGGAAGACTACTGTGCTGCCCATGATCAGGCTATGGGGGGAATACTATTATGCCCGCGATCGGGCTGCAGGGGGCGTCAGTCCCCGATGGTGCAGCAGGCACAAGTCGTCAGGCATTGGTGCACCTGCATGCTGATGGCATGCAAATGGAGCCAAAATTAGATGTAAATGGACCCCCGTGCTCCTTGCATAAATTGTGGCCACATTTGCATGTCACCTTTTGAATATCACAGGTGCTGCGCATGGTGCAATGGAACTTGCGCCACCGCATCTGAATGCTCCACTCTGACCACTTGCGGTGGTGCAGTTCTACTGCGCCATGCACAGTGGGTGTGGCCAGGGGCGATATTCAAAGAAGTTGCTCAATAGCGCAACTCTATTGAATATCGCCTTGCCACACCCCCCCTCGCAACTTTTTTGAGCAGCGCAGGGGCTTGTGCCACAGAATGGTGCAGTTTGAATATCTGGGCCTAAATGTATTACTGGTGTCCCCACTAAACCCATACAATTTGTAATCTGTAATAACAAAATCAAATGTCAGGATAATTTATCTCCTCTAATTAAAAATTTTTTGCAGGATTTGTGTATAAAGCTAAATGATGAAAATATGGGATATGGGCTCCTGCATCAGATTTTATTCTCAAGTCTTGAGGGTATAAAAACATTTCTTCAATCCTCAAAGACTAAAAAAAGTATAAAGAATAAAAATACGTGGTTTGATGAGGAATGTTGCAAAGAAAAAACAGAATTGAATTAGAAAGGTGAGACAGAACAAAACTCCTCAAAATCTTACAGAATTAAATAGACATCGAGAAAAGTACAAGAAGCTTCTTATACTAAAACGAGGACAACACTAACAAAAGAATTAGGACTGTATGCTTATAGTTATTTATAATAAGGATTATCAGACCTACTGGTTATTAGTTGCCAAGGGAATAAATAATATTAAATATGAAATAGACACCTATGTGACGCTGGAAACATGGGTCTCTTTGTATTCTTCAAAATTTTTCTTCTCAATGATAAAAATGTAGGAGTAGACTTAAACTTTGATATGCAAGTTTTTCATCCATTCTTACCCGCAGAAGTGTACTTTGTCATTGCATCTCTTAAAAAAAGGAAGACCCCAGGTCCTGATATGATTCCATCTGAAGTATACCTGAGTGCCGCTGCTTTATGGTCTGCAGTTTTGACGAAATATTTCAATTACTGCATTCAAAAATTGGTATTCCCAAATTCCTGGAAGGGCGCAATAATAATTTCACTTTATAAAAAAGATGATAAGATTGATCCCAAAATGTATAGGCCTATCTCATTATTAGATAGCCTTGGGAAAATTTTTTCCAGACTTATTTTAAATAGACTAAAATAATAATTATTATTATTTGGAGGGGGGGTCTTTCTGATGCTCAAGCTGGTTTCAGGTCCGGATATAGTACAACTGACAACTGTTTTATAATTAGACACTTATATGAAAAATATGTTGTAATCAGGAAACAGAAATTATTTGCTGCTTTTATAGACTCCAGTACAGCATTTGACTCAGTTTCAAGGAATGTACTTTGGGATATAATGACAAAAGGCTTTACAGGGGAGCTGATAGCAATTATTAAGGAATTATACTCTTTAACTTGGGCCCAAGTAAAGTCAGGTACTAGGGGACAATTTTTCTCAACTTTTTTTTTACTAATATGGGAGTTAGACAAGGTTGTATAATTGCACCATTGCTTTTTTGCATATATATTGACAAGTTATTGTGTGATTTAAACTCTAGCGATACTGATTCTCCTCAGATTATGGATAAGTGTTGTGGTGTACTGGTTTATGCAAATGATCTAGTCCTGTTCTCCTTTACTGAATCTGGACTGCAAGCTAAGTTAAATATGCTTACAGTAATTGCTGGTGAGCTTAATTTGACAATAAATGTTCAAAAAAGTCAAGTTCTCCCTTTAGGTTTGAAGGGTTAAAAAAAAAATCTTGGGAGCTGGGGCCGGCTAAGCTAGAAACTGCAGACAGTTATATATACTTAGGTTTACATTTGACAAGGGATGGAAATGGAATAAACAGTTGGATACAACCCTAGCAAAATTAAAGAGGACAGCAAATTTGTTGCTTATATTTAATAAAAAATATGGAGGAAATATGATTAGGCCAGTTCTAGCTGCAGTACAGGTTAAATATTATGCCCAAGCCTTGTCTAACACTGAGATTTGATATCATAATAACATGAATATATTAGATACTCCCATAAATAAAATGTTATGTGTAAGCTTAGGATTACCCAATTTCATTCCTGCTGCTATACTGAGGGCTGAGACAGGTTTTTCCCCTTGCAGGCATCTGAGGATGCCAGAAAGGTTAATTTCTGGATCAGAATACTTCAGCATGGACAAGACAGATACACGGCCCTATGCCTTAATGAAAAATACATGTGGTACTCCCTAGGTTATCTAAAATCAGAATGGTTATCCTTGATACTTAACTTATTACAGAAAGTAGGGTTAACTCACTTATACCAATATAGGGCCAGAGGAATTATCATCAGCCTAAAATATCAGTCCTTTATTACAAAGGTATTTAGAGAACATTATAAGATCTTAGACCTAAATATCATTAACAAGCTGAAAATGTTCCCCTTTTTTTAGAGCAAATGATTTTCAACACTCCTACAGATATTGCTTAGATACAGTATTCTAACAGAAGTAGAATATAGAAAACAGTATACTAGATACAGGCTGGAAGTATTTCCAAACAACATCCTGGAAGCAGTTTATAGGAAGAATACTGCTGTTAGTTCCAGATACTGTTCCTGTAACTGTTCCACTCTGGGAAACTTGGAACATGTTATGTTTGCCTATAAATGGTATACTGAACCAAGAATAAAATGGAACTGGCCCTTATGTCAAACTATCCAAACAAGAGATCAGAACATTTTACCAGTTATCTTTTTTACCTATAATGATGATACTGTTATTAAGACTATGGCCAAATATTTGGTAAATATATCCAGAATACGTTCTGGAAAGAAGAAACAAAGATGAATTAATACCTTTCATCTTAAAAAACTACATTTTGAAGGGAGTAAATATGTACAATATGATTGGACGAGTGTTATGCTTATAGGAAATATTGCATTTAATTCAACCTTGTTTCTGCACTTTGCATTTTATGTATTTTAGGGACATAATGGTAAATACTTACATTTTAGTATATTTTATAACTATCAAATTTATATATTCTAGATAAGACATTTATCTGTTTATTTACTTATTTCTTATTTATAAAGAGACTGTATAGTCTAAAAATGACTGGGTTTTTCTTTCTGTTTTTGTTTTTATACTGTCGTAAATTATTTGTGTATATTGTTATGGTCTTTGACCGCTCAATAATAAACTTGAACTAATTATGAATAAATTATTTGGGGTTGGAACAGTTCTCATATACCAAGTTGCCAATGCTAAGAAGGCAGGGGTAGGAATGTTAGTAGCAGAAAGTGGGATGGTGAGGGGGGGGCAGTTATTTCAATATCCAAACTTATCACAAAGGATAGAAAGGAAGGAACCCCAACAGCTCTGGAATTTCCTCCAGGAATGATTGGCATTAGCCACACACCATTCTGTGTTCAATGCTGTAAGAAATTCTGCCCACCACTGCACTTTTTGGGGAAATGTAGAGATGGAAGAATAAGGAGGTATTAACCCATGACAGGGTATGGGTTTACTGAGCATTAATCCATGCCTGGGGGGGTGCTGGAATCACAAGGAGAAACCAAGTGATTTCGGCTACCCAGGTGTGGATTAATGCTCAGTAAACCCATACCCTGGAGTGGGTTAATCCTGTTATAACATGGGCAATGTTTTGTTTGAGTTTTACCTAAAAAAAAAAGTGAAATAAAGCCATGTGACCATGCAACTGTGGGTATATCAGACATTAATCCATGGTCGGGTGACCTGTTTGGACCAATCAGAAGACAGTATTTTAGGAACCCATGTTATAAAATCCCAGAACTCAGGTATCCTCCAAAAATATGGGGTTAATTTTAAGTACTGTGTGATGTTTCTCTTTACCATTTCCCAAAATTGAAGGATCTTAGGACAGGACCATAACTTATGGTATAATGTGGTGTTATCAGACCCACAATTCTTACAAATGGTGGAGGATACCTTGCCCATTCTGTATAGTTTGCTGGGTGTGTAGTAAATGTTGTGTAGTATATTAAATAGAATATTCCTGAGATGATCTTGTTTTGTTATAGATGTCTGTCCAGATTGCTTTCCATGAATTATTAGGAAGGCATTTAGAAAGGTTATGCTTCCAGTAATAAGCCACAGGAGAGGGGTTGTTCCAAGGGCAATTAATGAGTTTGTGGTACAGTCTGGAAACCATTTTTTGCTTTGTGGCTATGGCTAGTAAGGAAGCTAGGAATTATCCTGCTTTGTCAGACCATAGGGGGTTGCCCAGGAAACTTTTTATACAGTGGCAGATCTGTGACAGTTTAAAAAGGTGTTTAGGTGGGATATAAAAAATGTGCTTGTAATGCGGATAATGAGAGGAGTGATGGCATCTATGTGAAATCTATTAAGTGTGGTTCTGGATATGGCTACCAGCTCCTAAGGTTAATGGTTTTATTGGCTATATTTAAATTAGGATTAATAAATACAGGTTGCTTGAGATATTTTCTGGTCTGGATTTGAGTTAGGGTGCAGAATTGTTGGAAAGCTTTCCTATCCCACCCAATTGGAGAGTCCTGCAGCTCTTGAGGGACCACAGACCAAGGATTGTATAGTATTGCTGGTAAAGATACTCTATGAGTTTGTGCATGGTACAGGTCCAGGTACATCCAATTGGAGGAGATATGGATTCTGTATTAAGTGCTGCCCAATGCAAAAACCTGTTTGCATGAATAGCCAGATAATAAAGATAAAAATCTGGGAGTTGCAATCCTCCAAGTTCTTTGGGGCGGGTGAGTTTCCAATATGCACACCTCAGTGTCTTATCATTCCAAATGAAGTCAGTACAGATTCATTGGAGTGTTAAGAAGAAGGATCTGAGAAGATGCAAATTGAGGTTATATAGCAGGTAGAAGAATTTAGGTAGTATGACCATTTTTAGGAAGTTAGCTTTGCCCAAAATGATAATGACAGTTTTTCCACCTTTCCAAATCTTTCCTCATTGATTTCAAGAGTGTATCAAGGTTAAGCTCTTTAAGTTTTCCTACCTCTTTAGTGATTTTTATACCTAAGTATGTTATAGCTGTATTTTCCCACTGTAATCCTAGATTTTTGATTTGGTCTTTTTTCACTAGGATCAATAGATGATAGACTGTGGTTTTGTTTCTGGTTAGTTTATATCTGGAAATTTCACCAAATTGGGTAATAATCTGAAGCACTATGGGGAGAGGCTGACTGCTATCAGAGAGGTGGAAGAGCAGGTCATCTGCAAAAAGGGATAGTTTAAATTCTGTTTTCCCCAACCGTATACCTCTTAACTCTTTTTCTCAGCTAAGTACCCTCACTTGGGGCTCAATGTACAAGTTAAATAAATAAGAGGAGAGGGGACAGCCCTGTCTGGTGCCACTGCATAATGGTAAGGGGTCAGATAAATGATTATTACACATTATCTGAACCGGAGGAGACTGATAAAGGGTACAGATGCAGTTAATAAAATTGCCAGGAAAACCATATTTTGTTAGGGCCAAAAACAAGTATGGCTGGGCCACTTGATCAAACACTTTCTCTGCATCCAGGGATACCAAGACTGCTTCAAGGGTGGGGTCCTGGGATGCAGAGATAAGGTGGTAAAGTTTGCGGAAATGATCTGCGGATGACCTGCCCACCACTAATCCTGTTTTCTCTGGCCCCAAAAGTTCAGACCAAACTTTTGCCAGTCTATTTGCCAGAATTTTTGCATATATTTTAACATCTATGTTGAGTAGAGAGATTGGTCTATAATCGCTAATTATGGTTGTGTCCTTCCCCAGTTTGGGGAGGAGGATTATTCTTGCTTCAAACAATGAGGAGTCTGTAACCGGGGAGGTCTCCCAATATTTGAAAAGCTGGTGCAGCAGTGGGATAAGCTGAACTCTGTCATTGAGGCACAGGTCAGGAAGCATAGGAAAAATCCAGAAGCAGTTGTAAAATTCCACAAAACTGTTTATTTGTAGTTGCAGTAACATAAAAAAAAAACCTGTTCAGAATAACTACATGCAGAGGAATAAAAATAAAATCTTCCTTCAGTCTATGTCCTTTTTTCTTGTAAAATCTCCCCTTGCAGATCAGTTTAGCTGTTTTATAAGTCTTTTCCAACCCTGATTCCTTAGCGAGCATCCTGCTTTTGCAAAATGTTCTGTTCTCGTAAATATCTGGAGCCGCTAGAACAGAGTATGCTTCCTGAGGACCCCACAGCCCTTGTAAAAGGCTTAGACATTTGCACCAAAGTAACCTCTAGCTTTCTACAGTCATCTCAAACTATAAATATACATACATTTCAACAGTAGCACCATATTTCTCAAACAAAAGTAATCCCATTATCAGTTTCATTTCCATACAGTGATTTGTACATTTTTGTTATATTAGCTGATATAGATAAGGAAGGAAGAAAAACAGACAGCAAGAGAAAACTGAGAGACAGTGAGAGGCAAAGAATTGCAAGACTGTTCGAGTTGATCAAGTCAAAGGTCTCACAGGAACATTTGGTTATGCAACCAGACAGAGAAGAGAGAAAAGGAAAAGATCCTTGCATTTAAACACTTTCTTCACAACAAATGGGACAGGGTTCTATTCGACCCTGTTACAAATCCTAAATGTCTTGTAACAAGGGCCAGAGAACCCGTCTGGGCTGGGTACTTTATTAGGGTTTTAAGGAATCAATGGCCAAAGATATTTCTTCAGTAGTGATAGGGGTAGTTAAGAGGGACTGATGCTCACTAGAGAGGCAGGGGAGATTTGAATGTGCAGAAAGTTCTGCATCTTTTGGTTTTGATAGGTTGATAAGGGGTATCCTTAGTGCTTTGGAGTGGACATACATAAGTGCTTCAGTCCAGGTTATCTCATTTAAAGCTGTGGTCTATTTCTGTCTGCCTTCTTTATTGCCTGTCAGCCTGCCTGCACTACATCTGGACACTTATTTCAACTCTCTCTCTCTCTCTCTCCCCCTCCTCCCTCTCTCACCTGCCAGGCAGAGCTAAACTGGTTCATGAACTGGAGTTACTCATTTTATCTGTTACAGTAGCTATCTTAAGAACCTAGAGTAATATCAGACAGGAAAAAAAAACATTTACACATCATTGTCACAGATTAGAGGAGCAATTAGTTAAATATAACTAAAGAGATAAGGAAACATCCCTGAAATCCATAGGAGGGAATGGGTTAAATGCCACAGAATGGAATGTTCCAGCAGTTTATCTGATATTAAAGAGCAAGTTCTTAGTAAGGATGCATACAGTACCTTCAAGAATGAAGGTTTTTCTGCCTCTACAGTCACTCGGTTTGCTATTATTTGTTTCTTTACTTATTTGTTCATCATTTTATTTTTATTTTGCCACCTGCTAGTGAAAAAAGAATACAATGGAACCCTTGTATTATGAAGTCAGAAACTGTTTACTGGCAAGGCTGGCCATGTATTTCAAATAGAATAATAGATAGGTTCCTGTGCATTACAATGTAGTAATTCCATCGAGAGGTTCCATGTCGCCAGAACCTCGAGATGGAATTACTGCATTGTAATGCACAGGAACCATATTTTTAATTTTTTTAAATATATGGATGCGATTTTCTTTTCTCTGAGGTGGTTGGCAGCTGCAGCCCGAACAAGTCTTTCCGTCCTGGCCATGCGCCACACTGTCTCACTGCTCGTTTTTTGTTTTTTTGTTTTACTGAAGGACAGCCTACCTTTTCCATGTCTGGGGAACGCAGGGTCAGCTGGATATCTGTATTTTTCAGATATTTTAAACAAAAAAGCTGCAAAATGTTACGGTTGAGAAAAACTCTCGGGAAGCGAGACAGTGGCCGCCATGTTTTTCGAACTGTTCTGCCCGCCCTAACAGGAAAAGTGACCAATTGGAAGGCACGTTTTGAAAGACATTGGGAGCTAGACTAGCGCATGTGCTGTTGTGATTTGGTGATAATACTATCGTTCAGGTCCCCAACGATAGCATTACGGCACCTGAACGATGGTATTATCACTCCTGAAGTGTAATATTATCACTTTGGGAGTGATAGTATTATGGGGAATTTTTTGTATGCTTTTGTAGTATATTATTTTCATGATCCATATATTAAAAAGGGAAACTGCAAATCTGTTTTCAGATTTTTATGGAGAAATAATACTGTCTACCACCAAAATATTGCATATTTAATAGAAATATGTGATTCTGATAATCTGTGATCTTTGTTATAATTTAGCATATGACATTTTCTTCATAGCCAGATTTTGCTTGGGAAGAAGAAAGAGAAGCTAGTTACTGTTGAAAAAAAAAATTAAAATCATACAGATGGACCACAATAGTGCAAACGTATAAAGGGCAAAGTTTGTTACTTACAGAAGTATCTATTTATTTTGAAAAAGATAGAACAATATATTTACTTTCTCATTCAGATACATTGGGCTCCTAACTAGCTGGCAGTTTCTGATATAACAGTATCAGAATTCTACTCAATTCTTTTTTTATTAACAGTGTGAAAAGTAAAGGCAAAAACCTACTTGTTTCACTGCCTTGACACATATTTTGTTACAAAAGTAGAAAGTAAGTACTAACACATTAAAATACGATAGATAAAATAATAATTTGTCTATTTCTTAGAAGTAAACACCTGCTGTTTAAATGTCTTTCTAAAAGTAAGTTGGGGAGTGTGTGTGTGTGTGTGTGTGTGTGTGTGTGTGTGTGTACTAGAAACAGCAAGTCTGCTGTACGAAATTATGTCTATGAACTCATCACCCACCTGTTAAAATCAAACCCCTAACACACAGTTCAATATATTAGATAGAACCATCTTATATAGAAGCATATTAAAATACGTAAGAACAATATCTGCCCATGTGTTGTACCTGAAACAAGAAGGAAGCAGGAGCACAGACATGATATTAAAACAAGCATTTGTTAATGCCAAATGTTTGCTTGCTGTCATTGGCATTGGTAGTGTAGGAGTTACAGAGCTGCATAATAGGAATGGCAGCAAAGTATTGAACTGAAGCCAACCCCACCACCACCCTACAGATACTGACAGGCATTGGGGTGTGCCTTTGGGTCGTCAGGCATAACAGCCATGCCATTTCATTACACCCTACTCTGCAGACACCGACAAGTGTCACGATGTGCCTTGGGGTCTTTGGCCCTTATGTTCACACCATTTCATCAGGAAATACGGTAAGATGGGTGCTGTATAGGAGAATGGGGTGAACTTTGGGGCCAAAGAGTCCAAGGCACACCTCGATGTCTCTCACTGGCTGCAGGGTGTGGGTGGGGGTGGAATGGTATGAGCATTACAGGTGACAATCCCAAGTCACACCCCTGATGCCTGTCATTCTCTACAGGGTGGGGCATTATGGTCAGAAACCCTAACGCCTCAGGCGTTCATTGGTATTTTCACTCCAAATTTTCACATGTTTTTTTTGTGACCCCCCACCTCATGAACAGTGGCAATATCAGTTCATTAGCCGAAAGCTGCTTTTGCACAGTGACTATGCCATTTGGCACCACAGGTGCGAAAACACATTTTGAACAGGACGTGAAAAATGACAGCTGTACTGTTCATGGGGAGGTGTAAAAAATGGCAACGTTGAAAATCTGCAGTGAAAATATTTAAAAAATTGGTGAAGTCACGAGCCTGCGTAGAAACTGTGTAATGCACACCCATAATGTAATTAGTTCGGGAATTTTTTACAGCAGATTGTCAACAAAGGCATTTTGGGACCTTGCTCATGAACAGTGTCACTGTGATTTTCTTAATCTGTCCTGAACAGTGATTTCCCACAGTGACCACGCATTTCTGTGCTGGAAATGTGAAAACACATTTCGGCCATGGTGTAAAAAATGGCAGCTGTACTGTTCATAAGGAAGTGTAGAAAAATGCCACTGGTGAAAATCTGGACTGAAAATATTACAAATTCATGAACTTACGAGGGTGCGTGGAAACTGCAAAATGCTTGCTCGTAACACAGTCATTTTATGGACTTTTGTCACCAAATTTTTAACATACCAGTTTAAGACCTCTGCTCATGATCAGTGTCACTGTGATTTTCTTAATCTGTCCTTAACATTGATTTCACACACTGACTGCGCCATTGTGCGCTACATGAGCGGAAACACATTTTGGGTGAGATGTGAAAAATTACAGCTGTACTGCTCATAAGAAGGTGTGGTAAAATGACAATGTTGAAAATCTGGAGTGAAAATATTAAAAATTCACAAACTTACAAGTATGCGTAGGAACTGCACAACACATGCTCGTAAATCAGTCATTTTTGGGAATTTTTTCACCAAATTTTCAACGTAAGATTTTTGGGGGCCTACCTCATGAACTGTGACACTGTCATCTCATAAATTGGTCCCGAAAGGTGGTTCTGTGCAGTGACTGCGAAATCACCTTTTGGGGCTGATTAACGCCATGACAGTGCCAGAACTCATGAGGAGGGGTCCCAAAACCCAGAAAATTTAGTGCCAAAATTCCAAAAAAATGCCTGAGATATGCATCAAAGTTGAAAAAACCTATTTATTCCATTATACAGCTTACCAGCATTTCTTCAGTTCACAGTCAGCTTTGAAGAGTGCAGGCGTGTTCCCGGTCCACTGAAGAGCATCTTGCTGGCCTCCGGAGGTAAGTATGGCGTGAGGTGGGGTTGTGGGGAGGTGGATGCACAGAGGGTGGGCACAATCAACGAGGGACCGTTTTTTTCTTTTCAGGTGTTTTTTAATTTTTTTAGGAGGACGACGCTGGACTTGTGCCATGCTGGGGTAGGCTCCCAGCGTGGCAGCTGGAAGATTTTTTTGGGGAGCAGTGGAGCCAAGGACAACAATGCGGGACTTGTGCCATGCTGGGGTGGGCTCCCAGCATGGCAGCTGGAAGATTCTTTTTTGGTGGAGGGACTGTGGAGCCAACGTGGGATTGGGCACCCCCGTAGGCCATACAGATGTGTGCCACACTGGGGTGGGCTCCCAGTGTGGCAACTGGAAGTCTGTTTCTTTTGGGGGGGTTAACTGAGCCAACAGACAAGCAGGATTGCTGGCAATATGCTAATCAACACTATTTTATCGCTGCTCACTGAAGCGGAGCTCTCCCTTTCAATTGTACGGCACTGCATTTTCAACTGCTGTCATAGACAGCTGCAGCATTCATTGGTGAACTGTGGCCACGCCTGCAAACACACTGATTGAACTGGAAGACAGGGTGCCACACCTACAAAAACTCAGATGATGGCATTATGTTTCTTGCACATGCGTGCAAGCAAACATAATGAAGAAAACTGAAAAAACAGTGGGACAACATTTCTCTCAGGCTGATCACTCCATCTTTTACCAGGTACCATGTCACCCAACTGTGTTCAAGCAGTGCATCTGTGCATCACTCCCCAGTGGAGGCAGTTCCTTACCTTTCATCAGCCACAGTATGCAACAGGGATGGGTGCCATGATGCCCCACAGTGTTCATAGAGTGCTTCTGGGCATCACTCCTAACTGCAGGTAGTTCCTGACCTTTTTAGCAGCACACAGTATACAAGCATGCTAGGTGGCACATTGCTCCACTGTGTAAATGCAGTGCTTCTGAACATCACTCCACAGTGCAAGCTGTCCCTCACCTTTCACCTACACACAGTACACCACCGTGATGTCTGCCTTGTCACAGCATAGTGTTCCTACAGTGCTTCTGAGTATCACTCCCCAATACAGGCAATCCCTCACCTTTCAACAGCACACAGCACACCACCGTGATTGGTGCCATGTCGCCCTACTGTGTTCAAGCTATACTTCTGAGAATCACTCCACAGTGCAGGCAGTCCCTCACCTTTCACCAGCATGCAGTACACCACCTTGATGGGTACCATGTCACCCCACTGTGTTCATGCACTGCTTCTGACATTACTCCCTTGTGCAGGCATTCCCTCATCTTTCACTAGCAAGCTGAACACCACTGTCACGTGTGCTTTGTCACACCACAGCATTCATACAGTGCTTCTGAGCACTGCTACCCAGTGCAGGTAGTCCTTCAACTTTTACCAGCATGAAGCACACCACTGTAATTGGTGCCATGTCACCCCACTGTGTTCGAGCTTTGCTTCTGAGCATCACTCCCCTGTGTAGGCAGTCCCTCACCTTTCAGCAGCATGCAGTATGCAGCTCTTATGGTGCCTTGTCACCCCACTGTGTTCAAGCAGTGCATCTGAGCATCGCTCCACAGTGCAGGCAAACCTCACTTTTCACTAGCATGCAGTACACCACTTTGATGGGTGCCATGTCACCCCACTGTGTTCATGCAGTGCTTCTGACATTACTCCATTATGCAGCCATTCCCCCATGTTTCACTAGCCAGCAGTACACCTCTGTGACGTGTGCCTTGTCACACCAGAGTGTTCATACAGTGCTTCTGAGCATCGTTGCACAGAGCAGGCAGTCCCTCACTATTCACCAACACACAGAACACAACCATAATTGGTGCCATATTGCTCCACTGTGTTCATGCAATGCTTGTGAGCATTGCTCCTCCATGCAATCAGTCCCTTATTTTGTTCATACAGTGTTTCTGAGCATCATGCCACAGTGCAGGCAGTACCTCACATTTTACCCCCACACAGTACACCACCTTGATGGGTAACATATCACCCCACTGTGTTCATGCATTGCTTCCAAGCATTGCTCCTCCATGCAGACAGTCCCTTACCATTTACCAGCATGCAGTACACAACCATGATGAGTGGCAGGTCTCCCCAGTGTGTCCATGGTACAAAGCTGTTTAACTCTTTCAGCACCCTGACTTTCCCCCATCTGGGCCAGTCTTCCCAGCCCCAAAACTACCTTCTCTGGGACTTACCTGTTCTGGTGGTCCTGTCACAGGACCTTGGATCAGAGGTGCACAGTCATCAGTGTGGGGTCTGCTACAGGACAGCCATCACTGTTCTACAGTAAGAGGGATTTTCCTTCTATTTTCTCCCCTAATGGGCCCAGGCATGTCTGTACTCAGCCTCCATGGAGACACCTTAGGCATCCATGTGTGGGGTCCCTTCCCATGCTGTCCCATAGTGCTGCCACCTAGATTCCTCTCCCTTTCCTGCAGATGGGCATTCTGCCTCCCAGGCCAGTCCTCAAGTGACCCAGGTCCGTTCTTGAACCCAGGTTTACATTTATTCAATTTCTATGAACTTTATATTCTGTATTTTTGTATCTGTTATCTTTTCTCCTTTCCCCTTCCCCCAGGACACATCTGTTGCTAGCTCAGTATGTCTTCCTTCATAAAACCTTTGAAATAAATAAATCTTTTATATTATTAATGCATTATGCCACTGTGGCTCTGACCAGATTTTGTTATAATGGGGATCGGGGCTGGGATGGGGGAAGGGTAGGAACGGCACATTCCACCTGGCACAGTCATGCTAATGAGCCCATAATGGGCATGCTTGAGGTCCCTTTGCACCATGCATGTCCAATGAGCTCTTTAGCATATTTTGGATGAATATTGCCCTTGTCGGAAATGGTGCATCGCATTCCTCTATTGGCAGTCTTCAGCCTGAACCGTGGATGCACTGCACCAAACATAGCAACAGCCCGCTATGTGCTATGCATCCAAGGTCTGATATTCAAACAGAATCCGTCATCTGTTCCAATCACAGATCCTGTTTGAATATCCCATCAGGCTGGCCGGATCATTTTTTGGTGTTGCTCTTCCATTTGCGCTGTGCATCTGGCCGGCTCTGAATATGGGGCCCCTGGGAGTTAGAGGCACTCTGGGTGGAGACAACACTCTACCCTATGTAATTTCTTACTTATATGTGCTAGTTGTGTCTTGTGCTTAAAACTGTTTATCTTCTCTGTAAATTGGCTTGTTTATATATATATGATTATTTTGGTTTGTTTGCTTATGACCTTTTAAGATTATCTTGTTTTCATTGCCTGTAATTTTTATGTGTTATTTCAATAAAAATATTTAACAAAAAAAAAAGATTGCTGCTTGCAGTGGAACACATAAATAATCAGGATGTAGACAGTAAGAAACCTTTATTCAGCAGCAGCAAGAGATTTGTTTATGATTCTGTGTGCTTTAAGCTGCACGCTGCATTTATAGAAACATGAAGGAGAAGTGTGGAAAACTGAAATGGATAAACTGTAAACAGAATCAAATGCTATCACATTGGATAATACCAGATTTTAAAAGCAGAGCTCAAACTAACATTATATAGAAACCCAGGAACATAGAATTTGTCAGCAGAAAAGGACTGCTTGTCCCACTCAGTCTGCCCAAATGGTCCGTGCCTAGTCTGTCTCTACAGATGCTAGCTGGTCTCTGGTGACCTTTCCTCTTCTCTGCCCATTTCCTAATATTCTCCTATGTCTGTCCCATGCATGCTTGAAGTCTCTGTTGTTTTCACCTCCACCACTTCCTCTAGCAGTCTATTCCAGGCATCTACTGCTCTTTCAGTGAAGTAGTACCTCCTCACATTCTACCTAAACCCGCCCCCTTCAACTTCATCACATTCCCTCTGGTTCTGGTGCTCTTCCTCATTTGAAAAAGACTCCCCTTCTGCACATTTCTCATCCCTGTTATCATGCTTGTAAGTCTCTATCATGACCTCCCTCACTCTCCTCTTTTCCAGGGTGTACATATAGAGTCCCCTCAGTCTCTTCTAGTGGGACTTTTGGTGCAATCCTTACACCATTTTAATTGCCTGTCTCTGAACTGCCTCCACCCTGTCTATGTCCTTTCTGAGATGCAGTCTCCAGAACTGGACACAATAATCCAGCTGGGGGCTCACCAGTAAGAAGAATATTGGCAACACCACCCCCATCCTCCTGCTAGGGATACCTCTCCCTATGCCTCCCAGTATCCCACTGGCCCTACCCGCTACTTTGTTAGAGTGCCCTGGCACTTTGAGGTCATCAGATATGATAGCCACAAGGTCCCTTTCCTGCTTAATGACTAACAGTACCTCCTCCCCATCCTATACTCTGTTCTTGGGTTCCTATGCTCTAGATGCATAATTTTTCACTCTTTGGCATTAAACACCAACTGCCACACTCTTGACCACTCCTTGAGTTTCCCAAGATTTCTTTGCATTCTTTCCACCTGTTCTTTATTGTCCACTGTATTACAGATTTTGGAATCATCTGTAAAAAGGCATATCTTCCCTTACAGTTCATCTGCAATGTCACTTATAAAGACATTGAAGAAGACTGGTCCCAGTACTGAGCCCTGCGGCACCCCATTGGTCACCCTCCCATAATTAGAGAGAGTGCTGTTAACCATCACCTTCTGTCACCTATCCATTAACCAGTTTCTGACCCAGCTGAGGCACTTACTTTTTTCTCTCCTTTGCATGTGTTCCATAATTATGCACACCACACCTGTGTGAATGAAAATGTAGTAATTATTTGTGCAGCACTAGGTTCTGCAATGGAGAAAGAGTAATGTGTGCTCCAGGATGGCCCTGGTTCCAGTTGCCTTGGGGGAGTAGCTGGTTAGCATGACCAGAATGGTATTCTGGGTGGCCTGGGTTCAAGTCCCAGTTGAGGCACTTCCTTCTTTCTCTCCTTTGTTTGTTTGTGTTCCATAAATATGCACACCACACCCATGTGATTGAAAATGGAATAATTATTTGTGCAGCACCATGTTGTACATTTGAGAACAAGTAATGTGAGCTTCAGTATGGCCCAGGTTCCAGTTGCCTTGGAGGCACAGCTGGTTAGCATGACTGGAATGGTATTCTGGGTGGCCTGGGTTCAAGTCCCAGCTTAGGCACTTACTTCTTTCTCTCCTTTTGCATGTGTTCCATAAATATGTACACCACACCCATGTGATTGAAAATCTAGTAATTATTTGTGCAGCACCAGGTTGTACACTGGAGAAAAAGTAATGTGTCCTCTGTGACGGCCCAGGTTCCAGTTGCCTTGGTGGTGCAGCTGGTTAGTGTGACTGGAATGGTATTCCAGGTGGCCTGGGTTCAAGTCTGAGCTGAGGCACTTACGTCTTGCTTTCCTTTGTTTGTATGTGTTCCATAAAGATGCACACCACACCCATGTGATTGAAAATGTAGTAATTGACCCTACTCACCACTTTGGATCCCACTCCTAGGTTACTCAACTTAAATAGTCTCCTGTGCAGTACAGTGTCAAAAGCCTTGTTGAAGTCCTGATAGGCCACGTTCACTGCTCTCCCCTGATCTAGTTCCCTGTTCACCCAGTCAAACAACTTAGTCAGGTTTGTCTAGTATGACGTTCCCCTATCAATGCATGCAGCCTTTGGCCTTGCAGCCCACTGGGTTCAAGATACTGTATTAACGTTTCCTTTAACAGTGTTTCCATTAATTTCCCCACCACTGAGGAGAGATTCACCTATCCTTTAATAGTGTTTCCATTAATATCCCTAACACTGAGGTGATGTTCACATGTCTATAGTTCTAGCCTATTCCCTGCTGCCGCCCTTATGTAAAGGGACCATATCTGCTCTCCTCCAGTCCTCTGGAACTATGCCTGACTACCGTGAGCTGTTGAATAGGGCCATACACAGGGCAACAAGCACCTCCCTAGTTCTTTTAATACCCTAGGATAATACCCTAGGGTGTATCCCATCCGGTCCCACAGTCTTGTCAGCTTTCAATGCTGCAAGTCCTTTCAGGATGCTTTCTCTGAAAATGGACTTGAGTTTGTTTCCCTTCCCCCCTTTTTCCTGCTGATCTCTGGTGGTCTGTCCCCTCTCCTGCCACTGTGATGACTGAGCAAAAGTATCTGTTCAGGATGCCTGCTTTTTCTTGGTCTTCTTTTGTACAATTTTCCTTTGCTGCCCTCCTGATCCTCACTATTTCTCCCCTTGCTGTCCTTTTCTCACTTATGTACCTGGTAAAATCTTGTCTTATGTACCAGGTAAGTCTTATCTTATGGTAAAAAGATGCAGGCAGCTTCCACTTATGCAGGCCGGGGCCAACAAAAAAAAGTAACAGTACTCATAGTATGTAGTCGGCACACAGCACCATCCCAAAGGCTGATCCACAAAGCCAAAAACAAATGCTCCACACTGGTTATCTGGCAAAATGATTTCTTTAATGAGATTCCAAGTAACCCAAAGAAAAAATTAAAAACAGGCCAAGCACCACGAAGCGTGGCTTGCCCCTCCCCAATAGAGTCCTACACTGCAATAGTCAGTCAAACATTTTGGCACTAAAGAGCGCTTTCTCAAGACTGGTGACTAGTGGTAATGCACCTAATAAATACAGCTTCATTAAAGTGCCAGTGCAACAATAAAACCAGGATATGAACATATAGTTAAAAACAATTATACAATGGCAAGGGAATTTCCTTTGCTCTGATTGGCTACCACCAGCTAGAGACAGTGATGATATTGAGCAATAACATCACTGTATCTAGGACAGGCAGCAAAATTACCGCATAACCATTAAAAGAATCACTGCCCATGTCATGTGCACCCAGGGAAACGTGAACATTTTAAACCTCTCATCTTCACTCCCCACCTCCCTGCCTCTCAAACAAACGAACCGCTCACAGAAAACAAAACAGTACTCATATAGTCTCATGCCCGGTGTTTTTTTTTTTTTCTTTCTCGTTTTACCACTCGCTTTCCCGCTGTGATACCGCTTGCTTTCACTGACCCATGCTGACCGTAATGGCCGTGCACTTCAAGATGCATGATCCACATCCTACATCAGTCCCAAAACAACAAGAAAGTGCCCAGAAGAATGTAGGTTTTCACCTCATGTTTCATTTCTTCTGTTTCTTTTGATTCTTGTTTTCCCCCGAAGTGAGCGGCTTTACAGACCATAACTGCCGGTCACGTGAGTCAGTGAAGCCATTCATTTCATATGCCTGTACCGTGCTCTACGGATCGCTCCCACAGCAACAGAAACACAGAACCTGCTGAATTAAATTACCTGGCCACTAAGAATTCTGTCTGTGTCTAGTAGTTTTGGGGAGGGGGGGGACACAGAACACAAAGTGCCACAGAAACACTGGAATGGACAACTGAGTCATGAAGAAGCAACCCCACCTACTGGACTATTTTTTCTCCTTACTTACATGCCTTCCACAGAAAAAATACAAACCTCATTTAAAAAAAAATAATTTTTTAAGCTTTTTTATTACTACTGTATTAACAAATGAGCCATTGTATAATAGCAATAAGGCACTCCAGGGATGTGTGTTATTGTGTAATAACATCACTCCTGGGATGGTGGAAGCACTCGGCTTCATCTCGTGCTTCAACCCACCCCAGCAGTGATGTTATTACACAATAACACACACCCTGTTGTGCCTTATTGCTTAATTATATAACCAGATGTTTGAACAAGAAAGTGCTTAATAAATATGATAAATATGATATACTAAGGGTGCATGAATCCATAGAATGCAGTATGATTAAATAAAAGTCCTGCCTGAGCTATTTCTCACTTTAATTATAAAGCATTTTATGGATTCATGCACCATAGTATATCATATTTATCATATTTATTAAGCGCTTTCTTGTTCAAACATCTGGTTTTATATCATTGTTTTTAACTATATGCTCATATCCTGATTTTATTGTTGCCCTGACACTTTAATGGAGCTGTATTTATTAGTTGCATTACCATTAGTCACCAGTCTTGAGATAGCGCTCTTTAGCACAAAAACTTTTGACTGTCTATCGCAGTGAGACTCCATTTGGGAGGGGCAAGCCACGCTCTGTGCTGCTTGGCCTGTTTTCAACTTTTTCTTTGGATTACTTGGAATCTCATTAAAGAAATCATTTTGCCAGATAACCAGTATGAAACCTTTGTTTTTGGCTTTGTGGATCAGCCTTTGGGATGGTGCTGTGTGCTGACTACATACTGAAAGTCTTATCTTATGTACCTGATAAAGTCTTGTCCCCATGTTCTACCTCTTTGGTTATCCTTTCCTCTGTCTATGTCTTTGCTGCCCTCACTGTCTTTCCCGCTTCCATCTGTTTTACCCGGTACACCACTATGTCTTCTTTCCTCTGCATTTCCTTATACCTCCTAAAAGCCACTCTTTTTTCCTTCACCATCATGGCCACATCCCTAGAGTACCATAACAGTCTCTTTTTCCTTTTGGTTTTGTTCACTTCCTTCATGTATTGGCTGGTTGCCTTAATCATGCCCTCCCTTTTTTTCCCTGCTGTTCCTCTACACGTACCTAGCAATCCCCCCCATTAGACAGTTTTTGAGGTAGTCTCCCATTTCTGTAAAATCCATCATCCTGAAGTCCAGGATCCTTGTCCTCCTGTGGTTTGCCTGTGCTCCCATCCTAATGCAAAACAACACTGTACGGTGATCACTGGTACCTAGGAGACTACTCACTGTGACATCTGCAGTGTTGTCCCTGTTTGTAAACACCACGTCCAGGTACCAGGTCTATATCCCACAACTAGAACCACGCGGTAATAACCTCGAAGGGAAGGGTAGGGTATGATAGCAGAAGGGAATTACCTCTACCGCTGTCACTCTTTACGTCACTGAGGAAATGCCAAGTTGCCATGTGCTGGGTGCCTGATCGAGCCACTGCTATGGTGGAGTGGTTAAGGTACCAATGCATGGCAAAATCCATAGACCTGGGACTGTGGTTTTGTTCCCCAGGTCTCCCGTGCTTCTACTTTTGTGTTTAAAAAAAAGTTTCCTCCCGAGTTTCTCCCCATCCTCAAGTCTGCCCCAGAGTTAGTTATTTAAGTTCTGGGGTGTGGATGATGAAGCATCCCACACGGGGGTGGGGGGGGCAAAGCTCCTCACAAAAACATAAAGTCCCATTGCTTTTAATGGGCATACTCTTTTGGTTTGAGTCCGTGTTTTATCTGTCTCTGTAGTGCTTGGTGCTGTGTTGCTTGTGGCATTTGCAGCCATGCTGTTTTTGTGTTCGGCAGTATGTCCTCAAGCCCCAGGTCCAGTAGTGCTCCATCCTTAGTGGGTTTATTGACTAGTTATCTGAGAAAGACCTGTTGTTGGGAGTCAAGTATGGCCCTGCTCCCTGCCAAAGCTGCATCTGAATGACTCCAATCCACAGCTGGCAGATTAAAGTCATCAACTAGCAGCACCTCCCCCTCATTTGCAGTCCTGATGATGTCCTCCCCAAGTGCATGATCCAACTCCTCTCCCTGTGCTGGAGGTCTGTATACCACCCCTGTACAGATAGCAGACCCAGCACCTGTCTCCAGGATGACTCACACCACCTCCAGCCCTTGCTTTTGCTCCGGGTATGTGGCATGATCTGCAGAGGTAGGAAACATGCAACCTCAGGCAGCATTTACACACACACACACACATACTCTCTCTCTCTCTCTCCATTTTGTTTAAACTTTAGTAGCATTAATAGTCTAGCCCATTGGTTCCAGGATTTGTCATGCCGCTTGTTTACCAAGATTTATTACAATCCTGTTCTTATCAAATGCGTTATCTTGTCCAAATACACACACACACACACCAGTCTCTTAAGCAGAGAAAACTTAAAGAGCAGGTAACACCTCTGTAAAAACTGTGAAAAACATACTGTTTCGACACACATAGACATCCTCCGCAGAATGTACACTGCATGCTGCTGAGGCCACCAAGAAGGGTCTGCTCACATCAGGGGAGGAGTAAGGGAGCAGAGAAGAGAAAGAAAAACACTGTACACCATCTACATGATGGCTTGAGATCCCAGGAAGCCATTGGGTCCCTGGAGTCAGGGTGTCCAGCACTGGAGCCTAGTACACATATAGACTGCATTGGCAGAGGACATCACTCCCACAAGAGCACCTTGCAGGGATGGAAAACCAGGGGAGAAGCTTTCTCACAAATACAATTATTATTTTCATAAGTCAACAGAACTACTGTATGGCAACAGGTCTGCATCTTGATATTATAGCTGCTTCTCACGTCATTATAACACCCAGCAGCAAACAGGAGCCCCTGCTGTTTGCACCATCAAACAAAATATACTAACATTCCGAAGCTTGTCTAGTCAAAGAAGGGAACATTTTGATAAACAACTTAAGTGACCTTGTAGTCTCTAAAATCTCTTCAAGGCATCCTGCTCCACACTGTAACCTAAGGCACAGTTTTGTTTTCCATTAAACAACTGCAATGTAAGCTTGTCAGGGGGAATGCTGGCATGCTGAATGGCACACCTTTTCATGTACTACTTCCTCATATTCTTACAGAGTATCTTACAGGGAGGAACAGGGTGGAGGAAAACACTATTTTTAAGCGAAAAAGATGTTCCAGGACTAGAGGGCATGGGATGAAGTTGGAGGGAGGACGATTCAGAGGAAACATGAGAAAGAATTTCTTCACAGAACGGGTGGTGGACAAGTGGAACACCCTGCCAGAGGAAGTGGTGGGGGCTGAAACAATCACAGGATTTAAGAATGCATGGGATAGACATAAAGGAATTCTGGAGGTCAGGGGTAAGGGACAACAAACTTCTAGGAAAACAAACTGAACTTACAAGCTGAAATGGGCAGACTGGGTGGGCCATAGGCCCTTATCTGCTGACACTGTCTATGTATCTATGTATCTATATTGTACTGTATGTACAACAAAACATTACCAAAGTAAAATGGCTGGTCTGTCAGTGCAGTGTGGTACCGTTACCACTCATGATGCCAGCGAACTGCATTCAGGAATGAGCCGGGGCAATCAGAGGCAGGCTGTGGGGGACAAAGGATCACTCAGGATGCTCTCCTCCTCAGTGGAGGGAAGATCTCTGTCTCCACTGCAGTGCTATAACCTGGGTGACCACAGGTGCAAGTGCAGCAGAAGTAGGGTGGGAGGGAGGATGTCTTCCCCAGGTTTGTGGCAGGTGTGCAGACATGCTCACCACTACATTGAGCCCCCTGCATACAGATGTACCAGGGGTAGGAAGAAAAACAGCAGTAAATGTCCCCAGCAGCAGCAGATGATGGTACCCTGCTGTATCTGCATTCCAAACTCTGTACACCATGGCAGCTGATGCAACATATGAGATTTGAAGAGGTACCTGCCATCTTCTTGTCCCTGCATGGGGGGTGGTGTCATGGCTTCATAGAGCTAGTACATTTCAGGAGGGGGCGATGGAGGCCAGGTACTTTGGGGTAGCCAGGAGGACAGTTGTGCTGGAGATTGGAGGGGGTATATATAGAACGCTGAAGAAAAATTTCCCAAAGTAAAAATAAAACTGACATCTCCAAAGTAATTGCACTTCTGCCTTGCTCAGTTTCAGTCATCTAGCTGTGACTACAGAGCAGACTACAGTGACATTAGCAAGGCGTCACACATTTCTGAGTGGTGCAAATACTCACCTCTGTAGTCCATGTAAACAACTGGAGCAGCTGAACTTAGCTGTTTTGTTGAGCTGACAGTAGCTTACCGTTTGACCTCTTGAAACTTCATATGATCAGGAATTCATTACTGGTCTCTTAGATACGCCACAGTCACAGGGTAATTGAATAAGAAATTAAATAAAGTATGGAATGTAAGCAAGCTAAAGACCCCACACACACACACACACACACACACACACACACACACTGCATCTTATTCCCTTTGCAACTCTGTCCTCCCCTCAGTGAAATCCCCTGCTGGTCAAGCTGCCTTCTCCTTCCACTTCCCCAAACTGTGGGGCTCTCTTCCCCTTACCCTCTGCTTTGTCCCCTCCCTTCATTCTTACAGATTACTCCTCCTTGACTTCACTCTTCATTCCTGGAGCTGCCCCTGATACTGGGCTCTAGGCTGTTGCCTGTCACCCTACACCCTCTGCTCCCCTCCTTTGTCCTGCACTCACATTAGTGCAGTTCCCAAAACGTCATTCCCAAATTACAATCTTTGCTCGAACCATAAACTCTATATTTGCCTTTTGCACACTGTAACTTGTTCTCCCCAGCACTTTATGCATCACAGTGTACTTAATGACACATACACAGTCCCGAAAGAACTGGGCACTCAACAGCCTTGGAAATCACGACTCCACCAGTTGCTATATTTAACTTATTTATTTAGAACATAGACTATAGTGAGCAAAGACCTCCAAAAGATCTAACTCTTGACACATTTTAGATCCTCGTGGACCCTTTCTCAAAAGCTTTTGAGAAAGGGTCCATGAGGATTCAAAACGTGTCAAGCTTTTTAACCTGTGGAGGTCTTTGTTTATTATATTTTATGTCCTAAATAAATAAGTTAAATATAGCAACTGGCAGAGTCATGATTTCCAAGCCTGGTGAGTGCCCAGTTCTTTCGGGGCTGTGTATGTGCTTTTTACTGAGAGCACCACCACCCAAGTGTGCACTGTCTTATCTGCACAGCACTTACTTACACACTCTCCTCCCTATTCAGAGCCAGCCACAAGCACAGCGCAGCCTGTAGCGCTGTGCCAGAAATACAGCATGGCCAGCTCTGAGCAATATTCAGCCAGTTAGCACGCACTAACAGAAGCATGCTAATTGACTGAATATTGGGCCATTTTGGCACAGCACTAAGTGGATATGCACTGCACCAACAGTGCCAAAGGCTGAATATGGCCCATAGGAGATAGCACTGCCCAAAATGAGATAGCACCAGGTATCCAGTGGGCCATAGTCAGCCTGAGTGTGATAATGAGTTCATAGGGCATGCAAGGAGCTAAGGTGCCATCTGCATGTTGCCCCTGTATCACTATATATATATATATATCCCTTCATGGTGTCTAGTGAACCACTCCCCTGTATCATTGTATATATCCCTCCCTGATGTCTAGTGGACCACTTTTCCCCATGAATCTCACTGTATCACTGTATATATCCATCCCTGGTGTCCAGTGAATCTCCTTCCCCCAATCCCCCCCATGTGACTGACACCCCTGTTCATCCACCTGCTAAGGACCTTCCCACCCCACCGCCACCCCCAGCATAACCCTCTGTTCACTTCCTCGACTGGGCACTATATGACTGTCACAGAATGTGATTACAAGTATGCGGGGGGTCCACAGTGAGTGGGCGAGGGGTGTCAATCGCACAAAGAAGATTGGTCACACTCAGTGGGGGGCCACTAGCCCCAATGGATTTATAGATTCATGGGACTCAGGGTAATCAGAGGAAGGAAGTCCACTAGACACCAGGGAGGGATATATATCATGATAGAAGGGCAATGGGGGGAGGAGGGTTCATTAGACATTGAGGAGGGATATTTACATTATACAGGGGTAATCCAGAGGAGGGGAGATCCACTAGACACCAGATAGGATATACATATGTAAAATCGTTACCTGGATGCCCTGGTATCAGGCCCCCTGAGGAAGCTCTAATGAATGAAGCGCTGGGGCACCTGGGTAATGGCTTTACAGCTCCTGTATGTCCTTGAGTTAAATTTATTAGCAGGAAGACTCCACTGAGCATGCTCATTTTCAAGGAGGTCCTGTAAGGACCACATTAAACAATTCAATTGGATGGCACCATTTGGTACAGTCGCATCTCCCTGAGCTCCGCTGCACCCTACTTCCCTCAGTCTCATTACCAAGAGTTTTTTTGTGTGTTTGTAATGGTTTTCATTATAATAAAGAGCTAGAAATAATTCCAATTATAAATATTATTTTCTGATTTCTTACACAGTCATTTTATTAGTGATCTTACAACTCTGCTGACTTTTTCATGTATACCATCATTGCGAGTTAAAGTATGTCGGCTGTCGACAAGTGCTCCTGATGACTGATGAAACCTCCCCACTCACCATATGCATAGGGTAAAAAAACTTTCAACAAGGTTAACTGTCTTTGTATTATATTAGCAACTCGAGCCATTAAAAAAAAACACAATCTGGAAAATGTATTCTTGGGTGGCTCAATAAAAATAAGGAATGGATCCTGATGATACCTTGGTCATTATGAGAGAGGAATCTAATTCCTTAAAGCATCCTTTACCCGACTCTGGTAACAACTCAGATGATCAGGATGAGAATGCACCAAAAAAAATATCCAGCACTGCTCCCTTGACAATCAGTCATTTTGACTTAATAATGTCTGAGATTACACATTTAAGCATTAAAATCTCAGACACGCACACTGACTTAAAAAGAGGTCAAACAGGAATTACCTCACAAACAGCGTATTTCTGATGTAGAAACTAAAATTAGCAGTCTAGAAGATACATTGAACAAGGACCATGCAGACAGGATTTCAGATAATCCAGGATAACCAAAATAGAACTCAAACTAGAGGAACTTGAAAATAGAAATAGGAGAAATAACCTAGAGTGTTCGGGCTCAGAGAAGGCATCAAAGGAGCTGACCCAGTAGCTTTTGCCAGCACTTTTCTCACAAAGATAGCAGGCCCTCCAACTGACACTAAATTTTATATTTTGGAGAGGGCACATAAATCTTTAAAGCCTAAACCAAACACTGGTGAGCGTCCTAGATCTTTTGTTATAAGATTTCTTAATTCAACAGAAAGTGCACATTCAGGGAGTACTCAGAGACAAAACTAACATTATCTTTGAAGGCTGTAAGATTAAGGTGTTTAATGACTTAGCCCCTGAAACCATACAAAAGCGAGATGTCAGAGGTCTGAACAATAAAATAAAAATACACTCTGTTTTAAGGCACCTCAAGAAATTAGACACTTCAATAGCTTTCTTACAAGAGACTCATCTTAGGAAGGAACATTATGATTTGATGCGGAGAGATTGGGTGGGACAAATTTTGGGGGCTGGAGACAGCTCAAAGAAAGCAGGGGTACTCATTCTATTTAAAAGGGGACTTCAATTTCATATGGGAACAGTTATAGAAGACATATTAGGACACTTTATTGTCCTTAATGGTAAACTGGGAGAGGAATGTTTCACATTCATTAATGAATACCGCCCTAACTCTCATTATGTATTTAATGTACTTTTTTCTAAAGTTAGCAACTTTCTAGCTAACACTATTATGATTGCAGGAGATATGAACAGTACCTTAGATCTTGTGCTGGATAGGTCTACCTTTTGAACACAAAAGTCGAGGGTGGAAAAGGATCTCAGTGATCTTATAGAAAATTTGGGACTAGTTGATGCATGGAGAATTCTTAATCCTAATGTGAAAGAAATAAAAATTACCTACCTACCGTAATTATGATCTTTCTGTGTATCTTCACCATTCATCACAGATGGGGTACTGGCCAGAGATCAGGACCCCGCGGGAGCTTTTTTTAAAAGGATAGACAGAGTCGACGCAGCCTCGGCGCAGCCCTTGAGGCCGACGTACTACGTGGCGCTCGAGGATTAGCCATTAGGCTGTGTCGACTCCACCTGCCTACCAGTTTTGAGTCGCCGGAGAGGTACGAGGAAGGGATGGAGGGTGGGACAAGAGAGTCCAAGGGACAGAAAAAGGAAGAGAAAACTGAACTAAAAGGAGAAATAACGACTGAGAGGACAGCATAGAGGAAGGAAGACTAAGGGGATTGGGTAGGTGCCCCAATCTCTGGCAAAGGAAGAAGGGAGGGGAAGGGGGGGAGAGAGAATCTAAGAGAGAGAGTGAGAGGTAACAAGGATCCAGGACCCTTGTCCGTCACCAGACTGTATAGGAACTGCAAGGAGTAGAAAAGCTCATTTGCCAGAATTCAAGGCACAGAATAACTGGCAATACCCCAAAAGCAGAGTCAGCTATTCTGGAGAAGGACAGGGTACAGGGACTCAGTACTCTCTCTGTAAAGATATTTGGTGAAAAAGGAAGTTCTTTTTTTTTTTAAATAGATGGATAACAGAAGGAGGGCAACCACCAGCTCTCACCCGTGAGGAGTGAAGATATGTAGTAGAGAAGAAGTGCCACTGAACTGTACTCTTTAGGAAGAAAATACCCCCCTGTGTCCCAACTTTATCCCCGTCAAAGAGGGTAGGCACAGAGGGAGGAGGATCCAGAGACTGGAGCCCCAGGGATGGCAGGTGGGATTGTGATGAATGGTGAACATACACAGAAAGATCATAATTACGGTAGGTACATAATTTTTATATCTTATCTGTGTTAATCTTCACCATTCATCACAGATGGGTGAGTACCAAGCCCCCCGAAGGGGGTTGATTCATTGCACCCTAAGGGACAGAGTCCCTTAGCCCTCAGTGGGTGACACACTAAGGGGGGGAACCTTCTGGGCCTGAAGAGGCCCGAGAGTGGGGAGAGCAAGACAGAGTCCCCCAGAGGGGGAAGGAAGTTGCCCTGACAAACGTTGTCTCACCCTGTGGGAAAAGAGATAGGTTCCCTGGTGAGCGGAGCAAATCACCCTACGCCGGGCCAAGGGTGACAACCGGGAAAGGTGAAGCCACGCCGTTCTCCTGGTGCAGATCGCTGTCCCTACAACCCTGGTAGCTACCTCATTGGCGTCGTAAGATGCCCTTGCTTGGTGCTTTCCTAGCTCCAGGCCACATGCAGAGAGTATGATGGCTTGCCTGGTTTGCTCCGAGTCAGGCAAAGCAGCTAGGATCTGACCTAGCGCTGACCACAAGAACCTGTTGTAGGCTGCATAGTGGGCCTGATGAGCAGAGATGGAGAGAAGCAACCGTGCCGAGTAGAAAGTCCTCCTCCCCCAGAAATCAAAATCCAAAGAGTCCTGATCTGGGGGCGGGTCATGGTGGAGGGCGCGAAGCCAGTCAGGGGTGTCTAGGTGCATCAATCTGGACTGTGGATGAGGCATAGAACCAGGAGACTCCGGGGGAGCGCAATACCTCTGGCTGAGGTCCCTAGGGGCAGGAACACCGGAGAAGGGCATCTGCCAGAAAAGCATGGACGCCTCCCGAAAGGGAGCAGGCCAGAGCGGCACCACAAGGTTGGCCGCACCGAAATCACCTAGAAAGGCGTGCGCCACATGCTCAGGATTGCTGACCGACAAAGGAGAAAGGTGAAGGTCCTTCATCATCCTCATGAGGAAGCGCTGATACTCAGAGAGATCAGCGGCAGGAGAGATATGGACAGATGGTTCCTTTCCCCCAGAAGAGGGGGATGAGGAGCTGGAGGTCACCATGCATTCCGAGGGTGGTTGCTCGGGGGGAGGTTGAAAAACCTGGCTGTCCATGGCCCTAACGTAGGCAGGGAACCGAGCAGCCACCGCTCTGAACTGCTCCCAGGTGAGAGGGCCGCTAGGACCAAGAATGCCTGGGAGCGCTGGAGAATGCAGCAGAGGGATGGGGCAGAGCCAAGAGAAGAAGTCAGCTGACCTCTGCCAGGGCTAGGGAGCGGACCATGGACACCCGAGGAGGGTGTTCCAGAAGACTCCGCAGCCAACAGCTGTACAACCACGTTGGTACTGCCTAGGCTGCACCCAGAAGAATCCCCCCAGTGAGGTGACCGGGGCCATATAGATCCAGAAGGACGGTCCCCTACCTCCAAAGAATGGGACCCCCTCAAGGAACCGGAAGGGGAAGGGCAGAAGTCCGCAATTTGGCTTCGTCCAGGGCCGGGGTGAACCCCAGAGAAAGGCTGACATGCCGACCCCACACCCCTCAACCCCTCAGAGTCTGAGAGGGTCCTGGTCCTCGAGAGGGCCAACCTAGGTAGCTGGTAGCTCTGGGCTGCCCCCAAAGGGGAGACCCAGGGAGCAGCACCCTCCTCTCTTGTAGACTTCCCAATGGGCTCCAAAGTTGGGCAATCGAGACACACTACGGGAGGGGTACCACTGCCGAGGGGTCAAGGAACCCTCCAAGGCCAGGTTGCATGGCAATGGTGACACGCACCATAGCCTGCTGGTCAGTACCACTGACCCCAACCTCAGGGAGAACCTGACGCTCCTCAGAAGGGGGCTGGCTGTGACTCGTCACCGAGACCAATGGCTCACCCTCCTCTGCAGACAACCCCGAAGGGTGTGACTGCCCGTCCGACTCCGAGCCCGACTCCGACTCCGAAGAGGTAGAGTCTGAGGCCCTAAGCCAAACGGTAGGAGGGCGAGGAAAGGCGACCTTACCAAGAAGCCCAGTAGCCAAAGCAGTGGCCAAGGTGGCACCCGTGCCCTCCACAGCCCCGCAAGCGGGGCTGACAGAAGGCAGCAGGGCAGCTCGGGCCAAAGGTCCTGAGCCAGGGCCAGCCGTGGTGCCGTCAAGTCCACTGGCACCAGGGGCGGTACCAGGAACAGAGATGGTGCTGACGGCAGCCCCAGCAACAGCCTCGGTGCCGACGACACCGCCAGGCCCCTTGGTGCCGCGAACGGCACCGAGGACCGAAGCAGCGCTGACGGCTCCAAAATCGGACTCAGCACAGAACATGGCACCGCTAGGCTCCTCGGTGCCATGAGCAGCACCGAGAGCACCAACAGTGCCGAGGGCGGTGCCGACAGATGACTCCAAAGGCCCCACGGTGCCGTGCTCAACCTCGGCGTTGAGGACGGCGCCGAGGCGAGACATGGCGAAAGGCGATTCCAAATCCAGGGTCACGGTGCCGCGAGCAGCGTCGGCACCGTGAACAGTGCCGACAAAGCCCATGGCGCCGAGAGACGAGTCGGCGCCATCATCAGTGCCTACAGGGCCCACGGCACCACGAACAGCACCGAAGGCTCCGACGGCGCCGACCGACAGTGTCAGGGACGGCGACACTGGGAGCCTTCACCCCTGAAGGGCAATTTACAGGAGCCTCCGCCCGGCCTCCGGGAGGAAGCGGACGGGCCTCCTGTGCCGCTGGAGGAGCCTCAAGGCTAGGGCTACAAGCAGCTGAGGCCCTCTTCCTTGGTCCATAGAACTGGGAGGGACCCAGAGGAAAGGCCGAGAGAGCAGCTTGGCCCGACGAGTGTGAACCCTACCTCCAAAGTCGGGCGGAGCTTGCCTACTTAAACTGCTGGCTGTTCTAGGACGCCGGGCCCATGGAGAAGCAGGCATCGCATCTAATCCATGTCGAAGCGGGCCAAGACACGTGAGACACTGGTCATGCTAGTCGGTAACGGAGTACTTGCGGCCGCACGGGCACCGATGCATAGGGGGCCGCCCCACCTTAGAAGGTTTCTTGCCCCCCGACCGTGACATGACCTACAGAAAAAAAACACCAAAAATAGACTCAGCGTCGCTATACTTTAAAATAAATGGAAAGATCTTACCGGCGACGTCGAGTGGAGGCAGAACCCAGAACTAGCAGGAGACCAACGGACTGTCGAACGCACAATGCGAAAGGCTAAGGCCTAAAACTATCAAACTTCTTCAGTTGGCTTCCCACGAGGTGACCTCGATGGCGGGAGACAAAGAACTGGTAGGCAGGCGAGTCGACACAGCCTAACGGCTAATCCTCGAGCCCATGTAGTATCGCCGGCCTTGAGAGCGGCGCCGAGCTGCGCCGACCGCCTATCCTTTAAAAAAGCTCCCACGGGGTCCTGATCTCCGGCCAGTACCCCATCTGTGATGAATGGTGAAGATTGACACAGATAAGATTACATTTCTTGATCTCAATGTAATAATTCAGGGTCTAGACTAGATTATATATATCCCCCTGGCACTTTTATACCCAGAATTATTAAAACCACTATTGAACCACAAGCAGTTTACAACCACTCCCCTATTTCATTACTATTTTCTACGGTAGATAATCCACATAAAACAAGAAAATGGAAACTCAATAATTTCTTATTAGAGAACAATGACTTAGTTGATAAGATCAAAAACAGCATAGAGGAATTCTTCCCCTTCAATGATCCTGGGGATTTACTGTGGAATAACACTTGGGACTGCCTCAAGTGCTGCTTAAGGAGTATCTTGATACAAGAGGCGGCTAACTTAAAGAAAAAAATAAGCAAAAGCAACAAGAAGCATTAGAGAAAATTAAAGAGATGGAGAGAGTTTTGATTAGCTCCAGTACACTTGAAGAGTGGGCAACGTGGTCCAAACTTAAGACAGCATATAATGAATCCCTTAGAAGTGATGCCATTTTTGCAATCAGGAAAGTGAAACTAAATTACATAGACTCAGGGCCTAAAGCATCAAAAATTCTAGCTATTTGCCTTACTCAAAACAGTAATACCACCAGCATTAAGGACATTAGAGGTAAACACTCAGGTAACACCATGGTAGGTCACTCTCAAATAAAGGAAGAATTTAAAAAGTTCTATAAGGACCTTTACCAGAGTGAAAAGGGGAACACAAATATTTCATTAGCTGATTTTTGTAAAGACCTTGTCATTCCTAGAGTTTCTGAAACTTTACAGGAGGGACTGGGAGCACCCATTGAAAAAGAAGAGATATTAATAGCTATCAAACAACCAAAAAAATATAAGGCGCCAGATCCAGATAGCTTTTCTGTTAATTTTTATAACACATTTATTTCAAAACCTGCTCCTATTTTAGTAGAAGTTTTAAATCAAGCTTTAGTGGATGGCGGGCTTTCACAATAAATTACCAAAGGTCTGATAACTTTAATACATCAGCAGGGCAAAGATCCCTTGGAGTGTGGAAATTACAGACCTATATCTTTAATAAATTCTGATGTTAAGATACTTGCTAAAGTATTGGCTAACAGGTTGGAGACAGTAACTCCTTTACTGATAACCAGACAACAGACGGGTTTCATGAAAGGAAGGAATGCAGCAGACAATACAAAGAAATTGTTCCATGTCTTGCTTGCAGCTAGTAATCAATTGTCTCCATGCAGTCTGGTATCACTCGACGCTGAAAAGGCATTTGATCGAGTTGCTTGGTCTCATATATTTAACTCACTCAGACTGTATGGTTTTTCTGACTCTATACCAGAACTCTTCGTCTGCAGTAATAACTAATGGGGTTATATCAAATTTCTTTGAAATAGGGAGGGGCACCAGACGGGTGCCCTTTTTCACCTCTACTATTTAATCTTACTATTGATCCTTTAATAAGAAAATTAATCCAGGATAAGAACATTAAAGTAGGTCAAAAGGAACAATTAGTGGTAGCTTATATAGATAATATTCTTTTAATGATCTCTGAACCTTCTATTTCTTTACCTCATATTTTTACAACAATTAATGACTTTGGGGATCTTTCAGGTTACAAAAAGAATAAGGAGAAAACACAATTTTTGTCTCTTAATAACTATTGTGTTAAAGAAGATATTGACAAAGTGGGGATAACGTGGACCAAAGAGTATGTAGAATATTTAGGGATTCATATACATAAAACTATTAATAAGACTAGTTCTAACAATCTAAAAAAACTCAGACAGAAACGTACAGAAGACCTTTACAGATGGAACAAATTACCCCTGGGACTATGGGGGAGATTGGAAACTGTTAAAATGAATTTATTGGCCAGGGTACTGTGTACATTCATGATGATTCCCTGCAACTTAACCAAAAAATGGATACAGGGGTTTACTGCCCAAGCAGTACACTTTATATGGGGGTACGAAAGACACAGATTAGCGTACACCAAAATGTGTAGAACTAAAACCAAAGGAGGTCTTAAGGCACCAGATTTCTATCTTTATTTTTTAGCTACAAGAATAGTGCAGTTAGTATCGTGGCTTAAACTAGAATCAAAGCAAACATACATACAAGACTGGGTGTATATTGAACAAGAAATTATGAGTAAACAAGGTATAAACTTGTAATTATATCATTATTTTTCACAAAACCAATTGGCTCCTATAAAAATAAAATTCTTGCAGATTATTTCAGGCAGATTAAGCAAATATCATCTCTTTTGGGGCATAATTTATCTCAAGCTAGGATTTAACCTATATGGAATAATCCAAACTTTTTGGTTAATGGGAAAATCTTTATTAACACAATTTAGTGGAATAAAGGTATCCACTCAGTGCAAAACATTACTATTAAAGGCTCCTTTCTTCCCTTGTCATGTTTGACAGAAACATTTGAGATTTCTTCCTTAGAGGGGGAATTTTTTTTGACTGTACAGCAATCAATCACAAATAAGATGTATTTATCAATACAGTTAAATGAAAATTCTGTATCTTTTCTTGGGTGCCTAAGATTGTTGGTTTCCATTTCCACTCTCTACATATTATTAGTGGAACTAATCTGGGGTTTTGTGACAGAGTCCATCAGATGGTGGTCCCAAATGTTAGAAACATCGGCGGAACTTTGGTATTGGAACGACATATGATCTTTGAATTTTAAAACATTCAGCAAAGTAGATCTTAGGTTGATTCACTTTAAAACATTATACAACTTACATTACACACTGGCACAGAGGCATAAGATGGGTCTTTCTACCTCACCTGTCTGTCATAAATGTTAATCAGGCAATGGCTCTTTACTACATATGTTTTGGTCTTGTCCCTGTATATAGCCTCTATGGGTTGAAGTAGGAAAACTATTTCAGGACATCCCCATAATTTTCAATCATATTAAACTGGATACCTGTATCTGGGTCATTTCAGAACAGGTATACACTGGTCTAGAGAACAGAAATGCACTCTTCTACTGATAGGTGTCTCAGTTAGGCACATTATATCAAAGTACTGGCTTGGAGTCAAGTCACCGTCCTTGCAGGAATGGAGAAATAATGTACTAGAAATACTTAAAATGAAAATGCTGGCCCTTTCTTTAAGGGATAATATATCTAAATTCTCTGAGCAATGGGATAATATTTATAAAGTATTATCCTCTGATGCTACTCTCTAAGCTATAAATGATGTGTCCTTATCTTTTATCTGAATACAAACTGCAGTAAACACATATTGTCATCTAACTTACTGATATTGGTGTGACTTCTAGTAATCTTGCAGATCACCCTTCCTTCCTTCCTTTAATTCTCATCTTTTCTCTTCTGCTCACGTCCTATTTGCTAATTAATGTTAGTAACACATTTTAGTTATTGTATTATTACATAGGTTTACTATTTAAGGTGTATCTTACCTTTAAAAATCTGCTCTACAGATATATTGTTTAATAGATGAAGTTAAATAGGGGATATTCTTTTAGATCAGACATTTTCAACTTATTTAGAAGTAGATTTTGATATTTGCCAAGAAACTGTTTGAGGCTACCTTGCTAGTTCATTGTACAAATTACTTAATTAATACTTATTCATTTGCATACCTAACAGTAGCACTTTGCTGATAATTGTTAATGTTTACAAACTCATTGTTATTTGAGCAAAATAGAAGTATTCAAGAAGAATGTCTTTATTAAAATTCTAAAATGAAATTGTTATGAGCTCATACTGCAAAAACCTATTATTTCAGTGTTTTCCTATTTCTGTACATATGTATTGATTTTATTTATTCTAAAAGAATAAAAATGTTATTGACAAAAAAGGACCACATTAAACAACAGTGTGCAATAAAAGTGATGACAGAGCATACAGGTACAATAAATGTTCTTGAATGTGTGGATTTGATTTTGTGGCATTTTGGCTATTAAATCTGGATGGGCACATAGTTTGTATGCTAGTAGTGCATTTGTGCATCAACATTTGGTCCACCACATCACAGCTCTGGAGTGCAGTTGTTCTGTTGTTTTTTGTTCTAAACCGGGTCAGCAAAACCCTCAATATGCACCCCACCTGGCACCAGAGAGCAGGATACATTTTGGATTGATTAGGGATATATATACACAGTGATATGGGGGATTGGGGGTCCACTGGACACCAGAGAGGGCTGTTTTAATATCATACAGTGGTGATTGGGGGAGGGCCACTGGACACAGGGACAGGCAGCTGCAGTACAGTTGCCCTGCCTTTGGGGGTGGAGGCACAGCCATAGCACTTTTCAGTAGCAGTAATCAGTGCCACTCCAGGGATAGTTCAACACCACTGAAACCATTTCAATATACTCCTGTGCTGTTATGCATAAAGGACTCCCTCACATCGGTGCAGTGATATGGTTAGCATGATCGTGTTGCTGGGTTAAAGTGGCACTTCAGGGTCTTCTAAATAGGGTCCTGCCAGGAGTGCCAGTGTTAATCCAGGTTAGCAAAGGCACTAACTCTGTTGTATGATTTGTACGTTTGTACGTCATTTGTTTCTACTCAGACTTTCCCTTTACTCCTCCTCCCTCCAGGATGAATCTGGAAATGAGCTGTTACCAGTTCAGTAAATCTTTCCTGGTAAAACTTTTGAAATCAATCAGTCAATCAATCAATTACTTAATTAACAACTATTGTCTCATTCTCCCCCCCAAAGCTCATGTGATTAGCTAATTGCAAGGAAAAAATAGACTGCCTTGCAGCATGATCTTTTTCTCATTCTTTTATTTAAAATTTAGAAGCATGAAAAACATTTAAAGTTTGAACTTGTTTTTAATGCATTGAAAGAGAACAAAACCAGGATGCTGAGCAGTCCCACAGTGGCAAAGCAGTCAACGTAACACGTACACTTTATGAGATTATAAAAGCAGAAACAATGGGCATAAACAGGCATGAAAACAGTTACAGCTATCAAGGTTTTAGTAGGTGGGTGGAGTCACTCTTCTACATGTCAGCTCACCTGAATTTAGGGCTAGATTTTCAAATGCATGTCAGGGACTTGGGACACGATTGTGTTGCAAGTGCTTTTGACAATAGGTTTGACCACTTAAAGAGGAATGGAAACCCTCCATAATGTTACTTTTATCATTAGTTGGACCATTTTTTGTAGCACTAAAGATTAGTATCACAACTTGATGATGTGTTTTTTTACAATATAATTAACTTAAAGCTATTTACCTGCCCCGTGTTCAGTCATTATCAAGAACGTCAGAATTTGATGTTACTAGTTGGAAACTGTCAGTCTGATAAGCTACCAAGTTGATTTTTTTTCTCTATACATTTTTTTAGTGAAATTCAATGGTGCATCATACAAGGATTCAAGCAGTGAACAATATCTACAAAGAAGAACTGTATTATACCAATATGATAAAGAATACTATGTAATAATAAATTCTACATATAAGACACAAAAATACATGGCAAGGATGATAGTCACATATAGGTAATTCAATATTAAAGGCTTAGCAAGCTCAACCCTGGTCAATACATATAGGTTATACATACATATTTGTTAGTTTGGATAAGTACCATATTAGTTTATAGAAGTTTTCCTATCTTAGTTAGAAATGGGTTCCAAATTTGCACAAACATAAGGTTTTCTGTTGCAGTGTAGCAAATTATTTCATTGAATGCAACACCAGACATATATTTATCTGTTTTTTTGTGTATTTATATATTTATTTATTTGGTAACCATGTAACTATACTAGACAACTGAATGCTTATTTTCTGGTATGACCTGGGAGAATGCAAGGGAGTAGAATGAAAATAGACAAAATATTTGAGCAATTCAGATTCAAACAGCCACATTGAACATCAAAGGCATACGATGAAAGAACATTACATTTAGACAGCAAGTAGCTGCATATTAAATAAAATTATTAATACACCAGTGACCTGAAATTCAAAAGACTGAATAAGCGCAAGTCTGAGTTTGCCCACACAAACTAGGTTTTACATGAAAGTGCAATACTGAAAAGCCCGGTTAGCACAGGCAAACAGAGTTTGCACTTGGGCAATATTCAGAAGGGGGGCACAATGTAAATGAAGGGGCAAGGACATGAACATTGGCACAGTCCAGTATTCAGAGTATGTGTGCTGCCCAAGGCCATTTTGCTCTGTCCCCTTGTGCGGCACACATACCATCGATTCAAACCTCAGCTTACTCTTGCACAACCCTAGCAATTGGCAGCAAAGGTGTGGCAGACCTCCCAGCCCCAAGCACAGCAGCTCCTGGTGTCTAGTGGTCCCCCTCTGCCAATCACTGGCCCGATGTAAGTAAAAAGGTTTCCCTGGTTTCTAGTGGTTCCCCCCACTCTGATCACTGGCCCAATGCTTAACAGTCAACAAATATATTAGTTTTAATTGTTTTAAGATGGGCTATATGTTAAAATGTTTTATAATAGGGTACATGGTGTGGGGTCTCTGGGTGATGGATGGATATCAGTGCTTGGGGGCTGGCATAGTAAAATGGGATAAGAGTAATTTGATCATGGGGATTTCAGATTATCATGTAACACAGTATTCACTGACTAAAAGACGTAATCATTTTACAAACTAACTGAAACAATCTCAGAGACAGTTCTCTCCACGTTATTTAGGATATAACTTGAGTCTTAGTAAGGGCCACCTACTTTGCGTATTATTATTAATAATGGAATGGTGATATTGAACAGAATCCAGGTCCAAATGAAAATAAAGGATTGTCCATGGTACATGAAAATGTTAGAAGTTTAATTAATAAAATTGATGAATATCGGGTCTGGGTTAAGGAAACCAAATATGATATAATAGCACTATCAGAAACCTGGCTTCATGGAGGTATACATGATGAGGAAATTCAGTTAATGGATTATAAGGTAATTAGGAAGGACAGGGGGAAAAAAGGTGGTGGGGTTCTGTTGTATATTAAAAACAGTTTAGGCCCATTTCAAATGTTACTAGCAACTAATCACAAGGGGGTAGATGGTTTAATGATAAAAATTGGTTCACTGAGGTTAGTTGTAGGAGTGTTTTATGCCCCTCCAAAGACAAAAGTAAAAACATTTGATTCTTTAGCAGAGATTATTTTGGACAAGATAGGAAATCTGCAGGTTTTGATAACAGGTGATTTCAACTCAAATTGGTTACAATCCAGGGGTGCAACATTTAAGAGATAGTTTTGCATCATTGGGATTGGATCAAATAATACAAAATCCAACTAGATCTACTAATAATCAATCTCTGGGCTCTTTATTAGATCTGATATTTGTATCACAAGGGTTACAGGTTTTGAGACAGAAAATACTACCTTTGAATTTGAGTGATCATAATCCAATAGCATGTGTAGTTAATATAAATAAAACGATGAATATAAATATAACTACATATTGGGTAAGAGATTATACTAGGTTTAACGAGTTAAAATATAGGAATTCTCTAATAAAACAAAATTGGGAAAGGATCTTTCTTATTCCAGACATTGAATTAGCCCTTCAAGAGTTTAATGAAATAATGCTGTCGTGTATACAGCAACATGCACCTAAAGTAAAAAAGATAATTAAAGATAACCAATTACCTTGGATAACAAATAAATTGATAAAGCAATTAAGAATAAGAGATACAGTATGGAAAAAAGCTAGAAAGAATAAGGAAATTGAGACTTGGGAAAAATTTAAATATTGGAGGGACAAATGTAAGAAAGACACAAAGAGAGCTAAAGTACAATATTATTTGACTAAGTTAAATAAGGCAAGGGATCCAAAAAACTTTTGGAGGCAAATCTCTAATTTAAAAGATCACATAAAACAAAGACAAAAGATCAGTCTAAGTCAAGGAGAAAGTTTGATAAAAGATCAAGAAGGAGTTGCAAATTATTTTAATGCATACTTCATTGATTTGCCTGATTTAAACATCCCTAAGTTAATTAAAAAGACATCTGAAATTTCCCTTGATAAATTAAAAAGAAATAAAGAATTAATAAATAAGATTGATCTTGGATTTAAATTCAGATTTAGAGATGTAATGGTAAATGAAGTGGAGAAGGAATTGAGAAACCTGAATGTCTCAAAATCTGGAGGTCTAGATGAAATTGATTCTAATTTTTTAAGATATGGGTCTGACATTATTGCTCCAGTTGTTACATACTTATTCAATTGGAGCATGCAATGTTCTGTGGTCCCAAATTTATGGAAAATGAGTAAAATAATACCTATCTTTAAAGGAGGGGAAAGTACATTAGTATCGAATTATAGACCAATTGCCATATTGCCTATATTGTCTAAAAGTTTGGAAAAATTAGTTCACATGCAATTGACTCAGTATTTGGAAGATAATCAATTATTGACTAGTTACCAACATGGATTTCGAAAAAAGGGAAGTCAACAAGCACGGCCTTGCTTGATTTTAATGATTTGAATCAGGGTAAATGCACAGGGGCCGTGTTTGTTGACTTAAGTAAGGCGTTTGATTTAGTTCAACATGAACTCTTGTTGATTGGGCTGTTTGAATTGGGTATTCAAGATGAAACACTAGCGTGGATTAAATCATATTTATCTGATCGAAGACAAAGTGTTGTCTTGGGAGAAATTGCTTCAGTTCAAGGTGAAGTTTTTCGAGGGGTCCCACAAGGTTCTATTTTGGGCCCCCCCTCCTATTTAATGTTTATGTGAATAACCTTCCAAGGCAAATGGAAAACTGTGATATCAGAATGTACGCGGATGATACTGTAATAGTTGATCTGCTGATAATGTGGAACAATTAACCCATAAACTTCAACAAGATATAAACTTACTACAGACCTGGTTTAATAACCGTGGTCTGTTGTTGAACTAAAAAACCTCAAAGTATTGTATTTGGAGGTCTGAAAAATAGAGGGAAATTTGAACTCCATATTAATTTAGCTGGGAATATACAGATTACAGCAGTTGATACTTACAGATATCTGGGGGTACAGATTGATTGTGGTTTAAAGTATTCAGAACATGTTAGTATACAAGTGAGAAAGGTAACTCAAAAATTAGGGGTATTAAGAAGAGTAGCAGGGAGCCTGACTAAGAAGGTAAGGGAGAAAGTGGTTGGGCAGTTATTAATCCCAGTTTTAGAATATGGGTCCATATTATATATGCATTCTGGCACAACAGTATTAAATAAAGTAAATCAGGTTTATTACAAAATGAGTAAATTTATAACAAGAAGTAGGCACGGTGTGCATCATTGTGATTTATATGAAAAATTAAATTGGTTAGACCCAAAACAGAGAAGGGTCTATATTTGGTATGAACAGTGTCATCAAATTTTGAAAGATGAACCTAGACATTGTTTGTTTGACCATATTACATTTAAAGATGATAGGATATTAACTATGCATACAAGGTCCTTTGGTAAAGAAATCCCCATGATTAGATCTCAGAATAGGTATGGAAATGAAATGCTCCAGAATACAGTTGCTTATTATTGGAACAAATTGCCCCAGAGATTGAAGGTAATTACAAATTCATCCATATTTAATAAAAAATTAAGGGCATATTTGCAATTAACATGTACCTGTTTTAAGTAAAAATTTATGTGTATTGTGATGTGATATTTTGTATAATTGTATTGCTTGTTATTAATTAACAGGACTTTGTTGAAAACGGGACTGATGTCCCAACAAATGTATTCCTGTATAAAAATAAAATTTTACAAACAACAAACATTCCCTGGTGTCAAGTGGTCCCTCCCCCACCCAATCCCATGCCCGCAGTGTGAATAACATTCCCTGGTGTCCAGTGTTCCTCCCATCCCAGTCCCCTGTATGCCAACATTAAAACCATTCCCTGGTGGCTAGTGGACCCCCCCATCCCCAATCCCCTGTATGTCAAAATTAAAACTGTTCTCTGGTGGCTAGTGGACCCCAACCCCAATCGCCCATCCCCTGTATACCAAATGCAAAAATGTTCCCTGGTGGTTAGTGGATCTCACAACCCCAATCCCCGATCTTCTTGATTACCAAAAGTAATAATGTTCCCTGGTGGCTAGCAGACCTCTTCCACCCTGGCAGGTAGTGCCTCACCACCCTGCTCCCTCCCATCCTGACCCTGAGCCACCAATCAGCAAAGCCCTCCGCTCTCCACCATAGCCGGCCACTGACTGAGCTGTCAGTAAGTGCATACTTGTACAAGTACACGGTCACTGACACTTCAGTCAGTGTCCATGGAAGCATAAAAGTTGTCAGCAGATAAGGACCACTTGGCCCACCTAGTCTGCCTAAATTCCCTACGCATAGTGCCACTGGAGACCCTACTTGGACTCCAGCTTACACCCCCCTCTTGTTTCTAAGATTCCCTTGTGTTTTCCGATCGAATTATATAGACCAGGGGGAGAAGGCAGGATGCCTTCTGGTCTAATGGCTCAAGCACCAAGAAGCATCAAGAACTACTAAATCCATTCATACATCGGATGAGAAACCTCCCAAATTAACGCCCAAAGAAATTGTAGCCGAGTTTGAGCTTTTTTATCGAGATTTAGATAGCCAAATGCCTGACCTGCCATGTGTCCAAATGGTAGATGATTACTTGGAATCCATACAGCTCCCAACTTTAAATATGGTAGACAAAGAATGTTTGATTACCCTTTTTACTGAAGCAGATGTCAGGGCAGTTATTAATTTGCCCCTAGATAAAGCCCAGGGCCAAGACAGCTTCTCCCCTAATTTTTATAAGACATTTGCTGTCCAATTAATGCCTTGGTTAAATAAATTATTCCATTGTATTCTCTCATCTGATTCAAGGGACTCCCAATTATTTGAAGCCCTGATAGTTGTCCTACATAAACCCGGGAAAGCACAGGATAGAGTTACCAGTTATAGACCGATTTCGCTCTTAAATTATGACATTAAAATTCTAGCCAAACTTCTAGCAAATAGATTGGGCAAGGTACTCCTCTCATTAATTGGTTGTGGAACACATGGGTTTTATGGCAGGGAGGTAATCTTCTGATCATTTAAGGATACTGTCTCACACTTTCTCCACGTCTAGAGACTCAGTGTCCCTGGCAGAACTGATGTCTTTAGATGTGGAAAAAGCTTTTTATTGTGTTGACTGGCAATTCCTTTTAAGGACATTATATAGGTTCAGTTCCCCCCTCAGTTTATCCAGTGGATACGAGCCTTATATACAGGCCCGTGCGCCAAAATATACTGCAATGGAGTTTTCTCTTCTACATTCCCACTACACTCAGGCATGAGACAAGGCTGTCCCCTTTCTCCACTACTGTTTAGTTTATATCTGGAACTCCTCCTCATCCAGCTCAAAATGAATCCTAGGATTTGTGGTATAAAGTTCAGAACTCATAACGCGTATGCAGATGACATCCTGTTGTATCTCTCCCTCAACTGAAATCCTCTATTTTGGTCGCTTTGGAGACAATAGAAGAATATAGCCTGCTGTCAAACTGCAAAATTAATTTAGATAAATCACAGGTCTTCCTCTTAAACTCTAGGACACTCAAAACCAAGGTTATGGTAGTGGGGCTGCAATGGCACCCCAAAAATATCCAGTATTTAGGTATTAAGTTGTCTAGAAGTGGTATGGGGTTGAAACAGGCCAACTTAGACTCCCTTTTGAAGGTGATACAGCAGGATTTGGCCCGCTGGAAATATCTGACCCTATCATTGTGGAGCTGGATTAATTTGGTTAAAATGAATATTTTAGCAAGAATGTTTTGTTCACTTAACCAACTCAATTTGTGGCTACCCCTTAAATGGTTCAAAAAAGTACATTCCATTGTATCAAACTTTGTTTGGCGGAGTAAACCTCCGAGGAAAGTGTATCACAAAATGGCAGCCTCTAAAATAAGGGGGGGGGGAGTTACAGTTGCCTCATTTTGGACTATACTACTGAGCCCATCAAACAAGTAAATACCTACGCTGGCTAATGACCCCAGAAGAGAGGACTAATCTCCCATACGTTTCCACATGGCTCACTATAGAGCAAGAGTTAATTAACACAGCAGGTGTATCTCCGAAGGCCCTATTACATATCAGGTCAAAAGACCTTCCCAAAGAACTTATTAACTGTCCAGTTTTGGTCTCAGTGAGGATCCATTCCCAGCTTTGCTCTTTTTTGAAGTATAAACACACCACAGACCCCAGGCAACTGCTTATGAGGAATCCTAATTTTAAAATAGGGGGTAAAATGATACACACACAATGTCGTCCATAACTAGAGGGCACAAGACCAGGTGACCTTTTTATACCTCAGATGACATCATGATGGTGTGTAAGATGGACAGAGCCCAGAGTTTTAAAGTTTATCAAATTTGCCACTTGCTGGTGACCAGGGTGAAGTTTTCTCCAGAGGAGGTGGTATATGCCGATGGATTTAATTCACTTACTGCTTTAGCAAATCCTCCACATGCAGTTTCAAATACAGTGGATTCAGCTTAAATGCACACCCATTTTGCAGACTAAAATTGTGCATTTAAGTGGAATGTGCACTTAGCCGAAATTGCATTGATTACTATGAAATGTGACCTATTGTAGACGCACAGACATGCTACTGTTAAAAATAAACATTTATTTCATTACAATTGACTGGTATTGCTCTGTTTCTGTTCTCAGTTACAGAAAATCAAAAAATTGAAACGAAACAAAATGAAATTACAGTACAGAGTAAAAAAATAGAAATCTCACAGTTCAGTGTCCGTATCTGTGTTTGGCATGTTGCTTGCTGCCCAAAAAACTGTGTGATCTTGCTCTGTTTATACACTTGTAAGGCAAGCTGGGTCACATAGTGTTTGAAGTCAAACAAACGTGTTAGATCCTTCTTCTCTCTTCCATGGACAAATGCACTGATACGTTCAAGGCACTGGAGGGCTTTGAACATTGGCACATCTGGCTCTGATTCTTGATATTCACTGACTGTTTCTTCTTCATTGTCCCTGGGTTGGCACATCATTTCACTGCATATATCAGTATCCTGGAGCATACCGATGGTGGGAAGGGTCTCGTTGATGTTTCTATACAGGTTGAAATCAATGCTGCTCATGTTTGGTGGCAAGGACAGGACCAGCTCCTCCTCTACAACCTCCTCCTCGGTATTCTCAGTCTGTCTTACAAAACCTGCTTTTCTGAAACAGTTTCTGACAGTTTCTGGCTTCACCTGCTGCCATGCTCAGTCCAACATTTTAATGGCATCAAGAATCGTTACCTTTTTTGGAAGTTCAGGGTCCCTCCATCCATGCAAACAATAATCTTCTCCAGCATCTGTGGAAAAAAAACACAAGTTAAGCATAATGCATGAACCAATATGCACCAGATAGGCTAATGAGGGTTAGCCCCTCACCTGAGAGTGATAATGGTGCTTCACTTTCTTTATTATGCCCATATCCAGGGGCTGGATAAGTGAAGTTGTGTTAGGTACTAAAAAAATTCATTGAATGTGGCTCAGAGGAATATCTGTATGTGCTGAACAGTTATCCAGTAGCATAGCAATTTATTTTCTTTTACACCTCATTTGTATGTTTACTCACTTTAGCCAGTCAGTAAAGATTGCTTGTGTCAGCCATGCGTTAGAGTTGGAGTCATAATCAATGGGCAGTGCTTCCATTTGAAGACCCGAGAAACACTGTAGATTTTTTGATTTGCCCACAGCTACGGGTCTCAATTTCTGTGTCCCACAAAGGCTACAGCAGAACAGTATGGAGATCCACTTCCTCGCCTTCTTGCCACCTGAAGCATTGTCAGGCTTGCATGTCAGAGTTCCTTCAAGTGTGGCCCTGAAGTAGAGACTAGTCTCGTAACAATTATAGATGCAATCAGGTGCATAATCTTTTAGAATTTGGGGCACAGTCTCATTGTCAGCATCTTTTTTCTCCCCATGACAACATTTAAAAATTAGCCCATTTCACCCCTTCCTTCTGCTCAGCCAGCCACTTGTCAGGGTGAAATGTATGCCCATCGCTGAAGCTAGGTCCTGCACTTTTTGCATTAAAATGGGACCATTTACGGGGGCATCAGCACTACGCGCCACTGAGAACCACCGCAGGAGAGCTGCTTCAGCCTCCTCAATCTTCACACACCTATGGCGTTTTCGGGCTTGATTCTTGGTGTGCTCCCACTCAGATAATAAACAGTCTTTGCTACCGTCAATGCGAGCCACGTTGGAAATGTCGACCCTGAACTTCGCAGCAACATCTATGCATCTCACATTCAGCTGACCTAAATCCTGCAGTACAGGTACTTTCTGTGCTAAGCTAATTGTGACCTTCTTTTTCTCCATAGCAGTTCTGTGAGCCACTGTGTGATTAGATCTGGGCAACGTGTTAATATACTGCAGACTGAGAGCACCTGTGTAATTAACAGAAATTAGACACAGAGTTAGGTTAATTAGTGAAACAAAAAACTATGCTTTAAAGCATAATGTGCACTTATCTGTCATGCATGAAAGCAAAATATTTAACACTGTAGTAATAGGAAATAAATCAGGAAACTAGAAGTATGTACATTAAACCGAACTGTGAACTTATCTGAAGTGCACTTAAGTGGAATCCATTGTATTTATGCCAGTATTTACTACATGGCCTTTCCCTCCATAGATGAAGCCTCTGGCTACTGGGCTTCCCAGTTTCCTCAACACAACTTTGACTAGAGTTGGATATGGAAGAGCTGTTATATTTCATAAGCTGGCTAAGGCTTATGCAATTTCAAATATTAGACAACATGTACTTAACCCCAGTCAAACTCCATAAAATGAGCAGAATATCATCTCCATTATGCACAAGGTGCAAGCAAGTAGAAGGGAATCTCCTCCACATCTTTTGGGAATGCCCCAGCATAGCTGCATTGTGGTCAACAATATGGCAAAAGGCAGATCCACTACTGGGTATAGAGCATTTATTTACTCCTGAAATCTGTCTGGTTGGCAATTATGCTGGAGTAGACGTGGCCCAATGTAGATTTCATATAGCCATGATAGCCTCTATTCTTAAGAAATTAGTGCTGTGTCACTAGCAGGATACAGAGACTATCTCATATTCAGAATGGCTGCATGAACTCTTGACTAATTTAAGAACTGAGCGCATGATTGCCAGCCTGTATAATCGCCTGCCCAAATATAAGAACATTTGGGATAAACTGCATACCCTGTATATGATATAGATTCCCTAACACTGAGGTTGGTTTATAAAGATGTTCCCTTGTATATCAGACATACTTAATGCCATTGGAGGGAGAGGGAGGTTAGGGTAGCTTGGTGGGGGGGGGGATAAAGGATGTATGTCTGTATTTTGTTTACTTCTGCAGTTATTCTGTCTTGTCCTGTGCTGTGTAACTTTAAACAATAATAAAGCTTATTTAATTAAAAAAAAGATTCCCTTGTGTCTAGCCCATGCATTCTTAAATCCTGCAACCATTTCAGCCCTCACCACTTTCCCTGGGAGGTTGTTTCAAGCATCCACCACCCTCTCCATGAAGAAGTACTTCCTTATGTTTCCTGTGAGTCCCCCCCACCCCAAGCTTCCTATTGTGACCACTTGTCCTTCAGCATCTTTTCCTTCAGAAAATGCTCCTTTCCTGTACCTTGTTTATTCCTGTGAGATACTCTAATGTCTCTAACATTCCCCCATTCCTTCCTGTCTTCTATGGAGTACATATCTAAATCCCTTAGCCTTTCTTCATAGGGCTTCTGGTGCAGGCCCTGCACCATTCTGGTTGCCCTCCTTTACACCACCTCCACCCTATCTATGTCTTTTCAGAGCTGAGGCCTCCAGAACTGTACACAGTATTCAAGGTGGGGTCTTACCAGAGATCTATACAGGGGTATTATTACCTCCCTCTTTCTGCTGGTGATACCCCTCCCTATGCATCCAAGCATTCTGCTAGCCTTTCCCACTTCCCTGTCACACTGTTTAGCTACCTTCAGGTCATCAGAAATGATAACCCTAAGGTCCCTTTCCTGTTTTGTGACTGCTAGGACCACCCCCCAAGTTGGTATGTTGCCTCTGCATTTTTGTGCCCTAAGTGCCAAGTGCATGATTTTGCACTTTTTTTGTGTTGAATCTTAGCTACCAAACCTGTGACCAATCTTTTAACTTCTTTAGATCCTCCTCATTTTTTCACCCCGGTGTGTCTGCTATGTTGCAGATTTTTGTGTCATCCACAAATAGGCACACCTTCACTCCATTCCCTCTGCAATGTCACTAATATAGACATTGAAAAGGACCAGGCCTAATACTGACCCCTGTGGCATCCGGCTTGTCACTGTGCTTTCCGCAGACTGTACCCCATTTATCACCACTCTTTGGCTCCTACCACTAAGCCAGCTCTCCACCCATTTTGCTATTTTAGGACCTACTCCTAGGCTAATTGGTTTATTTACCAGCCTTCTATGTGGAACGGTGTCAAAAGACCTTGCTGAAATCCAGATAGGCCACGTCAACTGCACCTCCTTGGTCCATTTCCTTTGTTACCCAGTCAAAGAACTTGGACAGGTTTGTCTGGCAGCACCTCTCCCCTGGTGAATCCTTGTTGACTTCGATCTTATGGACCTCTGGTAACAAGGTATTCTCCAGTCCTTTCCTTCAGTAGTTATTCCATTACTCTGCCCACTACCGAATTCAGGCTGCCTGACCTATAATTTCCCGCCTCCTCCCTATTTTCACTTTTTGTGGAGTGGGACTACATCTGCCTTCCTCCAGTCCACCAGTACCTCCTCTGGTTCTAGTGACCAGTTGAACAGGGCCATCAGCGGTGCAGCCAGCTACTCCCTGAGCTCCCTCAACAACCTGGGGTGCATCACGTCTGGACCCATTGCCTTATCTACCTTTAACTTTAACAACTCCCTTAGGACTCTTTCCACTGTGAAAGGGCTCATGTCCACCCCCAACCTTTTATGCCCTTGTCTTGTAACAAAGCCATGGTGGAGAGTGGAGGGCTGTGCCAGTCGCCAACTCAGGATCAGAATGGGGGGGCAGCATGGTGGGGCACTACCTACAAGGGTAAGGGTCTACTAGCCACCTTGAAACATTTTTATATTTGTTATACAGGAGATCAGGGATGGGGGGTCCCCTAACCACTAGGGAAGTTTTTACATTTGGTATACAGAGGATCAGGGATGGGGAATCCACTAACCACCAGGGAACAGGTTTACTTTTGGCATAGAGGGAATCAGGAATGGGGGGGTTCGCTAGCCACCAGGGAATGGTTTCAATTTGGCATACAGGGGATCAGGATTTGAGAGACACTCATCACCAGGGAATTTTATTGACACAGCGGGCATGGGATCAGGTGGGGAAAGGGACCACTAGACATCAGGGAATGTTGACTGTTAAGCATTGGGAAGCAACTGGTTGGGGGAAGACCACTAGACACCAGGGAAACTTTTTTACATACATTGGGCCAGCAATCAGTGGGAAGGACCACTAGACACCAGGGCAACCTGTTTACTTGCATCAAGCTGGCTATCAGTGGGGGGGTACTAGACACTAGGGAAACCTTTTATTTACATCAGGCCAGTGATTGGTGAGGGGGGGGACTACTGGACACCAGGGTAAGTTGACGGTTAAGCATCGGACTGGCGATCAGTGGGGGGGACCACTGCAACCAGGGATAGTGCTTCAGGACTGGGCAAGTGAGGGGGTGGCACTGCACTAAATTCCTAGGCAACCCAAGCAAATGAGCCCATAATGGGCATGTAAATGACCCTTTAGTGCCTTGCATGTCCAGTGATGTTATTTGCATGGGTCCGTTTGAATATCGGAAATTTAGTGAGGGCACAAGACATTATGATGCCTTATTTCAGAAGATATGTCTGCCCAGCACTAAGTGGCTTAGCACTGAGCCACTATGGCCCTATATTCAGTCAAATAGTGCCAGTGCGCTATTTCACTGAACATTGCATTTTTGGACATCTGGGCAACTGCAAGGCACAGTGCAAATATTTGTGCTCTGCTTTGCCCAGTTTTGAATATCAGGCCCTAGGTGTCTTACAGTCCATTAATTCAGCCAATAGGTAAGCGGAGGTAGTGACAAATGTAAATTATTATGACACAAAGTAGCAGACAATATACTAAAATTTAGTTAAAAGGAGTAACATTAGTGTAGACAATTTGCTATAAACAAAAATTTGATTGCAACTGGGCAGTTAGACTGCACAGTGTGAAGATTGTCTAGTGAGCAAAGGGTGGGTGAAGATACCAAGTGAGGTACAGGCAGCTGAAAAAAGGAGATGAGCTTTCAGGGCTGCATTGAAAACGTACAGGGTTGGGGAGTTTCGAATGTTGGTATTAAGGGAGTTCCACAACTTTGGGGCACATGAGGAGAAGGCCTGTATAGCCCATACCTAATTTGGAATTCATGGATTTGGAGATGGCAGATATGTGAGGGGGAGAAATCTGGGGCAGGGTCTAGGGTGATGCTGACGTACTTAAATTCACTCATGGTGGTAAGAGGGGTGCTGTCAGAGCTGTAAATGGCCAATGGACAGTGAGTGGAAGCCCTGAATGCTTTAGATCCAAATAGCATTGCTTGGGTTTTGGAGGCATTGACAACTAAGTTACTGGTAACAAGCCATTTTGCATGAGGGACAAATCAGTGATAACCCATGGCATTTATTTGAGAGAGGTTCTGGCCACTTTAGTAGAGAGCAATATCATCTGTGTACATGATGTAGGGCATTTGGAGGAGGCAGTGGGCAGGTGTTGCTTATGTAGATCGAAAAGAGGAGTGGTCCGAGTATGGATCCCTGGGGGATGCCGCAGTGATTGGTAAGAGGTTTGATGAGGTGCCTCCAAATTTGAATTTTTTTTAATTTTTTTAACCAGGAGAGACACACTAAGCTGAATCCTATGTACAAGTGTGACCTGGGAGCACAATGAAGTTAAGTGACTTGCTCAGGGCCACACAGTACACAAGTGGGGGCTGTGGGATTCAAACCCAGGTCTCCAGGTTTGCAGCTCAGAGCCTTAAACCACTGTGCCATACTGCCTCCTAATTGCTAGCCATCAGACAGATAGTTAATTAGGCAGTGACATAGGGGGAGAGGCCCATGTCTGTTAGATTTTGTGCCAAGAGGGTATAATCCACTAGATTAAATGCTTTGGATAGATCTGTGAAGGCTGTACCTGTCAGGAACCCTCTGTCCATGGCAGGATTTTTTGTATAATATTTCTATTAAGTTTCAGCAAGCTCACCAAAATCATACACAGTACAAGTAAGAATGGAAATAAAAAACAATCAATTCAAATTGATAGGGTCATGAGCACCATTGTACATCCAAAATACCCCCCTGTTATTAACACCAGTTCTAAAGTGTTTATATCTGCATGCTTAGAAGTTCAAGTAAGGTTCCTCTTCAGTTACTTGTATTTTTGGAAAAAAGGTTTAGTAAGAGTAAAGACCAGATGAATCAGGAAAGAAAACAATAGTAACCCCCAGATTTGCATTTCAGGATCCACGAGCATGCTGAGGCACACCAATTTCAGGTCCCACACGGGGCACGAGATGACTATGGGCCCCATCCCCAAACTCTCTTTTAGCAATTCCACCTTTCTAATCTCAGATCATCCCCTTCCTCAAAACCATAAGCTCTGTTGCTGGCAACGAGTTTAGATATTTATTCCACATACGTTGGAACATCTCCTCACTTCCTTTAAGGTCAAACATCAGCCATTCCAGGGCCAGTACCTGCAGTATGAGGGTCTTCCAATTCATAATCATGGGCATAACACAGGATACCCACGTGTTTTGAATACACTGCCTAGCTAGAACCAATAAAATGTGCATCCACCTCGAATAAGGAACCCATTCCTCCTCTCCCTCATTCTCCATCCCAAATAACATAGACAGTGGGGTACATGGTACCATCCTGCCCGCTATTCTGGAGATGTCCTATGCCACTGATGCCCAGTAGGGCTGGAGTACCATACACTCCCAGAAGCAATGTAAATAAGTATCTACTGCTGTTCTACATCTACCATATAGAGGAGAGGTAGTTGGATTCAATGTATGTACAATGCTTGGGGGGCAATATAGACAGTTTAAGAACCTGTAATGTCATTATTAAGCAATAAGGCCTGACCAAGGGTTATGTTAATGGTCTGTTAATCACTGTCTAGGGGTGTAATGTGGCACAAGGCATAATCACCTAGAGGGTGATTAACGGACCATTAATATAACCTCTGGGAGTGCCTTATTGCTATTATAATAAAATATTTTTTTAAACAGTGTTAAACCTTGTTTAGAATATGGTTAAGCTCTACATGTAAGTTAATAAAATATTAACATAAGGCTGTTAGAATGTTTACAGCCAATCAGAAAGCTCCATTTCTCAGAGCTTTTTTATAATATTTATTACAGATCAACAGACCCATATGCAACTTTAATATTTCCTTCCAATTATCCTCTGTTATAAGGATCCCAGGTCATATTCCCACAATCCCTTTACCTTAAGTGATAGGTCTGGCAAGCTGACCCTATCTGGTCCAATTGTTTTGGCTACAAATCCCTTGGGCAACCCCCTTTCCAACTGGACCATCTGTACCAGGGGAAACAACAGAGAGTCCCCTGGATGAGACCTACCAGTTTCTTGCTATATGCACGTATCTTAAAATATCAATACTGGTGTCCTGCCTCAAGAACTAACTTTGTCTGGAGGTCCGCAAAAGGTTATATACCCTCCAAATCCCACAAGTCCCTCACACACCTACCCCCCCCCCCGCTCTCTCAGGCTTGGAACCCTGGATCCTCCAGACCAAGCAAGAAGTCTGGGTTACCCACCACTGGAAGAAGTAGCGTATCATCTGAGATGGTTTTCCATCACATCTGCATTCCCGTCATGCCTCCAAAGTATACATGACCAGGGGATTCCTTCCCCCGCTCCCTCATACTTCTGTTTATCATCGGTCCCTAAGCATGCCGAGAGCTGAACTTTTGTATCATGTTCCTCTAAGTCCAAGCATCTGGTCTCCTCCTCTTGGGATCATGGCAGTTTTAATGTCATCAGTGACCTGGGTAAGGGCTGCAGTGGTGCTGCATTCCTTACAAAAGCAGTACTGATGGGGGGTAAGAAGACTGTATGCTTGAAGGTACAGTAGTAGCCACAGACATGGACAGATATTTCGTGAAATTTCTAAAGCATTTCTGTCTGCTGTTCCTACTGTGGAAATGCAGAAAGTAGAAGATTTCTCTAGAAATATCACAAAAATTTCAGGAAATAGCTGACCATGTCTTTGGCTGTCACTGTAGTTGGTAAGCTGGGAGGCAACCACCTTTTCAAGTAATTTGCCTAGAAGAGGCAATAGGGCATTAGGACGGTATTGTGTGAGTAGAGTAGGGTCACCCTTTTGGGGAAAGAGACAATTGTAGCTAACTTCCATTGGGACAAAACAACCCTGGAAGTGACTGAAAGACTGAAAATATGGGCGATGGGCAGGGCAAGTGCAGAAGCACCAAGTCTGAGAACTCAAGACTCGATTTCATCTGGGCTGGGACTAGAGCTAAGAGGCAAGGAGTTTAGTAGCTTGACAAGCTCCCTTCTGTAGAACTTTTTCAGTAGGACAGGGAGGTGGGGGGAGGTGGATTGGTGGGTGTTGGAGACAGTAGTCAGGCTATTGGAGGAGTTGGAAAGGAAGGAAGAGAGATCAGTGAATTGGGCATTGAAAACATTGGCTATGGTGGTGTGGTTGCTGCAGTGCACTCCATTAATGATTATATCCTTGGTAATAGATTTGGAGGGGTCACCCACAAGCCTTTTGATGTGTTTACAAAAGCTGTATGAGTTTCCAACCAAGGCCAGCAGTTGCTCTTAGCAGAAAGAACTTTTTGCAGAGTGGTTAGCCTTTTTACATTTGTTCCGTATATTGAATCCATTCCCTAAATCTGGGGACATAAGGGGATTTCCAGTGTACTAAAATGAGCCTTTGAAACCCAGAGAGCAGATAGCAACCATATTTTGATAAATAAAAAAGATCTGATAGATCTCCCAGAATACAGATCATAGGATTGGGGGTTAGTTTCTAACCTAATAAGATGGAACAACATTATAATACCTCTGCTCAGAGGGGAGGAAAGTTTCCTGCAGGACCAGAGAACGTGTGTTAATTTTGAGTTTTCTTTCTGACATCTCTACCTTTCATCTTCTGAGCTATCTATTTTCATCATGAATTTTGGAGTGTAGTAAATGTACTGCAGTATTTTAAATTGTACTATTCTCTCCAAGTCTCTTTTGAAGTTTTGCAAGCTTTTTCCAGTGTTTTCCCCACAATTCTGGGTCAATAGTGTTTCTGAGTTCTAGTTCCCATTCAAGTCTGGAGTTATTATTTAGATCTACTGAAGGGAAATTAAAAAGTGCATATAGTCTACCAGCGGCTCCTTTGCCTTCTGCAAATTTAAATAACTGTTCCCATCCCCTGACGTGAGAGTTATTTTTAAGAACTGTGGCCCTCATATTTAGAGGTGGCTGCAAGTGTAGCACAGCCTGTTGCTCTGTGCTTGCAAAAGTGAACAGCTGGCTCTAAGCAATATTCAGCCAGTTGGCAAGTACTGACAGAGCACTCTGACTGAATATAGAGCCATGCTGGTGCAGCGCTATGGGGATATGCACTGCCTCAACACAAACCAAGGCTGCATATGGCCCACAGGAAACAGCACTATGTAAACTGGAATAACACCAGGACTCCTGTAGGCCATAGTCAGCCTGAGCATAAAAATTAGCTCATTGAGTAAGCAAGGTACTAAGGGGATGTAACAATTGATATAACAATTTTCTATGTACAACTGTTAATGCATTTTTTAAATTTAATTATTTCTGTATAGGTATTAGTCAGAATTTAGCAACTACAGGGAAATGTCAGAATTTTTTTATCAGTGTATCTCAGCTAAAACAGTCCAGCTGTCTCTGAAGAGTGTTAATCTCTTTGAGCAGTTTATGGGACAGCTTCAAAAGGGGAAAAGGTCTTTTCATGTTTATAAACAGACATTCCTGCTGTGCAAGACAAGACTCAGGATAAAAAGCAGATGTCTTTGAATATACAATGTCCAAAGGCCAGAGCAAACTGGATTTTTTTACAAGGACCCACCTATTCAGACACAGAGAATACTGAATATAATAGCACAGTGACATACTGGATGACATGTCATGGAAGTACAATTGGAGAGTCTTTAGGTCTGGCAGAGCCTGAAAGAGGCTGTCAAGTTTGGCACTATGAGCAGTTGCCCTCTAAGGGTTCCAGTCTACCCTGATTCATCAAAGTGTCCTGTGTGGGTAAGCCTCTATACTTTGAGAAAATTAGAAAGTGTTTTAAGATTTTTTCTGTGTGATTTCTGTTTGCTGTGTGCATTTTCTTTTCATTTCTGTAGAATTACTGTTCCCTATATCTTGCTGTAAAATCCTGTATTAACGGTGTAGATATCTGGAAGTAATAAAATATTATATTGTATATGCTTCCTGTTTCTATGCCTGAATCCTTTGACATACAGCCAACTGATTTATAACTGTCAAAGCTGTATTTCCACCTCTAAACAGAAGGCTACCAGTACCATAATCTATTTATAAAGTAGGGTGTTCTCAGCTGTGACAGAGAGTGGTAGGTCATGTGTCCTTGAGCAAGGAGTGCTGTACTGTGTGAACAGTGGCTCTGAAGGGACTCAAACCTGGAAATATCCAAGGGAGTGCCTGGGCTGAGGGGTGACAGCTACTGATTACCCTTGCAGGCATCTGAAGGATTAGAGAAAGCTGGTAAAAGTCACAGACTAATCTGGCTGAGACTAGTTTGCCACAGGGGCCATTTGAATGCCCATTGTAGGCTCATTTGCATACACGTAATGGCCCCATAGTGATGTCCTGTCTAGCCACACCTAATGTATCCCTGGTGGTATAGTGGACCACCCTCCCACTGATTGCTCTTGTAGTAATAATAATAGGCACCCTTCTCTGGAGGGGGAGCACTAGACCACCTGGGATGGGTGGGTACAATACAGCTGCACTGCCTTTTTGGGGGTGAGGGTGCCACCTTAGTGGTGCAATTAGATGGAGTTTTTGGAGGTGGTAAACAGTGCTGCTCTGGGGGCTGTTTAGCACTGCTGTAAAGCTTTGAATATACTGCTGTATCATCATGCATGAGAGACTCCCTCATTTGCATTGGTGCAGAGGTGTGGGTAGTGCAATCACTCTGCTGGGTGCGTACAACGCTCTGGGGCCTCTGAATATGGCTCCACCTGGACTGCCGTGCAAGCCCAGGTTAGCATGGGTGCTAACTCATTAGCACCCATGCTAACCTTTGAATACGGGGCTCTGTATATTTAGGTTGAAGTGCATGTCTCAGCTGAAGGTATCAGTAAAACTGTAATCTAGAATGATTAGGTTTATCTTTTATGTCAGAGAAAGATTTAATAGCAACCTCCAAGAAGCCAACTACCGCCTTAAGAGAGTTGATATTTTTGAGTTGAATTTTAATGTGTTTCTCATTGTAGCAGTTCACTGTGAACAGTCACAATTCATTTAATCTTCATCTATTTTTGTGGTGGATGAAGCAGAGGTTGGTACCGTATACCTTTAGTCTTTTGTTTATTGCTACTTCTGTGATTGGTGATATGAATTAAATGAATACAATCTACTAAATAAACACTGTATAATCGCTAATCAGGGCTCCAAGTATATAGCTGTATTGTTGTTCTACTTAAAGGTATTGAGGTGAATAGACAGAGGCTAATATATATTTCTTTTTTCTGAATGTCTAGGTTTGTGAGTGTGTGAGCAGGTGTGAGTGGGGTTTGGAGTTCTCCAGCTATGGTCTTTCCTATGTACTGTTACAGTACCCTTCCAGCCTATCACATCTGCTCTTCAACACACAAGCTGAAAAACCACTGCACTGACAGGTCATGTTATTAATGTTCAAGTGCAATAAGGAGCAGTAAAACATTGCTTTTGTAGGTGCATATAATTTGTTTCACATTGTTGTTTAGGCAGGTTTGTTTGAAACTACAAACTCTGTAACTGTCTTAGATGGCTCAGAGCTGACTTCAGACAGTGCTGGACTAAATACTTTGTAATGCTCACAGTCACTGCATTTCAACTGACTGCAAACATGACAAAAGTACCGCTTGCACTGTAATCTCACACATTTTATCCTTTGTGTTTTCTATAGATTTCTTCCTCCTTCTGAAATCTATTACCTCCAAGATACACAGAAAACTCTGGAGTCTATGTAGAATCCAGGACTGCCTGCTTCCGGAAAACTGGCTTAAAATCCTTCCACAAAAATCTTCAGCTCATCCTTGACTATGGATTCTTGGCAACCGGCGTTACTTCAGCTCTGCTGACTGACAAAAAAAGAATGCTATACAATAAGATTAAGTTTGCCAGTATGGCCCCTTCTGAACCCACCACTGTTTGGTATTTACTAAACCAAACTGGCTACCACTGGAATTCAAATCTATTTACAATATTAACTGCTTCACTCATAAACATTTTGGTAAAAGGGTTTCCAGAAAATCTATCTGCACAGCCTTCTTATTGTAACTGGAATTGCAAGGCCATGGGTTTGAGTGGGTGCAGGGTGACTCATGCCACTACCTACTAAGCACTACTTAACTGTACATACCCCACATGTCCTTCTGACACTTGTTTCTTTGCTGCAGTTGTACTGTTGCTGGGTTTCCTGCCTACCCTGCCTATCCTCCTACCTGGCACTGCCATGTAGTTGCAACTCAGGGTGTTCTGGCATTGGCCTGCTGGCTTATTCTGCTCCTGGCTTTATGCACCTGGCTGCTGTGCTGCCTGGTTGCTCTGGTTTGACTTGCAGTCTACTTTTGTGTTGCTCTCTGGTTCCCATTGGGTCCATTCTACCAATTCTGCTGTGCTGCCTGCTGCCTATTCCTCGGCTTGCTTCCAGCAATTTGTCCCACTCCTTTGCCCTGATCCTCCTCCAGTTCCTGCCTTTTGTTTTGGGATATGCTGGTGGTCTGTTCTCCTCTCAGCGTTGTTCCTGCCTGTCCTACGTGTATTGTTCCTGCCGTCAGTCCACTGTCTTGAAAATAAATTATGGACAGAAAAGTAGAATATAATGATGTGTAGACCTGTTGAAAGAATAGACCTATTAAATGAATAATTGTGAAACTGGCCCAGTGACGCTGAGGGTTGAGGCATTGGACGCCACACCTTGTGCCACGCCAGTGACCCGGGTTCGGGAGCAGATTCGGGTCGCCGGGGATTGGCAGAGGAGGAAAGGATCAAGCGTCTGGAGGACAGCTCTCCTTTCTGGGGGGGGAGGGGTACAGATCTCACTGTCTGGTGACCCCTAGTGGTGACTGGGGGTCAAATCAGCAGTCGTGATCCAGGCAATTGTAGGGGAGTGGCCATGGCAGCACGTCTGTGGGCATGAGCGGGAGCACTCACGTGCCGCGCTGGAGCGCATTGCACTGCCAGGCCAATGGGGGAACAGTAACTTCAGAAATACCCCCTTCATTGGTAGGCAAAGGAGGGTCTAGGGGCATGTCCAATTCTGGGCTTAGATGTCCTCCTAGTTCTCCTCTCATCCGTCCCTACCAGATACTGTGGACAGAGCACCAGATGGAATGGCAGTCCTTGCTCCCCGGTGACTTAGATCCGGAGGGGGGGTCTGGGTGATGTGGCAATGAGGAGGCAGCACCGAGAGAAACTGAAGGCTTCAAGAGGATGGAAAAAAGCCAGCTATGCCAAACAACCTCACTGAAGAGAGTCCAGTGAGGTAGGCTGTGGAAATAAAGTTGAAAAAAAAAATGAATACTTGTGCAGCACATATTTTTGCCAGGATTATCAATTACGTTATTATGGATTAACAGAATTACCTAAATGTTCTGAAAAAAACATGTGCAGGGCCAGCCATTGGACCAGTGGGTAGCATGCTGTGTTTCCTTGCTGGCAACTCAAGTTTGGGAACAAGCTTATGGAGCTTTCGGGAAGCACAAGAATGGGGGGCCAGCACTGTCACACACCACTGCTCTGAACCTAGGAAGGTATGGCACAGTATTCTGTTGAATGAGTGACACCTTGTGAGGGGGCCAGGGAGGCTTCCCTCAAAAGAGGGTCACATGCATATCATGGCCTGATGGGCGAAGTAGTGCATCAGGATAAGTGGGTTGGCATGAAAAATTAGTCTAGAAATATCTCCACTATTCTGTTTATTCCATTTTCAAAGGGACCTGTATGAATGAGGATACAATTTTACAGTCACAAAAATGGAACTTATTTTTTTTTAAACTATGTGACAGATTGCATGTAAATATATAAGTAATACGCAGCTGGGGTCTTACAAGTGGTGTAAACAGCATGAGTATAGACAAATCACTTACCACACAAGGTGCCTTCTGCATATTTAATTTATGAAATAAGACAGGACGTTACAGTACACGATAGATTTTTTTAGCTTTTTAAAAAAAATATTACTTTTAGAAGTCTGTGGGTTTATTTTTGAACTAGTGGTACTGTGCATTCCCACATCCAGTTTGCCATAGACATTGCCATGGATGTGGTGTCAGGATGACAAGCTGACGCTGTGATGTGGCAGTTCATTGGTGCAGAAATTACAAACCACTGGTGCAGAACTTCTGTAGCAAATGGCACTGTTTCTTTGCCCTGCCACCCTCCCCATCCCTTCCAGTGGTGCAACTCTCTCCTTGGGGCTCCTTCCTAGGTATCTTTTGTTGGGGATCCTTCCTAACGTACCTTTAGCCTAAGGAAATTATGTTTCTGTGGCACCTCTAGGTGTGGAACTATCCTAAAGAAGGTTCCTTTGCCTTCACGGTACCCCGACAGGGTGATAATTCCCCATGGGACAGAGAGTGCAAACGGCCAAACTATCCATGGATGACAGTCAACAACAAATTAATTCAAATACCTGTGGACTATCAACAAGTTGTACAAACATAACTCCTCATTAGGTTGTGTATGCCCATTGAAATAATATGTATTTTTCTCTCCCTGGCATCTAGTGGCCCCCCCATCCCTCCAATCATTGTACTGCTACCCCATCCCCCAATCAACAGTCTTAGCACACCTCCTTGTCCAACCCATTCAGGACCCTCCATCCCACCTCACCAGTGGCCCCTACTCATCCCAGTAGTAGAATCCAACAATGGGAACTGGCACAGCCCTTCATCTCACCACCTCGGCCAGCTGCTGTCTGATTGACCAGGAATTCATGTACACATACTTTAGAAACAGCTGTTTCAACATTGGGTGGGGGTGGTTTAAGACTTTTAAAAGTCTTTTTGTTAAACAAAAGACTTGGGAGGAGTCAAATACATGTTTTCCAAATACTCAAATATGGCTGAATACCCAATTACTCCCTGAAGTATTCAGAGAATGTTCGTTGAATGATAACTTTATGTATTTACACATCTGCTGAGACTGAGACAGAGAGAGTGAGAAAGCAGCCACAGCTTCCTTGAATCAAGGAGGTTATTTTCTAGACTACACTGAACTGAATTATTACTTTCAAACAACATGAAGTCTTGCTGTATTCTGACATATGCAGTTAGGTCCTGCCTTTCAACTGCCCTGGAGAACAAAGAGTTAAACTTTCTATAGCCAGCATGGAATGTTCACCGCGAGCTCGGTTGAAGCCCCTGTCTGATGTTGTTTAAACTCCAACCGTCAGATTCTTTACTACGCCTCACTGAACAGTCGCTCCGGAAATTTCTCCTTTGCTCAGTTCAAAAAAGTCAGTTAACGTGTCGTTTTTCACTCGGTTTCTACCAAATTGCTGCTATCGATCTGTCAGTTTAAGTCTCTGTCTATGGTACTGTGAGTACTAGATAGGTTTTTCTGTATAGTTTCTGTGTGGAACTTGTAAATTGTGGATCGGTTCTGCTGAACCGATCAGTTTCAGGTAAAAAAGTTTGTGTATTTACTTACAGTGTGGTAACCGGTCCGTATCAGTTCTAAAAAAAATGATTTTATTACGTTTTTTTCCAAGACCCATGACACTGTCAGGAACCGATAGGGGAGTCTTGCCTGGCGGATTGCCGAAAAAAGGGTAAGTTTTGGTTAGGACTGGCCATGTCTGAGAAACCCAAGAAAAAAAATGGCCCACTAGGTTTCAACACTGCAGTGTGTGTCGGGAAGTCTTTGCCAAGGCTGATCCCCACACCACTGGGTTTATTGTCTGGGGTTTGACCACCTCGATTCAGACTACCAAATTTGTAAGAATGTTCCCAAATCTACCCTGGAAAAGAGATTATGTAGACTGAGGGAAAGGGAGGCCGAGAAGTCCACTGACCCGGATGGCCAGCCCGGTTCGCTTCTGACCGAACCAGAAGGAGTGCCCTCTGACCAGAGCAATACTTCTTAGGGCAAAAGGAGAGCTGATTCTGAGGAGTCGGTTCTGGTAAAAGGAAAAAGAAAAGATAAATCGTCCAGTTCGGACCCAGAAATTCATACTCCAACCGCCGATGAGATAGCCAAGGCGATAAGAATAGTTCAATCGCTTACTTTGGTTCCAGACAAACTGGCACCATCTGGCAGGGGTTCTGTTCGGTCGGTTCCCCCGGTTCCGGATTACACCTTGGAAGAATTTTATGAACTGTATGAGGAGAAAGGAGAGTTTGAGGATGATGATGGTGATTATGAAAGTCTGGATGTGCCTATTGACCCGGACGTCTCCCCAGACAGACCTTCAGGTGTTTCTCCTCCTAGGCTTTCTCAGTCCCCTTCTCACTTTATGTTTTACAAAAAAAGTGGCTGAAACCCTCCAGCTTCCTATGGAAGAAGCAGTAGAGGATCAGGAGGAGCATGATTTTGTTGAAATGATGGACATCCCAGAGTCCAGGAGACTGTCTATTCCCCTCCACAAATACTTTAGGAAACAGACACATAAAATTCTTAAGACTCCTAAGTCCATACCTCCTGTGGACAGACAAATGGACAAGAGGTATACTCTTTCAGGCTCAGACACGGAGTTCCTTTCCCAGCAATGCAGCCATGTTGGGGTAGTGCAGGCTGCTGCCTGTTATAAGGCAAATATCCCCTTGGCATCAACCCCCCCCAGATAAGGACCCTGGCAGGATTGATGCCATGGCAAAGAAACAGTACATGGCAGCATCTTTGGGACTCAGGCAGGCTAACTATATGGTCTACACAGCTAGATACCAGATGTCCAAGTGGGACACTGTGCTGGCTCTGGCTAAACAGGCCCCTGACCAGCTTGCCAAGGAGCTGAAGCAGGTGGCTGCAGAAGGGATTGAGGCATCCAAAGTGCAATTTCATGCTGCTGTGGACTCCAATGATGTTTCATCAAGAGTCATGGCTACATCTGTGGCTCTTCGGAGGATGGCTTGGCTCAGATGTACTAGCCTATCACAGGATACCCAGGCTAAGGCCATGGATTTCCCTGTTATTGGTAATTCTCTGTTTGGGAAGAAGACAGAGAACTACATGAAAAAGATGGATGAGTACAGGACCATTTACAAGAGTGCTCAAGCCAAGGAAAGGCAAGCTACTCCTCAAAGGCAGCAGTTCAGGGGCAGGGGCAGGCCTTTCCAAAGGCCTTTTTACCAAGCTCAGGCCTCCTCTTCTTACTCTCAGAGGGGGTTCTTTAGAGGGAGAGGCAGACGGGGGATGAGCAGGCCTGCATCCACCCCTCAGCCTAAAGCCCCTGCCAAGCAGACACCCTGATGGGTCTGCCCGGGCCGATTCTCCAATACCAGTAGAGGGCAGGCTGGCTTACTTTGTCCAGGACTGGAAGTCTCTAACATCAGACAAGTGGGTCCTGGAAGTAGTAAGCCAGGGACTGGTTCTCAGCTTCAAAAAATTTCCCAGGATGAGAACCAGATCCTTTCCACCTGCAAATCCATCAGAGACCCTTGCCTTAGAGGCAGAGGTTTCCTCCCTCCTAGCTCTCAGAGCTATAGAGAGGGTTCCCACCCTACACAAGGGAAAAGGATTGTACTCTGGATACTTCCTAACCCCCAAAAAGACAGGAGAATAGCGGCCCATCCTGGACCTAAGATACCTGAACAAACACCTTTTAAAACCAAAGTTCAAAATGGTGACTCTGGGAATAATCCTCGCCTCCCTGGACCTCAAAGATGCCTATTTTCACATTCCCATCAGGTGCTCCCACAGAAAGTACCTCAGGTTCGAGTTGCCCTCAGGCCACTATCAATTCAGAGCAATGTCCTTTGGCCTTACATCAGCCCCAAGGGTTTTCACAAAGTGCCTGGCAGTAGTGGTTGCTTTCCTAAGGAGAAAAAAGATCTCCATCTTCCCATACTTGGATGACTGGCTCATAGTAGGTCAGTCTCCAGACCAAGTCAAGTCACATTTGTAAATAACTCAGTAAGTGCTCACTTCCTTAGAATTCCTTCTCAACCTTCCAAAGTCAGTTCTTGAACCAGTACAGCTCCTCACCTTCATGGGGTGGAGCTGGATACAATAAGGACAAGAGCCTTCCTTCCCCTGGACAGGGCAAGGACCCTTATGGAACTGGCCTCTTCATTCACTCTGCAGGTGTCTCGACCAGCAAGGCATTTCCTTCAGCTTCTGGGCCACATAGCAGCTTCCACAGCAGTGGTCCAGGGAGCAAGATTCCAGATGAGGGACATTCAATTCCACTTAAGAGCCTTCTGGTCCCAAAGAAAGCATTCCCTTACCAAACTAGTCCCAGTGACTCGAACCCTGATCCAGGCCTTGCAATGGTGGCAGGATTAGGACAATTTGAGACAAGGAGTTCCTTTTGTCACTCAGTCTCATTCAGTGATACTCACCACAGATGCTTCCCTGCTGGGCTGGGGAGCCCATCTGGGGGATCTTACCACCCAAGGCCTGTGGTCACCTCAGGAATCTCTGCTTCACATCAGTCTCTTGGAACTCAGAGCAGTGTTTCTGGCTCTGCAAGCCTTTTCCAAATCTCTGCAGAACAAGGTGGTCCAGGTCAGAACAGACAACACCACCACCATGTGGTACATCAACAAGCAGGGAGGCACTCGGTCTATGGCCTTGTGCACAGAAGCAATATAGTTGTGGTCCCTGGCCTATTCCCTGCAAACCTCTCTGATAGCAGTTCACCTCCCAGGGAAGGACAATGTCCTAGCAGATGCTCCGAGCAGAATATCCCGGGGCCATCACAAATGGACCCTAGATCCCCTAGTTTTGAAAGTGATTTTCTCGAGATGGGGCACTCCTCAGATCTTTTTGCAGTCCCAGACAATCACCAACTTCCTCTCTTTTGTTGCAGACCCCCAGTCTTGGGCTCAGTCCTCCTAGATGCTCTGATCCTGAATTGGGAAGGGACATTTCTGTATGCTTTCCCCCTTTCCCTCTCCTGTTCAAAGTGTTAGTCAAAATAAGATCACAACCATGCAAAGTGATTCTGATTGCTCCAGACTGGGCCAGACAGCCCTGGTATCCCCTGTTGCTGTCCCTAGCAGTCCACTTTCCCCTGTCTCTTCCAGGAATTACAACCTGTTGACATCCTCTGAGGGGAGGATTTGGTACCCAAACCTTCAGTCTCTCAATCTCAAGGCATGGCTCTTGAAGAGTTACAGTTTGCTGACCTGCATCTTTCCTAAGGGGTTCTGGATATCCTTAAGGCTTCTCAAAAGCCTTCCACCAGAAAGACTTACAATTCCAAATGGAAAAGATTCACTATTTGGTGTTCTAAGAAGAATATTTCTCTAGATTCAGCTGGGTTGCCTACGGTTCTGGACTATGGTCCAACTCAATGGCCTAGACCTTAGGCCAGCTACACTTAAAGTGCATTTGGCAGCTGTTTCTGCTTTCCTGTCAGTAGGCAAGCCATCCCCTCTATTAGCCCATCCTGCATTTTGTAAGTTCTTCAAGGGATTGCTGCACACCAGTCCCCCCTTTAGGGACCCTGCTCCTGCTTGGGACCTTAATGTTTGCATTGCTCAGCTATGCAAACCCTTTTTGAGCCTTTGTCCTCTGCAGAGCTTAAGTACTTGACTTGGAAAACTGTGTTTTTGGTGGCCATTACCTCTGCCAGGTGTATCAGTGAATTGCAAGCCCTGTCAGTGGAACCTGATTTAATCTCTTTCCATAGAGATAAAGTGGTCCTAAGAACTAACAGGTAGTTTTTGCCTAAAGTGGTTTCAGATTTCCACCTCAACCACTCTATGTCTCTCCCTGTTTTCTTCACTGACCATTCCTCCTCTAGAGAGAGAAGGCTGCACAGCTTAGATGTTAAAAGGGCCCTCAGCTACTACATAAAGCACACCAAAGGTCACAGGTTTGAATCCCTCCAGTTGTTCCTCATGTATGGAGAGGTTGGTATGGGCAAACCTGCCACTAAGAGATCTATTGCCGGGTGGATTGTTTCTTGTATACAATTCTGCTATGAGAAACTGGGTAGAACTCAACCCTCAGGCCTGAGGGCTCACTCTACTAGAGGTACAGCTGCTTCCCTGGCTGCTGCCAGGGATATTCCTATCTTAGAAATCTGTCAAGCAGCCACCTGGAAAACAGTCCATACATTCACCAAGTATTACTCTCTGGATATCTAGGCTAGGAGTGATGCTCGGTTTGGCACAGCAGTACTTCAGAGCCTGTTTCCAAAGTAGGTTCTGTCCCTCCTCGATGGAGGTACTGCTTGGTAGTCTGCATATGTCAGAATATAGCAAGACTTCATGTTGTTTGAAGAAAAAATTACTCACCTTAGTAATGTTGTTTCTTCTAATGGAGTCTTGCTGTATTCTAACCTCTCCCCTACCTCCCCTCTCAGAACCTAGTTTTTGGGATGTGAGTGGGCAGGAGCAGTGTTGGCACCCTAGGGGTGTCCCCATTTTCACCCTCCTTATTTTGGGTGAGTGTTGTGTTTTGGGATGTGTTTTGTTTTTTGGGTTTCCTGACTTGAGTCTTTTCTTTGAAACCAAAAAAAACCTTTTATATAGATATAGTTGCCTGTCGGCTAGTGTTGAGTTTTACAGTTTCCACACAGAACTTCTAGTGAGTATTGCTCATAAAGATCTGACGGTTGGAGTTTAAACAATAGCAGACAGGGGCTTCAACCGAGCTCGCAGTGAATATTCCATGCTGGCCATGGAAAGTTTAACTCTTTGTTCTCCAGGGCAGTTGAAAGGCAGGACCTAACTGCATATGTCAGAATACAGCAAGGCTCCATTAGAAGAAACAACATTCCTAAAGTGAGTCATTTTTTTCTTTTGGACCTGTGTAAGTAACTAGTATTGATTCTGTTTTTGGGGTGGACTTTTCTTAATTTTAACTTTAATTTGCCAGGGAGGAACTGTAGTTGGGAGATATTTGCAGTCAGTTGTGACTAGACCTGTTACTTAGCCTTTGTGAAATATGTGTCTGTTAAGGGGAGGAGCTGCAAAGGGCCTCGTTGAACTGAGGATTTATAACTGGAGTTGTTTGTGGTCTCTGTCTGCTGAGACTGAGACAGAGAGAGTGAGAAAGCAGCCACAGCTTCCTTGAATCAAGGAGGTTATTTTCTAAACTACTCTGAACTGAATTATTACTTTTTGGACCTGTGTAAGTAACTAGTATTGATTCTGTTTTTGGGGTGGACTTTTCTTAGTTTTAACTTTAATTTGCCTGGGAGGAACTGTAGCTGGGAGATATTTGCAGTCGGTTGTGACGCGACCTGTTACTTAGCCTTCGTGAAATAGGTTTCTGAAAGGAAGGAAGGCAGATTCCGGGGTGGAGGGTAAGAGTTGTAGGTGATTGTTTCTGGATGGCATACCAGGGTACACAATCTACAGGAGGGACAGGGAGGGAAGAAGAGGAGGAGGAGTAGCTCTCTATGCAAGGGAAGGGATCAAAGCAACAGAACTAAAGGGTAAACAGGGAGGAGAGGAGGCACTGTGAGTCACCCTGGAGACTGGAAATGGCTCCACAATCCACACAGGGGTTGTATACAGACCCCCATCTCAGGGGGAGGAAATGGACAAGGAAATGATAGAAGGCATCCTTGGGATGGCAGAGAAAGGGAAGATACTGCTGATGGGGGACCTGAATATGCCAGATGTTGACTGGAGCACCTTTGCTGCAGCCACATCTAAGAGCAGGGCCATTCTCAATGCCCTACAGGGAGCATGCCTCAGACAGCTAGTTTTGGAACCCACTCAAAAGAGAGCAATCTTAGACCTAGTACTCTCAAATGAGGATGGAGACAGAATCTCTGATCTTGAAATGGTTAGCCATCTGGGAACAAGTGACCACCAAACACTATGGTTCATGATAAACTTAGCTGTAGAGTCAAGCCACACAAAAGTGAAGGTACTGGACTTCAGGAGGGCTGATTTTGTCAAAATGGGAGCGTGCCTCAGAAAAGCACTAGCAAACGGGCAAGAAGGTGGGGTGGAGGAACAATGGGGAAGCATCAAAACTGCCATCATAGAGCCAACAAGTATTTGTGTGAAGCAAATAAACAAATCAAAAAAAAAGAAAAAAACACTGTGGTTCTCAAAAGAAGTGGCGGGGAAGGTAAAGGAGAAAAAGATAGCATTCAGTAAGTATAAGGAAACACAGAAGGAGCAGGACAGAGAACTGTACCAGTTAAAGCAGAAGGAAGCAGTTAAGGCAGTCAGAACAGCAAGGGCCAAACCGAGGAAAAGATAGTCAACCCAGTTAAGAAGGGGGATAAAACCTTTTATAGGTACATTAGGGAGCAAAGAAAGCCAAAGGCAGGGATACTGAGGCTGAACAAAGAGGAAGGTGGTTGGGCAGAGAGCAACAGTGAAGAAGCAGGGATACTGAATGAGTACTTCTGCTCAGTATTCACAATGGAAAAGCAGGGGGAAATACCTAATCCAGTCAATAGAAGCACTCTTGGTAGGGCGGTTGATATTAGTCCTTTCACAGAAGAAAGGGTTCTGAAAGAACTCTTAAAACTGAAGGTGGATAAAGCAGTGGGGCCTGATGAGATTCACACCAGAATTCTAAAAGAACTAAGGGAAGAACTAGTAACACCACTGACTACCCTTTTTAATAAATCATGGAAGGATGGTGTGGTACCTGAGGACTAGAGGAGGGCAGATGTGATTCCCCTTCACAAAAGTGGGAGCAAGACAGAGGCAGGAAACTACAAAACTGTCAGTTTGACCTCGGTGGTAGGGAAAATGATGGAATCACTTCTGAAGGAAAAAACTGTTGAGCACCTAGAGGCCAGTGGGCCACAGGACCCAAGGCAGCATGGATTCACAGTGGGAAGGTCATGTCAGACAAATCTAATTGATTTCTTTGGCTGGTTGACCAAAGCAGTAGACCAGGGACGGGCTGTGGTCATGGCCTACCTAGACTTTAGCAAGACATTTGACACAGTCCAGCACAAAAGATTAATAAACAAATTAGCCAGCCTGGGAGTGGGTCCCAGGATGGTAACCTGTGTAAAACACTGGTTGGACAACAGGACACAGTGGGTAATAGTAAATGGAGTCCACAGTGAAGAAAGGAGGGTTACTAGTGGGGTACCGCAGGGTTCAGTTCTGGGGCCGGTCCTTTTTAGTGTCTTTATAAGTGACATTGCAGAGGGATTGGAAGGGAAAGTATGTCTCTTTGCAGATGACACAAAGATCTGCAACAGGGTTGATGCACAACTTGCACAAGGTGGGGTGGAAAGGATGAAAAGAGACTTAAGGTTGGAGGAATGGTCAAATGTATGGCAGCTTAGAGTCAATGCAAAGAAGTGCAAAGTAATGCACCTGGGAAACAAAAACCTAGGGGAAGCATACACAATGGGGGGTGAGATACTGACAACAACAAAAATAGAAAGGGACCTGGGGGTAGTCATATCAGATGACCTAAAGGAGGGCCAGCAATGTGAGAAGGCAGTAAGGAGGGCTGGGGGATACTGGGATGCACAGGGAGAGGCATCACCAGTAGAAAACAGGAAGTTGTTGGCCCTCTGTACAAACAGTTGGTAAGACCACATTTGGAGTACTATGTACAGTTCTGGAGACCCCATCTCTGCAAAGACATAGACAGGGTGGAGGCAGTCCAGAGGAGGGCAACCAAAATGGTGTAGAGTCTGCATCAGAAGACATATGAAGAAACACTAAAGGAACTAAAGATGTATAGCCTCGAGGAAAGGAGGGAGAGGGGGGACATGATAGAAATTATCAAATACCTCAAGGGAATCAACAAAGTCCAAGAAGGTAGTATCTTTTACGTTCATGGCGCCGACCCTCTGGAATTCTCTACCCCATTGGATTAGAGAGTGCATGATGGTGGAGGGTTTTAAAAAAGGCTTAAAATCTTTCTTATGGAAAAAGGCATTTGGAGGTGATATGGATATTGACTAATGTGTATTTTAATCTGGATTTTAATTTGTTTTATGATGTTTTTATGATTGTAATTTTATTGTAATGCGCCTTGATTTTAGAAATGCAGAAAAGAAATAAAGCATATTATTATTATCTTTCAAAAAAAGAGATGTGCAAAAACAAGGGGGCACAATTTGAAGCTAGAGGGGGATGGCTCAGAGGCAATGTGAGGAACTATTTCTTCACAGAGAGGGTTGTGGATACATGGAACAGCCTTCCTGAGGAGGTCATAGAGTCAAAAACAGTAGGGGAATTCAAGAATGCATGGGACAGAATAAGGCAATTCTAGTGGGGGGTAGGAGGAAGTAGGCTGTGGGTTAAGTAGGATCTGCATCTCATCCATTAGGTAGGGAAATGGACAGACTAGGTGGGCCAAGCGGTCCTTATCTGCCATCAAATTCTATGTTTCTATGTTTCCCTAGTTTGAAATTTCTGTGTGTCTTTCTGTGTCTTCCTGAAACTGTGTGCTGGAGTGTGGCAACCTGAATTCAAGTAGAGTCCAGGTAGGATAAAAGACATTCACCATCTAAACCACAATGCAGAGGCCTTAAGTTCACACACCTCTCTACCCATTCTGAATCATACTTACCCTGAGGAGTTCAAGCTCGATTCCACAGGAACAATTTGATACACTCATGACAGAATTCTGGCATTACCTGCAACTTAGAAGTAACCTCAAAGGTACTTTGGGAGTTGGCTTTAGCCTTCCCTGAAGCAACATATTAGACAAAGGCATTGGCCACTAGCAAGTACTGCATATGGGTAGGAGTACATATGTAAATCTCATAACAGCCACTCGAGACCCCATGACTGCTAATAAATTACAATGAAGAAAAGAGATGCTGGAGATCTCCATAAGAAACTGACAAAATTGTTGGGTAAATAATCACAGGAGCTGTAGGGAGCTAAAAAGAAAATTAATTTAGTGCAAAGTGCATCACAGATGTTGTAACACCATAGCAAACTTACAGGCTCTCAAACTAAGTAAATCTAGCCAGTGCTGGAGATGCAATAAGGAAACTAGTAATATTACATATTTTTTACGAGGCGTCCTGATAGAATCAGGAAAATTCCTGACAGGTAGTTAGGTAGGGCAAAGGGCAGACTGTATAGACCAATCGACCTTCTACTGATGACAACTTTGTATGTTTCTATGTTTTTTCAGAGGCTGAAAAAGTTTTAGGACAAAGTCCTACAGCTTACCAGAATGCAGTCCAACAACACATGCCCAAAGGTGTCCTATTAAAAATAGATGGGGAAGAACAGACTGTATTACATATATTCCATATCATATCTAGCCTGCCCTACCTGTCAGGAAATATTCTGATTCCAGAAGGACAACCCCATAAACTATGTATAATGTTACTAGTGTCCTTATACTATTCAGAATAGATTACCGGTAAGCATAAGGATGCTAGCAATCATTGCTGCCTTTTCTATCACTTTAAAAAATGATCTTCTTGTTTCTGATATTTGCACTTGGTTTGCTTAACTTTATATGGATATACACTGTACCTATCTTATGTATTTATTGTACCATGTACTATGTTTCTTATCTGTATACTTGTATTTTATATAACAGGTTGTGCCTGAAAAAGGAATTTTGGTTCCAGTGCACTTACCTGAATACCAAAATAAAAAAAATAAATAAATATAGGTGTCTGTGTTCAATGCTCAGGGCAGTCAGGTGCCCTATCTCTCTTTTACTGTTCCCTCTCTGAGAGGCCAGCCTGGATTATTTCAGTTGCAGACAACCTAGATATACTTACAAGATAACGTAGTGCCTCCATCTGGAGTAGCTATAGGAGTACCAGGGCACTATACTGATCACCTCCCACAGAGTAGTAATACAGTTCCCTGTTCCATACAGTAACACAAATCCTAAACAATACCTACAGCTTGGTATAGAAACTACAAATACACTCAACGTGAAATGCAATAAACCTATAATTTATTTGAGGGGAGGGAAAGAACAAAGGGTAGCAAAGGTAAATTGAGGGAGCAAGGGCACTTATTATTTACAACTCTGTAACTGTATAACCTTATAACATTTTATAGCAAGCCCACAGAGCCCTCCCCTTGTCAGTCTTTCCACCCTAAACATGCAAATGCACCCTAATTTTCCTCAGAGGCCATGCATGGACAGCTCACCACTCACTGCAGTGGGCTTCTCACTGTGAAGATGTTGGCTAGAGTGGAGTTGGGGCCCATCGGAATACAAATAGAAATGATTACAAATTAAAGTGACAATCTACAAGGAGTTTTTCTTAATGTCCCTTTCTAACCAAAAGGCAAGAAGCACCTTGGAGCCGGAGCCCTAAAATACTTACGTTTTTGTTGACATTGTTAAACTTAGTCATTGAGAGTTTCTGTCATGCTGTAGGGATGAAAGCTGTTGGCAGGACCAGTCAAGATAAGGACAGGATACAGATTCTTCAGCATAGATCTTTGCTGCTCTCAAACCATCAATGCCCACTGTCAAAGAGATCTCTCAAGGTTTCTCTCCTCATTTACATTTCTCTTGCTAGGACAATGACTAGTGACCCAAGACCTCTGGCCCTGTGGTTCATCAAGGCACCACTCGGGGCCAGACACTAATCCTACAAGAGGGTAGCTGGTTGGTCCACTGACAGAAAACAGTTGTGGCCAGTACAAGGCTATAGCTCACCTCTGGGATGTACCTGTCTGTGTCTCTGTAGCAGATAATGGCCTCAAGCTTACTAGGCCTGCAGGAATCAGGAAAATCTAGACAGGAAAAGAGATGCTCAGTTCCAAAATGCCTTTATATGATGGGCTCAAGCATGAGGGCATTGTAGTTGGGACATATCCCTGATTGTTGCCGGGGCACAGCCCTGTTTGTCATTAGGGCATATGCTTGATACTATTGTGGGTGTAGTAGAAATAACAGGTATGGTAGAGTAGGTTTGGCAAATATGAGAGTTGAGCCCAGAGTGAAGGACCTGACAAAATGTGTTGGAGGTATTCAAAGCAATGGCAAAAATATATCCTGGGTATATTTCCTATTGGTATTTATTCATTGTATAAGTGCTTGTATTTTGATATTGGCATCCATAATTTTCCTTCCTTTCATAAAAGCATATTGTTTCTTATGAATATACTTATCTAAATAGTTGTGTATTCTTGAATTAACTAACTTAGCAATTAGTTTATAGTCCAAGTTAAGTAAAGCAATTGGGTGGTAATTTTCAGGATTATGGGGTGATTTATCTTGTTTCAGAATTAGGATAATCCTGGCTTGCTGCATAGATCTTGGAAGCTCATTTTCCTCTGTGTTTAATAACTCTTGAATTATTAGCTAAATCCAAGGGGCTAAGTCATTACTGAATGCCATATAAAATTCATTTGTTAAACCATCCAACCCTGGTGATTTATTGTTTGGTAACATATTTATATTACCTGTTATTTCATCTAAAGAAAAATCTGAAAATTCAAAAGAAAAAGGTGTAATATTAGATTTGGATAGGAAACCATTGACCTTTAAGGGGTCTAGTTCAAAACTTTTATTATATACTGCTTTATAATAATCCACAAAGATTTTAGCAATTTGTTCATCCAACTTTGAATTTGACCTAAGGGGTCAATCATTGAGGCATACTACACAGAGTAAAGTCAGTCAGAGGACCTGCCTGTTCCTTTTGGAAGCTGAGAAATTGGCTATACTGCAGAGAACAAACTAGAATGCATTTGAGGAACTGGTAACTTGGTAAAACATAATATTGTAGGGGACTAGGAAGGTAAGCTACACTTTCTACAGAAAGTTTCATTATTTTCTTATTGGCATTAAGAATTGCAGGATTCCATTAAAGTGTAGTAATTTTATAACCAGAGGTTGTAATACAACTGAAGTTGCTTGATTTCTGTGCTAGACACATAGGATTTGGAAGGATATTTGTGCAATATTTTGGAAGTGTCCTGCTGGCTGAACAGTGAGTTTGTTTTTATCCCTGGACTCAGTAGAGTGGTTTGTGTGAGCAGTGGTCTAGTACATTGTGGTGTTGGTTGACTTACTATAAAGGGCAGTACTCACCAGGGCGTGGAGCAGTGGTATAATTGATTGTTTCTAACAGTCACCAGTGGTTGTGGCCTACCCACCCCAGGCGTGGCATTTCCTTTATAGCCAAGGTTCTGACATCACTTCCTCAACAGGTCTTGGAGCAGAACTGTCATATTCTTAATTACCCAGCACAGTGCATAAAGCGTAAGTATACACACAACAAAAAAAAAAATTGTATATTATAAGGAAGAGGGACATGTGGGGAGTGGTGCAATGCACTGGCTGTGGGGCAGCAATTTTCCGGGAAACATTCTGGAACCTGTGTTGCTGCCCTATTTTCAGGCAACTGTCAGCTCTGAGGAAGGAGGTTGCCCACCTCCAGACTGAACTGGCAAGGACTAAGGAGGACTCCCCCACCCAAAGAGCACCAGTTACACAACCACTGCCTCAGAGGTTGCCATGTGTGAAGAGCAGATGGACCACAGTAGGTTCTGGGAGGGTGAGGGTGGTGGAACAGAGGCGTAGCCCCTGAGTTGCACCTCTACACAAATCATATGTCGGTCTGGCAAATCAAGGTTCCTCTATGATGACACCCTCACTGGAGACCAAGAAGAATGCTGGGGACATCCACAAGGGAGACCCACAAAAGAGTGGCAAGGGACAACACTAGGGAAAGAAACAGCTTCTGATAGGGGACTCAATTGTTAGGGGTGTAGACCTGGGGAAGGGGGAGGAGAGGGAAGTAAGGTGCCTGCCTGGTGCCATGGCTTGGAGGGACAGGAAGCGAATCCTCAGGATTGCAGAAGCAGCATCACAGGAGAGGAAACTAGATATCATTGTCCACCTCGGGACAAGTGACCTAGCTAGGCATGAGATCAGTGCAGTGCAGGATGAATTTGTGGAGTTGGGGAGGGGTCTCAGACAGGTAACAAGCATGGTAACCTTCTCAGAGGTGCTGCCAGTCCATGGCAAGGGGTGAGGCTAGGGTACTGCACACCATGCGGTTTAATGAATGGTTGCAAAACTGGTGCAGAGCACAGGGCTTTGGCTTCATTGGGGACTGGGGGTCCACCTGGAGAGATGAAGGTCTATACTGGCATGATGGCCTGCATCTGTCCAGGAAGGGAAACATGCTCCTAGGTGACAGGTTTAAAGGCTTCCTTGGCAAGCTTTTAAACTAGCTAAGGGGGGAGGTGCTGATAGGAAACAGGAAAGTTCAAGCCTCCTCCCGCAAAGCATGGCAGGTAGTAGGGTAAACACTGAGGTACAGAGCTTGACAGAGGTCAGGACAGGAGTAAATGGAAAAATGGACAAGGGCAATAAGAGCAGGGATGGGGTAAAAAGGATAAAGCCAACATTAAATGGAGGGCAATGAGTACCAATGCCCGTAGTCTTGAAACAAGCTTCCAGAGCTAGTAGCCCTGATGGAAGTGGAACACTTGGATATTGTGGCAGTCACAGAAACATGGTACACGGAGAACCATGACTGGGATGTCAACATACCAGGGTACACAATCTACAGAAGGGACAGGGAGGGTAAAAGAGGAGGTGGAGTAGCTCTCTACATAAGGGAAGGGATCAAAGTAACAGAACTAAAAGGTAAAGGGGGAGGACAAGAGGAACTCTGGGTCACATTCGAGACAGGGAATGGCATCACAATCCACACAGGGGTTGTATACAGACCCCCGTCTCAAGGGGAGGAAATGGACAAGAAAATGATAGAGGGCATTCTCAAAATGGCTGAAAAAGGGGAATACTGTTGATGGGGGACCTGAATATGCCAGATGTTAACTGGGCGACATGGACTGCAGCCACATCCAAGAGCAGGGTCATTCTCGATGCCCTACAGGGAGCATGCCTTAGACAGCTAGTGGTGGAACCCACTGGAGGGAGCAATATGACCTGGTACTCTCAAATGGAGAGAGAATCACAAACTTAGAAGTCAGTAGACACCTGGGAACAAGCGACCACTGCACAGTGTGCTTCATAACAAAACACAACCATGGAGAAAGCCATACAAATACAAGGATACTGGACTTTAGAAGGGCTGACTTTGGCAAAATGGGTGAATACCTGAGGAATGCATTAGCAAATGGCCAGAAAGGAGGGGTGGAAGAACAATGGAGAAAAATCAAAACTGCCATCATGGAGGCAACAAGCCTTTGTGTGAAACAAATAAAGAAAACAAAGCGGAATAAAAAAACACTATGGCTCTCAAAAGAAGTGTCAGGGAAGGTTAAGGAGAAAAAGGCTGCATTCAAAAAGTATAAGGAATCACAGACAGAGCACGACAGGGAATTGTATCAATTAAAGCAGAAAGAAGTGGGGAAGGCAGTCAGAAAAGCAAAGGCCCAAACCGAGGAAAGGATAGCCAACTCAGTTAAGAAGGGGGATAAAACCTTGCATAGGTACATTAGGGAACATAGAAAGGTTAAGGGAGGGATAGGGAAGATTAATAAAGGAGAGGGGAGGTGGGCAGAGGGAGACAGTGAAAAGGCAGAGATAATGAATGAATACTTTTGCTCAGTATTCACAAAAGAAGAAGAGGAGGAGTTACCTAAACCAAACAGTAGAAGCACTCGGATAGTGGGGTTGATACCAGCCCATTTAAAGAAGAAAGAGTACTGAAAGAACTTCTAAAACTCAAGGTGGACAAAGCAATGGGGCCTGACGGGATTCACCCTAGAATCCTAAAAGAGCTAAGGGAGGACCTAGTGACACCACTAACCACACTTTTTAACAAATCATGGGAAGATGGGGTGGTACCTGAGGCCTGGAGGAGGGCAGATGTGATTCCCCTTCACAAAAGTGGGAGCAAGGTAGAAGCAGGAAACTACAGACCTGTTAGTTTGACCTCAGTGGTGGGGAAAATGATGGAATCACTTCTGAAAGAAAGAATTGTTGAGTACCTAGAGGCCAGCGGGGCACTGGACCCAAAGCAGCATGGATTCACAGCAGGAAGGTCATGTCAGACAAATCTAATCGATTTCTTTGACTGGGTGACCAAAGTAATAGACCAGGGAGGGGCTGTGGATATGGCCTACCTAGACTTTAGCAAGGCATTTGACACAGTTTCGCACAAAAGATTAATAATCAAGTTAGCCAGCCTGGGAGTGGGTCCCAGGGTGGTAGCCTGGGTAGAAAACTGGCTGCACAACAGGACACAGAAGGTAATAGTGAATGGAACACATTCTGAAGAAAGGGGGGTTACTAGTGGAGTACCTCAGGGCTCAGTACTGGGTCCAGTCCTCTTTAACGTCTTTATAGGTGACATTGCAGAGGGTCTGGAAGGAAAGGTATGCCTCTTTGTGGATGACACAAAGATCTGTAACAGAGTTGATACACAAGGGGGGGTAGAAAGGATGAGAAGGACTTGGCAAGGTTGGAGGAATGGTCAGACATATGGCAACTTAGATTCAATGCAAAGAAGTGCAAGTAATGCACCTGGGAAATAAAAATCCAGGAGAAGAGTACACAATAGCAGGGAGGTACTAACAACAACAATAATGGAAAGGGATCTGGGTGTAGTCATATCAGATTACCTAAAGGTGGGTATGCAATGTGAAGACAGTAGGGAAAGCCAGGGGATACTGGGATGCATAGGAGGGGCATCACAAGTAGAAAAAGGAAGTGGTTATCCTCTATACAGACAGTTGGTGAGACCCCATCTGAGTACTGCAGTGTTTTGGAGATCTCATCTACGCAAGGACATAGACAGGATGGAAGCAGTCCAGAGGAGGGCAACTAAAATGGTGCAGGGTCTACATCAGAAACCATATGAAGAGAGACTGAGAGAGCTTAATATGTATACCCTTGATGAAAGGAGGGACGGGGACATGATAGAAACTTTTAAGTACCTCAAGGGAATCAACAAAGTCCAGGAGGGTAGCATCTTTCAGAAAAAGAGATGTGTAAGAACAAGGAGCACAATTTAAAGTTAGAGGGGACGGCTCAGGGTAATGTGAGGAATTCTTTTTCACGGAGAGAGTGGTGGGCGCATGGAACTGCCTTCCTGAAGAGGTTTGGGTCTAAAACAGTGGAGGAATTCAAACATGCATGGGACAGACATAAGGCAATTATAGTGGGGGGTTGCAGGAAATAGGCTGTTGGTTAACTAGAATCTGCAGCTTATCCAGTAGGTAGGGAAATGGGCAGACTGGGTGGGCCAAGTGGTCCTTATCTGCCGTCAAAGTCTATGTTTCTATGTTTCTATTCCGGAAATAATATTCTTTTGCTTTTCTTGTCTAAGTAATGATGTCAATAGTTTACCTGCTTTATCCTTATGAAAATACTTGGTTTTCCTAATTAACTTGGCTATAGTGATAGTTTTGTGATGGATTATGTTTTGTTTTTTAATTATACAAGAATCCCATTCTTCCTTACAACAATTATAGTCTGTTATAATTAGCTGGTTTAAGGTCTTAAGTCTATTGTCTAAGTCAACCACCTTGGCCCATCTAGCCTTATTTACTTTAATCTGAAAGGATGTAATTGCTCCTCTAATTGTTGCCTTAAAGGCATCCCATAAATGCATGATAGGAGCATTGTCCGGTCTATTAAAAAGTCAATATTCTTGAATTGCTTTATGAATAATATCTATGAATTCTGGATTTTTTTTTTTTTGTTATTAAATCAATTTTATTGTTTTCACCACAATCGCAGCAAAACACAACCAAACAGGCAGAGTTAGAGGTACCTATTATTGTATCAGTTAACAGCTAAATTTAACTCACAAATTAAACCCTCCTTCCCTCCCTCCCAAGGCTACACATATAAGCTGACCCTAGGTCGTCATCCCTGAGGCAATCTGATCGTCAGGTTTCCATGCCATTAGGAGCGCCTCTAATGAAATCCAAGATGACTTATATATCTTAACCCTGCCTTGCATGTAGGCAATATGCCTTTCTAGCTGTAATGCCAACATGCACTCTCTGTACTACTCCATCAAGGAAGGAAGTTTGTCACTAGCCCAATGTCTCAAAATTATCAGTTTAGCAACCGCTGAGATAAGTGACATTTGGGCTTTTTTAATCTTAGTGGTACCTACTGGGAAAAGACTCATCAGACATACCTCAGGGGTGAACAGAGTTTCTAAGCCAAGGATAGGGTCTAATAAATTATTAATGGACTGCCAGAAGGCTCATGGAGGGGCATAACCAGACCATATGGTACAAGGCACCATCGCCTCTTTTGCATTTGCAACAAAGGGCGTATCCTTTGCCCCATACTTACATAACTGAGTTGGAGTTAGGTACATATTATGCATTATATTAAAATGTCCTCAGCCTGTCTTGCTTTATGAATTTATACATTGACAGCCAAAGCTTCTTCCAAAGGCTAGGTACCTCCGTATTTCCAACTCCTCGTCCAGTAAAACACACCCTGACGGTAGCCTGAAATCCACTCCTGGAGTATTTTATACAACTTGGAGACTGAACGTGGTTGAGAAGCTATACATAAAAGTGTATTGAGATCTCTTTCCCCGGGATCAAAGGGTGTGAACTGAGAGAAAAAGGAGGTTAGGGCCTTGCTGACTTGCAACAATTTAAATAATCCCTGATGCGTAACTCCTAAAGATCTCTTTAGCTGATCAAAGGGAAGAAGCCTCCCATTCACCCAAAGGTCCGAGACCCTAAGATGATTTACCTGAGGCCAGAAAGCAGGGGACAATGGCACACCCCCAACCTTAATGTGTGGGTTACTGATAATGGGTTGGTCGACCGAGTGGTACCATTTTACTGCAAGACATTTTTGTAACTGATGAGAGGCTTTTAATGACCATCCCATAGGATTGCTTTTAAGGGACTTAGGGATAGCCGATGGGGAGACATATAGAAGAGCCTGCAGCGAACATTTCGCCCTCTCTGCCAGATGTTGCTCTATGTCTACCCACAAAGGTGAGTAATTCAGTTGAACATTCCCTCCACTCCAATGGCCCAACTTGCTTATGTGCTGCGCAGTATAATATAGAAAAAGGGAGGGAGCGGCTAATCCTCCTTTTAATTTCGGGGCTGTCAATTTAATATAAGATCTACGTACCCTTTTTCTGTTCCATATAAATAAATTAAATGCCCTTTGTAAATTAGAACACCAACCTTTCAAAAGATATACACCCATCATACCCAGAGGATATAATAGCCTTGGCAGTATATTCATTTTGAGGATACTCAGCCTTCCCCAGAGTGAAAAAGAGAGCAGCCGCCACCTCTCCATGTCCCCCATTATTATTTTAACTAAACTGCCCAGGTTATCTTTAATCATGGAGTTCAATTCTGTACAGATATTGATTCCTAGGTTTGTAAGTGACTTTGTTTCCCAACAAAGACCAAACGGCAGCAATTCAAACTTATTAACTTTGTTATTTAAGGGAAGGATCTTCGTCTTTGCTCGATTTAACTTATAGTAAGATATTTTAGAGAAAGAGTCAACCTCCGCCAAGATAGCTGGGATTGAGACCTCAGGGTCTTCAATATGTAGTAATATATCATCTGCATATACCGAATAGGCATACCTGGCATCCCCCCACTTGTATACCTTTAATGAGAACATTCCCTGCCAATCTATGCAATAACGGCTCTAAATATAAATTAAAGGGTAAAGGGGACAAGGGACATCCTTGCCTTGTGCCCCGCTCCAACTTAATTATCGGGGACAATATCCCATTACACTTGACCCTGGCAGAAGGAAAGGAATATAGAATTTGTACCCATCTCTGGAAATCATGAGGCAGACCGAAGGCAGACAGGGTAGCAAACAGGTAGTCCCAAGATACCCTATCAAACACCTTCTCGGCGTCCAATGATACCAGTACCGCTGGAGTATCGGAGTTCCTTGCAATTGTGATGAGATGTAATAGTTTCCTCATGTGATCTTGGGGTGACCTCCCCATCATAAATCCCACTTGTTCTCGGCTGATAAGGTTACCTATGAATTCGGATAGCCTATTTGCCAGGACTTTGGCTAGAATTTTAATATCTGTGTTCAATAAAGAGATAGGGTGGTAACTATCCATATTTTTATTTTATTTTTTTTTTTATTTTATTTAAACAGCAGTTTGGAAAACCTTTGAGCCATAGGCTCATTTACAAAGGTACCTTGTCACAGTAAGACAAACCAAAATACACAGTATAGCAGTACAACACATAAGTATAACAGTAAATTAAGACATAGATACAAACAAGCTGGTACAGGTAGGATGGATGCAAACAATACCAGAGTTATGTCGTCCTTAGCAGCTTAGTAATAAGCTTTGTCATAAGTATTGAGTACGGCTTTGACTAGTGGCAGTTACAGCATCGGGTGTTAATAAGGTGGTTACGTAAGGAAGTTTTGAAGCACGATATAGTTGGAGCTTCGGAGATGGAGGGGCAGTGTGTTGAACCAGGAGGGGCCCTAAAGCTGAAGGCTCTTTGGCCGTGAGAGGTCCTAGCTCTAGGGATAACAAGAGAGGTTTTCCCAGAGGTCCGAGTATGAACTAGTGGGACAGAGCGTATGGTGGTGGTCAATCCTGGTGGGGAAAGCCCAAGGAGGGTCTTTTTGTAAGGTACAGGTAAGATATTTGAGCGCTAAATGGGGATCAAGTACCAGCGCTTTAGCATACAGTGAGACAGGTGTGTGTCATCCTAGGTGCTCCAGTAATTAACCTGCAGGCCTTATTCAGAGTAGTGCGAATTTTATGGAGTGCGGTCTGATCAGCAGCACCATACACCGGCAGTCCATAGTCCACTAGGGACAGGATAGAGGAGGTGACTGCGAGTTGAAGAGCCTCCGGGGGGAGGCAGTGTTTATACCGATGTAAGATGCCCAATCGGATATTAGTGGCAGTGGCTAGGGCAGCAATGTGTCCATGGAAGAAGAGGAGGGGTCAAAATGGATCCCTAGGTATTTATAGGAGCAAACTTGTTTGAGTGGGAATGAGGACCCAGAGTGAATGAGGAGTTTGAAGTTGCAGGACTTGTTTTGGGGATGAGTGAAGAACATGGTTTTGGTTTTTTTAAGATTTATCACCAATCTATGTTCCTTGAACCAGCCCTCGGCTTCAGTGAAGGACTTCTGCAGCGAGTCCTGGAGGGCAGTAGGGTTATGATTTGAGGCAAAGATGACTGCATCATCAGCGTACAATAGAATGTTCCCCGAGCAAGAGTGTGGAAGGGTGTTAAGGTAAAGGGAGAACAGTAAGGGGCCCAGAATGGAGCCCTGGGTAACCCCAGAAAAGATGGGACAGATGTCTGAGTAGGTCCCATTAATTTTTACACGCTGTGAGCGGTCAGACAGATAACTGGTGCACCAGGAGATAGGCCCAGCAGCAAAACCAGAGAGACTAAGGGCATCAAGAAGGAGGGGGTGGGAGACAGTGTCGAAAGCTTTTGAGAGGTCAATGAAGACAGCACCAGCCAGAGAACCAGTGTCTAAGGAGGAGTGGAGAAAGTTGGAGAACTCTAGGAGGGCTGTGTTGGTACTGTGGCCCACTCAGAAGCCATGCTGCTCAGGACAAAGGACATTGTAGGTGGAGAGGTAGTCAGAGATTTGAGAGGCCACCACTTTTTCCAAGGCCTTGGAGACAGGAGAGAGAATGGAGATCAGTCGATAGTTTCCAGCCACAGTCCTATCACCACCTTTAAAGATAGGGGTGACAGTGGCAACTTTCCAGGCAGTTGGAACCTTCCCCAGGCAAAGAGAGTGGTTGATGAGGCATGTGATCGGGGTAAGGACTGTGTCTAAGACCAGCCGTAGGATACACGGATCCAGGGTGTCACTGCCTGTACTATTACTCTTGAGGGCAGTGACAAGGTGCGGCCTAAGTTCTTGGGCAGAAACACGGCGGAGGAGAAAATAAGGGCGAGAAAGATTTATGGCAGGTGCTGGGGGAGGAGGGTCAAAAAAATTTGTAGGGAGGATAGGGCTAAGGTCAGTGAATGAGGTGTTGAGGTGGTTGGCTATGAGGGCTGGGTCTGAGGAGATCACACCATTAATGTTGATCTGGGTGGGAATTATTATCATTATTAAAAGGATCTTTCCCTTGTTTTAGGATTAAAGAAACTGTCGCTTCCTGGAAGCTAGGATCCGATAATCCATTATCAAACCAATACTGAAAGACCTCTTTTAAAACTGGGGTTATTAACGAATGGCAAACTTTGTAAAAGTTACAGGGGAACCTGTCTGGCCCGGGAGACCTGTCTAGGGGCATTTGTTGAATGGCCTGCTGGATTTCCAGAACCGATATTGGAGCACTCAAGTAGGCCGCTTCTATATCTGTAACTTTTGGCAAATCCACTGACCTAAGAAATAGGTTGATGTCGTCCACAGTGGGTTTTGTCTTTGAATCTACCGCATACAATGCCTGAAAATAGGATCCAAAGGCCTTTGCCATTTCCCCTGGGTCCGTACATACTTGCTCACCCTGATCCTTGTAAATTCCATTAATAAATTGGGATGAGTCTAAGTGACGAATACGCATGGCGAGCAGCTTACTCGCTCTTTCCTCTGTATCTAAGTATTGGAGTCTGGTCCTCAAGAGGGCCAGTTCCGCTTTCTGTGACATCAGGCCTGAATATTGGGCCTGTAACTGATAGAGTCTGGCCCAGCTTACCGCCGACGAGGTACAGGATAGATTGTGTTCTATGCTCTTAATGGAATCAAGCAACGATTCTAATTGGGCCCTTTGTGCCTGCGTCCTTTTGGAGGCCATCTTTATCAATTCTCCCCTTAGGGAGCATTTTAAGGTAGCCCAAGTTAGGTCCTTTTTAGCCACCGAGCCTTGGTTATCCTTGAGAAATTCTGTGATGAAAGCTACTATGTGCCTCAGTGAAGATTCATCTTTCAGTATCTGGCAATTTAATCTCCATTGTGGGGACCGTCTATACCTCATAGTTAGCCAAAATTCCAGACTAACCGGTGCATGGTCAGATAGAACCCTGGCAGATATATCTGCCTTCATTACCCCTGACATTGCAAATGAACTAATTAAAACATAGTCAATTCGTGAATATGTCTTGTGTACTGCAGAGAAAAAGGTATATTGCAGCGCAGTTGGATTAATAACGCGCCAAACATCAACCAGAGCGGCCTCACTAATGAGATCTTTTAGTGCTCTTTGTGCTGGAGATAGTCCTCGTCTCTCCCTACCCGATCTATCCAAGTCATTTTGGAGTACTAAATTCCAGTCCCCACCTAATATTGTAAGCTTCACAGGATTAGTTACAACCATATTCAATAGTCTTACAAAAAAGGCCGGGGAATCGCAAAATTCTGGATTTTTTTAAAAAGATCATTGTTAAACCTCCATATCGGAGTATGTTGCCTATTAGAATTATTTATTAATAGTTCAGTGCTTATAAGAGCATAATTTGAGAAGCAGCATGAATCAATATCTATTTTAATACAGTAGATGCCAAATCCTTGGAAATAAATACATAATCGATTCTAGAAAAGGACTTTGCTTTATCATCATTATGGGTACATGTTTTGTCATTTGGATTAATTATCCTCCAAATATTAATTGTTCATTATTTAAAAAATTAATTAACTTTTGTGCTGTCATAATATTATTAGGGGTTGGTTTGGCTAATCTATTTATCGAAGGATTTAGAATAGCATTCCAACCTCCTTCTATTATAATTTTATTAGCTTGAAGTTTTTGGAATCCTAGGGCAATATTAGCTACACAATTTGCATAATTAATAAAGGGGGCATATACTGACCCAATAAGGATAATCTGATTGTTTATTTTAATGTTAATTAAAACAATGCGACCTTTCCTGTCATGATGGCTATTTAAAATGGTAATACCCAAACCTTTTTTTTTATTAAGATAGCCACATTTCTGCTTTTCTTAATCCTGATACTATAAAAACAAGTCTCTATCCATTTTTTTTTTAATTTTAGGGTCTCTTCCTCTTCCAAGTGGGTCTCTTGCAGACAGATTATATTTGCTCCACTTTTTTTAAAATATGTTAAATTTTGTTCCTATCCTGCACTAGCGCTTGAATGAAAATCTGTAACTAAACAATAAACACAGCATCCATGTAAAAAGAAAATATTGGTTTCTTTCATCAAAATACTGTACATAAAATATGAGCATTAACATAGAAAACGTTAAAACTGTAGAAACAACACTAAATATGTTGTAATTTACCAACTTACTGGAACATAGTGTTTAATAATAGTAGGGAGGTAGAAAGAGTGATAACTGGTACTGCAAGAGAGAGAGAGAGAGACAGAGATAGCTGCTATTGTGTCCCCAGTATACTGTATAATGTAAATATATAAGGTTCTGGAGCTGCTTAGTTGTTGTTCTAAATTGTGTTTAGCTTTACTGCAGACAGTGATATGATATGTTATTAGTGAAATACAACCCTTGTTCATTAAAAGATTTTCTGAGGGGCAGTTTGTTGCATTTCAGAAGTTGACTATACCACATTAATATAAAAAAATAGTGTATTATTAAAATGTAATTGAGATTTTACTGAACATGAAAGTCAGTGCTCAGAAAGGAGCAGAAATACATGATACCAGAAATACCAAATTAGCCTATAAGGACTTCTATATATCATCTCAACAGCATGTCATGTACAGTACTGTATATTTATTAATACGACACAAACTAGGAAAGTCAAACTCAGTACAACAAAGGTAATTTTCAACTAATCTTTGTTTGCAAACCCAAAGAGCTTGTTGACAACTGAAATTGGTGTGTTCATGCTGCAGGGGAAAATAAATAAGGTTTCAATGTAATCAGAAACATGTGAAGCTGTCAGTGAAAACATAAATCAGTATTAGAACTGCTTTTTATATTGAAACACACAGTAGCGGCACCTTACAGAATAGTAGAGCTCACATGAATGGTATTTACTCACCTGGTAAAGGTGATTAAATCTGCAAACTGGTTTAGGACTGGACCCTGAATCAGTAAATCCAGTCATTGTGGCAGCTGCCATGGAGTATCGATCAACATCAATTTAAGCAGAGAATACCATGACCTCCTCGACCTGTCCAGGGCCACCATCAGTACTGTTGCTCTTGTGGCCCTGATCTTGAGAAGCACCTTGGCAATCATTGATAGAAGCAAAAAAATGTAAGCCTCTATGAACTTCCAGGGCGCTGCCATTGTGTCTGTCTCCTCAGCCTGGTGATTGGGAAAACATGAATGAAAGTGGGGCAGGTGGCTGTTGTGTTGGGATGCCATGAGATCTAATTGGAATGGTCTCCATCTGCGGTGTAGCATCTGGAACACCTGTGGGTGCAGCTTCCACTTTACCTGGTCGAGAGTCACTTGACTGAGCCAATCCACCTGCGAGTTTAGATTTCCCACCAGATATGTGGCAGATATCATCAGAAGATCTGCTCCACCCAGCATAAGACCTGCAGAGCTTCCCAGAGCATTGCTCTGCTTCTGGTCCCACCTTGTTTATGTACACCGTGGTGACCCGACTGTCAATTCTGACCAGCACTGGCAGACCTATTGCTTGATGGGCAAAGAACAACAGGGCCCCTGTAGACTTCCCTCATCTCCAGAGTATTGATGGAGATCCAGGCTTCTGATGGTGTCCATTTGCCTTGGATAACATGATGACCCATCATGGCTCCCCATTCGAGCAGACTGGTGTCCATTGTGATTGTTACTACAGGCAACACTGATAACAGGACACCCTTTGTCAGGTTGCACCAGTCTATCCACCAAGTGAGATTTTGCAAAATGTCTGGCTTGGGATCAAGTTTGTACTCAAAGTCCTGGGTTGACTGATCCCATGCATCTAGCACATATTGCTGGAGTGGGCACATGTGCAGGTGAGCCCAAGGCACCATAACTATCATGGATGACATCAGCCCCAGTAACTGGAGGTATGTACACACAAGCTTGAAGGGCTGTGCCCATATGGGGTCCAGGAGTCCAATCAGGTTTGTTACTTTGTCCTCTGTGGGGAGACCAGCCCATGATCATGTTGATCCCAGTTCCCAGGTGTGTGATCTCCTGCATTGGGATTAGTTGACGACTCTTGTCCCAGTTTATTACCCATCTGTGGTGTTGCAGGCAGTGCACCACCACCTTTGTCTCTCTCCAGGCTTGTTCTGGAGACCTTGCCCAAATGAGCCAGTCATCTAGATATGTAATGACATGTACCCCCCATTTGTGGAGGGCCATGACAATGACTATCAAGGTCTTGTGAACACTCTTGTGGCTGATATCAGGCTGAAAGAGGAGACAGGTGTACTGGAAATGATGGCCATTGATCTGGAACCTGAGAAAACTGTGGTGACTGGGGCAAATCGGAATGTGCAGATAGGCATCTTTCAGATCTTCGGAGGCCAGGAAATCACCTGGTTGAATTGCTATCAGTGTTGACTGTAGAGTCTCCTTTTTTAATTTTTTGTAGATCACAAACTTGTTGAGGAACTTTAGGTAAAGAACTGGGTGGAGGCCCCCTGGTTTTCATGGGGACCATAAAGAAAAGAGAGTACATCCCCATGTCCACATCCCGTGGTGGTACGGGAATGATGGCCCAGTTCCTGGTAACATTGCAGAGAGCTTGCTAAATTGCTGCTACTTTCAAAGGGTCTCTGAACATGGGGGATATCATCAGTCTGTGTGGAACTGTCTCTTGAGTGAACTCTATAGCATAGCATTGAGAGACAAGCACCATGACCCCCTTGTCTGAGGTGGATTGAGCCCATTGATTGGTGAACAATTGCAGGCAACCCCCACAGGGGACTGTTCACCTGGGCCTCCCTTATTTCATTGATCCTTTCCTGCTGAGCCACCACCGGGGTGGTTGGCACTGAAACCATCCCATTTTCCAAAGTTGCCTCTGTATTTGGATTATGCGGACCTGGACTGGAACCAAGACCTTCTGTCTCCCCCCTTTTGGGTCTGGTTTTGTACTCACTTTGTTTGGCCCCTGGTGTCTTTAAATTTTGGATGAAAAGGATGACCTGATGGAAGGTAGAGGTCCTTCTTTTCCACCATCTGTTTGGCCCCAGCGCAATCTCTGAGGAACGGTGTCAGTGCAACCCCAAACAGATGTCCCCCCTTAGAGGGGAGCTTCATCAGAGTTGCCTTGGACTTGGCATCTGCCTGCTACAACTTGAGCCATAGGGCCCTCCTGGCTCAATTAGTCAAGATGGTGGCCATGGTGCAAAACTTTACAATAGCTGAAGATGCATCCATGATATATTGTGCAGTCTGCATGGCACAGTCAGCCTGCCCTGTGAGTGGGGAATCCTTGGGGAGGCCATTGGCGATAGCTTCCACTCACTGCAGCAGAGCTCTGCTGGCATACCACACTGCTGTTTCCACCAATAGGGCCAGGCCTGTCACCTCATGAATCTTTTTCAGCAATTCTTCCACCTTCTTGTCCATAGGCTCTTTCAGAGCTGTCATGCTCTCAACTGGAATTACCATGCATCTGGCAAGCGCGGACACCAGAGTGTCCAACTTAGGGGCCATATACCAGACCATCCCATAGGCTTAGGGCAGTGGGTAAAATTTTCCCATGGCTCATTCTTCCAGAATTCTGGCTGGCTCCAGTGCTTCCTGTTCCTTAGCCAGAATGATGTTGAGGACTGTACAGGTGGGGAAATGTTGCTGCAGTGACTTAGGTTGCAAGGAGAACAACGGATCTGTTGAAGTGTGGGGCTCTTCTGGCTCCTCTGGGACCTGCAAGACTTCCTGTATCAGCCACACCAGCTTGGCTATGTCCTCTTGTGAGCACAGCTTGCCTGAAGTCTGGCCTACATCCTGTTCTGCCTCTTCTTCCCCGATGATTTGGCTGAATCTTCTGCCTATCTACACCTTTTCTTCTGTGGTTGCTGGATCTCTGGTGCCCCCAAACATTTCTTAGGTGCTTCCTGAGATGCAGTCTCCAGTTGTTGGGCTTATAACTTCTCTAGCCACTGGAACAGAAGACTGGCTTGTGCTGCCTTTAATGTCAGCGGTGACATGGGGCCAATGTCTCGTTGAGAGCTGATACCACATCCAGGCTGGGAGTTTGTGGTACCTCTGACTCTGACACTGTGCAGATCGCACATAGGGCCTCCCTCACATGGGACTCTGGGAGTTTTGTGCTACATTCCAGGTAGGAAGGCATGGCGGTAAATCTCTGTGAGCTGGCTGATCTGTAGTGGGCAGACAGAAAAAAACTGTGTCATAAACATCTTGCACTAGAAAGGACCTGCCAAAATGCAGCTTTTCTCAGGACTGGCCCTTGCCCCTGCATTATGGTGGCCTGTCTCTTTAAGGCTCTGTGCCTGTGGTGATCTTCATAAGATGACTGCCTGCATGGGCCAGCTTGCCATTTTATAGGTCCCACATCTTGCGGGATCATTGCCTCCTTAATAGCATTCTTAACAAGGCGGCTAACTCAGAACTGTACTAAGATGGCTGCTGTTCCCCACAAGATCCTGCAGGACCTGGAGTTTCCTCTGACAGAACTCTCACAAGGCTTCCCTCTCATGAGATTTGGCTCATGGCTACTACTGTGCCTCTTTTCCAGGGTCAAGATAGAACTCCTCCAACATGTTGTGGCTACCAGTCAAGCCAGGCTATGAGCCAGCAGCCCTGGTGTCCCCAAGCTGTTCATTTTCTCATGTCCATTTCCTCAGGCTATCCTGAGCCCATTAAGTCTCATAAGAGCCATCGTCTTTCTCTCTGAGATTGAGACTTCAATGTAAAGATGGCAGCAGGCTCATGAATTTGTGGGGGAGTTGCGGCAACAGTAGGAGAAGTCCCCGGCATGGTGCAAAAGTACAGAATGCAAACAAAGGGGAAAAGCAGCCGCCATCACTGTTCAACCATCTGGGTGAATAGGAGGGGTCACAGAGCCATGGACAGTGCCTTGCGAGCCCAGGAAAGCAGCCCCAGTACTCAGAGCAGCTCCAGCACTTTCAGCCAGCATAATGCCAGGTAACATTTGCCAAAGTGGCTCCTGCCCACAAACTAACATATATTTTTTGGCCCCTGCAACCTGTGGGATGTACTAGCTACCCAGTATGCTTCTGTAATAGAATGGCTGGCTTTCCAAGTACCCAGCACACTGCTAGTCCTGTTGTGGAGCAGACGCTCCTATAAGGCTACTGCACAGGACTCCCAATGCTGGGGTTGCTTCCTGAAGGTCCAGAACACATGCAGGAAGGGCAAGCCAGATACTACTTGAGGGTCTGGTTCCTCTGGATCCCTGCCCAGCCAGTGTGATCATCTGAGTGTGCTCAGCCTCGCCAAACAACAAGAAATTTTTTTATTTGTTTTTCATATATATATATATATACACACACACACACCTTGCAAAGAATAACTAGGAACCCTAGTGGCTATCCCTCAAATAGCCTGTTGACATCCCTACCTAAATAGAGGAAGTCAGAGTTGAGGTAAGGAAATAAATACCTTGGAGCTTGGTTACTATGAAGATCATAACCAGCCTCAAGGGAAGTATGAAGTAAACTGGATTTTCTGGACATAGCAGGGGGATTGGCCTCTGGCAGCCAGAAAAGATTTCTGATCGTGTATCAGCCAATTGGATGGATGGAGGATAACCCATATGTGATGATCTTCTAAGCACTAGAAAGGTTGCAGGAGATAATGTGTGTTCATACAATAGTCAATCAAAAACACATTCATGCTAATTCATGTCACAGCTTGTCAATTTTCAGTAGTCCATCACTATAATGAATAGAATGGGGTTGGTAGATTAATTTCATTATAGTAACCTGTTTGTTAAAGTGACGGATACTGAAAACTAGACAAGAATTATTTTGTATGAACTTAGATTTGTGACTTGCAGTGAAGCAAAACAAATAGATCTTTTTATTTTAATAAAAGCTGTACCAGATTGGTTTACTTTCATGATAAACAAAGAGGTGAACATTGGGGGGGTGCTATGTTTTGGGAAAGCAAGAGGGTATAATTTCATTATTAAATGGCCAGATTAATGACTTTTATTTAATGGTAGGAGCAATATATGCACCCTTTGAAAACTACACTGTATTTTTTGACAAAAATAACAAGGTTTAATCCATAGCAAGGCCAGGAATATTATTCTATTGGGAGATTTTAATGCTCTGCTGAATCCAATACTGGATGAAACATCATTAATCATTATTAATAACAAAAGGATAGTAAGAATTTAGAAAATTTCCTGGAGTATCATGACATATTAGATCTGTGGAGACTAAAAAAATTCTGCAGAGAAAGAATGCACACACTTTGATAAAAAGAACACTAGCTTTTCTAGAACTTATTACATTTTCATCTCAAAAACCCTTATGTCATAGTTTGGTAAATCCTTTATTAGATCTATTATAATTTCTGATCATGCAGCAGCTGAAATAAACCTACAGTTGGAAAAAAAAGAGCAAAGTGAACCCCTGGCAGTGGTCATATAACAATAATTCCTTGATAATAGAGGATTTTTGAGAAAACATCTAGCTCAGGCAATAGCTGAAGTTTTTTATTTTAACTATTCTGGTCAAAAAGCTGTATAAAGAGGAGTGATAGTATCATATCAATTCTGGGTAAACAAGGAGAAACAAAAAAAGAGTCAGAGACTTATTTGAAATTGAAAGAACTAGACAAGATGATTTTGCAAGCCTGAAACAATATTACAATGAATGGATGAAATACAGATTACAATTACAGCAAGACATCGAAGTGAAATTGAAAACAAAATAAAAAGAGTAAGGAAGGCAAAAGGAGTTAAAATGGAAAGGCTATTAGCAGTTTATTGAAAAAGTAAAAACAACAAAACATAATTTCAGCATTAAAAAATAAGGAGGGAGTAATAGTCTCAGAAACTGAGGAAATGGGCACCATTATAATGGATTATTTCAAATACATATATCAATCATCTCAACATTTTGAAGAGATTGCAATGAAACTATTCCTGGAGAAAGCCAAAATTCAGAAAATACAGTTTATGGGGGACATATTTTCTTTGCAAGAACATTGTAAGGTTATCAATTTCCTATCACAGAATAAAAGTCCAGGCCAGGATGAACTCACAAATGAGTTCTTCCAAGTATTTAAAGAAGAATTTGTTCCATGGATGCTGAGGATGGCACAGAAATTGGTGGATGGAGTGGGGGACCTTCCAGAGTCTATGGAGGAGGCAAAGGTGGTACTTTAATTAAAAGATGAGAAACCTAAGGAATTAGTTATAGCTATGACCAATAGCATTACTTAACGTGGATTATAAGATTATCAGTACATTTGTGGCAAACAGACTTCTGTCTAAACGTCCTCATGCCATCCACCAAGACCAAAATGGATTTATACCAGGAAGAACCATAGCAGGGGCTTTTAAAAAGGTCCCATCCCTGTTTGAATACGTTCAGAGTTACAATGAACAAGTTTTTGTCAATGCCGAATGTTTGCTTGCTGGCATTGGCATTGGTAGTGTAGGAGTGAGAATGATGCATAATAGGAATGACAGTGAAGTATTTAACTGAAGCCAACCCCACCACCACCCTGCAGAGATTGACAGGCATTGGGGTGTGCCTTTGGGTTGTCAGGCATAACGGCCACACCATTTCACTACACCCTACCCTGCAGATACTGACAAGTGTCACTGTGTGCCTTGGGGTCTTTGTGCCTTATGCTCACCCCATTCCATCAGGAAATATGGTGAGATGGGTGCAGTATAGGAGAATGGGGTGAACTTTGGGGCTGAAGAGTCCAAGGCACACCTCGATGCCTCTCACTGGCTGCAGGGTGTGGGTATGCGTGGAATGGTATGAGCATTACAGGCGACAATACCAAGTCACACCCCTGATGCCTGACTGTCTCTACAGGGCAGGGGGTTATGGTCAGAAACACTAATGCCTAAGGCGTTCATTGATATTTTCACTCCAAATTTTCAACATGGGTTTTTTATGACCCACACCTTATGAACAGTGGCAATATCAGTTTGTTAGCCGCAAGCTGATTTTACACAGTGACTATGCCATTTGGCACCACAGATGTGAAAACATGTTTCGAACACGATGTGAAAAATGACAGCTGTATTGTTCATGGGGAGGTGTAAAAAATGGCAATGTTGAAAATCTGCAGTGAAAATATAAAAAAACTGGTGAAGTCATGAGTGTGCATAGAAACTGCTCAATGCACACCCATAATGTAATTAGTTTGGGGATTTTTTTACAGCAGATTGTCAACACAGGCATTTTGGGACTTCTGCTCATGAACAGTGTCACTGTGATTTTCTTAATTTGTCCCGAACAGTGATTTCCCACAGCGACCACGCATTTCTGTGCCAGAAGTGCGAAAACACACTTCAGCCAGGGTGTAAAAAATGACAGCTGTACTGTTCATAAGGAGGTGTGGAAAAATGTCAGTGTTGAAAATCTGGACTGAAAATATTAGAAATCCATGAAATTACGAGGGTGCGTGGAAACTGCGCAATGTTCGCTTGTAACACAGTCATTTTATGGACTTTTGTCACCAAATTTTTAATATAGCCACTTTAAGACCTCTGCTCATGAACATTGTCACTGGGGTTTTCTTAATCTGTCCCAAACATTGATTTCACACACTGAATGCGCCATTGTGCACTTCATGCACGAAAACACATTTTGGGTGAGATGTGAAAAATGACAGCTGTACTGCTCATAAAGAGGTGTGGTCAAATGGCCATGTTGAAAATCTGGGGTGAAAATATTAAAAATTTGTGAACTTACGAGCGTGTGTAGGAACTGCTCAACACATGCTTGTAACACAGTCATTTTGAGGAATTTTTTCACCAAATTTTCAACTTAGGGTTTTGGAGGGCCTACCTCATGAACTGTGTCACTGTCGTTTCATTACTCAGTCCCAAAAGGTGGTTCCACGCAGTGACCGCAAAATCACCTTTCAGGACCCAGCAACAAAATGACAGTGACTGAGTTCATGAGATGGGGCCCCAAGAACCCCATGTTGAAAATTTGGTGAAAAAATTCCTCAAAATGGCCAAGATATGCACCAAAGTTGAAAAAAAAATGCCATTATACAGCTTACCGGCATTTCTTCAGTTCGCTGTCGGCTTTGAAGAGTGCAAATGTGTTCCTGGTCCACCGAAGATCATCGTGCCAGGCTCAGGAGGTAAGTATGGGGGTGGGGAGGTGGGTGCACAGAGGGTGGTCGCGGGTTGGGGAGGGGGCAAGACAGTCAATGAGGGACAGTTGTTTTTTTACAGTTTCTTTTTTTTTCCTTCTGCAGGAAGACGGCACAGGACTTTTGCCATGCTGGGCTGGGCTCCCAGTGTGGCAGCTGAAAGGTTATTTTTAGGGGCAGCAGTGGAGCCAATGGGGAATTGGGCACCCCATTGGCCATACTGACTTTTACCGCGCTGGGGTGGACTCCCAGTGTGGCATCTTTGTCAGGAAGATGACGCGGGACCTTTGCCACGCTGGGGTGGGCTCCAAGTGTGGCAACTGAAAGGTTATTTTTTGAGGGGCAGCAGTAGAGCCGATGGAGGATTGGGCACCCCCATTGGCCATACTGACATTTGCCATGCTGGGGTGGGCTCCCAATGTGGCACCTAGAGGTCTGTTTGGGGGGCAGTGGAGCCGACTGGGGATTGGGCACCCCCGTTGGTCATACAGTGTACGCGGGTGGAGGCGTGCATGAGCACACTGGGGTGGGCTCCCAGCATGCTACGTAAGTGGGGGGGGCAATGACAAACTGTCTATGACAGTTTATATGCAGTGAAGATGTATGTGTATGCAATTTGCATACTGCTGTCGGCAGTATGCAAATTGCCTACACGTTACCACCACTGATTGTGGCACTTTTTTCCTCAGAACTGTATGCCACTGCATCTGAACGCTGTCATAGACAGCTCAGACATTCATTGGCACAGTGCAGCCGTGCCTGCAAAAGGGACCAGGGCATTGGAAGTTGGGGAGGCATACCTACGAATTCTCGTATGGTGGCACTATGTTTTTTGCACATGCTTGGAAACAAACATAAAAATTATATGCTCTGTCATTAGATGCCAATATTGCTTTCAATTTGGTTGATAGGTCTAATATTACTAAAATCCTAAGAAAATGGGGTATTTCCCAAACCACACATGAGAATTATAACACAGATGTATGAAAACCCAATGGCAAATTTGCTGTTAATGGGTCTCTTACCACAAAGCTAAACATTTTGTTTATATTGTGTCTGGAGCCATTATTGCTGGTCCTAAGAGCTAATCAACAAAATAAAGGAGTTAACATTAGAAATGAATAAATAAGACTATGGGCCAGATATTCAAAACTTTGTGCTGGGCGCAAACCATTTGCCCTGGGTTAGCGTGGGTCAGCAGTATTCAAAAGGTCAAATAGTGTGTGCAAACTGCATTAGCGCAGGGCAAAATTATACTGTATGCAAGGGGCAAACTGAGGGGGCATGTACATGAATACTGGCGCAATGCTATAGTCAGTAAATAGCACCACGCAAAGTGTTTTTGCGTGACTTAGCACAACACACTGCGCGATGCAAATTACCACCCAGAAAAAGGTAGGCTTAACTCTGGGCAAACCAGCTTTGCACGATTTTGAGGCTTTGCATAGTTTGCATGACTTCTGTGCAGCTTTGTGTGACCCTAACCAGTAAGTATGACACATAGAAATAAGCCAGACAGAGAGGAAACATTCTGCTCATGGATGGCATCCCTATGATGCCATCATCTGCCACCAGTCCATGCCATGCCAAGCAGTAAGTGGTGACCCAGCTACCAGTGGACACCATGGCAGTGCGGCCATACAGCACACACCTGCAGACCACCCTTCAGTAGACACCAACAGATGCCAGCACACACATGCAGCACTGTGGGCATGAAGGGTGTTGAGGAAAGGGTGTACATGTGGCCAGGCTGCACCACAGACTGGGTGCAGCCACAAAGCTGGGACAAGCCATGCAGTGCAAATGGGCCGGTGTTGGGAATACCCCAACTCCAGTGTGCCTGTCTGATGGTATGTGCCCCCCCAGCCACATACCGCACATCTGTATAGACACCACAGCACACACAGACAGGTGTGTATATGTCACTGTGAGCATCCCATGCCAGTGGTGCAGTCTCTGTGGCTCGCACAACATTACAGTAATGTCCACTGTCAGTAAACACCTGCAAGTTGGGCCTGTCACTGTGTACAGTGAAGTGGTCATCACTACCCTATACATGATAGGTATTGCTGTGTCCCTTACACTACTGGCCCCCTTGCTACTGTAGTGTCTGCTGTGCACTGTAGCATGAACTACAGTTTGACAATTACATGCAGCACCACCACCACCTGTGCCTGTGCCGTGTTGTCCCCTGGGGCACAATATTTTATGCTGTACTGTACAAATGTAGCCTACAGCTACTACCATGCACTGCCAGACTGACCTAAAGGTGGAGCTGTGGGCAGACCCAGCCAGCCCCTGTACTTCCAGACTGACCTACAGGTAGAGCTGAGAGACCCTGCAATAGCGCTGGGCAAACTGCATGCAAATCAGGTCATAATGAGATGCTAATCTGGATCTTTGCCCACAGACTACCTATGTAGTCTCATCTGTATGCCACTTTTGAATATAGCAAAGTTTTGCCCTGTGCAAAAGTGATAACACTGGGCAAATGGCTTAGCGCCATGCTAAACCTGTGCAAATGTGTTTCAGAAACATTGTACATTTCTGCACAATGTAATTTCACATGTGTTGATGCCTGCAGTTTTACTGACTCCACTCCTTTGCTAGCACACACATTGGCCACATAGTTCACCTCTACCTTCCTTCACGTCGCTGTGAACTGGATGCTGTAGTGGTTTGTACTTCCTGGTTGCTATATTCAGAGCTGTCTTATTCCCAGGCTATTTTTGCACTGCACTTCCAGCCCAGTTTGCTGGCTTCCTTATCATGCTATATTCATCAGGTTTAGCACCAGGGCCATCCCTTTTGAATATAGCGGGCTACTGGTTCCGGGCTAATTTAGTATGCCAGGCAGTGCTAATTTAGCCCTGGGGCAATGTTTTGAATATCTGGCCCCAAGTGTTTTTGCAGATTATATCTGTTGCTGTTTTGAGATTTAAAAGCCCTCTATTCTGACCATCTTCAAGGTTATAAATGATGTTTCCAAGTCTGCAGGGTATAAGGTAAATCAGCAGAAATCAGTCACAAAGACAAGTACTATGAGGACATAAATCTGTTTACCAAAGGAGACCAAATTAAATACTTAAGATTAATTTTAACACATAAAGCTGAGGTAACACTGGAATGCATTTTGGTATTGCTAAGGAGAAAAACTGAGAACAGACTGAACAACTGGCAGAATTTGTCTCTGTCACTCTAGGGGTTGAGTGGAGGGTATAAAAATAATGGCCTTACCTCATTTGATATTTACTACTCAAGCAACGTTTGGAGGACCTTCATCAAAATGGTTCTCAGATTTAAAACACATTTTTTAAATGTTTGTGTAGAGGGAGAAAGCCCTGCATTGCAAGGGGCCACATAATAGCCCTTAGAAACATGGAGGGAATGTTGGCTGTTCAGAGTTGTATCTATATGATTTAATTAATTTGATGGTGTGTTCACAGGAATGGGCTTTTACTGTTAAACTAGATCATACAATCTTACAGAGGATATTAATTAATGATGAAACTAGTATTGAACTGAATGCTATTTTATTTGAACAAAATCTAAAGTGAATGAAAAATATGTTTTTTAGTTAATTTTGTATTCATTTTAAACAAGCAAAGAGTAGAATGGGATATGAAAATATCCTATGGTTACATGGAAGGCATATGTTTCCAATAGAGGCCTAAACAGTCTAAAGACTTCAATAAAGCTCTTAAGAAATAAAGGAATTAAGAGGTAGCTAGATTTCTTAGTAGATGGGAGATTTGTGTTTTATAGAGAATTCAGGGAAAGATTTGGGGGTAGGACCAGCTAGTAATTTCTTGTTGTATCATGCTCTTCGTGAACATTTTAAATTGTTAGCAGATTTAAATTTAATATTAAAGGACCAGATTTTTCTACAGCAATTTCGAAAGAAAAAGTTTTGATTGGTCCTTCATTAAAAAAAAGTTCCTTCAAAAACGTATCAGGCTGATGAATACACATCAGGATAAGAGATCTTCAGTAAACAAAAATGAGAATTGGAAATAGGGCTAAATTTAAATGAGGACAGATGGAATAAAATTCATGTAAAAGCCAATAAAAATGTTATAGCTTCAAAGAATAAATCTAGTCAAAATAATAAATAGAGCTTATTTGACATCAGTGGTACTAATTAAAATAAATCCCAACCATGACTTTCATTGCTGGCATAAATGAACTTTTTTCATAATTTATGGAATTGTCTGCAAATTCTGGACTGGTAGAAGTTAACTGCTAGGCTTTCCACATCCCTACTGGAAATCATTATTCCATTCAATCCTTTAGCAATGATAATTAATGAACTAGAATCTCTATCATTATCTAAGAATTAATACAGAGTTTAATGTCTGGGGACAATGGCAAATAAAAGAATTATAATAACTGGGGATAATTTTTTTCCTGTATGGAACCCTGGTTATAATTCGCTGTTATAACCCCTGGGTTATAACAATGAATACACGCCGGGTCTCTCTTGCAGTGCACATGCCTAGGCAACTGCTCTTCCTTCACTATGCATGAGCCGCCAATCCTTAGAGCCGGATCTGCCACTCCCTCGGTGGTAAGTTCATTGAAAAAATTTTAAAAGTAAATGGCCACTTCAGGTGATTACATGAATAATTTTTTTTATAAATACAAAAAAGTAAGGGACACCTTTCGACTCGGCCACTTTCCTTTCTGACCGCATGGAATGCGTCAAAACCTGACCAGACCGCACACAGATGTTTTTTTTTTAATTTTATATAGTTGCTGCGGTGAAAAAATGATCTCCAGCAATTATATAAAATAAAACAAGAGGTGGTGTGTTTAACGAGATTTTGCACATACCCTTTGATGTCGGATGCTTAAATAAACCACTGGAGCTTCGCTCTCAGGGTTTATGTAGCATCCAACACCTCGGAGTGTGTGTAAAATCTCATTAAACACACCATCCCATGCATTATTGTATATATTTTGGACCACTGGAACAGGCAATCTCTCCCACATCAATTAGAGTAGAAATGGTAGTGTATATATTATTTGTAGTGGCAGTTCTACACCAGGGTATGTGACCTGGTACATGTATGTTGTGCTCCAGTTCATACCCCATACAGTTCAGATCTTCCCCTATAGTAACAATACATCAGTGCCCTGGCCACCATCTGTTGTGCTCCTGCTGTGCCCTAGTAACCAACAGTAGCTAGAGCCACTACTGGATATTTGAGAAACTGTGGCATAATTGTGAATGTTAACATGATTTTATAGATGCCTCTTGGAAGAAATTAATGTATTTGTTTCCTTCCTTGTTGAAATGTTGAAAATAATGCCTTTTTCTCTCTCCACTGTATTTAATTTTGACACAATGGGAAGAGGTGGGGCGGGAGGGAGGATTTTTTTTACTGGCTCAGAAATATGTTTGCATATGATTAACAGCTTAATAAAAAAATTGCAAATAAATTACCTAACACGGTATGGAGGGGTGAAGGGATTAACCTGCCCATTTATGTCTATGCTGTTAGAAGGTCTGTAAATGAAATGGCCTCATGCAAGGGGGGGGAGGACAATATGCCCACCTGCCACAGTTGTTTGAAGTATTGTGGAGGAAGTTTCCTCATTCTAGGAGAGAAGAGATAACTATGCCCCCCATCCAGTCCTGCTGGAATTGTTGTAGAGGCAATACCCAAATGCAGGTGTTGAGGGAGAGAGAACATGACCCCTTACCAGTGCTGTTAGAATTTATGTATATACAGCACCCTCATGAAAGGGAAGGGGTGACCATGCCCACTTAACAATATAATGTTGAAAGTGATATAGAGGAAGTGTTATGATGCTTTAATGGGTGGGATGGATAGATCCTGTCCACTTTATCATGTGATGCTGGAAATGTTGTGGAGTCAGTGCCTCACAGAGGGTTGGGGGGGTTGGAGAACTTGTACACTAAACCTTGTTCTGCTATAAGTGCTGTATAGGCAGTTCAGTCATGCAAGTGATGTGGGGGTGGGAGGTGGGGAATGTGCCACCTAATGTGCCATTGAAAGTGATGTGGACACAGTGACCTCATGAACATAGGATGGGCAGAATCCTTCCAATCCTAATGCATCTGGATAAAGATTAAATGGCATATTTTGGATGCCATGTCTCCCCCCCTCAGACTGGTGTTTCATGGACATTTACTGTATACTTTAGTGCACAAACAGGCTGATGATAAGGGATGCGGATCAATCAACACAGAGAAGGGTGTCACTCACTATTATAACAGAAGAAAAAATTACTCGCCTTAGTAATGTTGTTTCTTCTAATGGAGTCTTGCTGTATTCTGACATATGCAGTGATATCCAACCTTTGAACTGCCCCGGAGAGGAAAGAGTTAACTTTCCATGCAAGGCATGGAACGCTGAGCTCAAGCTCAGTTGAGACTCTGTCTGTTGTTGTTTGAACTCAACCCACCAGATCTTTACGAGCTACACTCACTGGGCATCCTGTGTGGAAACTGTAAACTCACACTAGCCAACTGGCAACTAAATTTAATAAAAAGGTTTTTTGGTTCCAAGGCAAAGACTCAAGTCAGAAAACCCAAAAAACAAAACACAACACACACCCAAACATAAGAGGTGAGAAAAGAAAGGAGGGGGCACCTCTAGGGTGCTAACACTGTTCCTGCCCACCCACATCCCAAAAACCCAGGTTCTGAGAGGGGAGGCGGGGGGGAGGTCAGAATACAGCAAGACTTCATTAGAAGAAACAACATTACTAAGGTGAGTAATTTTTTCTTCAAACAACATGAAGTCTTGCTGTATTCTGACATATGCAGACTACCAAGCAGTACCTCCATGGAGGAGGGACAGAACCTACTTTGGAAACAGGCTCTGAAGCACTGCTGTACCAAACTGAGCATCACTCCTAGCCTGGATATCCAGACAGTAATGCTTGGTGAATGTATGTACTGTTTTCCAGGTGGCTGCTTGACAAATCTCCAAAATAGGAATATCCCTGGCAGCAGCCAGGGAAGCAGCTGTACCTCTAGTAGAGTGAGCCCTCAGGCCTAAGGGTGGGATCCTACCTAATTTTTCATAGCAGAATTGTATACAAGAGACAATCCACCTGGCAATAGATCACTTAGTGGCAGGTTTTCCCTTGCCAACCTCACCATAAGTGAGAAACAGTTGGAGGGAGTCAAACCTGTGACCCTTGGTGCACTCTATGTAGTAGCTAAGGGCCCTTTTCACATCCAGGCTGTGCAGCCTCCTCTTCCCAGAGGAGGAATGGTCAGTGAAGAAAACAGGAAGAGACACAGACTGATTAAGGTGGAAATCTGAAACCACCTTAAGCAAAAACTTCCTATTAGTCCTGAGGACCACCTTATCTCTATGGAAAGAGATAAAATCAAGCTCCACTGACAGGGCCCGTAACTCACTTATGTGTCTGGCAGAAGTAATGGCTACCAAGAACACAGTTTTCCAAGTTAAGTACTTAAGCTCTGCTGAGGACAAAGGCTCAAAAGGGGGTTGCATAAGCTGAGCAATGCAAACATTAAGGTCCCAAGCAGGGGCAGGGTCCCTGAAGGGAGGATTGGTATGCAGTAATCCCTTGAAGAATTTACAGAATACAGGATGAGCTGAAAGGGAAGAGTGCTTGCCTGCTGACAAGAAGGCAGAGACAGCTGCCAGATGCACTCTAAGTGTAGCTGGTCTGAGTCCCAAGCTATTGAGATGAACCATATAGTCCAGGACTGTAGGCAACCCAGCAGATTCTGGAGAAATATGCTTACCAGAGCACCAAATAGTGAACCTTCTTCATTTGGAGTTGTAAGTCTTTCTGGTGGAAGGCTTTCGAGAAGCCTTTAGAATATCCAGAACACCTTGAGAGAGATGTAAATCAGCAAACTCTAACTCTTCAAGAGCCAGGCCTTGAAATTGAGAGATTTGAGATTCGGATAACAAACCCTCCCCTGAGAACATGTTAACAGGTTGTAATTCCTGGGAAGAGACAGGGGAAAAAGGACTGCTAAGGACAGCAAGAGAGGGTACCAGGGCTGTCTTGCCCAGTCTGGAGCAATCAGAATCACTTTGCAGGGTTGAGACCTGATTTTGACTAGTACCTTGAACAGGAGAGGGAAGGGGGGAAAAGCATACAGGAACTTCCCTTCCCAATTGAGAACCAGAGCATCCAGGGGGACTGAGCCCAACACTGGGAGTCTGCAGCAAAAAAGAGGAAGTTGGTTATTGTCTGGGGCTGCAAAAAGATCTATCTGTGGAGTGCCCCATCTGGAGAAGATCACCTTCAAAATCAGGGGATCTGGGGACCATTCGTGATGGCCCTGAGATATCCTGCTGAGAGCATCTGCCAGGACATTGTCCTTCCCTGGGAGGTGCACTGCTATCAGAGAGGTATTCAGGGAATAAGCCAGAGACCACAACTTCACTGCTTCCATGCACAAGGCCGTAGACCGAGTGCCCCCTTGCTTGTTGATGTACCACATTGTGGTGGTATTGTCTGTCCTGATCTGAACTACTTTGTTCTGAACAGACTTGGAAAAAACTTGAAGTGCTAGAAACACTGCTCTGAGTTCTAATAGATTGATGTGAAGCAGAGATTCTTGAGGTGACCACAACCCTTGGGTGGTCAGATCCCCCAAGTGGGCTCCCCAGCCCAAGAGGGAGGCATCTGTGGTAAGGATTAGAGAATGAGATTGAGTGACAAAGGGGACTCCTTGCTTTAGGTTGTCCTGATCCTGCCACCATTGCAAAGCCTGGATCAAGGTTCGAGTCACTGGGATTAGCTTGGTCAGAGAATCCTTTCTCTGGGACCAGAAGGCTCTTAAGTGGAACTGAATGTCCCTCATCCGAAATCTTGCTCCTTGGACCACTTCTGTAGAGGCAGCCATGTGGCCCAGGAGCTGCAGAAAATGCCTTGCTGGTCAAGACACCTGAAGGGTGAGTGAAGAGGCCAGTGTAACAAGGGTCCTTGCCCTGTCCAGGGGAAGAAAGGCTCTTGCCCTTATTGTATCCAGCTCCACCCCTATGAAGGTGAGGAGCTGCACTGGCTCTAGAACTGACTTTGAAAGATTCAGGAGGAATCCTAGAGAAGTGAGCAGTTGCTGAGTTTTCTGTAGGTGTGACTTGACCTGGTCTGGAGACTGACCCACTATGAGCCAGTCATCCAGGTATGGAAAGATGGAGATCTTTTTTCTCCTTAGGAAAGCAACCACTACTGCCAGGCATTTTGTGAATACCCTTGGGGCTGATGTTAGGCCAAAGGGCATTGCTCTGAATTGATAGTGGCCTGAAGGCAACTCGAACCTGAGGTACTTTCTGTGGGAGCATCTGATGAGAATATGGAAATAGGCATCCTTGAGGTCCAGGGAGACTAGCCAGTCCCCTGGCCTTAGAGAGGGTAGAATTATTCCCAGAGTCACCATTTTGAACTTTGGCTTTAAAAGGTGCTTGTTTAAATACCTGAGATCCAGGATGGGCCGCCATTCTCCTGTCTTTTTGGGGGTTAGGAAGTACCTGAAGTACAATCCTCTTCCCTTGTGTAGGGGTGGAACCTTTTCTATGGCTCTCAGAGCCAAGAGGTAAGAGACCTCTGCCTCTAGGGCAAGGGCCTCTGAAGGATTTGCAGGTGGAAAAGATCTGGTTCTCATCTTGGGAAATTGTTTGAAGCTGAGAACCAGTCCCTGGCTTACTACTTCCAGGATCCATTTGTCTGATGTTAAAGACCTCCAGTCCTGGACAAAGTAAGCCAGCCTTACCCCTACTGGTAGTGGAGAATTGGCCCGGGCAAACCCATCAGGGTGCCTGTTTGGCTGGGGCTTTAGGCTAAGGGGTGGTAGCAGGCCTGCTGATACCCCGTCTGCCTCTCCCTCTGAAGAACCCCCGCTGGGCAAAGGTGGCAGAGGAGGCCTGGGCTTGGTAGAAAGGCCTATGAAAAGGTCTGCCCCTGCCCCTGGAATGCTGCCTCTGGGGAGTGGCTTGCCTTTACTTGGCCTGAGCACTCTTATAGGTGGTCCTGTACTCATCCATTTTCTTCATGTAGTTCTCTGTCTGCTCCCCAAACAGAGAATTACCAACAACAGGAAAATCCATGGCCTTAGTCTGGGTATCCTGTGACAGGCTAGTACATCTGAGCCAAGCCATCCTATGAAGGGCCACAGATGTAGCCATGACTCTAGATGAAACATCATTGGAGTCCACTGCAGCATGAAATTGCACCTTGGATGCCTCAATACCATCGGCAGCCACCTGCTCCAGCTCCTTGACAAGCTGGCCAGGGACCTGTTTAGCTAGAGCCATCACAGCGTCCCATCTAGGCTTCTGGTATCTAGCTGTGTAGGCCATATAATTAGCCTGCCTGAGTCCCAAAGATGCTGCCATGTACTGCTTCTTTGCCATGGCATCACTCCTCCTGTAGTCCTTATCTGGGGGGTGTGAAGCCAAGGGTATATTTGCCTTATCACAGGCAGCAGCCTGCAATACCCCAACATGGCTGCATTGCTGGGAAAGGAACTCCATATCTGAGCCTGAAAGAGTATAGCTCTTGTCCATTCTTCTGTCCACAGGAGGTATAGAATTAGGAGTCTTTAAAATTTTAAATGTCTGTTTCCCAAAAGACTTATGGAGGGGAATAGACAGCCTCCTAGACTCTGGGATGTCCATCATCTCAACATAATCAGGCTCCTCCTGATCCTCTACTGCTTCCCTGCTTCCTCCACAGGAAGCTGGAGAGTTTCCGCCCCTTTTTTGTAAAACATAAAGTGGGAAGGGGACTCAGAAAGCCTAGGAGGAGAAACACCTGAAGGTCTGTCTGGGGAGATGTCCGGGTCAATGGGCACATCCAGACTTTCATAATCACCATCACTATCCTCATACTCTCCCTCCTCCTCCTCCGGTTCATCAAAATCCTCTAAATTATAATCCGGAACCGGGTGAACCGACCGAACCGAGCCCCTAACCAATGGTGCCGGTTCAGTCGGAACTGGAGTTAGCGACAGAACAATCCTTATTGCTTTGGCTATTTCATCAGCGGTCGGAGAAAGAACTTGTGGATCCAAACCGGCTGACTTATCCCTTCTTCTTCTTTTAATCGGAACCAACTCCTCGGAGTCAATTCTCCTTTTTCCCGAAGAAGTTTTGCCCTGGTCAGAGGACACTCCTTCTGGTTCGGTTGGAACCGAACTGGGCTGGCCATCCGGGTCAGCGGACTTTTTGGCCTCCCTTTCCCTCAGCCTACCTACTCTCTTTTCCAGGGTAGCTGTGGGAAAACTTTAGCAAATCTGGCAGTCTGAATCTAGGTGGTCAAACTTCAGACAATAAACACAGGTGGTGTGGGGATCAGCCTTAGCAAAGGCTTCCCCACACACACTAGTGTTGAAACCCAGTGGGCCCAGTTTTTCTTTTGGGTTTCACAGACATGGCCAGTCCTAACCAAACTTACCCTTTTTTCGGCAATCTGCCAGGCAAGACACCCTTATCAGTTCCTGACCGTGTTACGGGTCGTGGAAAAAACCGTAATGAAATCCGTTTTTTAGAACCGATAAGGACCGGTTACCACACTCTAAAAAGCAGAACAAACTTTTTTTACAAACCTGATTGGTTCAAACCGAACTGATCCGACGTTTACAAGTTCCACACAGAAGCTAATAATAATAAACCTATCTAGTACTCACGGTACCACAGACAGAGACTGAACCAACAGGTTAGATGGAAGAAATTTGGTTGAAACCGAGGAAAAAAAACGACACTTTAACCAACTAAATTGAACCGAGCGAAGGAGAAATCTCTGGAGCGACTGTTCAGTGAGGCGGAGTAAAGATTATGGCAGTTTGGGTTCAAACAACAACAGACAGAGTCTCAACTGAGCTCGAGTTCAGCATTCCATGCCTTGCATGGAAAGTTAACTCTTTCCTCTCCGGGACAGTTCAAAGGTTGGATATCACTGCATAAGTCAGAATACAGCAAGACTTCATGTTATTTGAATCACCCTTGTGCTAATCTTGTCCTTCAACTTCCCAGTAAAAACATTTAACAGTATGAAGGCACTGATGCCATTTGTCATATAAAATACAAATGGAAGAAAAGTACATCAACAGAAATCTGGATTATATCATTGGTGTGGACTTGATTTAAATCCTAAAAAATACTTTACATATATATTGGCTTACTTTATTTTTTGATCACTGCATTTTCATGAAAATATTATTTTTTTTAACTATAATGTATGTGCTTCTTAAACTCTGTTCTTTACTCTTCACTATAAGCAAGGGTAGAGCCATCAGTGGTGGTACAGTTCCATAGGGAACAACAAGATGTAAGAAAAATAACTTCAATAAATATATTTTTGTATTTATAGCTATCACTGAATACTGCCTCCTTGACTTGTCTCGTGTCACAATTCAAGAGAAAAGCATTCTTCAAATACACAGAATTAGAAAGATATTTATATGAACATAAGAACATATGAAAATGCCAGCATATTAGGCCATGAGGTCTATTGCGTCTGCTTGAGATGCAGCTCACAGCTTCATGATGGCTGCTGCCACCCTCCCTCCCCTCTCCCTTCCATCTCTACCCTGATTTCCATTCTGAGTTCCAATGGACTCTACCCTCCCTACCTGTACCCTGCCTATGCAGCTATCCCATCCCTTCTTAAAATCCCCCACTGAATCCCTTAATACCAACTCCTCAGGTAGCGTATTCCAAGGCATCACCACCCTTTCCATGAAGTAATGCTTTCTCTGGTCTCTTTTATGCTTCCCACCAACCAGTTTCAGGCTAAGACCCCTCGTGGACCCTTCCCCCCTCAATCTGAACACCCTCTCCCTGTTTACTCTATTAATACCTTTCAAGTATTTAAAGGTCTTGATCATGTCCCCTCTGTCCCTTTTGTCTTCCAAGAGGTATATGTTTAGCTCCGTAAGTCTCTCCACATAGGGCTTATCTCCCATTCTGAGGATCATCTTAGACGCCCTCCTCTGGACCCTCTCCAGGAGCATAATGTCCTTCTTTAAGTAAGGGTGCCAGAACTGCACACAGTACTCTAAGTGTGGCCTAACCAAGGATTTGTACAGCAGCAGAATTACCTCCTCCCTTTTCTAAGTGATTCCCCTAGTAAAGCACCCCAGCATTCCATTTGCCATAACCGCTGCTTTTCTGCATTGTCCTGAGTGATTTGTTTTACCAGTGATCACTACTCCCAGATCTTTTTCTTCCTCCAAGACTGTTAACTGTACCCCCCCCCAATTTGTAGCTGCACCCTGGATTCCTAGTTCCCAACTGAAGTAAACTGCACTTGCTAATGTTAAACTCCAGCTGCTATGTGACTGATCACTGTTCTAGTCTTTCTAGGTTTTCCTGTAGTGTCCTCCTTCCCTCCTCACTGCCCACCTTCACACCTAGTTTGCAGTTGTCAGCAAACAGGCTCATATTACTCCTAACTCCCACCGTAATGTCTGAAATGAAAGCATTAAATAACAATGGACCCATTTATAAGCTAATATAGAACCCCAATACCTCTTGAAATAATGTATAGCAACAGTGAAGAGCCTAGTGTTCAGAAATTACCATTTTGACATTACAATATTTTTCTACTGAATAAATTATACTCATTGAGAAAAATATACAGGAAATAGGAAGGGTGAACTGTTGCAGTTCACACAAATGTATTTTCTGTCTAACCAAGTATCATTTTTAAATATGAGCTTGTGATTCAGCAGTATTGTGAATGAAATATCAATGACAGTTCAGACAGCATAGAAGAGCCATACAGTAAAACAAGTAGAAAATAAAGGGTTCACACTGAACCAAGAGTCTGTCTGAAAACTGTGAATCATCTGCCGCTGAAAAAGTACAACTATTGGAGCCTCTTTTGATTAATGATGTGTCACTTTCTGTGGCATAGGGTTACCACCTTTTAAGAAGCTAAAAGTGGGACATTTCTTTTTGAAACATGATTTTTCGCAGGACAGTATGTAACCTGGAGACTTCGTTTCTCTAAATAATCAGAATTAAGACTAAGTGTTGTCATTTTTTTTAGCTGTTTCTAGTGTTTCTTATCATTTTAAGGTATTTTACTTAAGGTATTGTAGTTTTTTGCAACATTTATAGGAAAGTCAGAAAATATTTTTTTTCTACTGTAATGTCAGGACATTTTGTATTTTTCAATTTTTTTTCAGGACACATCTGCCCAAATCAGGACTGTCCTAGGAAAATCAGTACAGGTGGTAACCCTACTGTGGCACTCATCTCTAGTTCAGTTTGTATTTAAAAAAATGCTAAATACTTATAATGCAGCTTATGTGAGTCTATTAGCAAGGAGCAAGCACCGGTTACTGTCGACTGGCAGCACTAATCGAGACTGACAGCAATAGACTAGCATGCAGCATTTTGAGCACTTCCATATTCAGTGACAAAATGCATTCGCAGTGCAGTCCACACTGTTCAGGCACTTGCACGCATCTTACTATGCCAGTGGCTAACTCTTTTAGTGATTGCTCACTGAGGAAAAGCCAGAGCTTACTTTGATCATACATGTCTCTACAGTGTCTGAGAGACCCAATTTCAAAAACAGTAATCCTGACTGAGGGTTGTGCTGGGATAGGAGGAATCAATATAAATTACACCACCTACAGTAAAGTTGTGGAAAATGTGTTTTTAGTTAATGCTACAATTCCATCATAAATTTAGAGTAAAACAAAATAGAGTATCATGCACTGCTGCTTGAACTAAAATCTGTAACTAAGCAATAAACATTGACACGATGTAAAAAGAAAATGTTTTTTTAATCAAAATAGTGTACATAAAAAATAGCACTGACACAAAACAAGTTAAAACTGTAGAAACAACACTAAATGGGTTATGATTCCCCAACTCACCATGACAGCTTTCATAGTGTCTAATAATAGCAGGGAAGTGGAACGAGTAACTGCAAGAGAGATAGAGAGAGCTGCTATTTTGTCCTCAGTTTATTGTGTAATATAAATGTCTCAGGATTTGGAGCTGCTTAGTTGCTATTGCAAATTGATTTGTGCTTTACTGCAGATAGTGACATGTTTATTAGTGACATACAACTCCTGTGCATAAAGAGAACTTTTGAGTGCAGTTTGCTGCATTTCAGAAGTTGACTGTACTGCTTTAACATTTAAAGAAAATAGTGTATTAATAAAATGTAATTGAGATTTTACTGAACAAGAAAGTCAAGATAAGGAGCAGAACCACATGATATCCAAAATACTAAATGAGACTATAAGGACTACTATATATCCTCTGAATAGCATCACATGTACAGTACCATATATTTATTGATATTACACGCTCCAGGAAAGTCAAACTTAGTATAACAAACTCTATTCTTTGTTTGCTTGTAAACCCAGAGCCTGCTGACAGCTCAGATAGATTTATCATTGCTGCAGGGGGAAAATAAATATGGTTTCAATATAACCAGAAACATACGAACCTGTCAGTGAATAACTAAATCAGTATCAGAACTATTTTTTATATTGAAACACAGAGTAGCAACATCTTACAAAATCGTAGTGCTCACATGAATAGGCGTACATGAAATAGTCAAACAGAAACAGTCTTAAGAAAACTTGTTTATGCCAATACATATCACAGATTTCAGTGGTACAGCACCATAATGAATGGAATGGGGTTGGTAGATTAAGTTCATTATAGTAACTTGTTTATTAAAGCAAGGGATGCTGAAAACTGGACAAGAATTATTTTGTGCGAATTTAGATTCATAATTTGCAGTGAAGCAAAGCAAATGGATCTTTTTTGTTTTTAGTACTGGATTGGTATAATTTCATGAAAAATAAGTAATTTTTTTAATTTGTTTTTTGTTATGTTTTGGGAAAGCCAAGCTTTCTCAGCTGGCCCTCTACATACCTGTAAATAATGTAGACTTTTATTTATCCTAAGAGACTGACTGGTGGTGCATTTTAACGAAAGCATCGTTGTGAACCTCTGAGGTAGCCATTATTCTGCATGGACAAACTAAACTATTTTAATTGGAAAAACAGAATTCTTCCTGTTACAGGAGGTGATATGAGACAAACCTGTACTCCTCCTGGGATTTGAGCAGTGTGTCTTGGCTTGATACAGGGAACTGGTGACTGAGCTCAAAGGGTCCAGGTGTTCGTGGTGTGTCACCTTCACTGAGAGCTAAGCATCGGAATGGGACACTGCACTGAGTGAACCATGCTGGAGGTTTCTGGCAGCCAGGGGCAAAAATATTGAGCTCTTTGGGGCACCTGCAGGTGGTTTGTCACAATGTTATTTATTTCTACTATGTATAGACTAATCTAATAGTACTGTACTGTAAATTTATCCCCACCTACCTTCCTATGGAGAGGACATAGATTGGAACCCACAGTGGAATTGCTTATGTGGAAGTACCATATGCATGAGTGACTTAGCTAAGGGAGGACTGCTGTCTCCATTCCCATTAGTTACTGCCACTGCCAGTAGGTTAGTTGGTGGGAAGAAGGGTGCCATAAGATTGACCACTGCTGAGGAGGGTGTCACCAGATCTGCCCTAGCCATCATGCTGTCTACACTAAAGTACTTAATTGTGCAATCATTAAATTGCTTCATACTTGGTATGGTTACAGGCAGGCACAAGAGGAGATGGTGTTAATGTAGACACACTGACAGTGTTGGCAGCAAATCACCATTGGTCCACCAGTCTGACTAGTTTTACCCTGCTTTACCCTGTGACCTATTTCTAGACAGGGTTTTCATTCTCCTCCCCCCCACTACCCACCTGACTGCTGCTACCCTGAGAAACTACTAAGCCCTTTACTCTGTCCCAGCCATGTTTGAACCCATTAATGGTTTTTGTACCCACCAACAGAGATGAAACTCTAGACCTTTCCACAGTTCTCCAGATGGGGTGTCACCAGTGATTTATAGAGAGGTAGTATACCTCTTTCCTTCTGCTGACGAAACCCCATCCAATACACCCCCAACATACTGGTTAACTTGCTGTAAGTCTTACTACATTGGCTAGTTTGTTTTAGGGTGTTTCTTATGTTGGCAACCAGGTCCTTTTCCTCTGAAGTAGTGTCCAGCGTGGTATCCAGATATTATGTCATGTGGATTATAGTGTAGTACAATCCACACAGCAAAAATAGCATAGGGCAAAACAGCTACAGGAATAGCACAGCACAAGTACATTACTGCTATCCCTGTAGCTGTTGTCATTTGAGACAAAAACTGATAACACATCTCCGAGTGCTGCCTTGTGACGCAGCTGCCATGGCACAGAGGTTAGGGACAAGAGCAGCAAAAGGTGGTGGAATGTCCGCATGACCAGGGTTTGATTCCCAGTCCAGTGATTTTTTTTTGTTCCTCCCCCTCCTGACTTTCATTTGCAAATTGTCCACCCCCTCTATACTTTTGCCCCCCAGTTGTTGCAGTCAGTTCCCCTTCCCCCTGATTTGTGCTTCTGAACAATTCCCCGAGGTTCCTCCCCTGGGAGGTGATTATATACAGATCAGGGGGTACAGTGGGCAAAGCACCCCATAATGGTGGGTGTGGTAGGCAGACCCCCCAAAAAAGTCACAGCAGCTACTTTTTCATAACCATGGTAGCGCTCAGTGTTTTTCCTGAGTGCTACCTCTGGCTTTGCTGTTTTTCTTGCATGGTTTTTGACCGCACTGTTCCGCAGTTGACATAATGACCCCATGCTGTCCAACTTAACCCATCCTGTCAAGTATTCTTTCCTGGAGTTCTTGTTCCCTACGTGCATCACCCTCGCACTTTCTGGCATTGAATTTCAACAACTAGACCTTTGATTACTTCTTTAACCTTTGCAGGTCCCTCAGCAACTCTATATCTCCTCCTCACTCTCTACCCTGCCACAGAGCTTTGTCTCATCTGTGAAGAGACACGTCCTGCCCTATATTCCTTCTTCTGCTTCACAAATAAACAAATTAAAAAGGACTGATTTCATGGGAGACCCCTGCAGTACCCCACCCATGACCTCCCTTTCCTAAATATTACCCCATTTAACACCATTGTTTGCTGTTCCCCCCAACCAACTTCCCACCCATTTAACTAGGTCCCTTGCTGCTCCCAAATCCTCCTATTCCATCAACAGCCATGCCTTGCTGAAGTTAAAATAGGGAAAAATCTACTGAGTGTCCCTTATCACCACCCCTGTTCCTCAGTTAAAGAATACTATTAGGTTGGTCTGACAAGACCTCCCTACTACAAACCCATGCTGCTTACTGTCCTGGAGCCCATTTCTCTCTAGGCTGTCAGATTGTGTATCGATTATTGGCAATTCTGGTGAATGCATTGAGGTGCAGCACTATATCCTGATTTAATTCAAACTGTCAAAAGTATCTTCTGTAAAGAGTAAAAACCTTAGATAGATGAACACATCTGTAGAGTGTAGGGTGCTTGTAATTAACAAAGTTGTTCAGTTTGGTTACAGTGCTCCCTCACTCCCTTGTTCCAAATAGCTAGTACCATTTTTTTTCTCAAAAGAAGTCTTAAACAACATTCCTAGTAGCTGAGTGTTTCTTAAAGCAGGGCATGATATAGAGTAAGGGAGTACTGTAATAGTAAGGAAGTCAAAAGAGTGAAAAACAGTATCGCAAGAGAGGCAGTGATAGCAGCTACTGTGTCCTCGAAATATGGCATTAAAGATCTATAGTTTTGTAGATGCTTGGCCATTAATTCTAAATTGATTTCGGCTTTGCTGCAGATGGCAATATGTTATTAATAAAATACAACCAGCATACATGAAGAGATTTTCTGAGATGCAGTTAGTCGAATTTGGGAAGTCGACTATGCCACTTTAACATTTTGGAAAAAAAAAACAAGTAGATTAATAAAATGTCATTGAGATTGTACTGAACAAGCAAATCAATGTACAGTAAGGGGCAGAATCACAAGCCACCCAAAGTACCAAATTAGCCCATGAGGAGTACTGCATATACTCTCAGCATCATCACATCTACAGTGGTGTATATTTATTACTGCTAACCAAACCAGGAAAGTCAAACTCAGTATAACAAAGGGAATTCTCAACAGCTAAGCTTTGTTTGTTTGCAAACCCAAAGAGCTTACTGGCAGCTCAAATAGGTGTTTCAGTGCTACAGGGGAAAATAAATACGGCTTCAATTTCATCAGAAACATGTGACCCTGTAAGTGAAAAATATAAATCAGTATCAGAACTACCACTCATAGTGAAACACACAGTAGCAGCAGTTTACCAAATGGTAGCACTCACAATAATGTGCATTGATGCAATAGTCAATGAAAAGCAGTCACAGGAAAACAACACATTTGTGCCAATCCATATTATAAGCTTGCCAGCTTTCAGTAGTTCCTAGCAGTAATGACTGGAATGGAATCCATAGATTGCTTAAGTACCCTGCCTCTGCGTGACCTTGAATTAGTGACTTGGGGTGAAGCAAGGCAAATCAGTCTTTTTAAATAAAAATTGTACTGGATTTTTATACTTTATTGATTAAATGATTTATATTATGTATCAACTAATTTAACAGTACTTTTTACTATAAATTATTCTTACCCACCTAACAAAGGAGTGGGCATGGATTGCAGACCCATGTGGCACTGCTTATGCAGAAGAACCATTTGCAGGAACGACTCATCTAACAAAGTCTGCTGTCATTATTCCTGTTAATTATTGTCACTGCCAGTAGGTTGGTGGGAAGGAAACTACCAGAAAGGAGGGTGTCACAAGATTGTGCACTGCTGAGGAGGGTGTCACAAGATTGTGCACTGCTGAGGAGGGTGTCATAAGATTGTACACTGCTGAGGAGGGTGCCAGAAGATTGCCCACTGCTGAGGAGGGTGCCACAAGATTGCGCACTGCTGAGGAAGGTGCCACAAGATTGCGCACTGCTGAGGAAGGTGCCACAAGATTGCGCACTGCTGAGGAGGGTGCCACAAGACTGTGCACTGCTGAGGAGGGTGTCAGAAGATTGTGCACTGCTGGGGAGGATGCCAGAAGATTGCGCACTGCTGGGGAGGGTGCCACAAGACTGTGCACTGCTGAGGGGTGTGTCAGAAGATTGTGCACTGCTGAGGAGGGTGTCAGAAGATTGCGCACTGCTGAGGAGGGTGCCACAAGATTGTGCACTGCTGAGGAGGGTGCCACAAGATTGTGCACTGCTGAGGAGGGTGCCACAAGATTGTGCACTGCTGAGGAGGGTGCCACAAGATTGTGCACTGCTGAGGAGGGTTCCACAAGACTGTGCACTGCTGAGGAGGGTGCCACAAGATTGTGCACTGCTGAGGAGGGTGCCACAAGACTGTGCACTGCTGAGGAGGGTGTCAGAAGATTGTGCACTGCTGAGGAGGGTGCCACAAGATTGTGCACTGCTGAGGAGGGTGCCACAAGACTGTGCACTGCTGAGGAGGGTGTCAGAAGATTGTGCACTGCTGAGGAGGGTGCCACAAGATTGTGCACTGCTGAGGAGGGTGCCACAAGATTGTGCACTGCTGAGGAGGGTGCCACAAGGTCCATCCCAGTGAACATGCTGTGTACAGTACAGTACTTTAATGTCTGATCACAAAATGTTGTCAGATTTTGTATAATTACAGGTAGGCACAAGAGGAGATAGTCTCGATTGTTATTGATTGATAGCAAGTCTGACAAATGTATTGAGGTAAACCCCTATATCCCAATTTAATGCAATTAGTCAATAATACTTCCTGTTAGGAATAAAAACCTTAGATAGGCAAACATATTCGTAGGGTGTAGGATGCTTATGTTTAAAGCAGGTGACATTATAGCGATGGAGCACTGTAATACAAGGGAAGAGGAAAGAGTGAAAACCAGTACTACAAATAAGAGACTGAGATAGCTGCTATTGTCCCCGTAATAAATAATTTTAAATATCTAAGGTTTTGGAGCTGCTTAGTTGCTAATTCTAAATTAACTGGGGCTTTGCTATAGATAGCAATAACATGGTAGTGAAATACAACCACTGTAAATAAGAGATTTTCTGAGATGCACTTTGTTGCATTTCAGAAGATGACTATGTCACTTTGACATTTAAAAATAGTGTTTGATTAACATGTTATTGAGACTGAACTAAACAAGCAAGTTGGTGCATGGTAAGTAGTAGTAGTAGTAGCAGTAGTTATTATTTTTCATGGATCCCTTTCCTGTAGGCACAAGGTGCCATACAATAGATAAAATAATAAATGATGCAGATTAAAATCAGCATCATTAGTACACATAAAAATGATGGCAGCAGATCTAAATACAGTGTAAATGGTGGCCCAGTGACACGGAGGGTTACGGCACCTAGGCCTCATCTGCCACAACACTGGAGACCCAGGTTTTGGAATGGACCTGGGATGCTGGAAGTCAGTCGGGAAGAAGATGATAGTCTGAGTTGCTCTCCTGTCCTGGGGAGGGAGGGAGGTTAGAGTGCCTGTCATTAGCCTTGCCCCCAAGAATTGGCTAGGGGTATGGTAGCCAGGGATTGTCTGGGTGGGGGTGGAGTAGTGGCTGCTGAGGTCCCACAAGGGATATCATGCATGAGGACATCTGGATGGCATTGTATGCTCACTCTGCAAGGAAGAAAACAGCAAAATGGATTCCTGAGTGGCCATGGACATCCAGCCACCTGGTAGCCCTGTACCAATGAATGTCCCGGCCACACTGCCTTTGCATAATGGTAAGTCCAGGCAGAAAATTGGGAGGGGGGGGGAGAGTCAGGGCAGGGGTGGCTGGCATCTGGAAGGCTGCTCAGGGCCAGGGGAGAAGAAACATTTACTACAAAAAAAATACATTGTAAATTCCAGGGACATGTTCGAGTACTGTCAAATGTTTCCTTAAACTGCTGAAATTTGAGGCTCAATTTAAAAGCCTCCACTGACAGGGCCTGTCTTAGGGCTCTTGGGAGTGCATTCCATGTAACCAGGTCTGCCACTACAAATGTTCAGTCCTCTTACAATTTCAAATGAACCCTCAGTGTCTTAAGGAGACCCACATCAGTGAAGCACAGATGGTGGCATAATGAGTAGGGAGAAAGGAATTCAACCAGGTAGCCTGGGCCTATACCATGTAGGGTTCAATAGGTTAGTAAACCAGCCTAGAAGGAGAAATTCCATCTCACCAGAAGCTAATGTAGGTCACACAGCACCAGAGTCACATGACAGGAAATAGGAAGGACTGTTAGTAACAAAGTCAAAGCATTCTGAACCAACTGCAGGTGAAGCAGCAAACCTCCATTAACACCAAGGTATAAAGCAGTGACGTATCTGAGTATGGATTTCACAAAAGCATGTACCAGTGTTGCCAGGGCTTCAGACAGGATAAGGGAGTTAATCTGGCTGTTAGTAAAATGGTAAAAACTTCTCTGGACCACTGCTGACACCTGATCCTAAAATGTCAGGATGTTGTCCAGAATGATCCCCATATTTTTCACCTTAGTAGAGGCCTCCAGCCTCAAGAATCTGAGCCTCCCTAGCCCCTTTGTCTACATCTGCACCTCCTCCTCCTCTGGCCTGAATTAGCTACTAGCATGTTCATCTTACCAGGGTTAAGTCTTAGCTCGCTTGGTGCCATCCATGCCTGGATCTTGGACAAGGGGCAGAACCATATGCTACCCAAAATACCAAATTGACCTGTGAGGACTACTGTATATCATCTCAATACCCTCACATGTACAGTGCAGTATATTTATAAATGATAACCAAACCAAGGAAGTCAAACTCCGTATCACAACAGTAATTCTCAACAACTAAATTCTGTTTGTTTGCAAACCTTCTAAAAGCTTACTGACAGCTCAATAGGTGTTTCCGTGCTGCGGGGAACAATAAATATGGCTTCAATGTAATCAGAAACAAAGAAACATAGAATGTTTCAGCAGAAGAGGACCACTAGGCCAATCTAGTCTGCCCTGTTTTCCTTGCCTGTTACAACACCCTGAACCCTATTTGGTCACAGGTGTCCCTCCTCCTTTACCTCTACTTATCATACCCATGTGCCTATCCCATGCATGCTTGAAGCTCCCCACTGTCTTTACCCCCTACCACCTCTTCTGGCAGGCTGTTCCAAGCATCCACTACTCTTTCTGTGAAGAAATACTTCCTCACATCCCTCCCCCCCCAAGCATCATAGCATGCCCCTGTGTTCTGGTACTCCTCCTTCTGTGAAAAAGACTCCCCTCCTGCAACATAAAACATGTGAACCTGTCAGTGAGAAAATAAATCAGTTTTAGAACTGCTGTACTATGTATATTGAAACACACAGTAGCAGCACCTTACAGAATGGTAGTGCTCACATGAGTGTGCGTTCATGCAATAATCAATCAAAACAGTTACAAGAAGAAAACACAGATTTGTGTAAATCCATATCACAGCTTGCCAACTTTCAGTAGTCCATTGATATAATGGATGGAATGGGGTCAGTAAATTAAGTTTGTTAAAGTAACCCATTTGTTAAAGCGAGGGGGTGAAAGAGCATGGTTACATCTAAGTGTTAGAAACAGTAAGATAATTTTACTATTAGGAGAAAAGGTCTTGTGAAGTTCTGTTTTTTAAATATTGTTTAATGACCTTGTAAAAACTTCTGTTATTTTTTAGCAGTTTAGCTCAATGAGAACTGGGAAGTAATAAAGATGTAGGAAACCTAAAAACCAAGAAGTAGGTGGATTGCAAAGCTGATTTTACCATTATTCATGCTCTGTTTTTAGGTCAATTGTTGTTACCTGCATGTAAATTTAATTCAAGTGCTTATAACGTTAATCAGTGATGACAAAAATGAAAAAGAAATGTGGGTTAGCTTACAAAAGGCAATAGGTGTGAGTTCCCAAATGGAGCCCTAATTTGGCCTACTTAGTAGAACTGTGTGGAATGTAAAATAATGCCTGCAGAATTCAGGCAGAATTATCACTCCGATTCCATGGAATTCTACAGAATTTCCATGAACTTCTGCCACGTTGTTACATTTCAGTTATGTTGATGTAATTTTAATGGCACTAATCCAAATGTTACCAAATTCTGCAGGTATGCAGGTCTATGACATGTGTATACTTGATTATGTTTCAGTTTCCTAGATTTAAAAGGGACTGAGTTATGAGTTATAAGTGGTAAAAATTCTTATGAAATGTAATTTTCAGTTATTTCCATCTAATTTTAAAATGTCTTCTCCAACTTTCTCCACAGTTTCAAGATGGGTATGTGCACTGAGTTTTAAGCCTCAAACTTTAAAGGGGGCTGAGTTACAGGCAGTAAAGCATTTTGCCAAAATTGACATTTCATTCTACCTTATGTTTCAGCAACCCTCTGGATTTCATCACATTTGAAATGCTTAAACTACTATACCATATGGGTATGTGTACCGTAGTCATATTTCTAGCTTTAAAGGGGACTGTGTTATTAATAGTCAAACTTTCAGAAATTTTCAAATTAAATTTTGCAAGTATGTAAACTGCAAAATTAACTTGTAACTTTAAAACTAGACAGCACAATGTCATTCAATTTGTCAGGTTCACAGACCTTTTAAGGATGCTACATGGTTCAATTTTTTAATCTCTTGCTTAAACAATGTCCAATTTATAATCTGACCAAAACAGAAAAATAACATTAGCACTTAAAGTCAAATTCCATGAATCTTCGAGAAAATGATGGAATTTCATGATAATTTTGTGGAAGTTATATCCATGAGAATTGCTCACCCATACACCTGATCTGCCATGAAAGAAAAAGGAAAAGGCTGATGAGAGAAATAATAAGGTGTGATTCATGGGGTACTCTGATGAACTGTCCCTCAATACCAAGAAAATAATACCTATGACATTTGGCACCTGGCAGTGGCTGACCCAACTCTCACCCTTCCCCTTCTTCCATACTTTTGATGGATATGTGATTCAGGATGTCTCCTCCTTTAAGTACCTCAGGATATGGTTAGACCATCACCTTGATTTCTTTCTTTACATGGATGCAATTTCCTGGAAGATCCACCCCAAACATGGGGCTCTGCACAGGAGCAAATCATGCATCCTGCTTCCTGCTCATGGAGAAATCATCTTGAAAATTATCCTATGTATCTTTTACTATGGTGATATTGTATACAGCACCACTCTTAGATCCATCCTGGCCAGACTGGACCCCATTTTTTCCTCCTTGTGCTGTTTCACCCTGGACTGCCTTCTTTGCACCCACCACTGTTCCCTTTACTCCTCCCTTCTCTCTCCTCTATTGTAGTCAGACACCTCCCTCATTGTGCCTCCTTTATCTACTAATTCTGGTTTGGCTCCCTTCCTCCATACCTTAGTTCCTCCTCTCACATTTCTTCTTCCCATGTACTTTCATAACAATGATTCTTGCTCTCTGTCTCTCTCTCTCTCTCTGTCTCCCTTCCTCCCTCCTGTGAAATCCCCTGGTGATCAAGCAGCTTTCTCCTTCAGATTCCCTAATCTCTCGTCTTCTCTCCCCTGGTATTCAATCTGCCTCCTCTCCCACTTCTCTAACCCCTTCTTCATGACTATACAGATCACTCCTGTAAATGCCCCTGATTCCTTCTAGCCCTCATTCTGCTCAGTGTGCAGCTCTTGTGGTCTGCTGCCTTTGTTTCAACACCTTTGTGACCACATATATACTATTTGTGGGGGTCGGAGCCTGCAGCTGACTGAGAAAGACACATTTCTCTGATATTTTGTTTGAGCTTACATTTCTAAGCACTTTTTCTTATTTTCTTGTGGGTTTTTGCAGCTGACTACTATTCCTCATATACTACAGGTTTGGCTGAACTGATTAATACCAAATTTATATACATTTCAGATTGGGATGCCTTGTCCCAAGTAAGCAGCTGACTCTGTGAGGTCAAAGCCATGGGCCCCTAACTCAGGAGCTGTCAGCCAGGGTGGGAAAGCTCCATTTGTGGAAGGAGGACAGGAGCCCTCCAACAAGATGATCCTCCAGGCAGCACAAGATCTTGGCAAAAAAATGGACAACTTTAATAGTCAACTGACCATGACTGACACAAAGCTGGAAGAACAAATGGCAGAGTCAAAGGCAGAGGTGGATACCACCAACCGTGCTATGACCACTACTTCTGAGCTGGTCAAAGAAAACAAACTGCACTGTGCTTGTCTGGAGCATTTAGAAAACTTCACTTGCAGCCGAAACCTTTGCCTCATGGAACTACCTGAAGAAGATGATAGACAGGACCTTACCCATTCTTTTGGGTCCCTATCTACAAGATCTTTTGCATCTAGATTCCATGTTAATGATAAGGAGAGCTTACTGTGTCACACTACAGATGCAGACCTTCAGAAGAATCACTACCCCTCACCCTCCTGATTGTCATCAATGGGATACACAAAACGGATAGAGCACTGCAGACCACATATGCGTTGGGGAGACTGTCTACTCCAGCAGCTCTACAGCTGTATGTTTCTAACCTAAGTTACTTGTGATGGGAGAGGCAGAAAAAGTTGGAGGCCTTTCAATCAGAGCTGAGAAAGTTAGGAGTGGCTCACATGCTGTGTGTCCCAGCCTGTGTCCAACTCTCCTATGCCAGCAAACATCCATTCAGTGATCCAGTTAAGTCCAGCAACCTAGTGCAAAGAGTAAAGAAGGATTTTGAATCTGGAGGAGCAGAAAGACAAGAAGTATCCAGGGATGATGCCTGAAATCTCAAGTTTGTTATGTTTAAAATGTTGGACTGCTTCCTAGACTGATGAATAGTTAAACTATTACTTTTGGCAAATACTGGTTATATCATGTTGGGGAACAATGTTTAGTGTGTGAGCTCTTATTAACATAAGAGTTTGTTTCAGTTTGCCACAATGTTTAATGTAGTCTTGAGTGGCCTTCTACCATGTAAGCAATGGGTATTTCAGGGCTGCCATTTATACAGCATTCTAGTTCTACCTCTAGCATTCCATCATGAATAGCAACTGCCACATGGCCATGCACTGGTTTTCTCATTGGCTGGGAGGAGGACACATTGGCTGTTTGCATAGGGAATCAGAGTTATTTTTTATTTTGCAGTTAGTGTTGTTTATTCTTCCACTACTGGCTGGACCAATCATCAGGCACTGAGCCTTCCCCCAGCACCAACAGCCGGGCTCCCTATTGACTTACTATCTGGCTCCCTCCTCCCCATGGCTCCCCTCATGTGGTGGGGGCAACACAAATGCCATGAAATGGATACTCGGGCAGGAGGCACGCCATATACTCGGGTGTGGGGCCTGCAATGGGTCAGTCCCATCATGCTGGCCAGCCTTTTTTCTCCTTCCTTTATTGATCCCCTGGGAGGACAGACATGCAATGCCACCTAAAGTGCACTTTGCATGCTCCTGCACATAAGTTGTCAGCAACCACCTTCTTCCCAGCTCCAGATTTGCTGTCCCTGGGCTGCCCAAATCCTAGCCACTGCTACGGGTCAGCAGTGCACTGGGTGCTGCATCCTTCATTCCCCAGAGTAGGAGAGCAGTCCATCAGCTGCTTAATTCCCCCCCCCCCACCTCAGCCAACCCTCTGACATCCTGAGTTCATTCTTAAGCATGGGTTGTTAGTGTCAAACATAGTGGTGCTACTGCTGCACCGGCAGGCTGGCCACTTACAGTTCTTTTTTAAATGGTACCCTATAGATGCCCTGCTGGTTAGCTGGCGAAATGCCACTATTAGGTTAAATCACGATTTCTCCTGCCACTCTCCTCACCGCAACTCAATCACAAGATCACGCTCCCCTGCCATGACTTGGAGGGGGAGACATGGTTTAAACCCATTCTGGTCAAATATTTTATGATCTGTTTATTGTGCCTTGTGAGCAAATGGTCAGGGAATGGTAAAACTGAGCAAGTTGAACATAAGATTTATTTTTTCACAAAATAAGTGCTTTATGTATGTTTAGTTGCAAACTGATAATATGTTTTATAAGTTGGTATTCTTATATAAGTTTTACAATGATGCATCTGTGAATACTACATCATGCAAGGTGGTTTGAATTTCTCCATTATGGATTTTATATACAGTAGTACATGGCATTTTCATGGTCTTGTTGCTCTGCTCACTTAAGTGCACTAAGTTTTTGGGACATTTTTATACACTGGACTGCCTCCAAGATTAGTGTCATACTGGGCTCTAGATTGTCCCATTCTAACATAAAATTTAAGAACAGTGTAATATTACTATGATCTATTGTTGCAGAATCTAATGTTTAATCATTATCTGAAAAGCACTGATAAAGTTTAAACAAAATTATATTTTTACCGATAGTTATGATTGCACTGAAACTGTTCCCTTTGATTGTACTATTATTCAAAGTTTGAGTCTGTTTATACCCATATCTCTTCTATACAGCTACTGTACCAGTTCAGCATGTCTTTCCTGGTAAAATGTTTTAAATAAATAAATAATACATAAATAAATAATTTTGGGGAAACCAGCAATTCCAGTGAGTCTATCTGGTTAAACTAAGAGGGAAAAGGGGAGGGGAACAAAATAGTCACCCAGGAAAGAAGTACAGGATTGTAAACAGCTCAGCTTAACCTATCAGATGAAGCAGTGATATGTACATTGTGAATATTAATTTCTGCAAGTGGAATTCTGGAGACAGTACCTATTTATGCTGCCATAAATATTTGAGAACATATTGCCAATAATACTTTCTGGTATTTCCACAATACATTTATAACTATTAAACTAATTGGTTCCCAGTTTTTTTAAAATACCAGTATGTAGTGACATTGAATATGCATGACAAATGTTAGGTGTATACCCATAAAAGCAGAGAAGTTACAAGGTTTTTACCAAATTTTACAGATAATTGCATAGTGAAATTGTGAACCTCTATAATTTAATAATTTCTAAACCAAATATTTTTGTGAGCTTGAGATGACCATTAACACAAGGTATGGTGGAGCCTCAATCCGAAATCGTATGTAAGTGAAGTATGAAGGGGTCAGCACTCACCTTTTGTACTAAAGCCCTGGATGTAGTAATAAAAGCACTTGAGCAAAAGCAAAAATGGTGCTCTAGTACTTTTATTACTGACTCTAGGACTTCAGTATAGGAGGTGAGTGCTGCCCCCCTCATCATTTTCTTACAAATCTCTCCAAGTTTTGTCAATTGCGTGACCCTCACAAAAAGGCTATGCATGTTAATTTTCACATATCTCTGAAGGTGGGCAAGTTATAAGCAGATACATTTTTTCATGAAATTTCCCAAAATTCAAATGCCAAATTTTGAGCCCCTATATATCTGAAAAGACTCATTCAAATACATTGTTATTGGGCATGTCTCTGTGGAGTGTATCAGCAAGTATTCATGCTAAATCTCAGGTTTCCAGCTTAACAGGTAGCTGTGTCATGGCCAAATAAAGAAATTACAAAAATTCCATGAAACTCCATCAGAATTCAACAAATTCAAAATTTTCTAATTCCGCATAGCTCTACTGCCAAGAGATATCTGCAGATCAAAAAAGTTTTGTCAAGAGAAGTTAACTTACTGATATATTTTAATTATTACATTAAGTTAAACCTTTTTAGAGAAAAACTGTTTCAACTGTTGTAGTGGTAGCTAAACTCTGTAATGGAGATTTTCTGGTTCACTTAATTCACTTACAGTTGGAATTTATTTCCAAGTTTGTGAGATGCGATTGCCTCTAAAAAAATAAGCACTAACAGAATGCTAAAAACTGCATGGAAAGAAGTAGTTTATTAAGCAGTGTATATAAGAATTACACCACAGTGTCAAAAATTGTAAAGTTTTGTATAATTCTGAGAATTAATTTATTTATATGGGGATAAAACATTTAAATACTGGTGGTAAATCTGTAAAATTGAATATTTTAAGGCAGTTTAGTGTCAGCCAATAGGCTTCTTGGGTTATAATACTATAGGTGTGAGTAGAAGCAGAACCAGGAAATGTATATATTCCCTGATGGTCAGTTTGTGTGTGTAACTCATCCTGCCTGCCCATGCATAACCACATAGAGATCACATGTATGGATTAAATGCAGACTCAAAGGATGCATTGCCAGGATCAGAACTTCCATGGGGGATCAGAAGATAATACTGTCATTTGGGGACTGGAAGCCAATGGTGGTGGTGCCAAGCATAGACTCTACCATCAGGTTTAAGTGCCACCAGGGGTGTGGCATGGCAAGCTGCTAAATGAATGGCTCCTATGACTGTCGACAATGCAGCTCTCATGTCAGGTGACTGAGAAGCTCTTCTGGTTGCTGATGAAGCATCTCTAACATGCTGCCAATGGAGAAACTCTCATGGTCACCAACAAACAGCTCCCATGGCTGCCCAGGCAATCATCAGGTTCAGACATTGTAGACAGGCTGGCATTTCTGGTTCTGATTTTTGCATGTAAGAATTGTCTAACAGCATGTTTGTCAGTAACACGGAAATCTTGCTCTTCATATACAGCACCTAGCCAGGGCCCAGTGACAGCATGGGTCATAACATCAGGAGGAGGCAAGGCTGAGATAACTGCCACACAGCAGTGGGCCTCTGTTGGGGAGGGTTTGTGGTGGGTTCTGGCACCACAGCAACCACTGCGTCTGGGCCAGGGATCTTGCTGTCATCACAGGGATGCTAAGTGCATGTGAGGTTAACAAAGGCTATGCCCATGCCAGGGGGAGGAGGGAGAGTTAAGGGGGAATAACCAGGGGAAGTAAAAAAAAATGCCATCCAAATTATGGTGCAAATGCATGAACAGAGTACATCACTGAATGCAGGGAATATCCCTGGATGACGGCCTGGGAGTACAGAAAAAGCTTCTGAAGTGCCAGCCAGGATGCAATACAAAACTGCAGTATACTGCAGCTGAGGTACTATAGTAAACAAGACAATTTCCAACGGTGGTTAATCCCTTTTGTCATACAGTGTCATAGAACATGTGTGTTGCATCCCGGCTGACTCCACTGTGTATAAAAAAAAAGGAAATTGATACACCTGAACTACACTCTCTGACAACAAGAGATTTTAAATTCAGTAACGTCTTATTTATTTTTTTTTTGTAGTGCTGAATCTCCTGTGCAAGATTAGAATATTTAAAAAGTCAATATTAGCCTACTGAATTACATACTGTAGAAACATATACAGAATATGTACTGACGGCAGAAAAAGCCTATACAGCCTTCCCAGCCTTACTGTGCATCTGGTTGGATGTTATAACCATAGACGTCACTCACTCCTTCATTAGACTTGCCCTCCTCTTCCTGCAAATGCACACAGAAAGAGAAACACAGACATGTAACCTGTTGGCAGAAAAGGAATGCTCAGGCCACCCAGTCTGCCTAAATGGTCTCTGTCTCCACAGACCTTAACTAGTCACTGGGGACCTACCCTCCTCCCTGTCTATTTACTAATGTTCCTCTATGTATATTCCACACATGCTTAAAGCCTGGAATAGTTCTGCATTCTGCTAGTTCCTAGACCCTGGTGAAGGGCTGACTTTACTATCTTCTTCTTCTTCTCACTTTAAATCTGTTGCGCAGCAGTAGCTTTTTGCCCTATTCTTTACCTCTTTCTTGCCCTGGTGAAGGTTGGCCATCTACATCAGTCTTTTTCTCACTCTACATATCTCTTTCCTACTGCCTTATTTTTCCTGTTCCCTACATCTAACCCTCACCACCATTCCCCGCTAGCATCATGTTCAGGTCTAGCATGACAGCTGGCAACGAAAACAATTAAGGTGCTTGTATGGCATTTCATGCCTGGGTTTCAATAAAGTGCATCTGTGCCTTTAAATATACTTAGAAGAATGAAGTAAAGTGCAACAGTGCAGTTAAATATGTTTTTTATGAAGTGACGTACAGTGATTATTGTGTGGTCAAAGAGCTGCAGTGCCAAGATGTAACAAGGGATAAAAAAGTTTGTCCCTATATTGCAGCCTAACCTCATTTTGGTCTAAAATATCATGTGTCTGTGTAACAAGTGTTGGCCTATATAATTGGATAATATAAAGCTTGTGAAGCCACAAGACAAACTAAGCCACAGTTGCAATATTAAAGTGCCTTTTGACATTTGTGCTGACCATGTAAGTAATAGCAAACATTTGGCCTATGTGACTGCAAGCAGGAACACAGGGTAAAGTCCAAATTCCCCTTTTAACTAATCTGTAGTGCTTGTCCTTATATGGACAGGCCAAAGTGCTTGTTAGTGCAGTTTTGTGTTGGAAACTTATCTCTTCCTCCTGGACTTTGGTAACTGGTAGTAACAGCTGTTGCTAGCCATATATGGTAATGAAATGTACACTATCTGTATTTGTGCTGACCAAGGATGAGATCCTACACATACCAAAAGAGTATTACCTTATAAGTTGATGTTTGTGCTTGTTTTAAACCAATCATAGAAAACCATAGAAAATGTTTATGCTGTCTTTCACTTTATAAGCAAGCCTGCATACACACTGTTATTTTGAAGAATGTACCACTTGTAATCTCTCGCTGTGATTATTGTTATAATCATTAAATTCTTCCGCCATCAGTCTCGTCTCCGTTCGTCTCCTTTCTAAGTATCTGTAATTGATAATTTACTAACTGTAATTTTTCTCAACGCTACACAATAGAAACTATGTAGTAAAATGCAGCATAATAAATAAACATGTGAGGGGTTTGAAAACAAGCTGCTGAGCTGCCAAAAGGGTATTGTAGGGCTTTTACGTAAAGCTAATAAATATAGGAGTGAAACAGAATGGCATGTATGAATATAGTTATTTAATTTAGCTACTGTTCTGTTGTATAGTGTTTAAATACATCCTGCATTGAAGCAGGATTCATGATTAAACCAGGCAGCATTTCTTTACTTTCAGTTGCCGCTCAGTATGTAACAGATCCCCCCACACTTGACTTTGTTAAAATTTATTAATGTTTCCCGGCTGCTGGCAAAGTAATAACATGCACTATGGTACAAGGGACAGTGGTGTTTCTAAAAACCTTAATGAAATATACAGGGGCTAACCAGAGGGTTTTTTCAGTCCCACAGCAGAGTGTTGAGTGTATGTCTTTTTCTTGCAGACTACTGCTCCGTTGCAACCTAAAGAGTCCTAGAAATGTAAAGAGACAGGAATATCCCTATGCAGGAATGTCTATGAAGCAGCATGCAGTTTAAGGGTAACAACCCTCAGAATAAAATAGAGGGCTGCAAGAGAAATACTGTGTCACTGTTAAGTGTACAAAAGAGCTACTACCGAAGGTAATGTTTGCAGGTAGTATGCTCCTGGAAATTTAAAAGCAGAAATGCTTGTACAACAGGTTAGAGAAGTCAGTGGCTGAGGAAGCATTTTGACTATTTCAGGAGGCCACTCCTTGTACTGCACGAAACACTTTTTCCTAGCTTCTTCTATAGCTGACAGTAGGAATAAATGCACTGCCAGTTAAGAAGAGAGCATTTGAATAAATAAACATCCCAAATGTAAATATCTGTAGCTAATTCATAAAAAAGTACCTGCACATAGTCCTTGGTACTGGTAAGACAGAAGGGATCCTGTAAAACTGAAACTGCCGTTAAAGAAAGGTGTTTTCTTTTCTCTCTGGGACAATCCATTTTTCCAGGTCCTACCAATTCCCCTAGGCAGGCCTCTGCCCATCTGTAATGCCAGAAAACTGTGTTGTATAGGAGATCAGCGCCCTCTCTGGTCTAGTTTTATAGGACCATGCTGTCAATCAAATATAAATGGGAGGAGCGTAGAGCTCATTTGGGACCAATTTAATACGGAAAATGGTGTTCAACGCTTCCAAGGGGATCTAAAACTGTCAGTGTGCATTTATACAATGTTGTTCATTATAATAGTACTGGGTTTGGGTCCTCCCACCTGTTTGATGTTGTTAGTTAGTAGAAAATTGTCTATATAAGTTAATGACCAGGTCAGGTGACCCTTGCCTCTCCTATATAAACCCCTGCTAAAGGGAGCCTTATCAGATGAGTCTTGGATGTGGAGTGAGAAGGTTTGCAGTGCAGGAAGACAAGAGTGATACAGAAGGTAAAAGATTAAAGTTGTTATTGATCTGAGACTGTATTCCGAGAAACCACTGATGTCAAGTGGTCATTCTGACTGCAATTTCTTGAGTTGTTCAGTTATTTATTTCCTATTGTGTGTTTTAAATCCTGACACATTGCCTCGGCTGATTGAGTGGGTTCCCTACATCTCAGAACCACCACTGAAACTAGGTGCCAGACCTCACACCATAGTAGCTTATTTTCTGTGTTTTACAGTAAAAGAGGCAATACTTACCTATGCTAGACAGAAAAGCCTGCTCATCTGAAAAGGTATTACAATTGATCTTTTTAGGACTATTCCGCTGATGTAGCTGATTGCAGAGCTGAGTATACACCAATCTAATTATATCTAAAATGCTGAATGTAAAACACTGCCTGAACTTTCAGTGATAGATATTTTTTGAATGGGGCTGTCCTTGACTTTCCTACTCCTGAAAACACTTAGAAATTTATTTACACCATTTTCCAAGGCTCGGCTAGAAACTACAAATTCCAAAAGGCAGAGTGAGAGACTGCAAAATGGTCACTAAAAGTTGTATCCTTTTTTTTTTGCCAGCATCAAGGCAGACAACCATGGTACCCTTTTCCAGATCGAAATAGCCATCATACACTGATGATAATACCTTGGAGACACAGGAAGGAACCTGGCAGTCACTTCTTGTGGAAGATCAAATGCGAGAGGGAGAGGGGGACTGGGAGGGGGGGGAGGGAGAGGAAGAGGGAGAGATCTTCCAGTTATCATTCACCACAAATCCTCTCCAGACATTGACACAGGGAAATAAATCCTCATAGAGATTCTTCAGATGCTTTTAAGTCAGTATCCTTGAAACTGCACCAAGCTCCCTCTAGAGAAGATCAGAACATACTGCCCTTTTTCAGGAACCCAACAAACAAGCAAAAAATTGCTGCATTGTGCAGGAAGGTGGTGGTAAAAGGCACATAACTAAAGTGCTAGAAAATACCCGAAGGTGACTGGATCCAGTTTTGATGGATTACATTACAGCTTGTACTATTTTACAACGTTAAATGATCTGTAAGAGGTCACATAATGAATCATTGAGCTACCCCCCCACTCCCCTAATTATGTACTAATTAGATTTATCTTCACTAATGATGTGTGTCAGTTTTCACTAACAGCCATACTAACAACACTTACTCACCCCCCAACACACACACACACACACACACACACACACACACACACACACACACACACACACATATATACACAAACATGCACTTTCTCTGCTCCAATATTCCTGATATTACTCACCCAGTTTAATATCCTGCAAACCTGGTATTTATATGTTGATTATGTGCAAGAAACATATTGCGGCAGGTTGTGGAGGCATGGCGCTGTTGTGGCTAATGCCCCACAGCCATTAAAGGCTTCTGGCCCATCTTTCCCCAATGCCATGGCACATTGCTGCTGACTCTAGTTCAGCCAGCGTCAAGAACCTTGTAAGGTTTCCCAGCCGCTGTAATCATATTACCTCATCATTGCAGCATAAGCCATTCCGCTGCAATGATGGAGCGACCCATCATTGCTGGGCCGAACCTTGTAATAGTGATATTGTTCGTGAACATGGTGGCGGCTTGCTGCCATGTTCACAAACAATATTAAGCATCCCCCCGCTGAGTGGGTGCCCAATCCCCCTTGGCATGTGCCCCCCCCACCATGTTTATTTGCTGATGGGGCCCCAATTCCCATCGTCTTCAGTGCCTGAGTAATGTTGCTGACAGGACAGCCCACTCCCCCATCAGCATAATGTAACACCCCCGCTTTTGTTGTGTGCCGACTGGAGTGCCCAATCCCTGTCGGCATAATGTAACCCCTTTGTTGTGTGCGTCGGGGTGCCCAATCCTCCATTGGCTACAGCTGCCCCAAAAAGAGTCCATTAGCAGCTGGGAGCCCACCCCAGTGTGCCACTTGCCCCAGCGTCAGGGAAAAAATGGTCCTGACATTTTTTTTATCTTGTCAAAAAGAAACAGTCCTCAGGTCTCTGCCCTCCCACAACCACCCACTGCCACCCTGCCTCCCACACCCCTCACCCCATACTTACCTCCGGAGTCTGGCGCAATGATCTTTGGTGGACCGGGAACACGTCTGCACTCTTCAAAGCTGACCGTGAACTGAGGAAATGCCAGTAAGCTGTATAATGGAATAAATAGGGTTTTTTCAACTTTGTTGCATAGCTCAGGCATTTTTTGGAATTTTGGACCAAATTTTCAATATGAGGTTTTTGGGACCCTTCCTTATGGATTCTGGCACTGTCATGGCGTTAATCAGCCCAGAAAGGTGATTTCAAGGTCACTGCGCGGAATCACCTTTCTGGACTGATTAACAAAATGACAGTGCCAGTGTTCATGAGGTGGCTCTGTAGCCTATGCTGGTAAATTTGGAGGAAAACTAAAATTACTGTTTTATCGGAGCTGCATTGTGCAGTTTGCACGCACACTCGTAAGTTAGCAAATTAATAATATTTTCACTCCAGATTTTCAACATTACCACTTTTCTGCACCTACTTATGAACAGTACAGCTGCCATTTTTCACATCCTGGCCAAAATGTGTTTTCGCAGTTCCGGCACGGAATAGCGCAATTGCCAAGGGAAATCAGTGTTCAGGACACATTATGAAAATGACAGTGATGCTGTTCATTAATAGAGGTCCTAAAATGCCTGTATTGAAAATTTGGTGACAAAAGTCCATAAAATGTGTGCTACGAGCGTGCATTGCGCAGTTTCCATGCACTCTCGTACCTTCGCAATTTTGCAATATTTTTGCTCTAGATTTTCAACATTGCCATTTTCCCACACCTCCTTATGAACAGTGCAGGTGTCATTTTTCACATCCTGGCCAAAATGTGTTTTCACCCTTCTGGCGCACTATAGCTCGGTCACTGTGGGAAATCAGTGTTCAGGACATATTAAGAAAATCACACTGTTTATGAGCAGAGGTCCTAAAATGCCTATTCACGCCACATTTTCAACACTGGCATTTTTCCACACCTCCTTATGAACAGTACAGCATTTTTCACATCCTGGCCGAAATGTGTTTTCACACTTCCGGTGCAGAATACCTCAGTCGCTGTCGGAAATCAGTGTTTGGGACAGATTAGGATTGAGTGAGTGAAGGGGGGAGTGACCAAGCTCAACTGAACCCTGTCAAGACTGCTGCAGATTTATTTGTGGGCAGGAAAAGGTGCCAACGCAGGCAGCAACCTCGTACAAAAGGGAAGCCTGCAGTGCTGGGAGATACAGAACGAGCGAGTGAGAGGAGGAGTGAGTGAGCTCAATGGAGCTCTGGTGGGACTGCTGCAGATTTCTTTGTGGGCAGAAAAAGGCAGCAATGCATGCAGGGGCCCAGTACAAAAGGGAAGCCTGCAGTGGCAGGAGAAACAGAGCGACAGACTGAGAGAGGGGGAGTGAGTGAGCTCAATGGAGCTCTATCGTGACTGCTGCAGATTTCTTTGAGGGCAAAAAAGAGTGGCAATGCAGGCAGGAGCACAGTACAAAAGGGCAGCCTGCAGCACCTGCAGAAATAGAACGAGTGAGAGAGAGGGAGTGAGTGAGGTCAATGGAGCTCTGTCGGGACTGCTGCAGATTTCTTTGTGGGTAGAAAATGGTGCCAACAGAGGCAGGAGCCCAGTACAAAAGGGCAGCCTGCAGTGTCAGGAGAAATGGAATGAGCGTGTGAGACAGGGGAAGTGAGCGACCTCAATGGAGCTCTGTCGGGACAGCTGTGGATTTCTTTGTGGGCAGGAAAAGGTGCCAATGCAGGCAGGAGCCCAGTACAAAAGGGCAACCTGCAGCACTGGGAGAAACACAATGAGCGAGTGAGAGAGGGAGAGGGAGCAAGCTCAACTGAGCTCTATCATGACTGCTGCAGATTTCTTTGTGGGCAGGAAAAGGTGGCAACGCAGGCAGCAACCCGATACAAAAGGCCAGCCTGCAGCACCGGCAGAAATGGAATCAGCGATTGAGAAAGGGGGAGTGAGCGAGCTGTGTTGGGACTGCTGCAGATTTCTTTGTGGGGAGAAAAAGGCAGCAATGCACGCAGCGGCAGAGTACAAAAGGGCAGCCTGCAGCAGTGGGAGAAACACAATGCCTGAGTGAGAGAAGGGGAGTGAGTGAGCTCAACAGAGCTCTATCGTGACTGCTGCAGATTTCTTTGTGGGTAGAAGAAGGCGGCAACACAGGCAGGAGCCCAGTACAAAAGACAGCCTGGATCGGCTGCAGAAATGGAATGACTAAGTGAGAGAGGGGGAGTGAGCAAACTCAGCGGAGCTCTGCTGAGACTGCTGCAAATTTCTTTGTGGGCAGAAAAAGGTGCCAACAGAGGCAGGAGCCTAGTACAAAAGGGCAGCCTGCAGCACCAGGAGAAACAGAATGAGTGAGTGAGACAGGGGGAGTGAGTGACCTCAATGGAGCTCTATCGTGACTGCTGCAGATTTCTTTGTGGGCAGAAAAAGGCGGCAATGCAGGCAGGAGCCCAGTACAAAAGGCCAGCCTGCAGTGTCGGCAGAAACAGAATGAGCGAGAGAGAGAGAGAGAGAGAGAGAGCGTGCTCAACAGAGCTGTGCCGGGACTGCTGTAGATTTCTTTCTGGGCAGAAAAAGCCGCCAACGCAGGCAGGAGCCCAGTACAAAAGGGCAGTCTGCAGCAGTGGGAGACACAGAATGATCGACTGAGTGGAGGGGAGTGAGTGAGCTCAAAGAAGCACTATCGTAATTGCTGCAGATTTCTTTGTGGGCTGAAGAAGGTGGCAATGCAGGCAGGAGCCCAGTACAAAAGGGCAGCCTGCAGCACCGGCAGAAACTGAATGAGCGAGTGAGAGAAGGGGATTGAGCGAGCTCAACAGAGCTCTGTCAGGACTGCTGCAGATTTCTTTGTGGGAAGAAAAAGGTGCCAACACCGGCAGGAGCCCAGTACAAAAGGGCAGACTGCAGCGCCAGGAGAAACACAGCGAGTGAGTGAGAGAGAGGGGGAGTGAGGCAGCTCAAAGGAGCTTTATCATGACTGCTGCAGGTTTCTTTGTGGGCAGAAAAAGGTGGCAACGCAGGCAGGAGCCCAGTACAAAAGGCCAGCCTGCAGTGCTGGCAGAAACAGAATGAGCGAGTGAGAGGGGGAGTAAGCAAGCTCAGTGGACCTGTGTCGGGACTGCTGCAGATTTCTTTGTGGGCAGAAAAAGGCAGCAATGAATGCAGGGGCCCAGTACAAAAGGGTAGCCTGCAGCAGTGGGAGAAACTGAATAAGCGGGTGAGGTGGGGAGTGAGTGAGCTCAACGGAGCTGTGTCAGGACTGCTGCAGATTTCTTTGTCGGCAGAAAAAGGAGTCAACAGAGGCAGGAGCCCAGTACAAAAGGGCAGCCTGCAGCACCAGGAGAAACAGAATGAGCAAGTGAGACAGGGGGAGTGAGCGACCTCAATGGAGCTGTGTCGGGACTGCTGCAGATTTCTTTGTGGGCAGAAAAAGACTCCAATGCAGGCAGGAGCCCAGTACAAAAGGCCAGCCTGCAGTGCCAGCAGAAACGGAATGAGCGAGCGACAGAGGGGGAGTGAGCAAGCTCAATGGACCTGTGTCGGGACTATTGCAGGTTTCTTTGTGGGCAGAAAAAGCCACCAACAGAGACAGGGACCAGTACAAATGGGCAGCCTGCAGCGCCAGGAGAAACAGAATGAGTGAGTGAGACAGGGGGAGTGAGCGACCTCAATGGAGCTCTGTCGGGACAGCTGCGGATTTCTTTGTGGACAAAAAAGGGTGCCAATGCAGGCAGGAGCCCAGTGCAAAACAGCAGCCTGCAGCACCAGGAGAAACAGAATGAGCGACTGACAGAGGGGCAGTGAGCGAGCTCAACGGACCAACTCAATCAATATTCAGCATTGACAAATGCTTGTTCTTTATGTTTTCTTTCCTCCCTCCCTCCTATTCTCTCCATCTTTATTTTCTGGCTATAAATGAAAATATGTTTTGTTTTTGTTTTGGATGTTTACTCATGAAACCTAAGTTTTCTCAGCTGAATGTTTGCTAATTTCTGATATATAGATATCTTAATATCTATAGAATAAATAATGGGTAAGGGTGATATACAAGGATGCATACCCATTGAGGGGGCTGATTAGGACTTTAAGACCATGAGCCCAAATGGTGAGTAGCTTTATTGCCCTAATTAACCCACTCTATGAGCATACATCCTTGTATACCACACTTACCCATTTTTTTGTTAAATGTAATGCATTAGGATGGTTATTGTAAGGTCTCTTGCAGCAAGGAAGGTTTGTAGTGAGTGCAGCTAGGAGTTTGGGGGATTTCTGGGTTTGGGAGGGGTTTGTGTAACTTTTTTCCAAGTCATTTTGTAGCTTGTTAATTGGTTTGGCTAGCTTTCTAATGATGTGTTAATTGTGTTATTAGTGGTGTCTCATAGGGTTTAATAGGGGTGCAGGTGTGTGAAAGTGTGTACCTCCCCACCATTTTTTTTCTGAATGCAGTATGCTAAGAATGTAAAGATAGCATACCTGGGTTATGAGTGTCCTGTGGCATATGTTGTACTGTGTTAAATGTTTTGTTTATTGAGCTGGCCACCCACTTTGTTTGTCTATATATGTTCTATGTTCACATCCCTGTGTTTTGCCTCTGTTAAAGTTAACCAGCAAGCAAAGGCACAGCATGGAGTTACTGTCCCAACTCCCGATTCAAAATGCCTCTGCAAAGCTTGCCCTGAAATGCATTGGTATATGCCATGATCCAGGAGAAACAAAATACTGCTGTTTGCAGCCTGTGTGTTTCCCCAGGTACCCTAAAAGCCTGGAAGCAGTGAAACAATGGCTTTAGGTACCTTCAAAATAATGCAACTGCTACTGTAGACAAAGCCCTTTTACTGCACTAGCAAGCAGCCTGGGCTTTAAATTGAAGAGAAGCCACTGCCTGGAGCCTGAGGTTTGTTGTTATCCTTTTCCCAGCAGTGCAGTTTCTCAAGCTATTTTTCTTGGGTGCAAAGTGGCAGTTAGAAGCACCATTTTTTTCTCCTTTAAAAACAGTGTTTGGAGCACAGCTCCCTAAAAGTAGCAAAATAAGCAAGAACAGTATACATAAGCTTTAAAGCACACTCCAGAGCTAAAATGTGGAAACAGGAATAAGAAAGCAAAAGTTTACCTGTTAGTGCTGTTTCTCAGAGTGTAGCCCTGCCTGAAGATACAGCTCCATCTCTCTATAGAGCAGGCCAGCCTTTCCCCTGCTATATTTATACAGGAAGTGGCCTGGGGAGGTGCTTAGGGTAACAGCACAAATAACTTGTTTGGTACTCAAAACTGTTATTGGGATTTGACTGCCTTAAAACATACATTAGGATGAAAGAATGTATATAATGTCTTGTTCGTTGAAAAATATATTATAAATAATGACTTAAAAGGTAAAATGTGTACAGATGGGTGGAGCTAGCCCATCACGTGGTCACAAAGCCCTATATAATGAGATGAATTGAGATCGCAGATGGTTGGAGACTGCTGAGATAGCTCATCTAGCATTTTCTAGTTGATGTATGTATATAGCCTGGATTTTGATTTGCCTCCTTTTATTTTGTTGCCTAAGTTTGTTTCTTTTGCCTATTATTGTTCTGCTGTGAAGAATAAATGTTATTTTGTTTTGAACTACATCTGCCTCACTGCCTGATCAGTCCATCTCTACCCACAACTTGTGATGAGGTGTATGTTTTATTAGTGCACGTAAATATTTTTAATTGTTTGATTAGTATAGATATACAGCTTTAATTAGTGTAAGTATATAGCTGTATATAGTGATTGGGCTGGCATTATGGCCTAGAGGTTAGAGTAATGAGCTGTGAATGAGCTTGGTACCTCCAGTAGACCTGGGTTTGATTCCCACAACCTCCACTTCCATACTATGTGACTCTGAGTAAGTCACATAACCTCCCCAGTGCTCCCAGGTCACCCCTGAAAACAGGCACTTGTGCCTAGTGGCCTTATTTGGTGACAAAAGACTGTTTTCAATGGGAAGATCACATTTCAGGATAGAGGGAAAACATTTGACAGGATTGATCTCACAAAAAAGGATTATATTCTTGTTGGATTCATTCCTTTTTCGTGAGGAAAAAATCCTTTTTCGTGAGCTGCCTTCTTGTTTTTTTTCCCCACAAACTAAAAAGCGTGGAAAATGCATAAAACTATTATCATTTTAAAAATCAAACACCAGAGCATAGCTAAAAGGGCTCCGATTATCTAGATTCTGATGTTTGTTTTTCAAAATTAGGGCCAGTAACACTTTGTCTGGGCACCCAAAATCCCAGGCGCCAGTTTAGTGAGAGGAGCTTTCCCAATGTTCTCTGTATGGGAACAGTAGATTTTCTTTAGTTCTGCAGCCACAGCTGAACTTTTGCTGCCAGCTGTAGTGTGTGCTGGGAGCCACCCACTGTTTCCCTGGTGTTTTGTGGTGTAACACCCCTGCCACACACACACACACACACACTGCCCCTATAACTAATATCTTCCCTGGTGTCTGGTGGCAACCCCCTCCAGCTGCTGATCCCATTTCCCCCATTTCCCTGGTGTCTAGTGGCACCCCACCCTCTGATCACCATCCCATAATTTTATATTACCTGGTATCTAGTGGTGTCCCCACCCTCTGATCGCTGTCCTGGTAGTTTTTCTTTTATCCCTGGTGTCTAGTGGCACTTCTCACCCTCTGATCGCTGTCCTGGTCATTTTTATTTAATTGCCTGGTGTTTGCAGTTGTCACCAGTGGCAGCAGGGATGGATCTCCAATGATCTCAGGCCACGAACACTGAGCTGAGAGAGGGAGAAGAGCTTAGGAGAGAAGATCCTCAGAAAGCAAGAGAAGAAGGATGGTGCAAAAATCGAGGAATGCCCCCTTGAAGGCATTAAGCCAAGGCACTAGGGGCTCTCACATGGTGGAGTATTGAAAATGCAACTATTAAACTGACTGTCGTTTGGTGTTTTTCTTTGCTTGGTGCACAGTATATATATATATATATATTTTGATGTATTCAGTAGCTGGGTTATCCACCCTTTTACTGCCTACCCCCTTTTATCAGAGCGCACTCTGAACTCTTTTTGATTCTTTTAACACCCCCTGGCATGTCCACCCTATTGCATACCTTTGTATCATCTGCGAAGAGGCATATCTTCCCCTCCAGTTCCTCTGCCATATCCCCAATAAAGACGCTGAAGAGAACCGTCCACAACTCCACCCCTCTGGCACCCTGCTTGTCACCTATTCCTCTTCAGATTACTCCCTGTTTACCACAACTCTCTAACTCCTGCCATTCAGCCAGTTCTCCACCCACAGAACTATTTTAGGATCCACCCCTAGGCTGTGCTGCTTGCTAATCAACATTCTTTGAGGGATAGTGTCAAAAGCCTTTCTTAAGTCCAGATAGGCCATATTCAACCACACCTCCATGGTCCTCTACCTTAGTTACCCAGTCATGTTGTACAGGAGTACAATGAGTTAGTGCAAAACACAGTGCTTATCCAAAATTCAGTAAAAGTTAGGGTTAGATGTATAAGTAAATAAATGACATATAGGGCAGTGGATGTGTGTTAATGTGTGTGCAGCTATGCTCTGTGTGTGCAGACAGTGCTCTGCTATGTTATATTGGAATATCTATGCATATATGTGTATATGTATTAGTCAGTGTTGTGTGTGTGTGTGTGTGTGTGTGTGTGTGTGTGTGTGTGTGTCTCACAACAATTAGAAAGTGCAGTTGGGTGGTTCAGTGGTTAGTGCAAGCATTGCTAGTCTACATTCTCCACTATCTAGATCAGTTTCAATCTAATGCATGTCATTGCTGATTTATATGAGATATCTAATGGCAACCCCACACCCTCTAATGTCCCTCAGAGCCTGAAAAGAAGAAAATGGTCCCTTGATGTCTTGTTTTAATCTGTAAAAATGTGTGTAGATAATGCACTGCTAAGTTATACTGAACTATATATGCATATATGTGTATATGTATTAGTGTGTGTGTGTCACAACAATTAGAAAGTGCAGTTACAGTAGGTGGTTCAGTGGTTAGTGAAAAATTGCTAGTCTACATTCCCTGCTGTCTAGATCAGTTTCAGCCTTATGCATGTCATTGCTGATTTAAATGAGGTGTCTAGCGACAACCCCTACCCTCCAATGTAGTTTGGAGCCTGAAGAGAAGAAAACAGTCCCTCAGTGTCTTTTTTTTATCTGTATAAATGTGTGTACACAATGCACTGCTGTGTTACACAGGAATATGTGTATATGTATTAGTCAGTGTGTGTATGTATCACAACAATTAGAAAGTGCAGTTAGGTGGCTCAGTGGTTAGTGCAAAAATTAATAGTTTACACATTTCTCACTCCCCACAATACCATTATTTTGTAGCCATATTGGCTTTTGCTAGTTTGTTATTAATGTACTAACATTGCAATTTTATTATCATAGTTTGCCATCACCTTTAACTAGGGCAGGTGTCGTAGTTGGCTAATCAGAACAAAAGGGTGGAATAGACATGTCGCAGGGAGCTATGAATTAGCTCCAAACCTTCACTGGGGTTCTGTGTCTGCAGGATACCAGCATTCTTTTATTTAAAGTTGCAGCATTGGTATTTGGTCCAGTTAAGAATTTAAAGTATAAACTATCCTTTTCATGCTGTACTAAGTGTTTCTGTCGGAGTTAAAAGCTATACTGAACAGTCCTTTAGCAGACTGTCAGATGGTTATCAAGTTCAATACTGAGTTTAATTTTAAACTGTTTTTCTCATTATTAAGGTCTCAGAACTACTGTGACAGTCATAGGTGCTAATCATTTTCAGACCTTTATATGTTTGGGAAGGGGTAAAAGCAGAACTACAGTAGTCTATTGAATATAACCTATGTTTGGATAGTATTTTCTGCAATGACCACCATACTCTTACAGGATGTAACTGTCTTGAATAATTTTAATGGATCAAGTAAACTGGAATACCTCCAAATCCAAAGGCTAGATTGACTAGATTAAGTTTAACTGCACCATTGGATGGATCCTGCATCAAAACTTTCGATGTCTCATGAATGTTACTGTATGATATTGTGTTATCTGAAATAATAAAATATAATTCAAATAAAGATTGGGATTTCAAGGACACAATGAGAAAGTCCACAGGAAGGTAATTTCCCTACTCTTAGCCGAGACATGACATAGATAGCTGCACAGATTTCATTTTTATATAATCATGCTGCTATTTAGAGCTTCTTAGGAAACACAATCAGAGTGATAGCAACATCAGACCTTTCTCCAGTCTTTCTTATATATCACCCATTATAGGAGGCATTATGTAAGCAATAACACCTGAGGGTGGGCAGTATTAGGAAACACCAGACCACCCAGGGGCGTAATGAGGCTCAATGCTGCTGGCAGAGGGCCTTATATCCCCTGGAAGGTCTGGTATTTCCCAATACCGCCCACCCTGGAGGGTATTATTGCACTTAGAGAATGGCCACTGTAAAAAAAAAAAAAAAAAAAAATTAGTTTAATAAAAAAATAAGCTTTATAATATAGTTTCTCCGCCTGTATTACAATGATGAGTGTATTTTTTTTAGATGTGATTTTTGTCCTAGAAAAGCCTCCATACTTAGGACAGGAGCTGGTTGTCATGGTTACCAATCTCCTCACAAAGTCATGAACACACACACACACACACACACACACACACACACAGGCAGAAATCCTTTGATACAGTTCATTGGTTTGAAAAAGTTGACTGTCCTTCCCCCCTCAACACACTTAGATATAGACTGTGTAATCTGTTTTTTTTTCTTTTTACTGCTATCAGTCCATGCCCCCTCCCCGCTGCTCACCGTATGCTTCTGTGAATGCAGACAGCACAGTGAGGAAATGACCAGCAAGGCTAGAGGAGAGGTACCTCTTCATTTTTTTAATAAAACAAAAATTAAGCCGGTATGTTTTTCCCCCTTTCATGTTGTTTGCAAGTGGGACAGGAGTGAGAGAAAGGCGGTAATCATGCGAGGCAACAGCCGTGAACAGCTGATACTATGCTGCCAATTAGTTTAAAATGAAGAAAAAAAACTAAAGATTTCTTCATTCTCAGGGGTTTTAATGCTTTTTTGCTGTTCACGTGTACTGTGTTACTTTGTGTCTTTTTATGGTGTCTGCTGAGGTCACTTTTGCTAAGCGACACAGTACAAAATGGCATCTGGTGAGCCTGAAAATTTAGGGTGCCCTAGGGTATGCAAAGTAATGGGGCACCCCGAATTGGCACTTGTTTTTCAGTGGAATCTACTAAAAAATACCCTCCCACTGATGTTATTGTCCTAGCCAATCAGAAGGCTAGGATTGAGTTTGCCATTTTCTAAGTTTCATTAGATTGAGGCTGGATCCTGTAGTGGCCTCTAACACAAACACACTTCCATAACTGCTTTGAGGAGGAAGCTAAAGGTCATTTTAATAGCAATATTACTCCATGGACACCAGCTGAGGTTATATAGGGAGCCTTTATGACATTCATAAGGAGGCGGATTGGTTTTCTGCTACAAAATGCAAATCAAGAGAAAAGAAAAGTTTAGAATTTAAAGAAGCCATTCAAGTACTTGAAGTATAAATATTTCACTAACAGAATGGTGGAAAGGAAAACACATATTATAGGTCTAAAACATAAACTCAATAATATCTAATGCAGAAATCTGAACAGGTTGATTTATATGACCAAACATAATTATTTGGAGGTAGGTAATAAATTAGAAAAATAGTTGACACATAAACTCATAAACAGGAAGTTGGTTCCTCCATATCAGCCATGAAAGATAATGTAAACAAAATCCATTGTAACCCACTTGCCAAAGTTGTGGCCTTATTTACTGTTTTTTATCACCGGCTCTATTGTCCGGACTGAAATTTGGTGTTTGGTTGGGTACCAGAATCTCATCCATGAACTTGGGACTGCATTGCTTTAAGAACCTTGCAAGTTGGCTGTTTCTGCATAAGTCTATGTTCAGCAGCATGTCTAGAATGTTTACAGGAAAAGCCTGTAAGTCTGCACCAATCAGGAGCTCCTGTCTGCAAAACACTATGTTTGCCGACTTGCTAAGGCTCGTGATATGGTAACCATGGATACATGAATACTAATAAGGCTATGCATTCATTGGACTATAAACAGGATTTGCTCATATTGCTAATGGCTTGTGGCTACTGCAGTTTAGCCCAGTGGCTGTTACCGTACTTCATCATATGGCTGGTTCACTTGGCAAGAATTAAATCACCACCGCATAAATCCTTACTGCCAGTCCATTCTTAAATGCTGTGGCACAACATTCAGATGGCCTGGCTGTGGAGCAACAATTCTGCTGTGGAGGAGGGTTCCAGTGGGTGGGGGGAGTGTGCTGGAGTTGGGGTGGGTGACGTCAGAAGGATGGGTCATCAGATCCAAGTTCAGCTGAAGGTTGCTTTTTGTACTTTAAACACAGCTGAACTCAAGTAAAGTTGCTCTTTTTGTAAACTGAGGACTAAAACTTGGAGAAAACATGGTCTCAGAGTTGAGCCATGGCATTGGGCATGTGTGTATACATATGTCTGAACATTCTGAAAAGGTTCCCTTCTGTTTTTCTTGGGTCCATAGCCACTGGGACTTAGCAGTCCCCAGCATGGAGCAGCAGCCACTCAGAAGCTAGTGGAGGATCTGTAAAACAAGCAAACTCCAGCTAAACCCACCACTACAGCAGGTACTGAAAGAACATTAATTTGCCTGAACACAGCACCATCTACTGAAGTATGGCCTAATTTTCTTGCCTCCCCAATCGCTGGCGGTTTCCCCAGCCTCCTCTTCACCTCTGAGGCTTCTTAGTAATTTCTTGTCCACCCCCGCTTGATCCTCCAGTCTGAATCTCCTGGTAATTGTACCTGTGATTTTCTCATAGTCTCATGGAGATTCTGGTAGTCTCTGTACCCATTGCTCCTAGCATTGGTCCTCAATATGAATGGCTCCTGCTCAGTAAAACCTGGTGCTATGTGGTGGTGGTTTCTGCTGGTTGTCCTGTTGATGTGATTTGGGAGTGCCTGAGGTGTGGGTCCTTCTGTGGGGTCGGTGCACCCTGCACTTCCTATGAGCCACCCACTTTTGCACAAGCCTCTGTTCTGAAACTGAAGCAGGTGGGATGGGCTGGGGCCTGTACCACATGGCCATTACGTGGAGTGGCCATGTGCACTCTTTATTTATTTTACTTATGTATTTGAGTCTAGGATTACAAAGTACCTTTGAGCCGGGGCTCTTTTACAAAGGTTCCAAGTCAGTGAGTACAGGCATACAGTTTCAATTACAGTATAGAACAATCAGTAACACTGATGGTTGTAACATGTTATTACAAGGATTACTACATGAAACACAGGGAAGTGTACACAAACGGTAAAAGGAGAAATGAGAGGTGGGGAAAAGAGAGGGCAGGGGTGAGACAGGGGCAGGGGTATAGCAACATAGGGGGCTTTGTCAAGGACAGACAGTGGTAAGTGCATCAGATGGGCTGTGGTGGAGGCAAGTGCTAGGTGGAGGGGCAACAACAGGCAGCAGAAAACAAAGAGTAGCTAGGTGGGAGTACTGATTAGTCATGGCAGTTACAGGTGCTGGAGACAAGAAGAGTGAGGTGAAGCTTGGACTTGAATACACCCAGCGTGGGTGAGGCAGAGATGTCACTACTGAGACTATTTAGCCAGCTGGGTGCCCTATATGCAAAGGACCTTTGGCCTTGGGATGAGCAACAGCAGGGGATTTGCAGGAGTTGAGGTTTAGACCTCCTGGTGTTGCAGTTGTTGTTTCTGAGTTTAAGGAGAGAGCAGACACCGGGAGGGGCACTGCCCATCATTATTTTCTTTGCTGTGATGCAGGTTTGACATTTTATTCGACTGTTGAGTTGCAGCCACCCAGTTAGAGAGTAGAGGTCACAGGTATGGATGAGATGATGAGATCTGGTGATGAGTCTACAGGCTTTATTGAGGGAGGTAGAAACACATTTGAGAGAGGAGGCAGTGGCGGGAGCCATAAATGATGAGTCTGTAGTCAATGATGTTAACAATGGAGCTCTGGACAGCAACTGAATGTTTCAGGGGTTAGATGTTTCCCGTGATGGAACAGTAGGCCCAGCCTGATGTTAACAGCTTTCGATACAGTATTAATGTGGGCAGCATAGGAGAGGTGGGAGTCAAGGGTGATGTCAAGGTATCTGAAGGATTGGACTTGTTCAAGAGTGACTCCTTGCTTGGTTTTGATGGAGAGGTGATGCTGCTTATTTTTGTTGTGAGAGCTGCTGAAGATCATGGTCTTGGTTTTTTTCTGGTTTAGGATCAGTTTGTGCTTTAAGAACCAGTTTTCGACTGATGTGAAGCCACGCTGGAGGCTTCCTTGCAGTTGTTTTGGATCATGGTGGGAGGTTAGGATTACAGCATCATCTGCATAGAGTATGATTTGCTCTGGACAGGAATCTGGTAGTGAGTTCAGGAACAGGCTAAAGAGGAGAGGGCCCAAAATAGAGCCCTGGGAGACACCAGAGCGAACTGGTCTGGCATCTGAGAGCATGTCAGCAATTTTCACTCTTTGAGACCGGTTGTCTAGGTAGCTTTTGAACCAGTTTACAGAGTTTGGTGAGAGCCCCGCTTTCCGGAGCTGGACAAGCAGGAGGCCGTCATGGATGGTATCAAAGGTCTTTGTTGAATCAATGAAGGTAGAACCAGTTTGCTGCCCATTATCCAATAAGTGGTGGATGGCACCGGTGAATTCAAGTAGTGCCATGGAGGTGCTATGATTCTTTCTAAAACCATGTTGCTGCCTGCACAGTATGTTGTGCTTGTCTAAGAAGTCAGTCAGCTGATCTGTGACAATACGTTCCAGTGCCTTTGTGAGGGGAGGTAGGATGGAGATTGGACGGAAATTCTTATGGGCAGTTTTGACACCACTTTTGTGTATAGGGGTTACAGTGGCAAATTTCCATTTGTCAGGAAACTGGCTGAGGCTGAGGGAGAGGTTAAAAATCCTGGTTAATGGCCTGAGTACTTCTTCAAGGGTGAGGGATAAAAGTTTGAGGACTAGGGCCGGTGCAGCGGTTGGATTTCCACATGCGGTGCCGGTGACCTGGGTTCGGGAACGGACCCGGGTTGTCAGAGGGGTAGCTGGGGGAGAAGGATCAAGCATCCATAGGACTGCTCTCCTTCTCCGGGGGGGGGTCAAGTATTCGGTGCCATGGTGATACCTAGCAGAGGCTGGGTGCAAGCGAGCATCCATGCCAAATTGAATTAGGGGGCGGGGCGGATGCTGGTCATCAGTGCACGTCCCTGCCCCATTCACAAAAAAACAAGGGAGAAAAACAGCCTATGCCTGCTGTCTAAATGAAGCTCAGCCCCTGATGCCTCATTAGCCTCAAGGAGCCGGCTCCCCGACCAGATAATTGTAGCGTGGCCTGATATGGGGGTCGGTGCCGCGACCCTGCTCTCTGGGGGGCAAGCCAGGGATGACAGGGTGAGTGCGGGCATGTCCAGAGGTGAAGGCTAGGGGGTCCGTGACCAGAGCGGATCCCAACGGTTGGCAGGGGCCCAAAAAGTATAGTAAATAAAAAAGGAAAAAAGTTTGAAGTCTAGCGAATCATTACTGGTTCTGGACCTGCTAATGGCTTTGGTAACATAATTGCAAACCTGGTACATCTCGACCGCTTTAAAGTAGAAGAGGGGTGACTAGTGGGAGAAGTAGAAATTGGGGACATAGAATCATCCACTTCTTTGAAAAAATCAGGCGGAAGTACAGTACTAAGATCAGTAAAGGCAGTATTCAAGGTGTCCGCAATGATTTTCGGGTCGAGTGTAATATCTCCATGTATGCTGAGCACCGATGGGGTGGATTTTGACTGCTTCCCAGTGACTTCTTTTATGATGTTCCAGAAGTCTCTCTTCCGTTGCCCCAGGAGTTAGTAAGAGCATTCTTGAAATAGGCTGATTTCATTTGCCGAATAGATTTGGTGCAGTCATTCCATGCACGTTTGTAGTTAGTGATGTCAATTTGCTTCCCAGTGGCTCTAGCGAGCTTCCAGAGGTGGTCCCTTGCCTTTAGCTGCCTTAGGAGGTCTCCTGAAAGCCAGGGGTTAGAGGGCTTTTATATTTCTCCTTTTAAGCAGGGTGAATTTGTTGCAGGCCTCATTAAAGATTTTGATGAAGTGGTCCAGGGCAGTGTTCACATTAGTTGCTATGAAGATTGGTGACCAGTCCTGTTGGAGGAGGTGAGATTTGAGATGAACTAATTGGCCACAGGGTAGATCTCTACTGGTGATGGTTTTTGGGGAGGTTTATTGAATTTGTTAGACCAGAAGCAGCTGACAGGGGAGTGGTCACTGAGTGAGCCTGGGAGGACAGTGGTGTTTGAAATCCGGGTGAGGTGGCTGGTAAGGATCCAGTCCAGAAGGGTGCTGGTGCCAGTTTTGTAGTTTTTTCTGGTTGGTGAGTCTACCATCTGGGTGAGGTCGGATGCTGAATTGGAGTCCCTATGTGCCCCTGTCCCTGCCTCTGGGAGTTTATATTAAAGTCACCTAGCAGGATAGATTCAGAATCCAGTGGGAGTGACCTGACAAAGTCCAGAACTGCTGAAAGTCCATTACCTTGCTCTTTAGGTGGTATGTAGACTGTGACGACTGTGAGGGCTTTGTTGTGAGCACCAAGGAGGATTCTGATGGGAAGAATCTGTGCCGTAGTTGTCAGGGGAGCAGTGTTGATGGGGTGTCCCAAGAGAGTCTCTTTAAGGTATAGGGCGCAATCGCCACCTCTTAGTCGTCTGATCAAGCCTAAAAATATTGTACCCAGGAAGGGTGATAGCCTGGTCAGGGACCGATAGGGAGAGCCAGGTTTCAACAACTGCTAGGATGTCCAGGCTATGCTGGCTAGTAAAGATCTGAAGGGCATCCATTTTGGGAAGGAGGCTGCATATGTTAAGCGTTATAATTGAGAGGGTGCCTGAGTGCTTATTCTGGTTAGCAACCTTAGTGGGGACTGGGCCAGGATTTGGATGAACATTGCCTGACAGCAGCAGGAGGAGGAGCACTAGCTTCAGAGTGCACATACGAAGTTCCCTGATCATGCGCTTATGCTTTCTTGTCATGTATGAATGTGTCATAGGCTGAGAGCAAAGGTTCAGGGACAGAGCAGTAAGAGGGGAAGAGTGGTGTACCCAACGTCCACAGGTGGGAGAGAAAAGTTCCTTAGAGGTAGGCGGGGTCCAGGGTGGATGGTTGAGCTCTAGATGTAGGGTACCTAGGTGGTGATATGTGGAATCAAGTAGGTAGCTACAGGAGGGAGAGGGAAGGGTGGAGTAGGGAAGAGAGGAGTAAGGAAGAGGAGAAGGGGAGCAGAGTACTGGAGGAACGCATATTTAGATGGCAGAGAGGAGGCTGAGGGTGCGGGCGCTGGGATGAGCAAGGTGGAAAGAGTAAAGTAAGGAAAGCAGGTGAGGCAGGCGGAGCAGAGAGAAAGGCAGTTGCGCTGCGATTGTAAGTAAGGAGGCAGCACAGAGGTACAGTGAGACAGAGGTACAGGAGTTAAATTGCAAGAGGCGAGGTGGTAGGGGAAGGAGGAGGACCTAGCAATGCAACCAATAGAAAAGGAAAGAGGAAGGCTACCTAAGGCAGGGAGATGGTTTACTTTAATTAAGGTGGGAGGTGGGGAGGGGCGGGTGTAAAATTTCAGCCGATTCCACTTAGAGTCACGGGTGCAGCAGCCCTAGTCAAAGAAAGTTACAGTAGGCGAGATAGCAATCTCAGTGCAGGAAGAAAACAAGGGTCCAATCAGGTGCAGCACAGCTTAATAATGGACCAGTGACGGCAGCTCACAGCAACCCCAGTCAGTCTATCAGACTTACTCGTTTTCAAGATCCCGAGGGTGGCCAGGAGGTGTGCAGCTGGGCGGCTGGAGTGCCGAGCCACGGCCGTACCTATGGAAGGCTCATGGGCCCGAGTCAAGGGCAGGATTTTTTTAATAGTTCCAAGATAAAACAGGCCATCTGACCACCTGGCTAGGACATCCTGACCTTCAAATTTACATGCTCGCTTTCTTGTTCTCTGTCCATTCTGTAATGACAGCCTGGACAAGGACACTGGGGACTTTTGGTTTCCAAAGGAAGGCGATCTTTTGTAGACCAATAAATTACCCACTCCCGTAGAGTCTCTCATTCAGCCAGTACAGCCAGACAAACTGCAACATAGAGTAAAAATTCAGACACCAATATTGGTACCTCTCCTTGTTTTTCCAGTCACGCATGGTCCCGACTGCAGCCAGAGAGTCTTGCAGTTTTCTAGTTAAATGAAATTTGCAAATACTCTGACACACACCAGACCCTTCGCCATTTTGATTTCCCATGGAAAGTCTGGTTTCTTTCTGTGCCACCTGGGCTACTGGTACAATTCATAACATAGGTCACCCAGGGTCACAGCTAGGCAGGGATTTGAGAAGAGGCTTTGGCTATGCAAGAGCTTTCAGGCATGCACTCCCCTGCCCCATTACATTGATAACCTGGGGCACACTTGCTCAAGTGCAGGATGTAAAATTCTTTTGTCCTTAAAAGCCCACAAATAGATCCCTTAGGAGCAAGCCAGATGAAAATGTGGATTCAAGCAGGACCCAGAGTCACTGAATTTGCCAGACTTAGTTGCTTGACTTCTGTTTTGCTTGGGACAGCTTCCAAAAAAGTTGATTTTAAACTGAAAATGCAAATACCAGGTGGTGATGTTTTGCAGAAATCCAGTCCAGGAGACCTTCACAGATGTAGTGAGCAAGAATAGTGTAGTTACTCCAAGCAGAAAATCTTGTAAATCCCCAAAAACTAAGCTACAAACACAGCCACCCACACATACTCAAGAGGTGGGGCTTTTGGTTGCAGGATTGCAATGGGTGCAGGTTAAATAATAATAATAATAATAATAAAACTTTATTAAGTGCCTTTCAAGCACCAAGGCGCTGTACAAATGAACAATAAAATCAGAAAATACATGTATAAAATCAGAATAAAAACAAAACCTCAGATCATAAAAATGCTTGACATAAAAGGTTGAGTGGCCCCCATATAACACAGTGAAATTGATTAGCCAGGGCAACTGGTCGGAGCCTCCCAAACAAGCACCACCCCACAGATGGCACTCAAAGGTAGAAGCGGCTCAGCAAGGAGACCAGAAGCTCCAAAACAGCAAATCAGCTGATGGTCAGACAGCAGCGTCAAATCACAACAATGGCAGTGGGGAGTGTGCACAGACAATGTCTCTTATTTGCATTTACATGCAGACTGGGGAAGGCAGGGTGAGCCCTATCATGGTAGGACCTACTGGGGGGACGAGGGGTGCATGGGGTCCCTGTGGGGTTGGGGGGGCAGTCAGAGTGGTTTGTGCAATGGGCTTGCCTAAAGTAGAGCAGGGTGAGCTCTGACTGTATTAAAAGTGGCTGGGCCCTGTCTCCCCCCCACTCCTCGAACCACTGCTGAACTGATGACTAAGTATGCTGCAAGGACAAACCCCTTATTGGCCAGTAGCCATAAGGACTGGAATTTGTTCTCCTGGGAGCTGAACACAAACAGTTGTTACCCTCTGGAGCTCACTGGGGGCCCTACCCTCCCATGTTGCCACCTCGGAGGTGGAGGGTAACTGCCTCAGACATTTCTGGACTTATAGTATATACTTTTGATTGTCAGTGGCTGTTGGGGAATGCTAGGGGGTGCTTGAGATGGTGGATACTGGAGAACACACTGAGCATTAACCATATGAAATATATGGTCTTTGTTGCAGGTGTTTGCCAAGGGGGGGGGGTTGCCCTCTCTGGTGGATCCCTTCTTCCTCCTTCTCCTCCTCCTCCTTGATGTCCACCCAACATGCCCACATTGGTGGTCTTGCCCCACCCCCTACTGGGATGGCATACCCTTTAAGGCATCCTTGTCCCCTGGGAACATTACCACAAGTGTTGCACTCCTGATTCTCCTGAATGGAGCTGAAGCTCTAGACCTTCTATGCCATTTACTCCTACTGTCCTGATGCCAGTGCCCTGACAATAACTGAGTTACCCCACAGTAGTCAGGGTAAGACTGGGTGCCTTCTAGTCCTGCACACATTAATCACCCCATTCCACTTGAACCACAACCATCACAAATTATTTTACCTTCCTACATCTTGTTAACCAGAATGAGCGTGGAGATTATATCCTTCCTATATCCCTCCCACCTATATGTATGAAATGTCTGGAGGCTCCTTAACAGAGGTCCGCCCTACTGGAAGGGATAGGGGAAATTGTTTAATCAGGAAAGGCACACAAAGCCAGAGCTTGTTTCCAGGTGCAACCTGGGAGCACAAGAAAGTTAAGAGACTTGTTCAGAGTCAAACAGTATGCAAGTGGGTACTGATGGGATTGAAACCTAGGTCTCCAGGTTTGCAGCTCAGTGCCCTTAACCACTACACTACACAAGGCAGTACTGCACAGTGGTTTAAGGCTCTGAGCTGAAAATCTGGTGACATCCAGCAGACCAGACCTGGGTTTGAATCCCACAGCTTCCACTTGCATACTGTGTGACCCTGAGCAAGTCACTTAACTTTCCTGTTCTCTCAGGTCACACCTGTAAAAAAAGCTTAAAGCTTAGTGTGCTACTCCTGGTTAAACAACTAAAAATAAAAAAAATTAAAAAAAAAATACTGCCTCCTCACATGCCCTGCCACCCGGGTCCTAATCATTGGATCCATCCTTTTCTTATTGATTTATTTATGTATTTATTTATTTAAACTTTTGGAAATCAGGAGAGGGACACTGAGCCAAAGCTCATTTCCAGGTGCGACTCAGAGGAAAGGGAGAAGGGGGTGGATGCAAGTGAACAGTCAGGCTACGATGTACATATATGCACAATTATTAAAATGAAAGGTAATGAAACGACAATGCTACATTGGCAAATATTTCTAGACATTTGTAGCCCAAAGTTAGCATAGGATGCCAGCTGTAAAAGGAGAAACTAAAGGGGGAAGGGAAGGAAGGAAAAGTATAATAGGGGGATGAGGTGCAGATTACTGTTAGCATTAGCAGTCAGATGGGTTAGGGAAAGTGGGGCGCAGAAGGAGGCAAGTTAAGAATCTGTGTAGAGCGAGTGCCTTACCCCGGTTACTGGGATGGAGGAAGGACTGGAGCAACAGCAGGGAAGGGATTGAAAGAGGGTAATTTTTAGAGAGTGCAGGGAAGGAGATAGGCGAAGGGAGCTTGAAGGAGAGTTCCAGAGTGAGGGGAGTCAGTAAAAGAAGGCTGCCTGCCCTGAATTGGAACAGAGACATGAGAGAGAGAAGGTATGGAGCGTCTGGAGTGTAGCCGATACGAGGAAGGGGATGATGGGGAAAGGAGAGGTAAGAGGGGAGAGACCCTAATCAGAATTTGAAAATGAGGGTGGTGACGTAGTGCTGGCAACACAAATGATGGGAGGGAATGGAGAGGAAAGATTAGAGGGAGCAGTGCTGCATACAGGGAGGGAGCATTGGTGGCAAAGAGGCAAATGGCATTAAAAAAGTGTCTAGTCTGGAGAGGGATGAGGCAGGGGCTGACCCGAAGACCACTTTAACATAATCAAACAGGAAGAATCATTTCGGTAAGAAGCTCTTGGCAAACCACAGGAGAGAGGGAGTCTTTATTTCTAAACATGGCTCCTAACTTAGGGCAGAGTTTGGCATGGATATAGTTGATGTATGAAGAGAAGTCGAGACAAATGTCTAGTCAGACACCAAGATACTTGAATGTGGAGACTACATGAAGGGAGGTGCCATCGAGGGCAGAAAAGAAGGGGGAGGGAGAGTTTGGTTAATTTTTGAGCTGTAGTGAAAGTCATGGATGCAGTTTTCTTGGCATTAACTTTGACCTGATTGGTGTGGAACCAGCATAGCACCCTCAGGATGTCATTCTGCAGCTGAGACTCCACTTCAGGGGTTGATGGACTGGAGGCGTAGAGCACCGTATCATCAGCGTACATATGAATGTGGGAAGAGTCACAGAGAGATGGGAGGTCATTGAGGAAAACTGAAAACAGAACTGGGCCCAGAATGGAGCCTTGAGGGACACCTGCTTGAATGGGAAGGGGGGGGCCATGGCATCACCTGCTTAGACACACTGTTCGGCTTGTAAGATGGGACATGAACCAGTCTATAGCATGGGACGAGAGACCACCCGAGAGGAGTTTTGGATATAAGAAGAGGATGGGACACAGAATCAAAAGTTTTGGCTAGGTCAGTGAATTTAGCAGCGGTGATATAGCCATGGTCCATGCCGTTTAGAACTGTCAGTGACACGAAGGAGGGATAAGATAGTGGAGTGATCTTTCCTGAAACCTGACTGAAAAAGAGAGAGGAGGCCAGAGGAGTTGAGAACGTCAGAGTCTAGAGAAGACAAGGGACTCCTGAAGTTTATCCAGGAAGTGGAGAAGAGATACAGGCCTGTAACTGCCAGGAGTAGAGGGAGCACCCCCTTTATGAAGGGGTAACACCCTGGCAACTTTCCATACCTGAGGTATGGTACTAAGAGTGAAGGAAAGGTTCAGCAGATGGTAGAGAAGAGCTATAGTAGGGGCACAGATCTGGAGAATGCAGGGCTCTAGGCCATCCGGGCTGGATTTGTGAGGGTTGAGAAAGAAGAGGGCAAGGAAGACTTCATGCACAGAAACAGGATAGAAACTAAAGCCTTCAGAAGAGGAGGAGGCAGGGGATGCCAGAGGAATGTTTACCAGGCTAGAGGGGAGGGCACAGGTAGTGAACAAGGAATTGAGAAACAAGGCAACGGAGGAAGGGTCAGACAGGGGAGTCATCAACCATCAGAGTGGGGGCAGGGAGCTTGGTGGGGGGGTGAAGAAGTAATGAAGGGCCTGCCAGAATTTAGAGGGGGATTTGAGGTTCTGTTGTAAGGTCAATTACAAGTATTGGGCTTTCACATTTCATATTGCCTTAGGCATTTCTAAGGGTCCTATAGAGTTAGTGGTCACAATGGGAGGAGGAGGAGGAGGATTTGTAACTCGTCCAGGCAAGATCACAAGATTTAAACAGTTGAATTATGTCGGCAGATATCCAGGGGTGGTGGGAGGGTCTGATTCTGTACCTTCTGGGCGTGGCGTGAGTGTTCCATGCCTTATTTAGAAAGTAGCAGAATAGGGAGAGAGAGAGCAGAGTCAATGTCCGGTGAGGAATTTATTAGGAACCTGTAAAGGTCACAGAGGAGGGCTTTGGTGTTTAGCATTCTGAATGACCTAAGCAACTGGTAGTTTGGAGGGGTGTGAGGCATGCATAGCTTATGAACACAGTAGGTCATGTAGTGATCACTAAAGGAATCTGGGAACATGCCTACTGCAGCAATAGGGTGGGAGTGGAAGGAGAGCACCCAGTCCAAGAGAGAGTGATTTTGGGAAAGTGGATTGTGCCTAGAGGGCTCATTTATTAGCTGGTGGAGGTTTAAGCAATATACCCCGATAGGGTGTGGGTATACTAGAGGATTTACCACGGCTGGTGCGCCTCGGGACTTAACCACACCAGTAGTGGTAAATCCTCCAGCGTACCCACTCCCTGGAGGGGTATATTGCGATTATACAAAGGCCCCGCTTGTTTTTTTCACACAAAAAAAAAAATTTAAAACATCCGTTTGTTTTAAAAGTTGCTGCTCGTTTGTTTTTCACTGCAGCGGTACTGCTCAGATTTTTTTGCAAGTTCTGCGTATGTGCCGGAGGATCGCAGATTTCCACTGCCACTGTTCTGAATTTTTTTTCAGCTTCTTTGCTTTGGAGAGAATGCACTGCATTTTCTTTCTTTTTTCTTTCCGGTGCTTCATTTTTTCAGAATGGTGCGGCAGTTTCTCTGAACTTTTCAGGCTAGTGACAGACTATCGGATGTGGGATAAGAACACAGTAATCTCGCTGTCGTCTGTGTGTTCGGCAGTGGTGTGTTTGCGAGGAACAGAGGGATTTGCCAGGGAGTTCCTGATGTGGCTGAGTGGTGGCTGGCACCTTTTCCAGTAAGTACTCTGGAGGATTTACAACGTTGGAAAGGTGCCAGCCAGCCAATCAAAATGCAGGATTCTCTCTTTTTTTTGCCCATTGTATAATTAGGGATTCAGTCTTTGCAGTGAAGGGCTTAAGGATGGAGGAGAATGGGTTTAGACTGAAGTCTCTGAGAATTATAAGCTCACTGGATGAGGCTAGGGGGGACAAGGGACAAGATGATTTCAACAAACAAGAAGGGAGAGATTTTTGGAGAGACATATAGCACAACTGCAAAGAAGGGGAGGGAGATGGAGAACTTTACATTAATTAGGAGGAGCTCATGCAAGGAGGGGATTGATTCATGTAAAGAGACAGAGCAGGATAGGCTCTGGTGGACATAGATGGCTATGCTGCTGCCTCGTTTGCCACAGTCTTGGCAAAAAAAGTGGAAATCAGGGAGGGATAGTTGGGAATCAGGAACTCTGGATGAGAGCAAGGTTTCAGAAACACAGAGAAGGTCTGGGAGTTCTGGATGACTCAGACTTTGAGGGTGTCTACCTTTGGAAATAGACTCCTGGCATTTAAGAGGCAGAGTCTTAGGCCTTTTGAAGTCAACATTTTTTTGCAGCTCAGGTGGCCGTGCCCAGTTGGCACTACTAGTCACTAGTCTGTAGGCTGATCCCCCCCTCCCACAGTTTGGGATGAACCAGCAACCTACCCCCAGTTTCACATTCTGAAATATCAGTTTCTGATCCTAACTCCCCTTCATTTCTGGCCCAGGTTGTGGCCTAGCCCTGAACCCTCATTCCTGGTGTTTGCAGTTACTTAGTTCCCAGTTATGATGTGGCTGCCTGTTTTTGTAAATTGTTTGGTGTGAAGTGAGGTGAAGTAGGAGACTGGGAGGTCTGGGGGGGTGGGTCATAAACTCTCATCTTAAGCCAACATGATGAACCCTAGCATACACTTATTAAATGTTAGAGCTCACCAACTCCATCTAAAGGTCAAGGATAATGTTGCATATTAAAAAAAGAAAATCGGACCTCGTCCACATGCAGGAGTCGCACCTATCCACTTTGGAACACAAGAAACTCACAAAGTTCAGGTTCACTTCTGTCTTCTCTTCTTCATTCCATGGTGGCACGAAGAGGAGGGCAACAATCCTCATTCCCCACCACACCCTATTCCAGGCCACCCAAACTTGGGTGGACCAGGGTGGGCACCTAGTAATCGTGCAAGGCCTTCTCAATAATATCTGGTGCTGCCAAAATAGGAAGTCAAGTAATTGCCATGGTCATGTCACAACAGTAAAAGCTGGCGGGCAGCAACACCTATGCAATCACAGAGCGCAATCACTCACCAGATGCTAGTGATACCCCAATTGCAACAGCAATGGTATCGTTAAATCAGTGTGCCCTCAGCACGTATGATACCCTAGTACAATTAATACAGTCCAAATCTGCAAAAGTGTCATCAGAGGTAAGGCATAACATGCCAAGTAGACATGCACTGCAACAGGTGATAAAAAGAGCAAGGCAACAAAACATGCCACCAGAGCCAATGACACTGGATGAATTGACCATTCCTGATGAATTACAATATATAAATGGGCACTCCTTTCTTGCTCGGGAGTCCATATGTGGTGAGGAAAAAATGTTAATGTTCACCACTAAACAGAACATAGAAAAGCTTAATAGTGCCAAGTATTGGATAATGGGTGGAACTTTTAAAACTGTGCCAACACTCTTCCGTCAATTGTACTCTATTCATGCACCAGCTGGTAATGGAGACACCTGCCAGATCATGCCACTGTACACTCTTATGTCTGCAAAATCCCAAGAATGTTATCTAAGGCTGTTTCAGGACTTACAAGATCTAGCAGATGAACACAGTCTAAATCTGTGTCCAAGTTTCATCATAACCGATTTCAGGTAGGCAGCTATTAATACCTGTAAGTAGGAGTTCCCAAGCTCAGAAAACAAAGGTTGTCTGTTCCATTTAGCTTTAAATTGACTGTCCCTTCTCCCCTCCACAGGCCACTTGCCCTAAATGGGTGTCTGCCTCCAACCTCTCCCATGGAAGCTGCCCCTTTCTTTGGTGCCTCCTCCATGGGGACCTGCCTGACTGCCAGCCAGCCCAGAGACCCACAGGTACAGACACAGAGGCGCAACCCAGCCTTTGGAGCTACTGAGCTTGAATTTTGCCGTTTTCTGCCTCCACTGGCTAATTTGGTTCTGTATCTCAGTTCCTCAGCCTTGACTGGACTCTTCAACTTTCTCCTGCCCTCTTAGTCGTTAATGCTCACATCTCCCTAAGCTGCTTAATTTGCACACACTTTTATATTGCTGGGTTGTATTTATTTACTGTTCTGCATACTTTTTTTTCCCCCCATTTTCAAATTATACTGCAAAGCCACTAGAGGGCAATCAACTCAATTAACTTGCTGTTGCTGGCAACTGTTACTGTCCACTGCTACTCATGGTCACTTTACTTCTGCCAGTGCCACTGAGCTACACCCTACTGCTGATCAGTATACCCTGATCTATTTTTGCTACCCTAATCTATACCATATGCCCACCCTTCCTACACCACTTCCCCTCCTTCTAATTCTACTATCAATTTTATCTATCTCAGCTCCACACTCTCCTCAGTCTAATAAACATTTCTCACCTTTCCCCTCCGTTCTCCTAGCCCCTACCTTTATCATTGCCATAACTCCTACACCCCCTCAAATACTCTGGTCTCACTTCCCTCATCTCCCCCCTGCTACTCTGTTCTCAGCACCTAGCCACCTAGCTTTCTTTCATTTCCTTATCTTCATCTCACCTAGCCCCCACCCACCCCAAATACTTCCCAAATGCTCGGCCCATCACAAATGCCCTAAACTCCACTCCCTCATAATAGCACTCCTCTTACTCGCATCAGGACATGTTCATCCCAATCCTGACCCCACTACATCCACCTCTGCCAGTTGCAATCCTTCCACTAATGGTACCAACTTTCCACACCCCTTCTGCCCTCCCCAAGGACCTGAAAATCCTCCACTTAAACATCTGCAGTCTTGTCTCAAAAACTGACCTTTTACATCCTATGTTAATCTCCCTCACAACTGATATTTTAATTTTAATGGAAACTTGGTTAAACGCAAAATACCTGATCTTGCCATTAATATCCCAGGTTATTTCATAATCAGGCAGGATAGGACTGGCAGGGGTGGCGGAGTAGTCATGTATATCTTGTCCTCACTTCAGTTCACAACCATTCTATCATCCTCATTACCCTCCACCTATGAAGCACCTGTAGTAAACATTTTCTTGCCTTTTTCTTCCCCATCTTCATAGCTAGCATCTACTGTCAACTTGGTTCCAAGGCATCCGATACTTCGGATCTCATTACCTCCATAACCTTCCTTTCACATAAAGGCGAGCTATACATCCTGGGTGATGCAAACATAATCTGGCTATCACCAGCAACTGCCAAAACACGAAATGACATCACGGCCCTCATTCTCTCCCAACTCATCCTGGAACCCACTCACCTAAATTATAAAACCATCAACCACTCCCTGATAAACTGGGCTCTCACCTCTCACCCCCACCGAGACATTAAATCAGGTATCCTCCCAGATGCCTTCAGTGACCATCACCCAATCTTCATAGTCAGGAAAGTCCATAGACCAAAACTGCCACACAAAATTCTGCAACTCCGCTCCTTCAGCTCCTTAAACCTTAATCCCCTTCTTAATGAACTGGCCAGCTCCAGTTGGTTCCCTATTGCCTTTGCCCCTTCCATTGACCAAGCCCTTACTTATTTTAAGGTAAATTTCTAACTACATGGAACTCCTATGCTCCATTCAAATGCACTAGAGTTTGTGGTAACCATCATCCCTGGGTCTTCCCCGAGTTACTGTCCTGTCTCAGAGAGTGAGACAAAGCTTGGAGGAAACATAAGGCCTCCCAGCTTTTCCTAGACTATTCTGGGTATCTCATGTTAAGAAATGCTGGCACAAAAGCTACCAGACTTGCCAAGTGTGAATATTTTATTCTCAAAAACATCAATTCCCCCTCCAAATTCTGGAAAGTGGTTCACGCCCTATTCCCCCAACCCCTTTCACATCCGCCTCCCCCAGTGCTTAATATAAACAACTCATTTGTCTCCAAACCACGTGCAGTGGCTCAAGAGTTTAACTCCTATTATACCTCCTGTGCCACAGCACTTCTAAAGTCCCTCCCCAATAACCTTCCCCCTCCTCATTCTCCCACACCCAGCACTCAACCTCTCTACGCCCACCCTTCCTTCTTCTTTTCTGCTGTCTCCTCAGAGGAAACACTAATGACCCTTCTCTCTCTCAATCCTTCTATCTTCACTAAATGACTTTGACCCTAAACTCCTCTACCTTTAAGCTTCTGCTATAGCCTACCCTCTCTCCTTAATCATAAATCTCTCCTTCTCATCCTCATCCTCATCTGTCCCTTCCTCCTGGAAACTGCAGCGGTCCTCCCTCTCCCAAAGGGTGGTGACCCCTCCTCCCCTGCAAATGTTCACCCAGTCTCCCTCTTCCCTGCCCTTGCTAAGCTCCAGGAACACCTGGTCCTCTCTCAACTAACCTCCTTCCTCAATGACCCTTCCTTTTTCACCCCATTCCAATCTGGTTTTTGGAAGACCACTCAATTACCACCTCCCTACTCAGGCTCACTGACTCCATCCTCACCGGGATGGATAATGGCCTCATTAACTCTACCATCTTTGTCGTTCTCACCAAGGCTTTCGACACAGTCTCCCATGTCCTACTTCTTGACTCTCTTATGGATGTTAGGTTGTCTACTTCTGCCCAAAACTGGTTTAGAGCTTACCTCTCAGGCAGAATACAATCATTCAAGATCCAGGATACAATCTCTCTCCCCCCTCCCTGTTTCTACAGGAGTACCACAGGGCTCAGTGCTTGGACCCATTCTCTTCTCCATCTTCCTAAATGCCTTGCCCTCAGTATGCTCTCCCTCCTGCTCTATCCATATGTATGCTGACAACACTGTCCTGTTCTCCTCTGGCAAATGACCCGCCGATGTAGCAAACAACCTTTAGCATGACTTCCACCAGGTTCAGCTATGGTTTGCCTCTCATCAGCTATTCCTAAATCCCAAAAAGACTGTCTCCATGACCTTTGGCACTAGGCAGAGACTGTCTAGGCTCCACCCTTTACCTTCTTTCCATACCCTTGATGGGACAATCCTAGAGGACACCTCCTCATTTAGAGACCTTAAGGTTTGGTTGGACCAACACCTCAACTTCTCTGGCCACATTGACATCATCCTGAAAAAACTGCACCCAAAGCTTGGTGCCTTATTCAGGAACCTTAGTTACATCCCTCCTATGGTGCAGCGTGAACTAGTTCAGAAGATTCTCCCCATTTTCAACTACTGTGATGTAGTCTATGGTGCCGCTCTCAAATCCTCCCTAACCAGATTGGACATTCTCTAACTCTTTCTGTTTGCCCTTGATGCTCCATCACGCACACATCACTGTGACCTCTATCACGCCCTGTCCCTTCCCCCACTTGCCAACAGGTGCCTCACTCATTGTGCAAAACTAATTTCTAAATTTTGGTTAGGAGAACTTCCCTCCTACCTCTCATGTTCACTCTCTTACCCCCTCCCCCCCCACTCCCTCAGATCCTCTAACACTCGCACTTTGTTGGTTCCCTGTTGAACCACTCTTATCGGTCAGTCAGGCTTCACCCATCATTTTCCACAAATCAGGAACTCCTCCCCTCAAATACATCACACCTCCTCCTCCTACTCCCTTGCCTCTGCCTCACACAACTTTCTCTTGTCTAACTGCTCCTGCTTTAACCCTCCTTAACCATCCTCCTATACCTCTGTTCCTTTCCATGACTCTCATCCCCTATTAAACCTTCCTCTCCCCCGAGCCTGCTTCTCAGCACGCTCTCTTCTCCCTTCACCACTTACCCCCTCATTCCTACCCCTAACCTTCGTTCATTACAAACTTGCCCCTGCTTAGTTTTGACCTCTGGCAAGGTTCTCAGCATCTTTGAAGGGTCTAGCATTGGGCAAGTCTCCTCCTTCCCTTCCCCTCCCCCTCTCTCCTTTCTACCCAACTTATCCTCGCCTAAATCTGCCCTCTGTCAGGATTCTTAGCACCCTGGCAATGTCTGCTCTCAGGTAAATTTCTTCCTTCCCTCCTTTTTTTCCTGTCCTCTTCTATCCCCCCATTCCCTCCGCCCAACTTGTCCTTGCCTAATCCTACCCCCGGGCAGGGTTCTTTGCATCCTGAAGGGGCCCAGCACTGGACAATTACTCTTCCTTCACTCCCTCTTCCCCCTCTATCCTTTCTACCCAACTAGTCCTCACCTGATTCTGCTCTCTGGCAGGGTTCTCAGCATCCTGGAGTGGCCTAGTCTTAGGCAAGCTTCTTCTTTCCCTCCTCTTCCCTCCTTTCCCTTCATCCTCTCTTTTCTCTCTTCCCAATGTGTCCTCACCTAGTTCTGCCAACTGGCAGGGTTCTCAGCATCCTGGATTGGGTCCAGCACTGGGAAATAATTCTTCCTTCCCCCCCCCTTTCCCCTTCATCATTTCTACTTAACTCATCCTCGCCTGACTCTGCTCTCTGGCAGGGTTTTCAGCATCCTAAAGAGGCCTAGTCTTGGGCAATGTTCTCCCACCCCTCCTCCTTCACCTTCCCTTTACCATTCCCTCTACTATCTCCACCCAACTTGTCCTTGCTTACTCCGGCCCCTTATTCTAAGTCCTCACCTCATTCTGCCACTGGCAGCAATCTCCGCACTCTGAAGGAGCCAGTTTCAGTTATGACTTATCTTTCCCTACTCTATCCCTTACCCCCACCTCCCCCCGGCCCCCTCTCTACCCCTGCACTTAAACAAAGTAATTAGTTCACTTGAGCTAATAACTTGCACTTTTTGTTCTGTCTGAGGTGTTCCTAGATTGCACTAGCCCTGTGTTAACTTGCCCCTCGCAACTGATTTTTTGCTCACTTTGCTCCAGTAATGTTCCCCCATCTTTATCCTCTCCTTCCCCCAGCTGGTTTCCCCTGTCTACCCCTCTACCCTCATTGATGTCCCCTCACTGCACCTCATTCATTCAATAATTGCTAAATGATCTGCCTCTTAACCATGATCCATTCCTGCAAGGAGTTGGCTCCAAGGCTACATTAAATTTCTGTACTATGTTCTTCAGATATGCTACTTGTAATTGAATGCCTATTCCACAGGTATGGTATATTCAATTGTATGTTATGTCACAGATGCGATTGTATGATTATGTATATATTTTTTTAACTGTATGTCTTGTTACAAATGTAACTGAATGTTTAATTTCTCGGATATGCTGAATGGTAAACTGTATGTCTAATTCTTTATCCAATTGTAACCCTCGCCCCAAGTCACACCAGGAGATGAGCAACGTGTTGTTCAGTGCGCCTTCCTGGTGAAACATTTCCATAAATAAATAAATAAATAAATAAATTTAGGCCAAATAATCTGGCGCAAAATTCAAAATGTTGGACTGGCAACAATCTATGGAATAGAGCCAGAATTCAGCCTCATAATGTGCCATTTGGTAGCATTAGCTTCCTGCCCCTGATGAGATACCAGCTGTTTTCCTCAACCTAAAACCAGAAATGCCTGCCTCAAGTACTGGTGTGATTGACTGGTTTGAGGAAAACTATATACTGGGGAGAATAAGGAGCAGAATGAGAAACAATACCACCATCAGAAGTCCCACACTGTTTCCCCCTCAGTTTTGGTCAGTGCATGCCCAGATTGTCAGTGGCATCCCAATGTGGAGGAATGGCACAGTTGACTAAGCACATTTATTGGTAGTGCTCACGTTGGAATAAATTGGTTTGTTGAGGAGCTTAAAAAAGAGCAGCTTGTCACCCAGAGCACTATTGCCGATGAAAAAAAGGTATGCTGTGAGAGGAGAAAATTACTAACATCATTTGTGACACAGAAAACAGGTCAGCTAAGGATTATATACGTGGAATTGCCCACAACATGGCACTCTGAATGATTGATTGGATTTGTTTTTAACAACTTTTTAATAAAGTGGATTTTGGCTCTTTATGAATTTTACTTGTTCAAAATTGACTGACTGCCACCAAAATTACACATCATCATTCTTCGTTCCCTTTCTGTTTTGCTGGGGAACCTGTTTGCAGACCTAAGGTACATTCTGGCTACTTATCTGAGCTGTTTTCAATTTAAAAAAACAATATTTTTATTATTTATAAATCACTAACAGATACAATCTTACATACTTATTTTGCATAATCCAATATATACATACATATTATCATAGAAAAACTTTCCATATTCCCTCCCCTCCCTTCAACCTTGGAAACTTCCTAACATTGAATTAATGGTGGTAACATTGACTCAAAATCTTTCCAAACCATTAGATCCAATTCATCTTCTTTATTTCATCAGATAATTTCTCATAGTATTGCCTCTCTTGGCCAGAACCACCATTTATTTCCAAGAAAAGTTTCCATTTTGGGAAAATTCCATGTTTCTAATATTAACCTTTTTGTCAGCATTGTTCCTATACAAAAAAATGTTATACTGAGGAATTGATAATCTCATACCTACTATATAGTTAAGAACATAACACAAAAGTTGTTCAGAATCTCCAGTTCTAATATCTGAGCCAAAAGCAACACTGTTCTTTTCCATCATGGCTCTATCTCTGAACATCCCCACAAGCAATGGGAAAAATGTCCCCTTTCACTAAACATGTGTCAACATTTTTTACTTTTATCTTCTGAGAAATTTATCAATATCTCTGGTGTAAAATATGCACTGTCTACTATTTTCTTTTGAATCGCCTTATTGTTTGCTTTAGTCCTGAGGTTTATCCACTGCTGCTCTGCATATGGTAGTTCAATTTCTTTCAACCATTATTATTTATTTTTTTTCTATATGTTCTTTGTACTTTTATTAATTTTATTACATATCCTTTGCAATAATTTTCCAGAGCCTAGTGCTATGATTTGTTCTTGCTTGTTTTCCTCACTCATTACATTATTATTTTTCTGGGTTATTTGTATTTTCATTAACCTGTTGTATTCCTTTTTTAAAGTTAGATAATGGAGAAATGTTATCCCCCATTGTCTGAAACATTTCTTTATATCTCTGATATGAAGAAAATGTCCCTTCCCATATTAACTGGTACCACCTTTGTACATTACAGTTTCATAATTTTTTAAAAATGTCCTTTTTCTCCCCTTTCCAATCACCATTTCCTTTCCAGATGCCAGGTAGAGCCATGGTATTTCTCCCTGTCTCTTTAAATTATTAATTATTTTTATCAAACACCCCTCCAATGGGGAGTATATCTTTGGGATTCTCATCTTGTTATTTATCCTCCATATTATTTTTTTTCAATTCACACTTTATTCATAAACTTTCCACAATTCAGGAGGCAGTGCTACAAATGTGAACAGACAGATAACAGTACAATCCAACACTGCCCCGCAATCCCCCTACTCCCCCCAACACAGCAGTTCCTTCAAGTGTTGTAGTAACTAGCTATCCATGATAATCAAATACTTAATAAGATAGCAGGTAAACCAGATACACACTAAATCCTAGCAGTGATACTTAAAGTGTGAAGGGGATCCCATATATACTTATACTTTTGTAGCCTATTTTGGAGGCTTGCTATTGCCTTTTCTGTGCGGAGGTTAGCAAGGATTTCATGTGTCCATTCCTGATATGTTGGACAAATCCCATCTTTCCAATGCCTGAGAATAATTTTTTTAACTGAGTGCGATCATAGATACATGAAATCTCTGAATTTTAACCTTAATAGAAGACAAATCTCCCAAAAGGCAAATATCCAGAGTAAAGCAGTCCTGTAATCCCAATGAGGGATTCAGGTGGGTTTTAATTAAATCCCATTGCGAAGCTATCTTGGGGCACGACCAGAATATATGAAAAAGTGTCCCAGCTTCCTGGGAGCATCTAGTGCACCTATCAGTATCAAGAAGGCCCAATTTTGCCAGTTTGACTGGCGTGTAGTACATATTATGCAAAATATGAAATTGCATGAGACTTAATCTATATTGGGACACATATTTATGACAAAACAAAGATCCAACCAATTAAAAGAGGACTGAGGGAAAAATGGGTTCCAAAAACTAGTGGGACCATTACCACACCCAAACCACCATTGATACAATACCTGATATATCTTAGAGATAACCCCTGGGGATTCGAGAAGAGAAGAAAGTTCGGGTACCAGAGCAAAATCTGTTGGGCGGGGAGGGACTTTACTAAAAACCGTGATTAACAAATGCTTCAATTGACAAACCCTGAATGACTGAGTCTGGAATATTGTACCTTCTGAGAATCTCAATTACCGGAAGCCAAGCCCCCGAGTCTTCCAAGAATGAAGAGGCTATCCCCCTCACCTAGCTGAGGTAACCATGTACAAGAGATTGTCTGCTTATTTATGGTGAAAGCCAGAGAATTCCAGATAGACTGGGACAGGTCTGTACTCGGATTATATCTTAGAAACAAACACAGCTGCGAGTGAACCTTTAATGAGGTCATGAGAGTGGGACATTTACTAGCATTCTGTAAGAGGGAGACTTTGACAAAGAGCATGGTCGAGGGGTCCATGTTCATAGCTTGGATATAGTCTAATTCAATGTTGAGCCAGGCTGGTCTCAGATTTTCCGGACCCAGCCTTACCCATTTCAGGTACTTAGCAAGATGACTAGCCCAGTAATAAATTGCCAAATGAGGAATCCGCAACCCCCCCTCATTTTTAGGGGTGGCTAGTTTGTGATACACCAGCCTGGAATGTTTATTAGACCAGATAAAATTAGTGAAAAATTTATGCATTTTCTGAAACTAGGATACAGGGACAAATGACTTGAGATGCTACAGGGGGTAAAAAAAGGCAGGGAAATACATTCATCTTAATTATGTTAATGTGGCCCCATAATGAAATCGGCAACTTATCCCATCTCTCTAGATTCTAAATTTTCTTCAAACCATAGGGAAGTATTATGTGTTAACTTGATATCCAGGTATTTGATGACACGGGGGGGACCAGCACAAACCCAAAGGAATAATATCTGTCTTAAAAACCTTGTGATTAAGGGGAAAAAAGGATGTCTTGTTTGCATTCAACTTATAGTTTGAAAAAAGACTAAATTTGGCAATCTCACTTAACATATTCAGGATAGATGTTACCGAATGGGCCAAATGGAGGAGGAGATCATCAGCATATGCTGTTATCTTCACCACATTGTTCCGGATCAGGATACCTTGTATTCTCATGTTAAGAATATTTTGAATAAGGGGTTCTAAACAAAGACTGAAGAATATGGGGGAAAGGGGACATCCCTGTCTCGCACCTGAATGTAGCAGGAAAAATTTAGAAAAAGCCCTGTTACCTGAGATCCTTGCAGAGGGAGACCGATATAGCGACCTGATCCAGCCTATGAACATGGTGGGAAACCCAAATGCTCTGAGAACTTGGAATAAGAAATTCCAGTTTACCCGGTCAAATGACCTCTCGGCGTCCAGGGAGACCAACCTCGTGGGGAAGGTGGCATCCCTGGACTCCAAGAAGACGTGCAAGAGGGTACATAAATGGTCTGAGGATGAACGTCCCCTCATAAACCCAACTTGGGACATGCCAATCAGGTCCGAGAGAACCAACGTTAGCCTATCCGCTAATACTTTCGAGAGAATTTTGACATCCTGATTCAATAGGGATATTGGCCTGTAACTCTGAACCGATTCGGGGTCTTTGTCCGGTTTGGGTAATAGGACTATTAAGGCTTCAGACAAGTGAGTGTCTACTGCAGCTCCAGAGAGAATATGAAGGTAGAGTCGATGGAGCACAGGCAGTAATTGTTCCCTGAAAACTTTATAAAGTAAAGCGGAAAACCCATCCTGTCCCAGGGCTTTATCAGAGGACAGGGCCTTTATAACGGCCGAAATTTCCTCCTGCGATAAGGGAGAGGATAGGAATTTTGGGGGGGAATTTGCCAAAGAAGGCAGTCAAGAATCCCTAAGGTACACTTCCAACTCTTCTGTGGAAGGCGGGCTATCCGTATCCCTATATAGCTGCTCATAATATGTAGCAAATTCCTGCACTATTTCTGAGGGGGTTACCCTCAGGGATCCGTCTGCTTGTGCCCTAATAGGAAGTATAAATCTAGCGGATTCCTGCTGTTTTAAACGTAAGGCCAACAGGTGCCCCGCTTTTTCGCCTTGATGCGTGAAACTTGCTTTAGTACGAATGATAGCCAACTCTGCTTTCTCTCTTAATTCTAAATATCTGTCCTTAACTACTAATAATTTCTGCCTCTCCTCCTTGGAAGTGTTATTTGATTGTCTAGATTCTAATTCCCGTATTTGAGACGGTAATGATAATAGCTCTGCTTCCTGAGCCCTTTTCCGCTTTGTAGCTAAACTAATAAGAATACCCCTAATGTAAGCCTTAAAAGCTCCCCATAAAATGTCCAGCATAACACTTTCTATTGGGTTGATAGAGAAAAAGAAATCAATCTGATCCTTCACTAGTCGACAATATTTTTCCTTCTTCAATAGCTGCTCATTTAATTTCCATCGGGTCTCTTTCTTGGGAATATTAGAGAAAGCCAGATTACATAACACCAGAGAATGATCAGATAAAGGACCCGGTTGGATCGAGGTGGATAGCACACCCGGCAAGAGCTCATGAGAGACCAAAAGGTAATCAATGCAAGACTGTGAGCTGTGTACTGGTGAACTAAAAGTAAATTCCCTGGAGTTGGGATGCAAGACTCGCCATACATCACACAGTCCGCATTGATCCAACAATTCCCTGAAGGCCCTTTGCCCCAGGGACAGTCCTCTCAACACATTTCCAGACCTGTCTATATTAGGGTCCAAAACCAGATTAAAGTCTCCCCCAATAATAATGGGAATAGGGAGTAAGGGGAGAATTGTGGTGGTCAACTTCGCAAAAAAGGTGGGATCATCCACGTTTGGTCCGTAGATGCTGCCAAGCAATAGTGGCACAGCCCAAAGGGTACCCTGAACTAGAACGTACCTTCCCTCTGAATCCCTAAAGACCTAAATGGGGATAAATGGGATGCCTCTATTTACCAGCATCATGACCCCACAGCTGCTAGTAGAACCAGAAGCATTAAAGACCTGCCCCACCTATTGTCTCCTGAGTTGCAATGCCTCCATATCTAGCAGATGAGATTCTTGCAAGAATGTTATCTGTGCAAGCAACAATCCCAGGTGTTTAAGCACCTGATATTGCTTAGGTTTTTTCCTAACCCCCTTCACATTCCACATAGCTAGGTTAATATTGCTAGTCATCTATATTGGCAAAACAAGCCTGAGGTTAACCTTTGGCAGTTACTACTACTGTGATCCATGTACCCCTGTTCCACTAAGACTGCTGTGTCATCCTCCCACCCCCAAACCCCCCCAGTCCTGCCCAAACAACCCCATCCAACCCCCCAAGCAACACCCAATCACAACATAACATTGATAAACACAAGATTTTACCTTCTTCCCCACCCTCCCTACCCCTCAACTGTCACCAACAATGTTCAACATACCGCTTCCTTCTTCCCCAGCCCCCTGACATTACGCCCCTAAACCCAAAGGAAAAAAAAGAACAGCGAGAGCTGTGAGCCCCCCTATATGAGAACAACAGGAGGTAAATGACCTGAGTTACAGTAAGAACTTATAAGGTCCTCAGTTGATCTACTCCTGATAACCCATGGGAGTAACACTGTGTTGATAGAACATAGGCACTAGGAATAGCAAGAGATACCAACCCTCACGCCTTGCCTACTAAAGGGAATGCACCTCAATAGGTGCTGTTAGTGCCAGGCCAAAGACAATGTTTCCGGACCCCATGTGGGACACGCCCACAACGGGACTAACTTGACCCAAGAAAACCGGTCCTGCCACACCCTATCAATTGTAACGCCCTTATGCCAGGGAAAACCCCCCATCCCAGGTCGTTAAGATCACTGGCCCCTATTACAATGAGACACAAGCTCCCTCTGGTGGTGCAAAAGCGCACAATAGGGTGCTGTAGAGAAAATGCCCTGAGACCCTCTCCAAGAAACCCACCATACAATGGGTATTGATACTCCGCAAGGTGTAAACCATAGGCCTTAACAGAGCCATTCCTCCTCGCATACTTGCAAGGGAGATACTAAACCAAAACATTGCAAAATTACTCTCCCCAACGTCTGTGAACGATAAAATTAAACAGTCACTTTGGAAGAAATCACAGTCCCAGATAAAGCTAAGGCGTAAACAACCATCGAAAGTCCAGATAATATTAAGAAAATTGTGTCCCTTAAGCCCACTGAACAGGTTTGGATAAGAATCCAGTAATTATTTATATTCATCCCCAAAGAGTCCTTCAAGTGACAGCCACTTCTCTTCGATCCAGAACTCTTCCCTTTAGAAGATGAAGGGCCTCTCATGTATCCCTGAAGAAATCAGGTAGGGATAGCTTTACGCCCGCAATCGCAGCCTCAGGATCCTCATAAGAGACCCAGGTACTGGCCACTTGCACCTGTAACCTGGCCAGGTATGCCATAGGAAACTTCAGACCAGCTGTAATAATCTTAGAAACAACTGGGTGAAATGCTTTTCGTTTCAAATGGACAGAGCCCGGCAAGTCCTGCGCAAGCATGAGTTTGACTTGCTCCCATCACACTTTCTGGATTTCTCTAACTTTGTACAACAAGTGCTGCCGCTCCAAATAATTTAGAAATTGGCATATTATAGGGCGAGGGCGAGTGGGGGGGGCTTTGGCCTCAGGGATCTGTGGTCTCTCTTGATTATATATTTAGCCCCAAAGGGCGAGGGGCCAGTGATCTTCTCCACCAACTTCTGGGAAATGCAATGGTGTTCTGGCCCTCTTCTCTCTCCGGCAGCCCAAGAATCACAATATTATTTCTATGACTACAACCTTCAAGATCTTCAAGTTTCGCTTCAAAATGTGCAAGTTTCTGCCCCATAGCCACCATCCCTGGCTCGAACCATTCTGCTTGTTTCTCCAAGGAGGAAATTCTGGCGGTGTTATCCGTAGTTAAGACTGAGATCTCTTTGAGTTTTCTAGTTAAAGATTTAATCTCTGATGCCATTTCTTTTATTTCTTCCCAAAAGGGCTTAAATTCCTCTAGGAATCTGCTTAGCGTAAGCAGTTCCTGCTCCGTGCCCTGATTTGCGACCTCTGGCTTCTCAATTCCACTCGAGGCCTATGATTTCTTCGGGGCCTTCTATGGGGAAACTGGTGGAGTATGCTTTTGCGGCGCCTGTTTCATATACACCTCCATTATCTCTCAAATTCACCCAGCACAAGCACACAATGCTAGGAAGGCAGTAGGCCATAAAATTGTAGGGTTTTAGGCTAGTTAAACGCTCCAAAAAGCACTTTTACCGAGTCAGGAGGCTGGAGCTATGCAGAGGAGCTTCTACCCGGTACCCTGCATCACGTGGTCCCCCTATCCTCCATATTATATTTTCTTTTATATTTTGTCAGTTTGCTCCCAAAACAATAATTCCCAACATCTCTCTTGATTTTCAGAAAAGGCCCATTCCCACCATATGTTTATCTGAGTTACAGCATATCTAATTGGGTCCAGGGAACTGTACCCTCTAGTCTTCCTGGTTGTAGACAATATTTCCCATGCTATTCTGGGCTTACCTCCACCCCAAGACATTTTTTAAAACTTATTTTTATATTAAACCAAATAATATTAGGAAAGCCCACTACTGCTTGCATGACAAATATTAAGTGAGGTAAAGTCATTATTTTTATTGTTTCGATTTTTCCCCATAAGGATAGTAATAGTATGTCCCAAATCTATAATAATAGTTCTATTTTACTTTTTCAATCATGGTAGTTATTGTTGATATAAATATTGATTCCCAACTATCTAAAATGATTTGCTATTGTAAAATTGTCCTTAATTAGTTTATTTAAATTGATCTCACCCTGTACAATTGGCATTATTACCAACTTAGCCTTATTCAAGCTATATCTGGACACTCCTGCTTATTTATTCACCTCACTCAGGAAGACTGGCATGGATTCACTCATTCGTGACATAAACAAGACATCATTGGCAAATGCATTATTTGTTGTACTTTCTCCCTTGATCTTGAGCCCTTCTATTCTTCTGTTTGTTCTAATGCAATTTAAGAATGGTTCCAAACATGGTAAAAATATAATTGGGGACAGGGGGCAACCCTGCCTTACCCATTCCACATAGGCATTGAATCTAATAAATATGAATAGAGAATCTTACTGTTGTACTGTCTTAAATGGACATAATAGATCTCAGTATTGAATGTGGTATTCCCCATCCCTGTAAACATTTCTTCATAAATTTTTGATCCAAAATTTCAAATGCTTTTGTTGTGTCAGTTGCAACTTATACTGGGTTCTTATACTGGGAGCTGAACGGTAGACTGCATCATTCCCATTAACACTGTTCCCCACCTCAGTGGGACCATTTACCCTTATTTTTGGTCAACCGTAAATCTATTTCTTTTTTGAATTAATTGATTGATCCACTGGATACCACTTTGTTTGGCAGTTTGTTCCATATCCGTCCAGTTCTAGTTACATAGTTAAAGTATCTGATGATTCTTTTACACATTGTACATTAATTTGCACCTTATGCCCCCTCAGATTCAAATGTTTATGCTGTATTTCTATTCCTATTTCCCCTTCTTAGATGTTCATCCCTTACAATCTTATACATGGTCATTAAGTCACCTCTTGTTCTTCTCTGCTGTAGTGAAAATAGTCCTGTTCTCCCAAGCCTTTCTGTATAACTATATTTACCAATTGATCCTATAATTTTCATATACCTTCTCTGCATCCTCTCCACCCTATTGCTCCCCTCATGTATGGACTCCACAACTGTGACCCATAATCCATGCATGGTCTCACATAGGTCTTATAGAGTAGCAATAGACACCCCATTGATTTATTCACAAAACTCCTTCTGATGTTTCTTATTGTATAATTTACTTTTTGTGTCACTTGTGTCCTATGTTTTTTGAAACTTAGGTTGTCATCTATGATAACACCAGAATCTCTCCCTTCTCTTGTTCTTTCTAATAGAATTCCATCTAGTGTGTACTGTTGTGTATAGTTCTGTTTCCCTGAATGCATTACCTTATATTTAATATGGCTAAAGGGCATCATGTTGTCCTTTGCCCATGATTCTATTTTAAATAGATCTCTCACCATTTCATTTTGTTGTTCAACTGTATCAACTATTCCCCCTAATTTAATGTCATCTGCAAATTTAATAACACAATTGGACATACCTTGATGTAAATCACTGATATAAGCCACGAACAACACTAGCCCCAAAACAGAGCCCTGAGAAACACCACTCTTCACAGCCACAGGATCTGAGTATATCCCCAACACTCTTACTCTCTGTGTTCTTTGCTGCAACCAACTCCTGATCCAAGTTATTAGCTTACCATCTAAGCATATTTTAGCCATCTTATTTACTAGGTTTGTGTGTGGCAATTTATCAAATGCCTTTTAAAAGACTAGCTATATTATATCCATTGGTGTATTTTTTGTTCAAATTCTTATTTATATATTCATAAAAGCTTAGATGATTTGTTATACATGCCCTGTTCTTTTTGAACCCATGTTGTGTTTCATCCACATACCCTAGTTTTTTAGGTTTTCTTCTATTCTGTTCTTAAGAATAGTTTCTGCTATTTCCCCAAAAATAGCTGTCAGGCTAACTGGTCTGTAGTTTGATCTTTCCATTCTTTGCCCCTTTTTAAACAGTGGCATTACTGTAGCCTGTCTCCAATCCCTTGTTACTTCCCCTTTAAGAAACAACATATTATAAATTCTAGCTAAGGGTTCAGAGATCTATC